>CM077555.1:14173274-14872818 GCA_039657385.1 Citrus x changshan-huyou
TGTTTTTTTTTTTCTCTTTTTGCTTTTATAATATAATTAAAAATTAGTTTAATAACATTTTAAAAATAAAGTAATTTGGTCCGTTCTGGAAATCTTGTTTCAACTAAACTCGAATTTAATTCGGATAAGTTCGTGTATAGAAAAACACTACTAGATTCTGCATAATATTTCTATCTAGTACGAGTTGAAATTAATAGGAACCATCTGGCTCCAGAAACTCATAGGCGACGGACTATGCTGCAATTTTTCTCAAATTTTCTAAAATAATTTTAATTAGCTTTTAAAATTAATGATTTTAGGAAATAGAAAATAAAAAAAAGAATTTTTTAATGTAATAGATCATTAATTAACTTTTACTTTATTATTGTGTCATTATTTTTTAAATTTTAGAAATACAAATTTAATGTCCATGGACATTCATGGATATCTATATTTGTGTGGATAAAATTCATATTCATATTCAGTCTTAGATATTGAATATGGATATGAACAAATCTATCATGAATAATCATGAATTTATACATGGGTGGACAATATCCATATCCAACTGAATATTTGCCATCCCTACTCATAGCACGACTCTCCCAATAAAAACTTGCCATCACCATAAGAAGCACCGACTACGCGAACTTAATTGTATGGTGCCTGATTGCACACACTTGATGATTTTGTTCTTATCTCTTGTTTAAATGTTCTACCCAATACCGAATGTATATTGGTTATACATCCCTGAATATGTATTTATTGACGGGGAATGCTAAGTAAGTTAAAAAAATATATTTAGCTCCGGTTTGCGTCCATTTGTAAGAATTAGCCCCTTAATTTCAATCACATATTCAATTTTCTTTTGATAAAATCAAAATAATTTTGAAACAATAAAGAAAGAAGTTGCCTAATAAAAAGAATTTTATTATAAAATTATATGTTTATAATTTAATTGCTCTATTGCAAATGATAGTAAAATTGACGCAGTATTAAAATCTATAATTTTATGCGCTTTTTTGTAATTTCGTAGAAAATATAAAAAATAAAGGGTGATGCTATTTGAACATAAAAATGTTCCTTATTAGACTCATTTGTTTTATGCACCCATTATCAAAATTCAAAAATTAAAAATTTTAGTTTGCAAACCTCTCGTAATTCCCAATTAATCTCAATCAATAATTCCTTTTATTTCTAAATCCACAAAATTTGCTTATGAAATAATCAAACTCCTACTTCTTCTTCTCTTTATGTTTGTTCACTATAACAATATTTTTCTATAGAAACTAGACAACAAATTCTTTTCCTTTTTTTTCCTTTCTCAAAACTCAAAACTTAAAAATATAAAAGAGGGAAATATTCACAGATTACATTCCCCCGATGAATTATTCATTACATTTTATTCTGGACATGAGTTATATATCTTTTTTAATTTTACTGAAACCCAAAATTTAGTTTTATCAAATTTTTTATTCGGAAGTATTTTTCTTTAATCAGAACTTCCGAAGTCATCATAGTTTATTATTGGTTTTTGAATAGTCTAAAGCTGGTCATTATTCTAAAATCTTTATCATTCTTTCATAGTTTTTTATGTGAGCGACTGAATTAAAGAAATAGATTTAAACATAAAATTTGTGTACAGTGAAATGATGAAAATTTACTAATGTGTATATTAGTAATTTTGTTTATGGGCATATTTGTAATATAATTATTTATTAAGGGTGAGGCTTTTTAGATCCACCAATTTTCTCTCTGCATCCTCTTTCTAATTAAAAATTTTATTATCTAAATATTTTCTAATAAAATTACTCATTTAACCCTTTCTTCTCTTTCTCATCTCAATTTCATAAATTCTCATCAATTCATTCAGATGTATTCTTTTAGTTGCAAAGCAATTGATATCGTAAACTAAGAGGAATAAAACTCACTATTTGAAATTGAACATCAGTGAATTTTTATCAGCCGCGAAAGTAAATAAATATCAAAAAATTAATTTTTACCAAATACAAAAGTTAATTAATATATCGAGAATTATATAGAAAGTATGAAATAGAGATCATAATCCACTAAGAAAAGAAAAAAAAAAGAATTCAAAAGAGAGTAAAAATTGTAGTGTTTAATTTACGGAATGTGAGAGTTCAGAGTGAAAATGCAGTTGGAAGATAGAGAGAAATAACATTACTAAAAGGTAATTTAGAGGTCTTTAAATTTTAAATTTTTAATAATGAATTTGTTTTTTAAAATAGGTATAGAAAGAAATTTGGTAGGTTCAAATAGCCCTACTCTTTTATTAAAATATAGGTCTAGTAAGTAAAATAATGGATTCAAATAACCCAACAAAAAAATAAAAAGTGAGATTTCTTAAGAGTTCTAAAAGCAAGTGAAGCTATTGGTATCTTTCTAATATTCTCATCAAACACCACTTTTGCATGAATGAATCTATATTTATTTAAAATTATATAAAAAGAAAAATAGAGTTACATTAAAACTTTAATCTCTTCCGAACTTTTTATCTTCAAATTTTCAATTCATCTCCTTTCATTATTATATCTTTTTTACACTCACTAACAGTCCAATTGATTTGCTGAGTATTAACTCAACAAAAATAAGTTGAGTAACAAAGATTTTTAAGTGCCTGTATTGTTGGGAAAATATGCTCTTTAAAAGCATATGTGTTTATTTAATTGTAATAAACTATTTTTCTGATTAATAAAATAAATGAGGTATTTTATTCAAATATCTTAATTGCATTAATACTTGTATTAAAGTCCATTTAATCATATTATATGTATTTATGTGATCACCATGTGGATTCACAGAAGACATAAATACAAGTTATCTTATGATTAAATAAATTTAGTTCGCAGTTGATAAATAAAGTTGGGCACTTTATTTAGGTATAGACTGTAATAAATTCATTGAATGATTTGTCTTAATCATGTATGAATTTATTGATGTAGTACGACTATATTGAACAGGATCACATATGAGATTTAATTAACTTTGTAATAACTGTCAGACTTATTAAATCTCATAAGCGTTGATTTTACTGTAATCTTAATCTTGAGTTAATTATGATTTCATGATTGTAACTGTTATTCCATTTGAGTTACCAATGGGCACGACACATCCTTGTGGTCAAGATTACCCGATATCTTGGTGGGAGCAATTATGAGTATTGGAGTTATGGATTAACAATATAGAATTTGTACAACACATCTCTTGATGGGTTTTCGGCACTTGATCATAGAATTCTCTGCCAGAGTGTGTCAACATATTTAGTATGTTGAAAATGATCATTAGAGAAAACCAGTAAGGATCAAGGAATAAGATGTTATTAAATTGATTGGACAGTTGAGATATCAATTTAATTAACGATGTGGTACAAAGGATTGTGCAGTAAAGAAATCAATGTGGCTTGGGACGAATTATTATTCGAGCATACAATTATGGAAGTCAGTTCCAATCTTTTAGTGGAGTAGATTTGGAATTAAATAATTGGGCTAGTTTAATTACAGGCCTAATTATTGTAGCCACTATTGTATGTTCCCAAATGATCCCCGGGTTAGCTCATTTAATTGACTGCACCACTACTGGACTAATAAGTAAGATAACTAGCTATTTGGGTCAAAAGCCTAAATATATCATTTAGTGGGAGGCTCCATTTAATTAGCTTTTGTATAAGGGGCCTTATGTTATTTTACAAGGTGGATCCCCTATTGAAAAAGAAAATAACGTGAGTTTTATTTAGGGCATTATTTGGAGCCTAGGGTTTTCACTAAAGGGAGATATATAAGGCTTATTTTCTCTAAAGGAAAAGAGAGAAGCCACTTTATACAGATAAGAGAATAAGATTTTTCTCTCTATTGTTGAGAGAAAAATTTTCTCGTGCTAGTTGCTTTGGTAGTGATAACGGCGCCCACACGTCAAGTGCAGATCGAACCTGAGTCATAACCTGGAAGATCATTGGTGACAGTTCGTGATCTAACAAGCGTGGTGGTGACGGATCGTGATCTAACAGGAGTGGTGGTGGCGGATCGTGATCTAGGAGCCTAAATCACTTCAGCGGAAAAAGCCAACTCGGATTTTCAAGGTACGATTTCTAGAATACGAATTCTTATATATTATATGAGAGCGATCTTCAAAAGGTTTTATAAAAATTTAAAAACCTGATTTTTCCCCAACATGTACTGGCCTGGTGAATTTTTGTTTCCATCTCTAATTTTGTGAAAATTAAATAACAATGACAAAATTGAGTTGAAATCCTCAAAAAAAATTAT
The DNA here is from genome assembly GCA_039657385.1 of Citrus x changshan-huyou. Lineage (NCBI taxonomy): Eukaryota > Viridiplantae > Streptophyta > Magnoliopsida > Sapindales > Rutaceae > Citrus > Citrus x changshan-huyou. Next base: position 14,177,537 of record CM077555.1, read on the forward strand.
AACAAAAAATTATAATTATAAGCGTACTTGCTGCAAAGATGTTTAAGATTTGTGAACGATATTTTAATTTTAAAAAAAATGAATTGGGATTTAATTTAGCCAGACTTGTTCATGTCCTTAAATGTAATTTTATCTAGTGATTAAACTATAAATATTAAAGGACGGGGTTGTATAGGGATAATGTGGGGGTGCCAAACTGCCAATAGCTCTACTCTTTAAGAGGATGTTAGAGACTTAGAGCTTAGAAGCTGCAGGCGAGTCAACCTCTTGTGGACCTAGGCCGAAACTCACGACAAAAACAAGGCTTTTGCAAATAACGGCAAAAAATTCAAGATTTAATTTCCCATTATGTTTGGTTCCCTACGAGCATTAATACCAATAAGCTTCCATTTTCCTAAAACTATAGTTCCAATTAATGTCTGATTTGGATTCTCAAAGCTAAAAGAGAGATAAATTAGCATTTTAAGAAAGAGATTTTTCTCCTTTTAAGTGAGACTTATTAATGACAACCTATATTCTTTCTTTTTTCCACTTTTCCGTAATGGAGAAAATTTCCTAAATTTTACTTGCTTGCAAAGGGCAGATTTCTTCTTCCAAAATTAAGCAACGCAACCACTATATATAAACAATAATCCCTAGACTCACCATTACTGTAATTCTTCAAAGCTTAACAAATTATTAGTGACTGAAGATATGGGAGCCAAGAGCAGCAAATCTGGCCATCGCCGGCCTGGTATATATGATTTATTTTATGCCCGTAGCTTTTTCTGCTATTTTTATCAACCTATGTTTGGTTCTAAATTTTTTCAAGATTTCAATTGAGTTTAATTCTAATTTTAAAATCTTTAATATGTTTCTAGTGATACGTAGAATGATTTTGTTTAAAGTAAATAGTTAATTAAATTACACTCTGATTTTCTTAACTCTTACTAGAAAGAATTTTGTTTCTGTAACTAGCATCATAATAGATGTTACTTTTTTTAACTCGATACTGTGGTACTTGAAGTTAGGAACTTCTCTCGAAAAGATGTTTTAGCAACAAGATCATTGTGAAATCAATTCTGTGGCATGAACCTGCAGCACCAATTTAATTAATAGAAGCTCTTTGACATTAGCATCCATCTGGGTCCCAATTCCACCCCATTCTAGCATGTGAGCCAAGTCTTCCATTGTTGAACCAGTCACTTCATGCACAACGTTGAACCCCCTATTCTTTTGTAAAACCTGACGAGCTTTATGGTAAAGATCTGAGTCATTGATGGTCAGCAACTCAGCAGTTTTACACCCACAATCATATCTATATCTAACAGCAGCAGCTCCAATGAACAAGCCGATCCCAAATATTGATCTTTCCATGCCCAAAGTCTCCCTCTTCAATCTAATAGAGTCTACGAGAAGAACTCTTCCTTTTAACCAAACCCTTATCAGCCCCTCAGCCCTCCCTAGCTCATTCTCTGTTTCCAAGCTTTCTGCTGTGACTCTGAAAAAGGGTCCAAGAGTTTGAGGCTGGATCTCAAGTTTCTTTGAGTTCATTGTTAGGCTCATTGGCTGTGGTGGTTTTCTGCCAAGAATTAAAATGGGTTTCTCGTTTAATGAGTGAAATTTGAGAAAGAGGGATTAACAGATGTTATTAACTTGTACATATTTTTTTTTTTTTTGTATGATTTGTATGTTCATTATTTATTATATCTCAATTTTTGCATCATAATATATTATCATAATCCTTTTTTATTATTTATGTGTTGCTTTTTTCAGTATGCGGATACGGACCAGATTGGTGGCCTAAGCGCTTGCCTCGGGATCCCAGAGATGTCCCAGAGAATCCACCTCCCATCTCCGAGTCATTATTTACCTGAACACACTTCAATGGTTCAGAATTCACCACCTCTAAACACTCCACAGCCAAAACATCAACATCCCAAGGATGTCTTAGGGCCTCAACGTTCCACCAATTTCTCAGATCCAAATGAAGATAAAAATTCAGATACTTCTAGTGTGTCTACGGTTTCTCCGAGTCACTATTCACTGGGATACACTTCAACAGTTCAGAATTCACCATCTCTAAACACTAAACCATCACAAGAACGTAATTATCCTATTCACTATCCGCAGTCAGAACAAAGTTATCCCTATTATCCTCCTCAGAATCCTCATAATTACCAACTTCCTGAATCTAATTATCTTGATTATACTCGTGATTATAACTCATCTGGATATAGTTATCACACGCACCAACCCAAGAAATCTGACCATGAGAACGCAAAAAGAATTTCTGATTGGTTGTTTAACCCAGATCCTAGTGATTATTTTTTTAACTCTAATTCTCATGGTCGCCCGCATTAGTTACTTTTTATGGTTATAAATTTATTGCCGTTTGATTAGTTTTAAGTAGAGTTTATAACTTGATTTGGAATTCAGAATTGCTAGTTTGATTTTAAGCTATGCATGCAATATGAGTCCTGTTGCGAACTTTTCTTTATTCAAATAGTTGAGGAACTTTATTAATTTTGCAGTGAATGCGTTACGTAATTTCGTATTATATTGTATTGCTAATTTGGATGATTATATAACTATGCAGCCAACAAGAGGATTTCGTACAATACATGTCATTATATGACAGCGAACTAATTACATTGGTAGCAATTTAAGCAAACTAATTACATTGGTAACAATTTAACTTATGCTATAATTTATGATGAATATAGTTTAAAAATTAAAATTTTCAAGCTGCCACGTGTCATATCTTTCCCGCCAGCACCATTACACAAACTGCGGAACCAAATTCTGCAAAACGTAATTCTGATCTCTGTATATCATCATTCATCCTATTCTCCTCTACGCTCTCCATGACAACTCCGTCAGCAATGCTGTCAAAATCTTGAGCAACTACGGTCTGGTTGGGTCCCATCCACTTCAATCTCGTTTTACTATAAAAAAAAAAAATTGATTAGAAAAGGTTTATTTAGACCGAAAAGCTTTTAATAATTGAAAATTTTTCAATGGGAGTTTCCGCACTTTAATATTTTTACAACAATGTAAAATACACTCTCTCTCATTGGAAGAGCTCGCTCTCGTAAGCACATTTTTAAAATAAATTAAATCAAGAACAAAAAACCTCTGTAGTAATAATATATAACTCCCTAAAGTTGCGTTCAAATAATTGAATTTTCACGCATAAGCTAGAAATTGAAAAAACTCACACAGAAAAGCAGTTACGATCGCATTGATGCCTTGCGGATGATGAAGAATTGATTTGATGATAATGGAGGACGAGGAGGCTTAGAGGATGTGGCAGCCGTGTTGAGCTATACTGAAGGGTTTGCTTTGTTTTTCTGAAATTTTTTTTTTTTATGTTTTAATTAAAAATTAGTTTAAAAACATTTAAAAGTAAAGTAACCTAGTCTGGCTTTCGTAAATCTTGAGTTTAATTGAGCGTAGATTCGGATCTAGATAAATCTGAGTTTAGAGAACACTACTAAATTTTGCATAATATTTTCATTCGGTACAAGTGGAATTCAGCCCAAATTGTTTGGGTGCGGAACCCACAACATGGCTCTCCAAATGGAAACTTGCCATCACCATAAGATGAGCCGACTAGGCAAACTTAATTGTATGGTGCGCAACTGCCTGCACTTAATCATTATTCCCAATCTCTTATTTTTTAAAATACTGATATATTACAATTACAATTCTAATTATATTTAGAGTCAGATAACGATATATTACAATTAAAGTTCTATTGATATTTACAACTAGATAACAATTAGAACTATCCGTCATAATTCAGGTATAACATGACCCAAACAACAACCCTTACTTAATATTGGAAGGAAATATATTATATCCTCAAAGTAGGGAGTTAAATAAACCCCTATTAGAAGGGGAGTCAAATAAACCCTTATTAGAAGGGGAGTCGAGTCCCAACTATTGCTGGGATTCGAACTCATGCGCCCAAGATTATTGGGTGCATGAGTTGCCATTGGGCTACGAGCCCATTGGCTCCCCAATCTCTTATTTAAATGTTCTACTCAACGCCGAATGTATGTTGGTTATACCTCCCAATATATCTATTTATTGGCTGGAAATGCAAATGAAATGGTATTGCTTTAGTATGCGTCCATCTGTAGTAATTATAACAGTGACCAAGCGATTCGCCCCTTCATTTCAATCACATAATTAATTTTTTTTTATAAAATTAAGATAATTCTGAAGCAATGAAGTAATAAATTACCTAGTAAAAATGATTTAATTATGAAATATAAGTTTATATAATTTAATTACTTTGTTGTAGATGACAATGAAATTTAAGTAGTACCAAAATCTTATTGTAATTTTATTTCATATATTTAATTTCGTGAATATATATATACATATATATAGTAGTTTTTCGGTCTGGGATCTTAAAGTGCGGGAAAAATCCAGGAAAGCTTTAAAATCGTGGGGTTTTAAAGGATTAAAACTTAAAACGCATATAAAAGCGCTTAAACTGCACGGTTTATGCATTTTTTCGAACTTTCCCACACTTAAAAATTTTGGATTGGAATGTTTATACATATATAAGTAGTCAAATCATAATCATACGGTAACACTAAATATATAGGTAGCACAAGATCTGTAAAAGATCATGAGAACGCAGATCAGGAGATGATCTTGATTTATATTTAGGGACTACGATCCTCTCCTGATTTGAGCTCTCCTGATCTTTAACAGATATTGTGCCACCTGTATTTTAGTGTTAGTGTATTATTTGAATTTAACTAATTTTACTTTTTTATTTATTAACTATCAATCACGTTAATAAAATTTGCTCAGTAGAATATCAAATCAAGAGAGGATTTTGAACCATATATATAGACTACGATCTTCTCCTGATCTTTTACAGATCTTGTGCCACCTATATTTGACTGCTAGTGTATGAATAGACTTTGACTACTTCTACTTTTTAATTTATTAGCCGGCAATCACGTTAATAAAATTTGTTCAGAAGAAGATAAGATCATGAGAGGGTTTTGATCATTTATTAACGTGATTGGTAGTAAATAAATTAACAAGTAAAAGTAGTTAAATTCTAATCATACACTAGCATTAAAATATATGTACACAACATTTGTAAAAGATCAGGAGAGCTCAGATTCGAAGAGGATTGTAATCCTTCTATATATCATCATTCATCCTCTCTCACCTATGCTCTCCTTGACAAATCTGTCACCGATTGATAAGGTCCCAGTCAAAAGCTTCCTAACAATCGCAAAAGACAAACTTAGATGCTCTACTTTGGGTGAGAACAAACCACAAGACAAGTGTTTTTTTGATAATTTTTTCTCAATGAATTTGATTGATTATTAGAGCTTATTTATACTTTAAACGTAACCAACTACTCCGATATGCAACCGAGAGTGAAGCCTTACACATAGCTAAACAAGTAAAGAAGATAATATAAATGCAACAACTTAGCTGCAAATCTGATCAACTAAGCAACAATATATAACTTAAATGCAACAACTTAAGCTATAAATCCTCCACGGCTAGTTGACGTGGCCGAATCCTCTAGCATTTAATTATTCCACATTCTGCATGTTGCATGCATGAGTTTCACGTCCTGCATGCATACTCTTCATACTTAGGATTTGGTTTAGGCGCCCTTGATGACCTCCATGGCTCCCTTTCCTTATCACCGATGCTGTCGAAATCCTCAGCAACTACGGTCTGATTGTATACAATCCACTTGTATTTGGTTTTACCATAAAAAATAAAAGAAAAATGATTAGAAATCGTTTATTTAGAGTAAAAAGGTTTTAATAATTAGAAATTTTTCTAATGAGAATTTCAGCACTTCAATGCTTTTGTACGCACTCCCTGATTGGAAGAGCACTTTTTAATAATAACTAAAATAAAGTGCTCACTTAAAAGCACTTGTTTAACATAAATTTAATCAAGACCAAAGTGGCTCTATAGTAATAATATAACTCCCTAAAGTTGCATTTGAAAGTAATCGAATTTCACCCGTAAGCTAGAAATTGAAACTCATACAGAAATGCGGTTACGATGGCGATGATGTCTTGCTGATGATGAAGAATTGATTTGATGATGATGAGGGATTGGGAGGATTAAAGGAAATGGCGGCCCTGTTGAGCTATAGTGGAAGGTTTGTTTTGTTTTTTTCAATTTTTTTTTTTGCTTTTATATTATAATTAAAAGTTGGTTTAATAGCATTTAAAAATAAAGTAATCCGGTCCGGGTTTCGTAAATCTAGGTTCAATTGAACCCGGATTCAGACCTAGATAAATTCATGTTTAGAGAGCACTACTAGATTCCACATAATATTTTCATTACGTAAAAGTGGAATTCAATCCAATTCGTTTAGGTGCGAACCCCACAACATGGCTTTTCGAACAGAAACTTGCAATTACCATAAGATGCATCTACTAGGCAAACTGAATTGCATGGTTCTTATTTAAATGTTTTGTCCCCCGCTGAATGGATGTTGGTTATACCTCAAAATATATCCATTTGTAGTAGCTGTAACAGTGACCAAGTGGTTCACCACTTAATTTCAATCATATAATTAATTTTTTTGATAAAATCAAAATATATTTGAAGCTATGAAGAAATAAATTACCTAACAAAAAATAATTTTATTATGAAAATATATGTTTATGATTAACTACTTTATTGCAAATGATAGTGAAATTTAAGTAGCATTAAAATTTAATTATAATTTTATCTCATTTTTTTAATTTTGAAAAAACAGATATAAAATTAAAACGTGATATTCCTTAAGAGTTTCAAACAAGTGTTAGAAGCTTTAGGCGAGTCAACCTCTTTTGGACCCAGGCCCAAGTTCATTAAAAAAAAAACCAATCCAATTAACAACAAAAAAATTCAAGAGCAGCAGCACCTCATAGCTTATTGACTTTCCCTATTAATTTTTTTTGGTTACGTTTGGTTCCCTATAATGATTAAGCAAGGATGCCAATTCATACGCCTGCATTGCTCCATTTTGCTAGAACTACCGGTTCAAAAGAAACTTTTTTTCCGAGAAAGAGAACTTTTTTGTAGTAGCTGTCTGATTCCGAGAAAGAGAACTTTTTCCCTCAAAAGAAAGAGAACTTTTTTCCTCACTTTTGAGTGGGACTAATAAGTAAACATTCTTCTTCCTTTTTTCACTTTCTCATAACGAAGAGAATTTCCGAAATTCTACTTGCTTGTAAAGGGCAGATTTCTCCTTCCAAAATTAAGAAATGCAACCACTATATATAAATATCAATCTGACTCGCCATTACTGTATTTTTTCAAAGCTTAATAAAGTATTAGTGACTGAAGACATGGGAGACAAACCAGGAATTCTCGTCCTCGCCGTCCTAGTGTATATTATTTATTTTATGCACGTACGCAGAGCTTTTTCCGCAATTTTTATTAGGCTATGTTTGGTTCTCAATTTTTTCAAGTTTTCAATTGAGTTTTATTCTAATTAATTTTACAGTCTTTAATCATGTTTCTAGTAATATATATAATGATTTTGCTTTAAAGTAAGTAGTTAATTAAATTACAATCTGATTTGTATTTTTCTTTTTCTTAAACTTTTATTAGAAAGATTTTTTTCCTTAACGAACATTATAATACGTGTAATTAATTTGTGTTTATGTTTATAATTTTTTGGTATGCTTTGTATGTTTTTTTATTTATCATACATCAAGTTTTGTATCATAATATATCATCATATCTGTTATTATTTATGTATTGTTTTTTTCCTTTTAAGTACATGGACCAGATTGATAGCTTGAGCGTTTGCCTCGATGTCCCAGAGATATTTCAGAGCGTCAATATCTCAGAGATGTCTCAAAGCCTCAATGTTCCACCAATCTCTCATACCTAAATGAAGATAAAAATCAAGATAATTCTAATGTGTCTACAGTATCTCCGAGCCATTATTCACACGAACACACTTCAACAATTTAGAATTCACTACATCAAAACACTTGTCCGCCATAAGAACATAGCTATCCTATTCGTTATCAGCTGTCGGAACACAATCATCCCCTTTATAATTGTAATCCTACTCAGAATCCTCAGCTAGAATATGATACTTTTTATTCTTATAATTACCAACTTCTTGAATCTAGTTATCCTTATTATACTCGTGATTATGACTAAAATGAACATAATTATCACACACACCAACCCAAGAAATCTGACCATGATGACGCAAAAAAATATCTGATTGGTTGTTTAATCCTAATCCTCAAAGTCCCTCGTATTAGTTATTCTTCATGACTATAAAGTCATTGTTGTTTGATTGATGTGTTACATAATTTCATATTGTATTGTATTGCTAAATTGAATTATTAAATAACTATATTTGTATTTCTTACAATGCACATCATCATATCACAGCGAGCTGATTACATTTGTGAGAACTAACAATTTAACTAACACTACAACTTATGATGAATGTAATAAAAAATTCCCAAGCAGCTATCATTGATACGACTACCATGCACTACGGGTGTGTTTGGGAGTGAGGTGCTGTAGCTTTTAAGCTGTAGCTGCTGTGAAGTAAAAGCTACAGCTGTGGAGTAGAAGTTAGGAAAAAAAACTTGCTATGCTGCCAAAGTCCAACTACAAGTATTACCAAACACCTTAGTAGCTGGGTTTTGACAGCCCAGCTACCTCACCACACTCCCAAACGGGTTATACATCTATTGATTGGTCGGCTGTAAAAAAAAAAAAGCTTTTACAGAATATAGACCACTGGATTTGATGCCTTACACAATCAACGGCTGCAAAATAGTAGTGAGAAGTAGAATTTCAATTCTAATTACAATAGTAATTACAATAACAATTGTAATTGCAATTCCATCAATAATTTCAATTGTTATTAAATAATATTTAATAACAATTATAATAACAATAGCAATAACAAAATTGTAATTTTAACAATAATTAGAATAACAATTGTAATCACAACTTTTTTAATGATACAATTGTAATTACAATTTCACTTACCATTGCTATAACAATTGTATTTTTAATTGTAATTAAAACTACAAATATAGTTGCAATTATACAAGAACAATTACATAGCCGTAACAATTACAATTACAGCTTCTATTACAATGACAATTAGAATTCCTATCGCAATTATAATTACATATTCCAATTAAAATTTCTATTACAACTACAATTTCAAATTTTCAATTTCAATGTCAATGGTAATTCCAATTATAGTTACAGTTCGAATTTTAGTCTAGTGACAGTTAAAATGATTGACTAATTCCAATTTCAATTGCAATTTATATTAAAATAATAATTAATTCCTATTACAATTATAATTATGGATGTTTCTATCACACTATATGAATTTTTACATAATGGGATTATAACTCTAGCTTTTCTTTTTTTAATTTATAAATTTTTTTTTAACTAATTTGTTAGCAAGTTACAATATTTTGAAGGACTTATATCTTTTATTAATACTAATATTTTATACCATTGATCAAATTCAACAGTGCACATTAGTTACATTATTGATATTGTAAAAAAATAGTAGTATCATAGAATAATCCTTACAATTACAATTGCAAAGGATTGCAATTAAATCTGTTGAAGTTTTTTCTAAATGTAAATAACTATTCATTAATGAGACAAATAATCATCACAAGATAACAAAGCTATGAGCTCCAGAGGAGCTTCACTTAACCAAATACAACAATTTGGCTTCAGCAATGCCAATTTAGACAACTTGTGAGCCACTAAATTACAAACTCTGGGGACAAACTTAAACGCAACATTAGCAACATCTTTAGCCAGATCTTGAATCTCATCAACTAGCCATCCAATCTCAATCTAATCTTACTCCAACTTGTGAGCTTGCCAGTGATCAATCTAATCACATTTTGCAAACTCAATTCGATAATTAAGGGATAAAGCCCTATTAATTTGGCCATCTTTAGAACTTCATAAATAGTAAGTGGTTCAACAAATTCAACATCATCTAAGAAATGATATCTTTTAGTCGCTACAGCCATGATTCCTCCTTGAAAGTTCTTTATAATTGCTCGTAAGCCAACCAATCCTCTATTATAATTTACTAGAGCTAGCAAAACAAGTCATCGGGTCGTGTTCGTGTCGTGTCAGTTTCGTATCGTGTCAAATTTAGGTCGACCCAAACCCGACCCATTTAATAATTGTGTCAAAATATTGAGACCCAAACCCGACATGGAAAAATAATCGAGTTACCTAATAACCCACTTAATATCAATATATTAAACAAAATTTACATGAACCATTTACACACTGTCATACATACATAATTTATCGATATTATAAAATGTACATATCGACCAAAATATTACACATTTACACTATTGAAGTTTTAATTATATATATGTAAATAATATTATATATAGATATTATAAAATATGCATGTATACCAATATTTTACACATTTATACTATTGAAGCTCTAAATGTATATAAAAATTTTATAAATAAAACACTGTGTTTATATTCATCTTTTCAAAAAATAAAAATAAAAGAGAAGATTATCTCTAATATTTGAGTTTTGATGACAAGAACCTGCAAATTATTTTTAAATAGAAAATATGTAACACTCCACTTAAATATCTATTTTAAAAATGTTTAAAACATAGTTACTTTTAATACGATTTCTAAAAGTTTAACACAACAAACAAAACTTTCTTCATAAAGTAAAAGTCATACAGAGATTCCATAGTTTATTTCAAAACTTGATTATTACATAAAGCTAAGATGTTTATTATTTAAACAAAGCTGAGCCCATCTTAAAATCCCAAGGTCTGTTATGCCCATATGCACTTCGTCTTGGTTAGGACTTGGCGCCAGCTTGCCCTACTCATCGTTACCTGCAATGTAAGGACTTTATGAGCTAATGCCTAGTAAGATAACATTTTTATGCATGTATAAATTATGATGCATATGGATGACCATCTTAAGCTTTTAAAAGAAACTTAGAAAATACAAAACAACTTCATTAGGGCCCTAGGTATGTTGCACTACAAGGTTGGCACTTTTACTCTTTAAACAATATGCCCTTGGGCCTCATTAGTTGATCCTTTGGGCGTTACGTATCACCGTCCCCAAAAGATTTCTTTTCACTTAGCTTTGAGGGCTTGCCCTCCTTGGAAACTTTGCCACCAAGTAGTACAATAGATCCACTACTCCGTTATAGGTTAGTAATGGACAACAATTTCCTCTTCCAAACATCCAATTATTCCTTGAACTTCAAATAATCTAAGCTATCACCTTAAACAAGCCATAATCATCTCTATTACGATTTTCTATTATAGACCAGGCCAGCTCCTTGAAGCTTAAGTGAGGAATTTCCCATAAAGCACCAAAAAATATAGAGCTTTTATATCTTTTTAGCATAACCACACTTTACTAGAGCATGTATAGTAGCCTCACGATGAAGTTTACATCTAGGGCACCAAGATTCAGTCATGATTTTTCTCTTATAGAGATTTTCGTAAGTTAGCAGCTGAAAGAAAGTTATATGCAATACATAGTCATTGTAAATCTGAGTTTTTTTTTTTAATATAGATACAAAATGTACAGATTGCTCTAATCTTATGATTGTGTTTATCACACAAACCATAAACTTCTAAAGAGATTACAATTATCAACATTTATCAAATAAAGCACCCAAGTAGTCTACAATTCATTAAATGGAGACTTTGTACAACACATGTGTCATGACATGCATGAGGAAGAATGCAACATGTTGTAAGATAAACAAATATTAACCAGGTGTAGTTGTGTTATTACACCCCTGCAAGGTAGGCGTTTCGTCGTGTACACTAGCTTTAATCGTGAAGCAACAAATGGAGTATTGGGAAGACCTTTGTTAAGTGTGTCAGGAGTTGATGTTTAAATGATCTACTAAAAGGAAAACGATTATTTTTATTGATGTGACAAGACACACATACCTTGAATGAACTTAGTCTTACATGGCTTAAGGGAGTTTAATATAGTTTTTAAAATTTCATTCGAGGGGTGACCTAAAAGCTTATGCCAATTATTTAGATTAGGCTTTATTATAATGAAAGAATAAGCAGAGAAAGATCTATTGGAAGGAAGGCATTTGGGCCACTTGTAAATCCCCTCTTTATTCTAGCCTTGCAGTAGAATTTCCCCCATGCTCAAGTCCTTGACGTGAAAAAAAGTGGGGAAGAATTCAATAAAGATGTTATTAGATATGTAGAATTGTTATGCAGACAACAGATTCCTATGCATGGATGGAAAATAAAGAATGTAATATAAAGAAAAGTTTTTACTAAGAGGGTCAAGTAAAAGAGAACTAGTGTGAGAAATGGAAAGATCTACACCCTTGCCAATTATCAAAGTACCATTTCCATGATAAGGGCTTTTGCCAGAGAGATTTTGTAGATCACTATGATAACTCTATGAAACGAGAGTTATCATGACACTTTTAGACTTGAATCAGTAATACTTAGAGAGTAAATGACATGTTTTTATTGCATTTTAGTTCTATTTTGCATGAATATCCATTTTAGTTTAATTCTAATAAATTGAGTTATTTTAGAATAATTTATGCTTAGATTATATGCATAATTGTAGGTAACTGAAAGCTCAAGTTTGAAAGAAGGAATATTGCCGCAACAAACTTGTAGAGATAATTAAAGAACTTGACTATAGAAGAATTGAAACAAGTAAGAAATAGTGAAGATGTTGTAGAACATTGTTGTAGCACTGTTGCTGCAGTAATCCTAGAGCAATGACAGAGAAGATTTCGCGCGCATCAATTAAAAGATTGCGATATGGAGTTTTAAAAAATGGAAGATACGTGCTCTAGACTTTTGGTTGCCCTAATTCTAGGCTACAAAAGGAGCACACACACAAAGAAAAGAAGGAGAGCCGTCACCAAAGAAGAAAACCACAAAGAAAAACATGAGAAAACATAAATCAAGAGAGATTGAAGACTGTCCTATAGGAGAAATTATAGACATCAATTGGAAATTTGTTCTTCTTATTCTTTTCTTGTTTTCTATTTATTCATGAGGATATATTGGATGGCTGAAACTCTTTTATTTATTTTTCTATCACAAATCATGAACTAAATTTGATTGTGGTTGGGTGATAAATGATCTTAATGGATGTTTGATTGGCATATGTGTGTTGCTCTGTGTTTGCTATAGCATTTTGTCTTAATTGTGCTAAATTTAATTATCTATTTCGACTGACCACCCATTTAGGGATACTAGCTAAGAAAGAGCCTAAAAAAGGTTTGACTTAGTGGATTTAATTAAGACAATACTTGATTTTAGATTGGGTTTCTCAAGTTGAGTTAATCTCAATTTGAATAGGGTCATGCTTGATCTAAAATTAGTGATGAACTAGACATAGGGATTCACCTTGTAGGGTAAATGGAACCTAGATTGATTAATGCTATATTTAATGTTGGCATAACAATTGGTCACTGTTAGGTCGTATTAGATGTAAGATATCCAACAGGCAACAATTGATGATGTATGAGAGATTTTCCCCAATGTTGTAGTAGATGCTATAGCAATAGACTAAAAATTGAAAAAAATAGTTAATGCTATTAAGTGAGTTTATTCACTCAACTACTCCATTCCCATTGGTTTTATCATTGTGTTTGACGTGAGAATTTTCTTTATTGCATTCTTATTTATTATATTTTTATTAGTTTATTAGTTTTACTAGTTGCTTTATTTTCAATTAAAACAAAACTGCATTGTTAAGGTTGTTTTAGCAAATCTGATAACATTAATCCCTATGGAGACGATATGAATACTCATCAGTATATTACTTGTTGTGTACACTTGCACATTGACACCTATAACATTAGAGATTGCACACACCAAGTTTTTGGTGCCGTTGCCGAGGATTGATTGTTCATTGTGATTTGTGAAATTAATCTTAAATGGTGCTTATTTTTTATTTTATTTTAATTTGTTTATTTTGTTGACAGGACTGATCTAGCAACCCTTGCATGTGCAAATATAAACATGTTGAATTTCAGTTTGATCTAGAAATTGAAAGAACTGCAAGGAGATTAAGAAAAGAGCAAAGAAATTCAAAAGTTGTTGTAGCAATGGATGATTTATAAGATATGAGGAATTTGAACCCTTAAGGAGAAATACAACTAATGAATGCACAAAGAAGTCAAGAAGGTCAGAGTGAGCTTATTATTTATAGGCCACTAGGGAATAACAACATTATTCATATGGCAGATGATAGAGATAGATCCATTAGAGATTATGCAGTGTTGACTCCTCAAACCATAAACCCTGGAATAATTAGACCTGAAGAGCAAGCTGATAACTTTGAGCTCAAATTAGTGATGTTCTAGATGTTGCAAACAGTGGGGCAATTCAATGGGTTATCATCTAAAGATTCTCATCTATACCTCAAGTTGTTTTTGGAAGTAAGTGATGCTTTTAAGATTGCTGGCATATCGCAGGAAGCCTTGAGACTCAGACTTTTCCCGTTTTCTTTAAGGAATCGAGTAAGAGAATGGTTGAATTCTTTACCACCTGACTCCATCATCACATGGAATGACTTGGCTGATAAATTTTTGATGAAATATTTTCCACCGACCAAGAATGCAAAATTAAGGAATGAGATCACATATTTTCATCAATTTGAAGATGAGAGTTTGTATGATGCATGAGACATATTTAAGGAGTTACATAGGAGATGTCGTCATCATGGTATTCCTTGATGCATACAGTTGGAAACTTTTTATAATGGTCTCAATCCGAGTACTAGATTAATAGTGGACGCTTCAACAAATGAGGTTTTATTATTTAAGTCTTATAATAAGGCTTATGAAATTTTTGAGAGGATAACCAACAATAACTATCAATGGCCATCAACTAGGCAAGTTGCAGCAAGAGGAGCAGTATGAGTCCATAATGTAGATGCCTTAACAACATTATCAGCCCAAGTAATCTCATTAACAAATATAGTGAAGGCTATGATTACTACTCTAGTAACTATTAGCCAAGTTGCTGAAGCATCTTGCGTTTATTGTGGAAAAGGACACTTATTTAACAATTATCTTGAGAATCCAGGCTCGATCAACTATATAGGCAACTTCAACAAACCGAATCAGAACAATCCATATCCAAACACTTACAACCTTGAATTGAGACAACACCCAAACTTTTCATGGAACAATCAAAATCAGCATGCTGTAGCAACCAGTGGACAAAACATGTCTGCTCAACCACCTAGATTTCACCAGCAAAATCAAGGGTAAAAAAACACCAGCAATGATCAACTCAGTTCTCTTGATGAGATACAGCACTATCATTAAGTCATCGGGCCGAAGGTAAAGGGGCAGTGATAATATAGTGGGCAATTAGGTTGGTTCCGGAAATAAAGTTAGTGAAATCTTTGGCAGTATAACCTTTTTGGTCATAAAGTTGGCAAAAACCCTTATATCCTCTTTTTTTTTTATAAGAAAATTGGTTAAAAGAATTTTGGTTAGGTTGGTTATTTGAATTTGTATGATGTCAATTAGAAGATTGTGGAGTGAGTGATGGTGATGCAGATTGGCCACAATTTTGGTAAGTGTTTCATCTCTTTTTAGATACTCTTCAAAGTCAACCAACTTGTCATACAATTCATCAACAGTGATGGAAGTTTCTTGGGCTCAAACACTATCTATGATTTCTTTAAACTCTTTCTTAATAGTGTTTACTATGTGAACAAATAAATCATCACCTATAGTGGAGGAATCAATGAGAGTTAACTAATCATCTATAGATCATAGATTATTCAAATAACCCGCGAAGGGTTGATTATCTCCACGAGAGCGAGTCAAGCACTCTTTGAGTTTAAAAACTCTACTCTTACTTTTGTTGAAGTATTATTGTTCCAGTTTTTCCCAAGCCTGCTTAGATATTGAACGACTAGCAATCAAGGGTGATACCCTTTCTATTAAGGATGCAAAAACCACATTAAAAATTAATTGATCTTGTCTTTTCCAGAGAAAGTATTATGGGTTTATATTAGAGACAATGTTGTTACTTGAAGGTGAGATTTGATCAGGACATGGAAGTGTTCCATTTATGTATTTTATCAAGTCAGAGCCATAAGCTAACGAGGGAAGTTGAGCTATCCAAGAAGTTGTTGGGTGTTAATCGAATTGGGAGCTGAGTTGGAACATCAACAGAGAAGCACTCCTTGATTTGAGTTGCTAACTGTGTGGTTGAAGTTGCTGTAGAATGTTGGCTAATCATTGCAAGGATTGTAAATCTTGTTAGAGGTTGCTCTGATACCATGAAAGAAATTTATATTCAATGCATAATCATTGTATGGCTGAGTCTTTTAATATGGATACAAAATGTGCAGATTGCTATAATCCTATGATTGTATTTATCAAAGAAAACTATAAACTCCTAAAAAGATATACACTTATCAACACTTATACTCCTAAAAAGATAAAGCACTCAAGTAGTCCACAATATATTAATTGGAGACTTTACAGCACCAATCCTTTAATTGGATATTTTATACAGCACACGTATCATGACGTGGATGAGGAAGGATGCCACATGAGATAAAATAAACAAAATGTTAACCAGATGCGGTTGTATTATTAGCAGCAAGTTGTTGATGGCCCTAAAAAAGAGTATTTTAATTTTGTATGGTACAGAACAAGACCGTAACTACTTAAATCCACCTTAAGCACCATTAGGGTAAAAAGGATTTTTAGGAAATTTCATCACTAAAGATACTTAATAACCACTCTTCACTGAATAAATTCCTCTTTTATCATAATACTAGGTTAATTTGTTTAGTCTCGAAACATGAGGAAAATGAGTTTTTTGAATAATTCACCATCAATTGGGAGAAACTTTTGCAGACTAGTTGTTTATTCCAATAGCCCCTTCTCTCAGTGAGTTCAGCAACATAGTTTCATTAGGCAAAAGCTTTGGTAATACTACCTGGAAAGTATGAGGCTTTGGTAGTTATCTATCTGAGTAGACAATAATTGATTTACCATCACCTATTCCCCATCTAAAACCATTCTCTAAAACTTTTTGGCCCGAAGTAAACTCCTCCATATATATAAAGGGTTTGACCCCAACTTGCTTTTCATGAACTCCCCTCTAGGTAAATATATAGTCTTGAGCACCCTTGACAACGATAATTTTGGAAAATGAAGCAACTCCAATATTGCTTGCTAAGAAGTGCTTGATTAAAAGCTCTAAGATCATAAAAGCCTAACCCACTATCTTTTTTCGACACACACATCTTTTTCTAGTCCATCTGGTGGTGAATGCTCCTTACCTTCTCATTAGATCCCCACCAAAATCTTGCAATGATTTCTTGAATATCATCAATTTTGTGATGGAGGGATAGAAAAGTGATTAGTGCTAAGAGGGATAGAGATGTGATGGAAGTTCACCCACTGTCCTAAAAGAAAGAGAGATTTGCGAAAGCTCAATTTTTCCATAATTCCTATTAAGTGTTTAGGTTTGACTGGAGATATCTTTGTTCAGCAACAAATTTTTTATGGAGCTATAAATCAGGATGGTTTGTATGATGTTCATATATTGGCGAAGGTTGGGTTCCACCCCCAGTAGCAACCATGGATCTCATTGTTTTGAACATTCGAAGCTTGGATCGGATAATATTCATCTAAAATATTCTAGATTGAATATGAATATTAAAAATTATCCAATTGGATATTGGACAACATGGATTATTTGTTTATTTATTACCACCAATTTAAATAGAATTAAAATTAAAAAAATATATATTTTCAAAAAATAAAACTAAAAAGCAATACTATCAATAATATTGTTTAATTAAATTGTCAACATTATTGTTCTAGCAGTTACGGTGCTGTCACCAGTAGAGACAAGGTTGAATGTTGCCAAATTTGACACTACCAGTTTCGTAGTTATACGGTGTACGAAATATTACTAATTTTGTCGAGCCAAACTAGACAATAGTTGTAAAAAGGTCACCAAAAGTAGTGGCAGCAACATGTTCCATTGTCTAACCGTGGTGCATTAAGATTCATGGTCACCTTGGTCATATTCATTGGCTGATGGTGAGTTTAGTTCAGCTAAGGGTGTACCTCACTACCTCGCCAATAGCCATGAATCTCATTTGTTATAACATTCGGGGCTTGGATCAAATAATATTCATCTAAAATATTTTATATTGAAGTGTGAATATTTTAAAACTTATCCAATTGGATATCAGACGAACATGGATATTATTTGTTTATCTAGTACTACCCATTTATCTAAAATTAAAATTAAAAAATTATATTTAAAAAAACTAAAAAAAAACAAAACTATCAGCAATATTATTTAAGAAGTTGGCGTCATCATTGTTTTAGCAGTTACAGTGCCATCCCCAGTGGAGACAAGGTCGAATGGTGACAAATTCGACACCACCAGTTTTATAGTTATATGTGTTGGGAAAATATGCTCTTTAAAAGCATATGTGTTTATTTAATTGTAATAAACAATTTTTCTGATTAATAAAATAAATGAGGTATTTTATTCAAATATCTTAATTGCATTAATATTTGTATTAAAGTCCATTTAATCATATTATATGTATTTATGTGATCACCATGTGGATTCACAGCAGACATAAATACAAGTTATCTTATGATTAAATAAATTTAGTTCGCAGTTGATAAATAAAGTTGGGCACTTTATTTAGGTATAGACTGTAATAAATTCATTGAATGATTTGTCTTAATCATGTATGAATTTATTGATGTAGTACGACTACATTGAACATGATCACATATGAGATTTAATTAACTTTGTAATAACTGTCAGACTTATTAAATCTCATAGGCGTTGATTTTACTGTAATCTTAATCTTGAGTCAATTATGATTTCATGATTGTGATTGTTATTTCATTTGAGTTACCAATGGGCACGACACATCATTGTGGTCAAGATTACCCGGTATCTTGGTGGGAGCAATTATGAGTATTGGAGTTATGGATTAACAATATAGAATTTGTACAACACATCTCTTGATAGGTTTTCGGTACTTGATCATAAAATTCTCTGGCCAGAGTGTGTCAACATATTTAGTATGTTGAAAATGATCATTAGAGAAAACCAGTAAGGATCAAGGAATAAGATGTTATTAAATTGATTGGACAGTTGAGATACCAATTTAATTAACGATGTGGTACAAAGGATTGTGCAGTAAAGAAATCAATGTGGCTTGGGACGAATTATTATTCGAGCATACAATTATGGAAGTCAGTTCCAATCTTTTAGTGGAGTAGATTTGGAATTAAATAATTGGGCTAGTTTAATTACAGGCCTAATTATTGTAGCCACTATTGTATGTTCCCAAATGATCCCCGGGTTAGCTCATTTAATTGATTGCACCACTACTGGACTAATAAGTAAGATAACTAGCTATTTGGGTCAAAAGCCTAAATATATCATTTAGTGGGAGGCTCCATTTAATTAGCTTTTGTGTAAGGGGCCTTATGTTATTTTACAAGGTGGGTCCCTTATTGAAAAAGCAAATAACGTGGGTTTTGTTTTTTGGATTATTTGGAGCCTAGGGTTTTCACTAAAGGGTGATATAAAAGGCTTATTTTCTCTAAAGAAAAAGTGGGAAGCCACTTTATACAAATCAGAGAATAAGATTTTTCTCTCCATTATTGAGAGAAAGATTTTCTCGTGCTAGTTGCTTTGGTAGTGATAAAGGCGCCCACACGTCAAGTGCAGATCGAACCTGAGTCATAACCTGGAAGATCATTGGTGACAGTTCGTGATCTAACAAGCGTGGTGGTGACGGATCGTGATCTAACAAGAGTGGTGCTGGCGGATCGTGATCTAGGAGCCTAAATCACTTCAGCGGAAAAAGCCAACTCGGATTTTCAAGGTACGATTTCTAGAATACGAATTCTTATATATTATATGAGAGCGATCTTCAAAAGGTTTTATAAAAATTTAAAAACCTGATTTTTCCCCAACAATTGGTATCAGAGCCATCTCATATTAATATATAAGAATTTCGTATGAAATTAATCTTGATATTTATGTATTAGAGTGGCACAATTTATTCAGATATATATTATTTGTTTAATATATGAATAAAGCATGTTTATGGTTTGTCTTAATTCATGGTTAGATTTTCTGTTGTATTTTTTGTTTGGATCTGTAACAAGAGGGGTGGTTTATTATCACCATGTTTCCCTCTTGATTTATTTTAATGTAATTAAAATTTTGTAAGTCAAAATTTGCGTTGAGAATTTGTAAATCAATGAAGAATCATCACTGGAAAATTGCGGAAACTTGCTGGAAACTGCAGCAACGAACCAGCGCACGCAGCAGCGAGCGGCCAGCAGCATACGCTGCTGCGCGAGCAGCGCGCGGCCAGTAGCACATGCTGCCAGCAGCGCGAGCTGCACACGCAGCAGCTGCAGCGCGCGCTGCACATGCAGCAACTGCAGTGCGCGCTGCACATGCAGCAACTGCAGCGCGCGAGCAGCAGCTGCAGCGCCCAAGCAGCAGCGTGAACGTGGGCTGGAGGCGCGGAGCGTTCTGGTTGGCGTCTTTCCGGCGTCGGTGACGGCTGTCCGGTGTGGAAACAGTAAACAACGGCTGGGTTTTTGTGCTGGTGGCGGCTGGGGAAGAAGAGGAAAAGAAAAATGTGATTTTAGGGTTCCATGGTTTTTATCGTGGAGGTCCCTATAGTTTCATATTTTTCAGTTGGGTAGAAACGTTTTTAATTTTTTGCATTTAAGTCCAAAAACCGTTTTGGACTTAAAGAATCCTAGTTTTAGGCCCAATTTCAATTAGGCTTAATGGATTAAAAATGCATAGATAAAATTAAATACATTAAATTTATTTTTGGTCCAAAAGTTTTATTTTAATAAAAATAAAATTAAAACTATTTATTTTATTTCAAAATTAAAATTGGACCAATTATAAATTTAAAAGCCCAATTTCTCCTAGTCCATTAACAAAGACAAACTTATGGAAGATGGACATTGACAAGAAGCCCAATGAAGATTAGGCTTAGGGTTAATGTATTTTTCATTACTAGGAAAGCCATGAATTAAGATTATTTAATTGTTTTTCTATATGTTATGTTTTGGATGATAACATGCCATGATAACATGTCATATAGAATAGGTAGTGCCACTCTATGCATAATTATACATGTCATTCATTAATAATGAATCTCATTATATTGTTTGAAATTTGCACATGCTTAATAATATTTGATGTCATCTAGATAATATTATAGAAAGCATGCAATTAACAATATGTATGTTTTAAAAAGGAAAAACAATTTTAAAATATTGAGTGGGAGAGGGAAAATTCAAGATAATTTTCCCACGGGCTCCATTGTTAGTTCAATAATAAAATTATATATATACCTCGACTTCATGATACGGTGATGCTCCCTTCGGAGGGTATATATATTAGATATTTTATTTGATGAACTTCTTCAAAGATAAAATTGAAATATTTTTCAATCGATTGTTCACCCCAACGGTGACTATTGATATGAAAAATACGTAGATTGAAACAATGGTTATACACTCAACTAAAGTTTGTTATTAACCTTCCCAACGAAGCTCTGTTAACAAATTTAGGCCCAAAGGGATAACGATAATTATTTATCATGTCTTTACATGAAAGTAAATAATCTAATGGATAATTGGGTCTAGTAAGTGTAGACATGACTTCCCCAACGGATAGCTTGTCAAAGCGGTACTAGATTATCGTTACAATAAATTAAAATGCATTTATGGTTTTTTGCATTTTTGTCATTTATTGTGAATATTGTTTCAAAGTATTTATGCATGTTTATTTTGTTTTGTTTTTCAGAAAATGTCTTCCATCAACCCATTATTAATTATCCTTGTTAAAAATGAACTCACTGGCGAAAATTATTTAGATTGGAAACGCAATCTATTTAATATTCTCACTGCTAAGGGAAGCAAATATGTGTTGACCCAGCCTTGCCCTCCTGAACCATCGTTATACGATTATAGAAATCAGAGGGAGCCTTATGAGAAATGGTGCGAAGCTAACAAAATGGCTAAGCGCTATATATTGGCTTCGATTTCTGTGGAACTGCATAAGAAACATCGGAGCATGGAAACAGCCACTGAAATAATGGCTAGTCTTCATCAGATGTTTGGGCAAAATACCCATTTTGCCAGAGAAGCAGCATTAAAACGTATCACAGATACTAAGATGGAAGAGGGCACAAAAGTTCGTGATCATGTCCTCAAAATGATGGACTATTTGAATGAGGTAGAGATTCATGGTGTTCAAATCAATGATACATCAAAGATTAACATGGTGATTGAATCTTTACCTGATACATTCAAAGAGTTTAAGGTTAGCTATATCTTAAACAATAAAGATATGACCTTAATTGAATTAATGCACGAACTATATGCTATAGAAGAATTTTATAATAGGAGAAAACTTCCTGAAAAAGGATTCTCTTCAAGGCTTAAGTCGAAAGACAAGAATGAGCAAGCAAGAGTTGGGATCGGCAAACTGTCCATTAAAAGAAGTGGCAAGCCAAAAGGCAAGTGTTACAAATGTGGACAGAATGGTCACTGGAAGAAAGATTGTCCTAAGATTATTAAAATCAGGTATAGGAAATCTTTAAGCTTCCTAATTAGTTCAGATTTCTATTGATTCATACAATAATGAATTCTGAGATAACTAATCTTATTTGTAATTCATTTATTTGGTTTTCAGGAAACCAAGAGATTAAGTGAAGAAAGCTTCAAACAGCAGTTGAGGACGTGCTAGTTTATATCAATTGAAAGACTAGATCAATTTTACAAGACTTTAGTTTTGATATTTGTCTTTATTTTTCCAAATATTAGAGGAATTTAATTTCGGTGGCTTGTTTTAATAAACAGGAGTACACTGTTATTTATGGATCCTCTGTTTATTACTTATTTTGGTTATTTATAAAGACAATTTATATCATAGAAGTACATTGATCTATTCAAAGTAAGATATAATGATAAAAAGTATATGCATTTATCTAAGAAAAGAAATGTTTCTTCTAACCAAAAATCACCTCTGATATTTATGCTTAAGTCATATAAACTATAATAAGATTTTAAGAAAATGATTAATGATAGACTTGTTGGCCTATTAAGATTGATCATTGTAACTCTATAAATCTTATTTAGAAAAGTAATATGATAAGGATGCTCTTTTTGAGCTAAAAGCATAACATTGTATTTGATGATTTAGCGCATACAAATGTATACGGACAAATCAGTTTACATGTTATAAGAGGTTATGAGTATTCTATCAATCTTGTTGATGAATATTCATTTTATTTATGTTTGTCTAAGTGCGTCATGATTCCATTGCTTTTGAAATTCAAAAGAGTACGTGGATAAGACAGAAGCAATTAGACAGGAACATAAAAGAACTTCGATATGATCGAAACAAAGAATATCTCTATGGAGAATTCAAGCACTATTTGGTTGTCAATGAACACTATGATACAAATAGTGTAATTAAATGGAGAAACAAGATTCTTTTGGATAAGACAAGATATATACTAAGTGGTTTATCATTTACCTTTTTGATTCCAGATACTAGTATTTGAAACTACAAAGTTTATTGAACTTAGTTTCATCTATCTCGGTGTCTACTACTCCAAGAAATTATGAAAAAGTCACAAACATGGTTTGAGACACATTTGTATTTGGAGTTTACTAGTATTTCTACTAGAATCAGAGATAGAGAAGATGGATTCGTGTTCAGAAGCTTGCATGTTTTAGGTATCTTAAAGGAATAAGGGAAAGTCTGAATTATAGTCCTCAAGATAGGAATGTATTTATAGAAATATTCTTTACTTTCTTTGAGGAAGACTATATAATGACTTATAACCTAAGAGTAAGGTAAAACTAGAGAAGTAAAAGAGATCAGGTTGATGCTAAGCTTTCAACACCTGTTATAGAACAGGAAGAACAGCAACAACCAGCTGATCAGCAAAGGATTATCCTTGAACAACCATCACTTTTAGAACCTCGTCGTAGTGGGAGGGTAACTAGGTTACCTGCGAGATACATGCTTTTGGGAGAAACCTATACGACTATCTCAGATGAACATGTACAAGATCCCACTAGTTACAATGAAGCTCTAATAGATAGAGATGTTGAATTTTGAAAAAGGTCATGAATCAAGAAATGGAATCTATGTATTCCAATAAAGTCTGGGAACTTGTAGAGGCACTAAATGGGGTAAAACCTATAGGGTGCAAGTGGATCTACAAGAGAAAAAGAGGAGTAGACGGAAGGGTGGAAACATTTAAAGCAAGATTAGTAGCCGAAGGGTTTACTCAGAAAGAATGAATCAATTATGAGGAAACATTTTCTCCGGTTGCTATGCTTAAATCCATCAGGATTCTGCTCTCCATTGTTGCAGTGCTAGATTATGAAATTTGGCAAATGGATGTCAAGACTGCCTTTCTTAACAGGCATCTTGAAGAAAACATCTACATGCAGCAACCAGATGGATTTATACAAAAAAGGCCAAGAACACATGGTATGTAAGTTGCAGAGATCCATTTATGGATTGAAGCAAGCATCCCAGTCATGGAACATTAGATTTGATCAAGCGATTAAATCGCTTGGATTCATTCAGAACATTGATGAACCATATGTGTACAAGAAAATTCAGGGAAAATTTGTAGCCTTCCTAGTTCTTTGTGTGGACAATATTCTCCTGATTGGAAACAATATAGGAGTATTGACTACAATAAAGAGTTGGTTAGCAAAACAATTTGATATGAAAGACCTGGGGGAGGCAAGTTATATTCTTGGTATCAAGTCACTACGAGACCGGAAGAATAAAACTTTAGCCTTGTCTCAAGCGGTGTATATCGATAAGATATTGGCTAGATTTAGCATGGAAAATTCCAAGACTGGTTTATTACCATTCAGACATGGAATTACATTCTCTAAGGATCAATCACCTAAAACATCTGAAGAGATAGAGAGAATGAGACAAGTTCCCTATGCAACAGCTGTGGGAAGTCTCATGTATGCCATGCTTTGCACTAGGCCAGACATCTGTTTTGCGGTAGGGATGGTTAGTAGATATCAATCTAATCCTGGACCTGAACACTGGACTGCGGACAAGCATATAATGAAGTATCTGAAAAGAACTTAAAATTATATGCTTGTGTATTCTAGTGATAAACTTATTCTAGTGGGTTATACTAATTCTGATTTTTTGTCAGATAAGGATTTTAGAAGATCAACTTCCGGCTATGTGTTTACATTGGGAAGTGGAGCTATTAGTTGGATGAGTGTGAAACAATCTTGTATCACAGACTCAATAACTAAAGCTGAATATGTGGCTATATCTGAAGCTGCAAAAGAAGCTATATGGCTCTGCAAGTTCCTACGAAATCTTGAGGTGGTACCTGTTGTAACTGCACCCCTTAAACTATTTTGTGATAATGGTGGTGCGGTAACTCAATCTAAGGAACCAAGGAACCACAAGAAACAAAACATATAGAAAGGAAGTATCATCTTATAAGGGAATATTGTAGAAAGGTTATATGAAAGTACCCCAAATGGCATTAGATGCTAAATGGCAGATCTTATTACAATGGCCATTAGTGGAAAACCTTTATAACCTGCACTTAGAGCCCTAGAGCGTGTGCAATATGCCAGATATGCTTTGAGAGCTAGTGGGAGATTGTTGGGAAAATATGCTCTTTAAAAGCATATGTGTTTATTTAATTGTAATAAACAATTTTTCTGATTAATAAAATAAATGAGGTATTTTATTCAAATATCTTAATTGCATTAATATTTGTATTAAAGTCCATTTAATCATATTATATGTATTTATGTGATCACCATGTGGATTCACAGCAGACATAAATACAAGTTATCTTATGATTAAATAAATTTAGTTCGCAGTTGATAAATAAAGTTGGGCACTTTATTTAGGTATAGACTGTAATAAATTCATTGAATGATTTGTCTTAATCATGTATGAATTTATTGATGTAGTACGACTACATTGAACATGATCACATATGAGATTTAATTAACTTTGTAATAACTGTCAGACTTATTAAATCTCATAGGCGTTGATTTTACTGTAATCTTAATCTTGAGTCAATTATGATTTCATGATTGTGATTGTTATTTCATTTGAGTTACCAATGGGCACGACACATCATTGTGGTCAAGATTACCCGGTATCTTGGTGGGAGCAATTATGAGTATTGGAGTTATGGATTAACAATATAGAATTTGTACAACACATCTCTTGATAGGTTTTCGGTACTTGATCATAAAATTCTCTGGCCAGAGTGTGTCAACATATTTAGTATGTTGAAAATGATCATTAGAGAAAACCAGTAAGGATCAAGGAATAAGATGTTATTAAATTGATTGGACAGTTGAGATACCAATTTAATTAACGATGTGGTACAAAGGATTGTGCAGTAAAGAAATCAATGTGGCTTGGGACGAATTATTATTCGAGCATACAATTATGGAAGTCAGTTCCAATCTTTTAGTGGAGTAGATTTGGAATTAAATAATTGGGCTAGTTTAATTACAGGCCTAATTATTGTAGCCACTATTGTATGTTCCCAAATGATCCCCGGGTTAGCTCATTTAATTGATTGCACCACTACTGGACTAATAAGTAAGATAACTAGCTATTTGGGTCAAAAGCCTAAATATATCATTTAGTGGGAGGCTCCATTTAATTAGCTTTTGTGTAAGGGGCCTTATGTTATTTTACAAGGTGGGTCCCTTATTGAAAAAGCAAATAACGTGGGTTTTGTTTTTTGGATTATTTGGAGCTTAGAGTTTTCACTAAAGGGTGATAGAAAAGGCTTATTTTCTCTAAAGAAAAAGGGGGAAGCCACTTTATACAAATGAGAGAATAAGATTTTTCTCTCCATTATTGAGAGAAAGATTTTCTCGTGCTAGTTGCTTTGGTAGTGATAAAGGCGCCCACACGTCAAGTGCAGATCGAACCTGAGTCATAACCTGGAAGATCATTGGTGACAGTTCGTGATCTAACAAGCGTGGTGGTGACGGATCGTGATCTAACAAGAGTGGTGCTGGCGGATCGTGATCTAGGAGCCTAAATCACTTCAGTGGAAAAAGCCAACTCGGATTTTCAAGGTACGATTTCTAGAATACGAATTCTTATATATTATATGAGAGCGATCTTCAAAAGGTTTTATAAAAATTTAAAAACCTGATTTTTCCCCAACAATATGATCTACGAAATAGTACTAATTTTGTTGACCAAAGTAGATGATTGTGGCGGAAAGTCACCCAATGTAACGGTAACAACAAATTCGATCGTCTAACTGTGGTGCATTGAGATTCACAACCACCTTGGTGATACCCATCGGTTGATGGTGATTTAGTTCAGTTGGTGGTGTACCTCACAGCCCCATCGTTATAAAGAGGAGTTAAGTTGCAGCCATTGTTCAGGGATGCATTTTCACTACATCATTTAGTTTTATCATTATATAGATTTTAAAATTTTGAGTCTGATGGTACCTTAATCATCTTGATTTTACCACCTTAATTTCCATCTTAGAATAGTAACAACAAAGATATTAATTTATTATTATTTTTTGTTTAGGGGTAAAATTGGAATGATATTTCTAGACTAATAAATGAATGACACATCAACAATTATAAGAGCAAAATAGGCACAATACTTAGAGTAGTATGAAGATGCCATTTGGAAGAATTTGCTATATTAAATGGGCTTGGAAATCAATGGTCAAGTTTAGATGCTTCAAGATATTTATGAGAAAGAATAAACCTAGTACAAAAGGTATATTCTTGTTTCCCCAAATCTATGACACATAGCCTTAGAAACATCTTTTCCTTTTTATCTAAGCATGACATCTAGTCTTAACTTTTATGCACTCTCTTTACCACTAGCCTCCATATTAGGGCATGCTCTCTTAAGCTATTATCTCTTTGCCTCCTCTCCTCTTGTCTCACACACACACTCTCACTCTTTCTCCATCTTTTAGATCATCATTCACTTCTCTATTTTTTGGAGGTGATTTTTTATCTCCACCTTCATCATCTTCTTTACCTTATTATCATTCTTCATAACTTTATTCACCATCTTCATCTTTATCAAGATCAAACATTTCTATATAACTATCTAGCTTATTTTATTCATCTTGTATAATGTAAAATCTTATGTAACCTCTTATTTATGCAATAGATTTGTGATTACTTGCTCCTGTGGACGTAGGCTAAAGTCCGAACTATGTAAACATTATATTTTCATTGTATTTATGTTTGTTTTGTTGTATTTTCAATTTGTAGTTGAGATTGTGTTTTAGGTAGACTTGATGTACCCCACTTGCACTAAGTAATTGGTGAGACACCTGAGCTATCCCTTGAGTAGATCTTAAAACAATAAAACTCTGGAGGACGATTTGTAAGCCTCAGTTTTCAATGAGGTTCATATCACATATACTTCACTTATATACAAGCTAAGAATACATGTGATAAACATTAGCTTACAAGATAACTACAAGGATAATTACAAGACTAACGATAACTACAAAGATAATTACAAGACTAACGATAAGAATATTTTAAGTTTTATCTTTATCGTTATCACACCCCCGCAAGCTGACAGGACAAGAACGAACTGGAAGCTTGGAAATTAGATAGCGAAAGCGAGAAGTAGACAGGCCTTTAGTAAGACAATCAACAAGTTGATCGAGAGTAGAGATATAACGAACATCAAGCTCTCCGCGAACAACCTTTTCTCGAACATAGTGATAGTCAACCTCTACATGACGAGTCCGTGCATGAAACACAGGATTGGAGGCCAAGGAAATGGCACTTATGTTATCACACCACATGTGAGGACAAGACAGAGGAATATGTAAGTCTTTGAACAAAGATCGAAACCAAGATAAAGTAGCAGCTATATATGCAAGCTGTCTGTACTCAGCCTCGGTACTGGAACGAGAAACCCTTTTTTGCTTCTTAGAACTCCAAGAAATGAGATTAGGTCCAATAAATATGCAGGAACCCCCTGTGGATACTCGATCATCAGGATCACCAGCATAGTCGGCATCAGAAAAGGCTTGTAATTCCATTGAACCAGATGAATAAAGCAGACCATGAGTGGTTGTACCCTTTAAATACCGCAAGATGCGTTTAACTGCACACCAATGAGCTGTTGTAGGACGATGCATGTATTGACAAACCTGATTAACGGCAAATGAAATATCCGGACGAGTGATTGTAAGATACTGCAAAGCACCAACAACACTACGATATTCGGTGGGATTTGAAAGTAAATCACCATCAAACAGACTGAGACGACGACCACTCACTGCTGGTGTTGTCATAGGCTTTGAATGGAGGAACTCAGTGCGATGTAAAAGATCTAGAATATACTTGGTTTGACATAAGTGGAGCCCCATTGCTGTTTGAGTAGCTTCAATACCTAGAAAATAATGTACAGGACCAAGATCTTTCATAGAGAATAATTTGCTCATATGATGTATCATTTGAGAAATATGATATGAACTATTTCCCGTAATTAAAATATCATCAACATAGATGAGTAAATATAGAAGCACTGAATCATGTGAATAAATAAATAGAGAATAGTCTGCTAGTGATTCATGAAAGCCCAATTGTTCTAAATGACTAGAGAAACATTGAAACCATGCCCTAGGAGCTTGTTTAAGGCCGTAGAGAGATCGGCGAAGCTTACACACAAAAGTAGGATATTGTGGATCAACAAAGCCAATAGGTTGGCGCATATAGACATCTTCCTGTAAATAACCATGCAGGAAAGCATTTTGCACATCTAACTGTCGAATAGGCCAGCTATTGGTAACAAATATAGCTAAAATGAGACGAATGGTATTGTGATTAACCACTGGACTGAACATCTCACCAAAATCAAGGCCAGGTTGTTGATGAAAACCATTAGCAACTAAACGAGCTTTATAACGCTCAATACTACCATCAGCTTTTCGCTTAATTCGATACACCCATTTATTTGGAAGGACATTGTAAGATGGATGTGGAGGAACTAATACCCAAGTACCAGCTCTTTGAAGAGCATTAAATTCATCACCCATTGCCTGTCGCCAACGAGATTCCTTATTTGCCTGTACAAAACCATTAGGCTCAACAGCATCATTAGTAACTACATTTGCATATTTTGGGTTTGGTTTCACAATACCGGCTCTTGCTCGAGTGACCATTGGATGAGAAGATAATGCATCCGAAGTAATATTATCACAGGGCATCGATGGTGTCAGTGTAGGTGAAGATAATGATTCTGGAATTGTATTATTACTTGAATTGGTGGGGGCCGAATTAAGGCTAGGAGAATTTGTATTTGAGATAAGTGGAGTGGAGGAAGATGAAGAGGCACTTGAATGTAATGATGGAGAATTAATTGGAGAAGATAGGGAATGGGGTAAAGGTGAATTAAATGAAGATGGTGACGTGGCTTGGGAAGGAGATTGTGATGTAGGTTCTGTTGGAGCTGAATGTGAAGTATTAGCATTAATCCAAAGAATATTGAGTCCTGTAGAATCTGACATTGAAGTACTCACCCCCGGAGGCCTAGTAGTAACATGGTCAACGAAAGGAAATTTATTTTCATTAAAAAGAACATGACGAGATATAAATACAGTGCCTGAAGGAATATGCAAACAACGATATCCATGTTGATTGAATGAGTATCCCAAGAAAACACACTCTTTAGAACGAAATTGTAATTTATTTGAATTGTAAGGGCGAAGATAAGGGTAACATGCACATCCAAAGGTCTTTAAAAAATCATATTGAGGAGTTTTAGAAAATAGTAAAGAGTACGGTACTCGAAATTTTAAAGATTGAGATGGTAGACGATTAATTAAATATACAGATGTATAAAAAGCTTCAGTCCAATAAGTAGTAGGCATGGAGGCATGTGCAAGTAAAGTTAAGCCCATGTCAACAATTTGTCTATGTTTACGTTCAGCAATACCATTTTGTTCAGGATGATGAGGACATGTGAGACGATGATTAATGCCATGAGTATTTAGATAATCCTTAAATTGATGATTAACATATTCACCACCACCATCAGTTTGAAGTGACTTAATAGTAGTGGAAAACATATTTTCGACCAACGATTTAAAAGTTTTAAAAATTATAAAAACATCATATTTCAATCGCATAGGATAAAGCCATACATATCTGGAAAAATTATCAATAAAGAGAACATAATATTGATAACCAGAAATAGAACGAATAGGAGAGACTGAAAAAGGAGAATGAGAGACTGAAAAAGAACCTGTAAAAGGTAATTTCTGACTCTTTCCTAAAGGACATGACGAACAAAAAAATAAAGATCGAGATCCCAAAATGAGTAGCTTATTAAAAGATATAATTTTATTTAAAACTACGGACGAAGGATGTCCAAGCCGTGAATGCCAAATTCGAGCATCACTGCGAACACCAACATAAGCAAATAGATGACTAGGTTGAAAAATTTGACCAGGAAATAGATAAAGACCATTACTGCTCGGTCCGCGGAAAAGTGTCTTCTTCGTTGCCAGATCCTGTACAACAAAATAATCAGGAAAGAAGGTGAAACTACAATGATTGTCATTAGCAAATTTATGAACGGATAAAATATTATGGGAAGCTTGTGGACAATGATGAACATCATTTAAAAGAAAAGTGGAAGAATTAGCAGACAAGTAAGAATGACCAATGGATTTAATAGGCAAACCTGAACCACCGACGACACCACCGATGGTATCCTGACCATTGTAATCACGAGGATGCATTAGATTCCCATTATCTGGAGTTATATGAGCATTAGCACCAGTATCTGTTAACCAATTTGGGGAACCAAAAGATGTTGATGTAGAAATCATTGCAGAAAGCCGTTGGGGAGGGATACGACCCTCATATGCATGATTCATGCGATTGTAGCAATCAATAGCTGAGTGACCCATTTTCTGACAGATTTGGCATTGAATCTGATTACCAGAAGGAAAAGGACCCATTGGGGGTTTGTTGATAGGACCATTACCAGGATTGAAATTTGGCGAAGAGGAAAAATTCCCACGTCCTGGAGTTGGCAGTAGCCCTCTATTTGGAGAACCAAAACCAGTATGATTAGAACCACTAGACCATCCAGTAAAACCATTACCACCATTGAAACCCCCAGAAAAATTATTAACACCACCACGACCACCATTATTACGCGGGAAGCCACGACCACCTCTATTATTTGGGCCACCTCGAGTGGCTTTCATGACAATTGTTGAGTCGGACGGATAAGGATATTGTTTAATAGAAGTGAGACGTCGCTCAGCACTCAAAAGTAAAGCTTCAAGACCAGCATAACTAATAGGAGTTTCACGAGCTTGAACAGAGGCAATTGTATTTTCATATAAAGGACCAACATTACTCATAATGATGGAGACCAAGTCTTCATCAGAAATAGGACTACCAGAGATAGAGAGATTGTCAGCAATATAATGAATTTTATCCAGAAAATCAGAAATAGAAAGATCACCACGTTTAGTAGTAACTAGCTCAGTACGCAACTCGACGATTCGTTGTTGATTTTGGGAAGCAAAACGTTGTTCTAAAGAAGACCAGACAGCACGTGCAGAAGTGTAACGTGCAACAGTACTTAGCAAGGATTGAGAAAGAGAGCCATTAATCCAAGAGAGAACAAGTTGATCGTTCTGGATCCATTCCTCATATGCTGGATTAATTATATCAGTTACTTCTCCATTTTCGTCTTTTAGAAAAGGAGCAGGACAAATGCTTGTGCCATCAACATATTTTTGCAAATTACGACTGCGAAGAAGAGGCACAATTTGAGCAAGCCACAAAGGATAATTATTTCGGTCAAGACGAACATTGACTGAATTGGTAATATTAGAGGGCAGAGACGAAGAACTAGCATGGGAAGTGGAAGAAGAACTCATCATGAAAAAATTGAGAATTTAACACAAAGGTCGTTAGACTTTTAATGCTCTGATACCATAAAACAATAAAACTCTGGAGGACGATTTGTAAGCCTCAGTTTTTTATGAAGTTCATATCACATATTCTTCACTTATATACAAGCTAAGAATACATGTGATAAATATTAGCTTACAAGATAACTACAAGGATAATTACAAGACTAACGATAACTACAAAGATAATTACAAGACTAACGATAAGAATATTTTAAGTTTTATCTTTATCGTTATCACATCTGAGCTACACCTAAACTAACATTACCCCTTATATCAACTACTACAAGGCTCTACTGAGCTCTCCTTATTTTTCCTCACACGACCATCTCAGTTTACTATGCATATTCCTTTAGTTCACCACCTACCCCAAACATCATAAAAACACACCTAAACCCAAACTTAACGAACGCTCCCACCAAATATAAATTTTATTTGCTTGAATCAGATTTAAGTTGGATCCAGTAAGCACCACCCAACTGGTTCCAATAGGAACCTAGCGAAAATTTGGTGAAAACATTTTATATTATACGAATTAGCTTTTAATATTAATGATTTAAGGAATACAAATAAGTAAGATTTTTTAATTTAAAACATATTATTAATCATGTTATTAGCATATTAATAATACTTTGTAACATTAAGGATGGCAAAATCTGGTCCAAGTCTGAGTTCAACCTTCCCAATTTCAAACTTGGATATCAATTTTTCTTACCGAATCCGGATTTAAACCTGATTTTTTTTACTCTAGGTCTAGCCCGTGCTGAACCCGAAAAAATCCGGGTTCCCAAATTGCAGGTTTTAGATTTAATCCAAGTGAAAAAAATCAAATATTGATTTCATGGTGTTTTTTGTGTTTACCTGGCTGTTGCGATTTTAATATGTTGATATGCTCTAGATTTAATGATAAGTGCATATTTTTCATATATTTTGTTATTAATTTCTCCATCTTTTTCTTGTTTTGATCTTAAATATTCTAGTTATTTTAGTTAATTTTTAATTGAATAGGGAATTAATTAATATACATATTTTACCCTTTATTATATATTTGCTAGTTATTTTTATTTATTATTTTTAATTAATTGTATTATTTTATTGAATAGGGAATTAATTGGAGATTGTGGATAAAAAGGACATGAAGAAGTTTAAATTGGAAAAGGATTTCAATTAGAATTGAAAAAGGATTTCAATTAGAATTGAAAAAGGATTTCTTTAGACTTGTTGGAGAAGAATTCAGTCAACTAGCATTATAAAAGGAGAGCTGCCAGAGAGCGAGAGGAGGGGAGTGCAGACACAATTCGGGCAGAGGAAAATCAGCAGCTGGAATTAAGTTAAAGCAAAGGCAGCCGCTTGAATTAATCTCCATGATTGGTTTTGTCAATTCTCTTATGCACAATTCAATTATCTTAGGCTAAATTTTTATTTGGTTGAGGGTGAATTCAAAACCCTAAACATGCTATGCAATTAAATTTCAATTCTATCATTCAATTTACTTAATTGAGATTGTTTATGTTCTTCTATAATTAATGTTCATGGTTTATTCTTGTTTTATTTGAGTGGCCAATTAGATAGGACTTGAATAAATTCTATTGCTAGATTAAAATTCTTGATCCGTAATTGTCTTGATATTTTAATCATTAGTAGCAGGTTGGAATCAGTGATTTCAATTGGAGAACATAACCTAGGTTAAATAATCCGAGCTTGTGTGTTTATTGCCTAGATCAACCTAATATCTTTCTCTGTTTAATGCTTCCATTATCTTAAATTTAAAGAGCTCGTTTTAAATTATTTAATTGTTAGAGATTAGGTGAAGAGCTTGTTTTGCCTAACGACACACTAAGGAAAGATTGAGATTAACAGAGCTTATTGTTGTCTACGGTTGATAGTTTCAATATAAATTGATGATAGAATTGACATATTATGTGCATGTTTGGTGGTGACGAATGATCCTTTAACCAAAGTTTTCATCATTATTATTTCTTTTTCCTTTAATTAGAGTTTTTATTAAATTCTTGTTTGTAGTTTTAATTTCTTTACTTCTTACTATTTAGTTAAAAATTCATAAACCCCCTTTTTATTTATAATTGACATTTTCTTTAGTTAGATTAATTTCTATTATTACTACTATTATTTCATTTTAAATCTTGCTTTATAGTTGATAATAAATATAACTACATAGTCTCTGTGGGATCGATCCTTACTCGCTCTGTACTAATTATTTATATTAGTGGTAAGGTTTTAAATTTGGTGCACCTTAACGACACTACCATTTAAACACAAAAAGCAGCAAAGAGGTAAGAAGAAGACAACAACGGGAGGTAGAAAAAAGTAAAGTCGCAGAGGCAGCGGCAAAGGAAATCAAACAATCAACAGGGAACAAAAGAGAGAAGCAAGCATCCTTGGGAGTGCAAATGGAGGTGGGATTGACTTACTAGATAAAGATAATGGAAATTTTCCATATGTAGTAGGTGATGATGCCTCTAATATTGGAGTTACAATCAATGGTAATAGCTCCAGTCGTGGGTTTAAGAAAGTTATCTCTAAAATCTACCTTAATACAAAATGCTTGTTGATTAATTGGCAAACTTAGACCAGGTTATGCTTGACCATTCTGCATTGCTGTCACTATCTTGAATGTTGCCTGATTATGTTTGCTTGGCTATTTTTATGATGATGTATTTTCATGATTGAAGCGATGATGATTGATAATAATGATTCAATGAAGAGAAGTTGAAGATAGAGGAAAAGGAATGGCTTTGAGGGCTGCGGCTGTAATGTGAATTAGGGCACACTACAAGAAAATAAGCAATAGATGACAGACAGTTTATGACAGATTCAACTTATATCATATTAGTATGACAGACTCGTGATAGAATTTTCAATCTATCATGAATTAATGATGATTTTGTGACAATATGATTTTCTATCACAAATTTATGATGGTTTTGTGATATAATTATTGTTTATCACAAATTTATGATAGAATCATGATAAAAATTTTCTCTGTCAAGAAATTATGATAAAAAATTTACTTTGACTATGTTTGACCTAAAGTTTAATATATTATTTTATTTAAAAAAACAAAAGGGTGCATTTTAATAATTCAAAAAAGAAAAAAAGAGAAAAGAAAAACACTACTGTCTTGACCCACCAAGCCCCAAAATCACTAACACTCACACCCAAACACTCATCACTCTCTCACGACCAAACCCTAGAAATCAACCTTGCACTCAATCGATCGAGCAAAACACCATCCTTTCGCTGCCATTCAAGTATATTGTAACTATGCCGGCAATGTTGTTTAAAAATTGTAGCCCATTGCTGTCGGCACCATTTTGCTAGTAGTATTAAAATGTTGGGTTTTTTGTTGTTATGTCGCGCGGGGTTCGAGTAGCTGCTTCTACGTCACGTGGGAGTGGCTGCTGTTACGTTGTGCTGCTGATGTTGTTGGGTCGCTACTGCATCGCGTGCTGTTAGGTTGTTGATGGGTAATGGCTGTAATTGTTGTTTGGGTGTGTGAGGCAGTGAAGGTGTGGCTGTTGGCTGCTGTTTGTTGTTGCTTCACAGGTGGTAGGGTGAGTGATTTTGGGGATTTAGGTTTTTGGTTGTTTTATTTTGCTTTGTTTTTTATTTTCTAGTTTTTTTCTACTTCAATTTATATATATATATATATTATAAAGCCTCTTTGTAAAAAAAAAAATAGTAATATATGTCATCAACTGCAGTGGTATTCTTCTACACCATTTTTTTGACAATCGAATTCCTCTTTTCATCTTGGCTTCCACTTGTGAATTTCTATCTGGTTCATCCTTTTCCTGTTACCTGTGCTAGGTGGTGAAATTTTTTGTAGAACAGAACAACAATAATGCTCTTCATGGTCAAGTTACAATTGGAACACTTATTTTACAGGTACTGTTTAAAAATATATTAATGATATTCGCTTACAATTTATGGACATGGACTAGTAAGATTCAGGTTTTGAAGCATATTTAGTTGTTTCTTGACCTTGGGTTATTTCAGGATTGTAAATAGTTCAGTTAATCAATTTCTTGGTGTAGAATGTATATTTTGTAGTTTATGCATTGGCACTCTGATTATTTCTTCTTCTAGCTATAGTTATTCTAGTTACTGCTAAAGAAAATAAACAAATAAATAATGGCCAGTTGGTAATGTGTACGGGGACACTCAGTTCATAGGCTATTTTGACAGGATTTTCTTGGAAGTAGACTGGATGAATATAAAAGGATGCATAATGGTGATATAATGCTGAGTGAGTAAATTAATTCAAGAATGGTTGTGGTACTGCTTTAGTTCTGATTTGATAAAACCAATGGTAATCGATCCCACAATACTTCACCGCAAAATTTAGTTTTTTGTTGTGAAAGCTGAGAACTTTCACATCAAGAGATTTTGAAGAAAACCTGGCCTCAAAAAATAGTATGTTCCTGTTTAACTTTTCCAGTTTTTTAACTATCAATCCCTCATTATGATATTAACTTTCTGATGAAAAGTTTTTCATTTAGCTCATTAAGCCTAGGTGAATTGGTAGATATTCAGTAAACTACTATTAGTTATTATCTGGTAGAGATTCTTGTGGTGTATTTATTCTTCTGTTTATTTTGCGATCATTATTCCAGGTAACAAGTTCCTTTTTGTTTCATTCATCACGGGTTGAAACTTTTGCACAAATTGGTGTTGTCTTCCTTCTTTTGCTTTGGGGCTAGAGTTTTCTTTGACAAAGGTACATTATTCTGTGCTTGGCAAGTGTATGATAATTATTGACAACATTTTCCTTCTTTGTTCATAAAATCTGTTCCAATTCTATAATTCATCATCAATGCAGTTAAAAGCAGTGGGACATGTCGCTGTTCTTGGAGGGCTACTACAAATTGCAATATTTATGTCCTTGTGTGGCGTAACGGCTGCAGTATGTTGCTTAGCCTTTGATTTGGTTTTTGTTACAATTTCTGTTTGTTGTGTTTCTTGTCAAAATTGATGTTAAACTTGGACTATTTGCTTATGCTGCAGTTATGTGGAGCCAAATTGTCAGAGGGAGTATTTGTTGGTTCCTTCTTATCAATGTCATCAACTGCAGTGATATTCTTCTACACCATTTTTTGACCTTGGGTTATTTCAGGATTGTGTTGTTGGGTTACTATTTGCTCTGCTCCCAGCCTTGGATGGTAATAGTGGCCTTCTGCAAGGAATGGTTTCAATGGGGAAGTTGTAAGTTCATTTGAGCTCTTTAAATTTAGATTTTAATGTGATTGCTCTTGTTGTTCTCCTTTTCTTTTTGAACAATGTTTCCTTGCTATTGTTGACCGGTGCCCTTGTGCAAACATTATTTGTTGAATGGTGACATTTTTCTTTTATTAACTTCAGGCTGCTGGTTTTGTCCATTTATCTCACTGTTACATCCATTTTATCCTGGTCTTTTGTTCCCTGCTTTCTAAAGCTCATGATACAACTGTCATCTCAAGTGAGTTTTGTACATATATTTTGTTTTTGTGCCTTGATTTTGATAAATCTCTTGTCTTTTATTAGCTCATTTTGATTTCTTTTCACCTGTCCAGACAAATGAGCTTTATCAGCTTACTGTTGTAGCTTTTTGCTTATAATCTGCTTGGGTAAGTGCAATACGTAATTACCTATTTTGTCAAGGTTAATTCATCTTGCTGGCAATCGATTAATGGGTTTTGTTTTCTGCTTTGTTAATTTACTGTTTATGCCCTGGATGATATGCTTTTATGCTGTTAAGTGATCATCCGCTTGGACAATGTAATACCTTTGGAGTTTCTTTTCAGTGCAGTGATAAGTTGGGCCTCAGTCTTGAGTTGGGTTCATTCATAGCTGGAGTGATGATATCTACCACTGACTTTGCTAAACAGACTTTAGATACTTTTCTGTGCTAGTGACAATTCCTCCACTTAGATTTTATTTTTATTTTGTGGATGAAGAATGTGATTTTATTAAAAATCCTGACATATATATAGTCGTTTCCACTTTCCAGAAAAGGGTTGTTATGCTATTTTAAATACGAGGCAGGTTACAGGCCTAGAATTAGTGTTGTTGGTTGAGATAAGCTTGTCAAAGTTGGTTGTTTGGTTTTCGTTTCATTGGTTGATCAGTTTAGCTGGATCTGGATGCCATTGCTTTTTATGACTTTATGATTTATTTTTGTCTCCTCACACTGGTCTATTGTTGTGGTTTCCTTTGCATTTTTAGCTAGCTTGCTGATTTTGATGAATTCCCATTCACCAAAAGTAATTTTAATCCATTGAGTATGTACATTTTGCTCATTCCATAAAAGTGAAGTCAGTTTAAATCAAATAGATTACTATATTTGATGCCCACATGTATTGCAGCCTCTTAATTTTCCTTATTCTGCTTGGTGTTTGAATCAATTTTGTTCACAGGAAGCTTGCAGGTCGCTTTGTAAGTTTCAATTTTCGTTTAGAGTGCTATCAGAAGATGATATTGTTGCTGGAATTTTTACAGGAAGTCTTGCTAGAAATCTTATTGTTGGAGTACTTGCATTAATCTTTGGAAGTTTTGTTGGGTAACTTGGCTTGGTGGCCGGAATTCTTATTGCTTTTCTTAGAGTTTGATTGGAATTTGACTGCAATTTTATACTTTGGGATGACTTTTTCAATTTGG
Source organism: Citrus x changshan-huyou (assembly GCA_039657385.1). NCBI lineage: Eukaryota > Viridiplantae > Streptophyta > Magnoliopsida > Sapindales > Rutaceae > Citrus > Citrus x changshan-huyou. The sequence continues at coordinate 14,217,253 of CM077555.1, forward strand.
GATGTTTTATTATGTATTGGTGGAGATCACATTGGATATTAGATGTATTTCTTTTTAAATTAATTTTTGGATTGAATGAATGTTAATTGATATTAATTTTTTTATGATATTTGTTTTATTAATTAATTAAATTTGTAAACAGGAATTCATCAATAAATTATAATTATAATATAATTTTAGAAAAAAAATCAAAACTCTATGATGGAAAAGCCATCATTTATTCTATCATAAATAATTTTCCGCCAAAATTGAATAATAAAATTTCAAATAATAATTGAATTTCTCACTAAAAAATTTAAAAAAAGGTGCAAAAATTTAAATAAATTTAATTTTTAATTTAATTATTTTTTACATTAAAATATTATGTGATAGATATATGACTATGAAATGTTATCATAAATTCATGACGGAAAATATTGTCATAAATTAATGACAGTGACATAGATGACGGATGAACTGACTATCATACACCCCCTTTTATGACAGTAATTTCTTGTCATCTATTACCTATTTTCTTGTAGTTGCAATACGATCTTTTTTTTTTAAATTTTTCTACTTATATTAAAAATAATTAAAAAATTAATAGTAAAATAAAGATATCCAGATCTGGGTTTTGGATATGCCGGTTCATCCAAACCCGGATCCAAGCTGGGTCAATAAAAATGCATATAGATACCAGATTTATTTTAATTCAGTTCACGCTGAATTCAGTTTGGATTTTTCGAGTTTGTCCGAGTTTGGGATGAGTGCAGGTTAAACTGCCATCTAAATGTATTATTATCTTATATGATTTTTGAATTGAATATGTGTGTGTGTGTGTGTGTGTGTGTGTGTGTGTATTAGGGATATTATGGATAATTATAGATTTGCACATATATGTGCAATATCCATATCTAGCTAGATATTTGCAATCCTTAATTCTAATTTCAGTTATAATTCTGATGACAGTTTCATCTCAATTACATTACAAACACCATTACAATTGTAATTTCAATTCCAATTTCAGTTACAGCTGCAATTCCAGTTACAATTACAAGTTCAATTTCAATTTCAATTCCAACTACAGTTACATTTGCAATTACCATTACAATTATAATTACAATTCCAATTCCATTGATAATTCTGATTATATTACAATTTCAATTTAATGACAATTACAACCATTCACTATATAAATTGATGTATGTAAGTCATATTTTGTTGATGCCAAAATCTAGTCGAGTTGGTGTATGGGCTACCAACCAAATGTCAACGCTAGCATTTGAATTTGTTTATATTGGGATATAGTCACTATCTAGAAGAAACCAACGACCATGAGCTGAACCTTCGCAAGCACCTGTAACCACATAAAGTGATCAAGCGCGTCAGAAGTTTTTCTAGTATTAACCATCCAACGCTCAAGTCAGTTTATAGTGTATTAGAAAAATATAGTGTCTATTTATTTGCACAGATGAATGCATGAAAAAAAATAAGAAATCTCTCTTGCTTAAAATTAAAATAAGAAAAGAAGAACAAAGAATGTAGAAGAGATAGTGTAAAAAATATATAAAATGGATAAGACCCCTACATTTTGAATTCTTTGGGAGTTTGATAGAAGTTAGAATCCTCTCCTCGTTGGACTACAAAATAGCAGTCTCTAAAGATAGGGCTCAATCCCTATCGGAGAGAACCAATGAGTGGTTTTGATAGAGTTGCTCTTGGCTTGGCTCAATTTAACTGTCTCCTCGCTAAGACCCTACTCATTGGTTACCTTCTAACCGAGATGATGTACTCAGGGTTAGTGCGAAGTGAGCGTAGTCGGGTTTTTAGGAAAACTTGATTGTGGTCGTACTATTCTATCACTCAAACATATTTTAATTTTAATATTATCAACATAATTGAAATAATATTTGTTATATACTTATATTATTGCTCTAATAATATTCGTATATAACACTAAAAAGTAACACATAGGCGGGTAATCTACGGCCATAGCCTTTAGGAAAAAAATCATTCATCTTTTTTACGGCAAAATAACTAGCCTAGTTTTTTAGCCAAAAATTTCAATTCTAATATTGCTAGATTGTTGTTATCATCATCGTCATTGTCTCAACTGTTGTATGGCAGCCACTAGCCCATTCGTAGTTTTCATGTCAATACGTATTATGAAATATTTGGAAATTTTACCTTTTATAACTTGTGACATAAAACTTTTAGTTTTTAGTTAGTGTTTATTTTTTTGTCTAAAGATTAAATCGATCTGACCCAATTTCCTTTCTGGACTATTAATCTACCTTTTAAGCATATTCCAAGGCCCTTCTAAAAGAGATATTAAAATAAATGTGATCATTTTTGAAATAAAAACATGATGGCTATAGTATAATGATTATGAAGACCTTTATAGACAGCTTGGTTTGAATCTCAACAACCATATTTATTTTTTTTAGAATATATTTGATCAATTTTGCAAGATTACCTTATATCACTATATTGGGCTAAACCTTTCCTAATCTAAGTTCCTGGGTCCACCATTTTATTACTCATTACATCTCCTCTTAATGACTTTGAGTTTATTAAAAAGAGATTTTATACTTTAATACATATCAACAACTAATGGGTTTTTAGATAGTGCTTAGTTTTTTTTTCACTCAAGGGTCTCATCTAGTTTTGGGGCTATTGAGACCTTTGTCTAAATCGCAAAACTAATCAAAATCCATTCATATTTCGAACAAAACACTATAAAACCCCCTGCCATTACACTTATTCCTAATTGTTAATGCTTTTGCTTCAATTACTGTTTAATGATTAAGGGGCTGCAGGAGCCCCCCCCCCCCCCCCCCCAAGTTTTAATAAATTTAAATATAGTTTAGGAAAAAAGATATCTACACCCCTAAAATTTAGAAAAATGATCATAAAAACCCTAAATTTTCAATAAGGGACACTAAAACCTCATTTTGAACATAATACCCTTTGACTCTATAAACCCAAAAATATTGACCCTAAAATTTTACAATAAATAGAAATAGAGCATTAAAATAAATGTAATAATATATACATTTTAAAATAATTTTAATATTTTTTCAATGTATTTGACCTATTTTATTATATTAAAGTACTTTTAATAATAAATAGAAACTTAATATTAAAATAACGAATTAAAATTACTTTGAATTTAATATTATGTAAAAAATAATTTTGATGTTATAAATGGGGAGACATTTGTTAATTGTAAAATTTGTTTGACCCACAGATTTATTTAAAATATTTATAATAAATATAGATATATTATTGAAATAAATATAATAATTTAAAATTTTTAATATTATTTTAAATGTTAAAAATAATTTAATAGTATTAGTCTACTAGATAGATTATATCATTTATATTAAATTTGTATTAATTAAAAAATTTTAAACACAATTTCTAATTACTATATTCAAAGGGTATTATAGTAAAAAAAAATGGAGTCTTGATATCCCTTTTTAAAAACTTGAGGATCTTTATAACTATTTTCCCAAAACTTGGTGTATAGGTTTCCTTAATTCCTTTTCCCTTTAATCTAATAAAAACTAAAACTAAAAAATAAAACCAAAAGCTAATCTTATCTTAGTCCTAAACCTAAATCCTAATCCTAATCCATACATTTCACACGTTTCATGCATACACAGCAACTAGGGGGCCGCCTCCACAATGCTCTCACATCCAACAACCAGCGAGCTGCACTTTCGCCCTGACTACCAACGATCACCAACCAGTGCATCCACTGCTGCGAGGTGCGGCCACCACCCCCAACCACATCAACAATAAGCTGCTTGTATGTTCTAATATTTAATAGATAAAAGAGAATTTATAGGAAGAAAACAGGTTATTCCGAGTGAACCACTCTCTAAATCAAGACTCCACAATATAGAAAATATTTATCTTTCCTGTAGTACATTTATCACAACATATGTATAAACAAATAGATATCTACTTTTAACTCACAAATAAAGCACATCTAAATTAACTGTAACACAATAACGATAGGCTAGCATGGCTCAAATTTTTTACACTAATTAAACGTGTTTTTATCCTCAATGCAAATAAGTTTCCCTTCAATCACAAAAAATTGGGGATTTTGACATTTATGGCCTGGAGCATATTTTCTATGACAGTAATAGTAAAGTGCCCAATCTTTATAATCCTTCACTTCAATTGGGTTTAAACATCTGATGATTGGTGGTGTATGATTGATGGGTAAAAGTCCTAACAAACTTTGAGTTATAGACTGGATTTGAGAGGGTTGGTTACAAAGGTTGCACTTTTCTTCAATAAGTCTAGCAAGTCCAATGGTTGTTGATAATGACTGAAGATTTTGAATCTTTAACTCTAACCAAATTTCATCTTTGAGTTCTCCAACAAATCTATTAATTAAGAAGGTTTCAGATACATCCTCTACCATCTGAAACAATCTCTCAAATCCTTCTTGGTATGCCAATACGGCGGTTTTTTGTTTTAATTAGAATAAAGCCTTTAAAGTATCATCGAACTCGGTTGGTCCAAATCTTTTAAGATAAGCTTGTGAAAACTTAATCCAAGAAACTGGTTCTTTTGTTTTCATTAGCCAACGAAACCACTATGGTGTAGTTCCTTTAAAATGGAAAGCCGCCAATTGCACTTGGTATTCCTTTATAATCTTCTTATACTCAAAATTTTATTCGACCCTATAAATCTGAGTATTTGGATCTTCACCATTGAAATTTAGGAATTTTAATATTGGATGAAGGACAAATTTATTTTTCTAATAGATTAACTAGATTCTCCTGACATCAGACTTTGTATCACATTTGCACTGACTTAGGAATATTGGGAAGTTAATTGGTTATACTTGGTTCGACTCTAAAATTTGTTAAGAATATCTTAAATAATTGCATCTTGATTTTCCAATTTTTTTTTATGGTTTGGTTGCATCAGCCATTGGGAACTTGGTTTTGATACCAAATGTTATATACGTTCTAATATATAATAGATATAATAGAATTTATACGAAGAAGAAAGGTTGTTTTGATTGAACCCCTCTCCAAATCACTACAAGAAAAATAGTCTTTATTAACTTTAGAATAGTGTCAGAAATTACTTTCACTGACACTTACTAATTGTGTCAGTAATCTGGCAGTCAGAAAAATAGTAACACTTGTAAGTGGTGTTTGTGATTACTATTACTATAGTATTACTAGATTTATGACACTATGGTATTAGTAGTTACTGATAATGATCGCTTGTTAAAAGTTATTTTCACTATAGTATCACAAATATTATGACACTATAGTGATAGTGTTTACTAACAATTATTACACGTCAATAGTTTGTTTTACATCGGGGAGATGACATGATAGAATGAACGGATACTAATACTTTAGTGTCAGCAATTTGTAATACTATAGCATCACTAATATTATGACGCAATAGAGCTCTCACTTCCTAATACATTTTTTAGCGTCAATGGCTTCAAAGAAAAGATGCTCATACATTATTGTTGTTACTCTATTATTTTCATTGTTCTTTTAGTTTTGCCAATCAAATAATGGTATTCAAAGAAAATATTAAAATTAAACTAAAGTACGAAATTGAATAATTAAATATAAGTATATAACATTCCTACTAAAATTTAAATAGGTATCAAATAAAATACAAATACAAATATCTAAAATATTGTTTGAAAACATCTCAAATATTTACATGAAACAACGTAATGATAGTTTTTGGAAAACAAACATCCTCAGTACATTTACTCTTTGACCTTCGCCTTTCCCTTCGCCTTTCCCACCTATAAGTGCAGTATATAGAATCAATTAGCTACTATGCTACAAAAATCAATTCTTTGATATTTACAAGCAAAAATATAATTTACCTGATTATTGTATGTTACAATTAACTTTGCAACAGACATGGCCCACTGATTGCGAAGTTGCAAGAGATCGTCCATAGTGTACTCATCACAGCCCTTGAACTTCAAAAATAAAGCAATAAAATGTATTCACAAAGACCCACTGCACAACCTTTTTTTTATTACTCTTCACTTGATGCATTGTTATCCCACTATAAGTAATAAATAACAGATGCAGCAAATTAATCCACAACATACAAAAAAAAAAGAATTAAGTAAACTAATTAAACTTACTCATTCACCATCTGCTTCAACTCATCATCAGGATTATCACCTAATGGATCAAGATAATATATTTTTCGCCTCACCATATCAATTGCTACTAGCACCCAATGGCCACTAAACAAACCATTAAAAAAAATAGATTACAAGATAAATTTAAATAATTTATGTTAAAAAAAAAGAAAATAAATAAACTATACCCTGGGTTATATAGGAACACAATTATCTGGGTTATTTGTATCTTGTCCAAAAGGTCTAAAATATAAGAACACCTATTTGGGTAACTTGCTTGACTTGAATGTAACTTAGCTATACATCCAAATTGAATTGGAATAACATCACTACCATTATCCATCTCCTCATACAAGTGTCTATTAAAAAAAGAAACTTTTATGACATGAATATAAGAAATAAATTAATGACAGTTTGCAAAATCAGAAAACATAATAAAAACATAAATCAAGTTTTTATTTCTTACTTGATCCATATCTCCAAAATAGAATTTGAGAGCTCTGTAAACTCAATGACTTCATTGCAAATTTGCTTGTCCAATCTATTATCCCAGTAGACATCAAAAGTCTTCAGATCATGTGCTACATAATCGACCGTGGCAGTGACCTCTCTATCATCAAAGAAAAGATGTTCATATGTGAACTTTGGTTCTCATTTCATGCTTTCACAGCTCCACAGGTATTCTTTCTCAGAACAAGTTTCCTTGCTGTCACTGGTTTTGCAACAATGGGCTCCTTTGTTGTTTCTTTCTATTCATACAGATATACCACGGCATTTGTAGGAGACTTTCGGCCATCGAATTTTCTCTTTGAAGGAGTTAATCTTGAAGATCTTCTTAGACTGATTTTTAAGTGGCTTCACAATCTACTGGGGGTGGATTCTGTGCAGGGGATGGCAGGGGAGGTGTGTTGATGTTTTTGTCAGGTTTTGGACAAACAATGGGGACATTGGTCACTGACTTTGGAGTAACTTTGGTCACTGACTTTGGGGTAGCTTTAGGGTTGTTAGGAACTGACTTTGGAGTTGCTTTAAGGTTGTTAGTCACCGACTTTGGAGTAGCTTTGGGATTGTCAGTCACTGACTTTTGAGTAACTTTGCTGGGTGATCGACGATCTATCTCAATCTTAACACTACAACCACCTTTGTAGTTAGGAAAGTTGGAACTACCAACTTCAGTGTTGTTGCGGGCATTTATTCTTGCATTCATTTAATCTAATTGAGCTTGCATGAACTGAAAACTCTCTTGATACATTCTCCATTCTCGCGCCAACTCTTTAGGGTCAGGAATATTGAAATACATGGATGGGGTGATGAATTGACCCAATCCTTGTACTCGACTTCCATTAGGCTTCTTTTGAAGGGCTTCACCTAGGATATCATATGTTGGCTCCTCATTTTCTACCATGTCTCCAACAAACCTGCAAATACATAAAAGTGGATGAGTGCACCAGATACCAATATAATATCCCAATATAATAATAAAATAATAAATTAACTGCTGACTTACGGGAAGTAGTGCTAATAAGGCATAATAGTTGGATTATTCATTTTTCGCACAAATATTTACATGAAAAACATCAACAAATGATATTACACAAATTCCTCATCACCCAAATCTAACTTACATTGTGGAAAATTGTTAGATAATGACACATACTCATCAATGCCATCACACATAGCCTCATTTGAATAATTACATTTTTCACTCACAGAACAAACAACTAATTTACTATTATCTAATTGATCTTTCACATAAAACACTTGCTTTGCATGACCAGCTAGAATGAAACAGCCAGATTTGTAGCCTATTCGATCTAAATTGACTATAGTGAACCCTAACTCATCAACGTTAACCCCTCAATCATCTACCCAATCGCACTTGAAAAGTACATTCTTAACCCCCAGATAATCAAGCTGCCAAATTAACAACCCCATAAAAAGGCATATCTGCATAATGGGGATTTTTGTCTTTCGAACTTGAAATCTGTAAAGTGTTAGCAACCACATAAACGCCATTGTTTTGTGTTCTGCGGTTGTTGTCCCGATCTCTCGTAGCAAAATGAAAACCATTAATACAGTAGCCTTCATATGTAACGCTTGAGTGGGGTTTGTTTGCTAGCCGCCATACTTTTTCATCAACCGCTACATTATTTGCTTTATCAGTTATTACCTATTGTTCAATTAATGAAATCACAATAATTAGATGAAAGAGAAAAGTTTGTTTACCTTTACTTGGATACTTTTATTAAACCTAATGAAGCTAATCCAACCTTTTGTTTCAGCCAATCAGCAAACGTACGGGAGTGCTCGTTTGGCAACCATAAAGACTTTTTTAATTGACGAGGGTGTTTTGATTGCAATAAGCCAAATGCTCCCTAAAATTATACCAATGGAATTAATAAAATTGAAAAAAAAACTTAACGAAAAAGAGGTACAAATTTTTAGTCATATACTCTATGTATGGTTGAATCTCGGGGGTGTTCACCAAAACACATTTGCACCTCCGAGTGGCCTTTCTACTATAAAATCAATTAGACAACCAGTAGGTAGTTCGATTGATTTACAATTTGAAAGGTATTCAACACAAAATTCAAGTGCTTCCTCAGCAATATAGCACTCTGCAATGTAACCTTCAGGACGGTATCGGTTGTGTACATAACCCTTTATAGGTTTCATTTCCCTCTCAAATGGATACATCCATTGAAGGTAAACAGGGCTACATAATCTAACTTCTTCAACTAGATGGACCGTTAAATGGACCATTATAGCGAAGAAGGCAGGTACGAAGATTGTTCTAAATTGTATAATGTGATTTTAAGTTCCTTTTGCAATTGGTCTAGAGAATTGGGCTCTACTACTTGAGAACACAAAGAATTAAAGAAGAGGCAAAACATGATTATGACAGATCTGACATTTTGAGGTAAACAATTTTGAATTACTAATAGTAGTAGTTATTGCATCAAGGTATGACAATCATGAGATTTAAGCCCGTGAAGACGACAATCATCCATTGAAACAAGATTTCTAAAATTAGAACAATAGCCATCAGGAACTTTGACACCTTGCAAGGTTTCACAGAACATTTTTTTTCTTTCTTACTTAAAGTGTACAGGGCAGGGGCCAGGACTTTGCTTTGCTCATCAGGAGCTAATGCAATAAATGCTTTGTTAATTTTCTCTCTAAGCTCTAGATGTGTAAGATCTTTTCTAACATTAATTCCATCTTTTGTTTTCCCTAGTTGATGGAGTAATGTGCCATAGATGCTCTGACATACATTTTTCTCAATATACATCACATCTAGTTGATGGTGAACTAACAAATGTTCCCAATATTCTAAATCAAAGAAGATTGATTTCTTTTTGTATAGCAACTGAGCTATATCCCCATTACCCTCACCCTCACCCTCAACTTCAACATTATCCTCAACCTCACCTTTACCTTCACCATCATCCTCACCCTCACCCTCACCCTCACCCTCACCCTCACTCTCACCCTCATCTTCATCCTCACCCTTACCTTTACCCTTACTGTTACCCTCACCTTTACCCTTATTGTGACCCTCACCATTACCTCGTTTTTGCTTTTTTTGGACCTCTTTCCCAAACTTGGTGTTAATGTCAGCCACCAAGTTTAAGATCTTTGTACCAGACAAAGGCCTAGGAGGATTTTCAATAAACAGCCTATGGCCCATATGTGACATTTTTCGACTATACAGTAGCCAACATGCACATATGTTTATCCCATAAACTAGACAACCATAGTACCCCTTAACAGTACACCTAGACAGGTTTCCATAAGCTAGAAAGTCACTAATCGTCCACATTAATACAGCTCGTAAATTAAAAGTTTGTTTCCTATAAGCATCAAACACATCGACACCTACATCCCATAGGGTTTTCAAGTCCTCAATCAATTGTGCTAGGTATACATTTATGTCATTTTCAAGTTGTTTAGGGCCAGATATCAGTAGAGACAACATCATAAACTTCCTCTTCATTCACGGCCATGGAGGGAGATTTTATGTTATCAATGTAATAGGCCAACAACTATAAGTAGTGCTAAGTGTGCTATGTGGGTTAATCCCATCATATGATAAAGCCAACCAAAGATTTCTCGGCTCTTTGGCAAAATCAGGCCATTTCTTGTCAATTAACTGCCAAGCTGGTGAATCTACTGGGTGGCGAAGCTTGCCATCTCTAATTCTTTTATTTTCATGCCATGTTAAGTTCTCAGCAGTTTATGGTGATTGAAACATTCTTTTGAACCTAGAATTATAGGAAAATATCATAACACCTTTTTAGGGACCCCTTTCTAATTTTTTTTAATCCATCTTTTCTTATTTGCCACATAAATGCTCCACACCTTGGGCATTCACTAAGATTCTTGAACTCATTCCTATAAAGAATGCAATCATTTCAACATGCATGTATTTTCTCATAATCTAAGTCTTGTAGCTTCATTATTTGTTTGGCCTCATACATGGACTTAGGCAAACTATTATCATTTGGCAATATCTCATTCAGCACTTCCAATAAAACTAAAAACCCACTATCAGACCAGTCATAAAGTTCTTTTATATTGTACAGTTTCATTAGACCCGATAACTTTAAATGCTTTGAACCCAGATATAGGGGTTTTTCAGCATCTTCAAGCATATCCTTAAAAGAACTAGGATCTTTATCACAATGCTCAAAAGCATCATGAACCATGTCATCTACATAACTATAATCTAGACATCTAAAACGCTGATTTTGTGGCTGGTCTTGGCATTTTACATAGTAGGTTTCGAGTCCGCCTCACCGTGCCAATTCCAAACTAAATATTTTTCTAGAAAATCTTTTTTAAATAGATGTAGCCTCACTTGTTCAGGAGTCAAAAACTCCATATTACAACAAGAGGTACAAGGGCATCTAATTGACATTCTATTTTCATAATTAAGAATTGCAAACTCCAAGAAATCATCAACCACATCACTATACTCATCAGACAATCTATCACATAATATCCAAGTTTTGTCCATAATATGCATTGATACCTGTTCATTTGTTAGATGTTTTTAGTTTAATAAGTTTAGATAAATTGCACAAATAACTTCAAACTTTTAGGTTTAAATTAAAAATACAAATTGCAAAATAAATCTAAGTTCTATTTGTTTAGAGTCACTTAAATACATGTATGCATTCAGCAACCCTACAGAGCATATATGTAAGCATTCAGATCCCCAACAGAGCATATATGTAAGCATTCAGCAACCCAATAGAGCATACATGTACACATTCAACAAGCCAATAGAGCATACATGTACACATTCACCAAGCCAGCAAAAATACATGTACACATTCAGCAAGCCAACAAAACATGCCACATCCACATTTTTCAAAATTTCATTTTCATATTAGAACAAACAAAAGTATATATTAGAACAAACAATTTAATTCCAAAAGAGTCTATGCAACAAAAACGAAACTAAGACCATGCATGTCAATATTTAAAACATGTCAGTACAAGTAAAACTCAAAGCACAAAAATAATAGAAATTGAAAGAAAGTGAGTGATTTAAAAGAATTACCAAATGAAGACAGCTGTTACACCATAAACTTTTGTGATTCTTCTAAAGCGAGAGATTGAACTGAACATATTAATTCAACTGATTAGAGCTACTCAATTGAAATAAACATGCAAGATATAAGAAAAAGTAATAACAAACTAAACATTCTAGTTGAAAGTCAATAATTCAATATTAAAATGCAAACAAAAGTTTCCTATACAAACAAACAAAAGGTCCTTTTTAAAAGTTTATTAATTTGAAGATCATGTAAAAAAAATAAAAAATAAAAACAAACAAACTGCATGTGGTTGTGACACTAAAATGGCCAAGGCTATTGTATACATCAACATATGAATGAAGATTTAATTATATTGTTAATTACTATGTCAGAGAGCTGTACAAGGGAAATCACATAAAAAAAAATTAAGGACAATGTTTGTTGTTGTTGAAGGGTTTGCATGTGAAATATTACATTTATACTAAGTCTAGCAAGGGCATTATAGGGAAAGGATTGATGAATTGACCCAAATTGAATATGTATCTTTATCAATGGCTAATTAAATGGAACAAGTTAGGCTCAAAATTGAAAGCATCATGCAAAATTTTAAATGCAATTTCAATAAATGGGGAAAAGGAGAAAAACCCAAATCTGCATGGACATTGTATCCATCAATTCCAGTTAAAGTGTACATGAAATTCAAAGTCGAGTGACATGGCTACTAAAGAAAGAGAGGAAAGAAAACTGATTTGAATCAAGCACTTATAAAACCACTCTTAGTTAAAAACTCTGGTACAATAACTCAACTTTAATTGTCTTTACCTCTCTGTTATGTTTTCCCAGGTCCCAAATTATAAAAAATCAAGATTACAGAAAAAACTAAGAATTTTAAAACCCATTCTATAGTTAAACGGCAAGAAAACAACATGCATGAGAAACTAGGCACTGTAAATTGGAAACATAATAATTAAAAACAAATAAAAATAAATAAATGGCACCTTCAGAAATGAATTTATTACAGTGGAGAGAGAGAGAGACAAATAACCAAATCGTGATAAAAAAGAATTCCTCTGCTTCAGGCTTGGTTGGGATTAACGTGAAGTTTGATTAGAATGTACAGTATCAACAGTGGGGGATAGGATTTTAGGGTTTTGTTTACTTAACTTTGACAGAGAAGGAGAACCGAGTGGTGAAGAATGATGAGAGAATGACTTAGAAAAAAATTAGGTTCGATTTTGGTCTTAGGGTTAGGATAAAACGATGCGTTTTACTTATCTTTATTTTTTCTAAGTGAAACGATGTCGTTTCTAACTAAAAATATATTATTCACTTGTGAAATTTCAGCCAAAACCCGCCAAATTTTCACTGATGAGTGCTCAATACATTTCAAGTTCTTTATATTACAAAAATAATATTCTACAAATTCAGTAGCATAACTAACAAAAAGTCACAATGGTTTTAATTTTAAACTTAAAAGCTTTGGCTTTGAAAGGTCTTGGGTTCGAATGTCAGTTTGAAACGAGATTCAAATTTTATTTTCTTTTACTAATACCTTAGTGTCACCAAAAAAAAGACCATTGTCTTTTTCTTAAACTTAAATGCTCCAATGTTCGAGGTCCCCGGTTCGAATTTCATGTGTTACATGATTAGAATTATTTATTTCTATTACTAATACTTTAGTGTCAGAGATTTCTGATGTCTAAATTTTAGACACCATAGTATTATTAATTTGTGATACTTATGTGTTAAACACGGAAAATGGCCCATATGTATAAAAATATTGATACTTTTTAATAAAGTGTCACAAACCAAGTGTCAGTAAAAACTATTTTTCTAGTAGTGAATCAAGACTTCGCAGTTTAGTGAGTACTAATCTTCGTTCTAATACATTTATGATAATATATGTAAAAGCAAATAGATAACTGCTTTTAACTCACAAATAAAGCATATCTAAATTAACTGGAACAAAATAATTGTACGCTAACATGATCATACTGTCTACACTAATTAAACATGATTTTATCATCAAAGCAAACAAACAGGCTCTTTTGCATGTATCCCAGCATGCCACCACGCCATCACTTGCACACTAGCTCCGCAGCAACTACCACACGGTCCTTCAGAATCACACCACCCTCACCACTAACAAGAGCGCCATAACTCTCTTTGTCGCTGTCGGCTTCCAAATTATGATTATAGCAAGTGAATTTGATTTAATTTTGGGAATTGAAATAGTGATTTGAGGTTAGGCTTCGTATAGACATGCTTTTGGAATTTATTAAATTGAGATTTTCTTGAAACTTTTTTATCTAATACTGATTATTATCTCAAATTTTGTCAATATTAAAAGAATAGAATGCCCTTCTAAGGGTAACTATTAATGTTGACTTTGTATGTACGACTTTATAACGGCAAGGGAGTTTTACAATATTTTGAAACATGAGGGAGATTTGATTAGTTTTGATAAACAAGAGAGAATTTCAATGATTTTCTTGTTTTCATTTTTTAGGTTCAGAATCCATCCAAAAAAAGAAAATAAATGAAAATATAAATTTAACAATGCTATGGTTCTATAGTTCAATGGCCATATAAAATAAGAAATAATATTCTTGCTAACACTAAATTAGAGCATAAAGCTTTTATGCCACCTCTAAGACATCTTCATTGACACCATTTTTTATTTTCTTCATTAAGTTTTACGATACCAGTTCAAAGCCTCTTGCATCCAGATCTCACTTTACAATCTTGTGCTCCATATGGTTCAAATTGTTTTTCTCTATTGATTTCAATTTAGCTTCCATCCACTAAAAAAATCACTTCGAAAAAAATTAATTGGAATTACGATTATATTAGTATAAATTGTAACTTAAAATATATTACTTGGAAAATGTAAAAAAAAATTTGCAGAATTTAATTGTTAAATAATTTACTTTTTTTTATTATGTCGACATTCCTTGCACTTAGAACATATCACAGTTCTCAGTACATCCTTACCATGAAGATGGTCTTCCAAGCTCCAGACAAGAACCAAGAGATCGTTTTTCTATTGGTGGGTTCACCTTCAACTCTAGGATGTCCTATGGAACTTTCTAAGAGGTAATGCACCAACTAAATTGACAGGTACTGCATATATCTTCAATAATAATTTCTTGGAGCAAAAGTAAGAACAGAGACATATGTATTCCACTTGAGCCTATAGGCAAGCAGCAATTGAATGAGCACAAACAAGTAGATCAAGTGGAATAATTTATAGCTATAAGTCTTGTAACTTATGTCGAATAACCCCTCTTTCACGCTACCACTTCAAATCTGTAATTTATGCTTAGACACAGGATGAATGTTCATTCTTCAACCTGAACCTTTCTTTCAGCTCCTATTTTGTTTGCCCATGTCATTAAAGGAGTATCATTGTTTCTGCCACATTTTTCCAATTGTAAAATCGTTGTTGTAATGCTTTTCTGAAGTGGTTAATCAAATGAGTTATGAAATTTTTTTGCAAAATCGTCATAAAAGAATTCACACTGTCCACAATGTTAATAGTTAGAATACTATACCACTACCATCAAATTAAGATCGCAGCCACTTACACATGCCCACGTTATTTTTTAAGCAATTAGCTGCTCTTGAATATATCCACTACAACCCTTCAAGTTGTGTTCTAAGCTCTTTACATCTATATTACTTTGCTACCTTTATAAACATGGGCTCAAACTTATCCTGAAAAGCTTTTGACATCTTAAATTTTGACTTGACATTATCTTTTATATATTAAAACAAATGCCATGGGTAGCAATACTGATTAGTATTAAAAACAAATTTGATTATCAAGCGATAAAAAATATTATTTTGTACTTATATTATAATTTATATTTGTATTTATGCAATATATTAGGGATTATTAATTATTTCTTAACTATATTTAATTTTCTATAATTTTTGTGTATTTATTAGATAAAATATTAAATTCACGTAATTCGAGGCTTCAAACTGATAAACAAATGTCAAATTTAGATTTCGAAGGTCCGAAAACCTTAAGATGAGTAAAGATCAGCTTAAAATTGAACTTGTGCAAAAAATTGACTTTTTCTGTTGACTGAGTACTGATTGGATGATAAAATGAGCTTACAGTAAATATAAGTGCATTGGATAGCTGTCAATTTTGACTAAATCTCAACCATTCATGATTCAATGGTCACGATCGTGCCACGTGGCAATGGTTGGTGAAGCAAGTTGTAGGATCTGAACCTTTGTATTCAGGTCGACCCGATCCACCCATTAACCCGCCAAAACTCAACTGTTTTTTGACTTAATCGAACGTTTCACATGATGTCGCGTGTAATGTTGACTTTTGAAGTTTGACCAGCCGTTGGAACTTGATCTAATGGCTATGTGAAGCGCATGCATAAAGCTTGTGATGAATCACAAAACACTGAATTATGAATGTATTTTTCTATAAATAAAGTCTCATTTTTATGCTTTGGGCATCTCTCTTCTTCTCAATTTCTCTCAATTTCCCTGTAATCTTATTTTTAGGTGTTTTTAATAGTTTACATAATTATTTTTATAAATAAAATTATTTTTTTTTTCAATTTTGTTTGTTTTATTCCTTTTAATTATGAGTAATTTAATTTTAATAATTATTTTTATTTCAATTATTCTTAGCTAAATAACAATAGTTAGGGTAAGGTGAAACTCTTAGGAAATAAATATGATTTAATCAAATTTTGTTTTTAATTATATAGATTAAACTAATTTTTATTTAATTTTATACATATTTTATATTTTGAAATTTTGATTTATTGTAGACAAACAAGGGAGTTTGGCACAATAAGTTCTCAATATCTTAATATAAAGTATGGTAAAATGGTATTTTGACTTATTGTAGACAATTGAATTTTGGCACAATAAATACTTAATTCATAATAAAATTAATGAGAAAATAATAATAATTTATATAATTAATCTTTGCTGCAATAAATAAAAAAAAATGGCAAAAAGAATTTATTAAATTTTATTTACTACTAAGAGTGGATCCATAACCCTAACTAATTCAATTTCATAGTTTCATTTACATTAAGTTGTTTATATTCAAGTTTTAGTTTCAATTTTAGATAAAATAAAATAAATTAATTAAATGTTTTTTTTATGGATCAACTTCAGACTCACCGAACTATAATATAACAAGACACTCTTACAATTAGGAGTTGAAAATCACTTTTAAATTGTGTTAACTTTTTGGCGTCGTTGCCGGGGAAAAGTATTTATTTTGTTTTAATGTTTTGTTTCTCACTTTTCTTTTGTGTAAAGTTTCATTTATCCCCTTTTCCTCTTCTTAAATTTTGTTTTGTCCACAAAATGTTTCAGAATCTTCACTTTCATCCCACATGGACATGGCTTTGTTCGAGACTTCTAAAAATTATTGTGTGCCCATACAATTATAAAGAATTGGCAAAAAGATCCCTAGACGAAATTTCTAATAATAATCAGACTTAGACTTACATCTTGGACTTATTTGGACTCAATTTTGACCAAGCAAATTGTATATTGACTCTTATTTAAAAAAAAAAATTAGTTATTTAATTTTCAAATTTATTTAATTTTATTTTATTATATGGCTGGCTTGACCGTCTAAATTGTAATTTAATTTTCAATTTTTTTATAATTTCACATTTATTTTATTCTTTATTTTATATTGTTAATTTAAATGGTCGGTTCAACCACCTAAATTGTTACTTAATTTTAATTTTCATTTTTTCACATTTTTTTGTACACTTATATTATTTGCGTATTTAATTTTCATTTTTTGGGTGCAATTTTCATTTAGTCCTTGTGTTACTTATTATTTTGAATATTATCTTTGTGACATAATCATTGCATGAGACGTTGGTCTCTAACTTCAAGTAGCAGATTAATTCGTAGATCTCAATCTCCATCACCAATCATGGACGAAATCCAAAATGAAAACTTTTTGGCTGAACCTAATCCTCAGATTGATCAGGGAGACGATCATTCTCAACATTATGCACGTTATCAGAATCAACCAAGGACTTTGAGAGACTACATGAATCCAACTAGAACCGGAGCACCGTCGTGTATAGTATTTCCTCCAGAAGCATCTCGATTCAACTTCAAACCAAGTATTATTCAACTTTTACCAACATTTCATGGTTTAGAATTTGAGAATCTATACTTACATCTAAAAGATTTTGAGGAAGTTTGTAATACATACGTAGACCAAAATTGTAGCATAAACATAATTAAATTAAAGATTTTTCCTTTTTCATTAAAAGATAAAGCTAAAACTTGGCTACAAAATCTTAGATCTGGATCAATAAGAACTTGGAATAACATGCAAAAATAATTTTTGAACAAATTCTTTCCACCTCATAGAACCAATTTCACTCAAAAAATTGGAGAAACATTATACCAATGTTGGGATAGGTTTAAAGAATTGCTCAACATATGTCTACAACATGGTTTTGAAACTTGACGATTGGTCACTTATTTCTACGAGGGCTTGACACCCCAAAGTAGACATGTTGAAATGATGTGAAATGATGAATTTAGAGATAAAAATCCTAAAGATGCACTAGATTATCTTGATCAATTAGCTGAAAATGCACAACACTATGATACTGTTGGAACTTTTGAATTGACAAATAAACCACAACCATCTCCATCCAATGGAGGAATCCACAATCTGAGGGAAGATCATGATTTACAAGCAAAATTATGCATCCCTAGTTAGGAAGGTTGAAGCTTTGGAGCATAAAAAGAGTGATCAAGTAAAATATGTTCAAGAAATTGCATGTAATGTTTGTAATTCTAATGATCATTTCACTCAAGATTGTCTCACTCTATCTGCAATTAAAGAATGTCTACATGATCAAGCTAATGCTATTAACACTTTTAATAAGCCAAACCCATATTCACAGACTTATAGTCCTGGTTGGAGAAATCATCCAAATTTCAGCTTGAGGAATAATAATAATGCACAATCTTCACAAGCACCACCTCCACAAAATTTCAAAATGCTCAGTCTTGTGCACCATATGTTCCACCACCATGGAAAAATTTGAAAGATACAATGCATTCATTTATCATAAAGTAAGATGTTATTAACAATCAAAATGCACAAACTTTTTCTGATTTGAAGGATACTCTTGATAAAATTGTTTATGTACTCACAATTCAAGAAAAAAGAAAATTTGCAGTTCAACCACAACCAAATCCTAAGATTCAACAAAATCCACCCGTGGACCAAGTCAAGTCAATTATAACTCTTCGTAGTGGTCAGGTTACTAATAGACTTATTCCTGAACCTTGTGAAGATGATGAAAATTCAAAGGGTAAGTAAGGACTAAACGAACTTACACTTAGTGAAGAAATAACTAGTGTTCAACCTGAACCACTATTTCTGCATGTATTAAATAAACCAAAGAAATCAAACCACTATTCTGAAATTTATGAAATCTTTAAGCAAGTTAAAGTTAACATTTCTCTATTAGATGCAATCAAGCAGGTACCTTCATATGCCAAATTTTTTAAAGGACTTGTGCACTGTTAAGAGGAAATTAAAGGTAAGAAAAAGTGCTTTCATGACCAAAAAGGTAAGTACCGTTCTATCTACTAATAATAAATTGAAATATAAATATCCTGGTTGTCCTACTATTTCTTATATTATTGGTGATCACATAATTGAGCATGTTTTACTAGATCTTGGTGCTAGTGTAAATTTGCTTCCATATTCAGTTTATTTTCAACTTAATCTCGATGAGTTAAAATCAACTTCAACTACACTTTTGTTCGCCAATAGATCAATTTAAGTACCAAAAGGAATAGTGGAAGATGTTTTAGTACAAGTTGATAAATTCATATACCTTGTGTATTTTATTGTCTTAGAAACTGAACCTGTTGTGAATAATTATAAACCAATTCTCGTAATTTTAGGTCGACCATTTTTAGCAATTGTTAATGCTTTGATTAATTGTAGGAGCGGTTTAATGAATTTATCCTTTAGAAATATGACTCTAGAATTGAATGTTTTCAACATGTGCAAGCAACTTAACGAAGAAAATGAGAATGAAGATGATACTGATGAACAAAAGAAATTGTTTGAATCTTATATAGAGGAAAACATTCGAAAAGTGGATTTTTCTGAACTCTCTGATGTTTTTTTAGTTAATTCAATTGAGTCAAATAAGCAGTTTGAATTTGATATTTCTGATATAAATTTGTTGCTTGATTATGTCCTGACTTTACAAAATTATGATGAAGAGGCAAAATTTGAGGAGCTTGGAATGATTCTGAAAAGTAATTTTTAGAAGTGTAGAACAAAGCCATGTCTATGTGGGATGAAAGTGAAGATTCTGAAAGATTTTGTGGACAAAACAAAATTTAAGAAGAGACATAGGGGGTAAATGAAACTTTACGCAAAAGAAAAGTGAAAATCAAAACACTAAAACAAAATAAATAATTTTCCCCGGCAACAACGCCAAAAGTTTAACACAATTTAAAAGTGATTTCTAACTCTCAAATTTAAGAGTGTCTTGTTATATTATGGCTCGGTGAGTCCGAGGTCGATCGACAGAGAAAAGAATTAATTTGTTTAATTTATTTTATCTAAAAATGAAAATAAAACTTGAATATAAATAACTTAATTTAAATGAAACTATGAAATTGAATTAGTTAGGGTTGTGGATCCACTCTTAATCGAAAATAAAATTTAATAAATTCTTTTTGCCATTTTTTTAGATTTATTACCCAAAATATTAATTATATAAATTATTATTATTTTCCCATTAATTTTATTATGTCTTAAGTATTTATTGTGCCAAAATTTAATTTGTCTACAATAAGTCAAAATACCATTTTACCATACCTTATATTAAGATATTAAGAATTTATTGTGCCAAACTCCTTTGTTTGTCTACAATAAATCAAAATTTCAAAATATAAAATATGTTTAAAATTAAATAGGAAATAATTTAATTTATATAATTAAAAATAGAATTTGATTAAATCATATTTATTTCCTAAGAGTTTCACATTACCCTAACTATTGTTATTCAGCTAAGTATAATTGAAATAAAAATAATTATTAAAATTAAATTACTCAAATTAAAAGGAATGAAAACAACTAAAATTGAAAAAAAAAAACTAATTTTATTTATAAAAATAATTATGCAAAATATTAAAACACACTTGAAAAATATGATTGCATGGAAATTAAGAGAAATTGAGAAGAAGAGAGATGCTCAAAACATAAAAATGAGACTCTATTTATAGAAAAATACATTCATAATCCAGTGTTTTGCGGTTTATCATAAGCTTTATGCATGCGCTCCTCACAGCCATTAGATCAAGATCCAACGGCTGATCAAACTTCAAAAGTCAATATTACACGTCCGATTCAGTCAAAAAACGGTTGAGATTTGGCGAGTTAATGGGTGGATCGGGTCGACCTGAATACAAAGGTTCAAATTTTACAACTTGCTTAACTAACCATTGCCACGCGGCACGATCGTGACCATTGAATCATTAATGATTGAGATTTAGTCAAAATTGACAGCTATCCAATGCACTCATATCTATTGTAAACTCATTTTATCATCCAATTAATGCTCAATCAACAAAAAATGTCAAATTTTTGCACAAGCTCAATTTTAAGCTGGTCTCGACTCATCTTAAGGTTTTCAGACCTCCGAAATCCAAATTTGACATCCGTTTATCTGTTTGTAGCCTCGAATTACGTGAATTTAATATTTTACCTAATAAACACACAAAAATACACAAAATTAAATATAGTTAAAAAATAATTAATAATCCCTAATATATTGTATAAAGACAAATATATATTATAATACAAGCACAAAATAATATTTTTTATTGCTTGATAATCTAACAATTTTTATAACGACACTCTTGATGGAAATAACAACTCTTTCGATGGAAGTGCATCGAATGAAGATAATTACTAATTCTAGAGCATCACTAATTATATCATATAATTTCATCATAAATCATTCCCAAGAATCATTGTTTTTGGAATCCCTAAACTCAATAGCTACCACATACAATTGATTATTTCCATTCAAGAGTATTGTCACAAACGTCGTTAAGTACTATCTATTGTAATCACTAGCTTGATGCACTATAAAAAACCATTGATGCAAGATCCAATAGCTACAAAATAGCACAAGAAACTATTATCGCCATTCAATTTCAGGTGAGCAATTGTACCTTTTTTTTCCTTCTCCAATACATGAAAGTACTTGAGGAGTAAGTTATATGACTCCGATGGACTTCCTTAAATCATTTCAAGAACAAGTTTTCTAGTCCAATATGTCTGCTAGTATGATAAGTGAATATTGTGCTCCTATTGCATATATGCCAGAATGTCATTTGACGTATATATTTACTTCTCCTGAATAAATTTTTTTACGATGAGATGACCGACAACCCA
The DNA here is from genome assembly GCA_039657385.1 of Citrus x changshan-huyou. Taxonomy (NCBI): domain Eukaryota; kingdom Viridiplantae; phylum Streptophyta; class Magnoliopsida; order Sapindales; family Rutaceae; genus Citrus; species Citrus x changshan-huyou. Next base: position 14,239,403 of record CM077555.1, read on the forward strand.
ACTCCTTGCCTAACGAAGAACACTGGGCAACAACTCATTATGACAAGTGTGTCTCTTGTCACATCTCATCACTACCTAATTGACATTCTTTTGATTTGAAGTTCTCTTTGCTCAAAGACACCATTTACATGATTTTGAAGCATAATGCGCCTCGAAACGTATTAATATGGATCTTGCAACCTTGAAATCGAACTTATCTCTAAAGAAAACTTTGAGCAGTTACAATATTAAATTAAACTTGAAATCAAACAACTTCCCCACACAAACATCATTAGACCTACAACTTTGAACAAAGTCTAGAGTAACAAAGTCTGTAGGAAAAACTAGAGTAATACTAACAAAGGGGCCAACTACTAGCCCTTTAGAATAGGGCTTTAGAGTAACAGTCAACTTTAGTGTGCTTTATGCTCATTTTGAAAGTGAGGCAAATCTTTCCTATCACCAATTAGACCTTTATCATGCAACTGTTCCTATCATCGATAGTATTTGTTGAGTGTTAGAAAATGCATATTTATAAAGGAGAAAACCGTCATTTTACATTTCAAGTTTTACTACCAACCCTTACTTTTATGTATTTAACTTTCTTGTGATTTAATTACATGTGTTGTATTTTAATTAAGTATTTTATGTATTTTAGGGGCATTATAGTCATTTCATAATAAAGGAGAGATCAGACGGCAAAACGGACATCACTTTTGAATTCAGGACGGTCGAAAACCTTAGGAGGAGTATAAAAGGAAAAATGGCACTATTCATATGTACGGTACTATTCACGTGTACAGTACTGTCTACATTACTGTTCACGACACTGTTCACATAGACGGATCGATGACGTGGCATTGACCGATGATGTGGCATTGACTGATGAGGTGTCACGATCCTGTTGGGCTAAAATTCTTATGTACTGTTGATGATGACGTGGCAGCATATCAGTGGACGAAAAATCTCGCGTACGGTACATGCATCACACTGGATTATTTTCAACCAAACCGCGTTACTGTTCATCCGAGTCAAACCGCATTACTGTTCATCCGAGTCAAACTGTGTTACTGTTCATCCGCGTGGTCAAACCGCATACTGTTCACTGATGACGTGGCGCAATCCTGAGCGTCCAAACTGTTTTTAATCCGATGGCCATGGTTTACTCCATGTATCTATAAAAAGTGGGTCTCCCCCCCCTAATTTGATATCTCTGAATCCATTTTTGGGATTGATTTTCTGTAATTCCTTCTCCATCTTGTATTTTCTTTGTATTTTAATAAATTCCCTTTTTGCCCCTAGTTCAATTATGAGTGGCTAATTTTCTTTCAAGCTTGGGTTGAAGGTGAAGTCTCAACATGTGTCATGGGCTTTATTTGGTAAATTTATTTTCTCTTCCCCTCTAGTTTTTGTGGATGTTTTGACTTCTCGTCGACAAATAATACTAATCTTGTCTAGTACCGCCTTGGTTTCACCGGCCCTCTAGTACAAGGTTATTATTATTTGGCACAATAAGCCCTTAGCACCATATTGATTAGAGCGTGGTTCATGAGGTGTGGATTCCCCCCTCATGATTTAATTGGCATTAATACGGATTATTTAGCCCATAATGCATGTTGATACGGATCCAGATACCCAAGTACGTCATTTCAATAGATTTCGCTTCAATTTATTCTCGCCATTACAATTCCAATTTTAGAATTTATTTTTGCCATCTCAATTCCAATTTTAGGATAATTTAAATCACTTACACCACAATTTCAACCACCCATTTACAAAATTAATTCTACATATAATTAAAATCCACCTCCTCGTGGGATCGACACTCATCACCATTGATCTATACTATAATAGATTCGTGCGCTTGCGAGTACATTAAAATTTGCACAACAAGTTTTTGGCGCCGTTGCCGGGGAGGTAAGTAATTTTAATTCATAGAATTAATTTTTGTGAATAATTTCTTTTATTTGTTTTCTTGTATTTTTTATAAATAAATAAATAAAAAAGTGAATCCGCATTTAAAGGTTAGTATTTCTTTTCTTTTTCTCTTCTTTAAAATTCTGTAATTTATTTTTCAATTTATTTTTCTTTGTAATTTTTGTTTATTTTATTAATTTAATTTTTAGTTAATTTATTTCACGTATTTATTTTTGTGTATTTTTATAGAAAGGTTGTAATAGTGCAATAAGGTTAGTATCGTAATTTCTCCCTCTTCTTTATTTTTATTTATTTTGTTCCATCTTTATTTTTATTTTATTTGTTTTGTATGCATGGTCGAAGGTCATTATTCCCTAATCTTGAACCTATAGACCTTGAACTTGAGAAAACACTTCGCACACACAAACAAGTTAAAAATAAAATGGATTTACAACCACAGGAGAGGCCATTTAAGGATTATTTCAGTCCCTTAGCTAATTTGAGCACATCATGTATAAGATACCCAAATGTAGCTGCTAGGAGTTTTGAATTAAAACCTAGTGTGCTAAATTGTCTCCCTACATTCTATGGCTTAGAAAATGAGGACCCATATAATCATCTGAATGATTTTCATGCCATTTGTCAAACTTTTAAATATGAAAATTTTTCAGACGATGATGTTAAACTCAGATTATTCCCATTTTCTTTAAAGGATAGAGCTCGTTCATGGTTAAATACTTTACCTGCTAATAGCATTTCATCATGGGAACAAATGATAACGAAATTTTTGAATAAATATTTCCCAGTGCATAAAACCAATGCTATTCGCAGGGAAATTCATAGTTTACCCAGAGAGAAGACGAGCAATTTTTTGAAACATGGGAGCGATTCAATGGGCTACTCTTGAAGTGTCCACATCATGGGTACGAGAAATGGCACTAATGCCAATACTTTTTGGAAGGGTTATTGCCAAATGTGCAAGAATGGCTAATGGCAACAAGTGGAGGAGAGCTAATGTCAAAAAGCGCAACAGAGATTTGGGAATTCTTCCAGCGACAAGCGGATAATTCCCAACAACGGAGTCGATCACTCAGGAATACTAGAAGAATTAAGGGAGTAAATGAGGTTCAAATTGGCGAGTCAACTTCGGGAATCAAAGAAGTCAAGGAGATGGTTGAAGGTCTTGCTCGACAAATAGCATCGTTATCGACTGCTAAATCAACAGAACCACATGACCATGACTCATACCCAGATCAAGCCAATGTCATAGGTGTAATGAGAAAGCCATCAAATTACAACCCATACTCCAACACATATAATCCTGGATGGAGAGACCACCCCAATTTTTCATGGTCTCAAGGATTCCAACAGAATAGACCAGCAGCTCCAGCTCCACCAATGCAACAAATTTCTCAAAATCCTCAAGCCTCTCAGCCCCCATTTAGACTATACAATCAGAACCAGAACTACTCTCAACCCAGACCATGGGAGGATGCATTCCAGAATTTCAAGAATGTTACTCACTCCACGATTGAGCAACAGAACCACATCATTGATGGACTACGAAATGAGTTAAGAGCAGGCTTCAACTCACAAGCTCAATCAATTTCAAGCCTCGAGAAGATGGTGGGAGAACTTGCTTCTTCAGTTCAAACCTTGGCAATGACTGTTGAGAAAGGCAAATTTCCAAGTCAACCAGTGCCTAACCCTAAAGGAGTACATGAAGCAAGTACCAGTTCACCACAGCAGCATGGAGAGGTCAAAGCAGTCATGACCTTGCGAAAAGGAAAAGAAGTCGACAACAAAGTGGAGATGCCGGTGACAAAAGAAAATCAAATTGTACCTGTGAGTGTTGAGGACTCATCACCGGAGGAGAAAGATGAAAACAACTCACGAGAATACGTTCCCAAAGCTCCATTCCCCCAGAGGTTAGCTAAAGGAAAGAAGGAAAAATCCACATGTGAGATTCTCGAAATCTTCAAACAGGTAAGTGTTAATATCCCTTTGCTTGATGCTATTAAGAAAGTTCCATCTTATGCCAAGTTTCTTAAAGACCTTTGTACTAAAAAGAGAAATATGCATGTTCAAAAGAAGGCATTTTTAACAGAAAACATTAGTTCTATACTCCAACACAAAATTCCTTTAAAATGCAAAGACCCAGGCTCCCCCACTATCTCATGTAGCATAGGGAACCACACAATTGAGAATGCTTTGTTGGATTTAGGAGCTAGTGTAAATTTGTTGCCTTACTCTGTATTTTTGAAACTTGGACTTGGAGAATTACACCCAACTCCAGTGGTGTTACAGCTTGCAGATCGGTCCACGAAAATACCTCGTGGTATTGTGGAGGACGTGCTTATCCAGGTAGACAAATTTTATTTTCCTGTTGACTTCATTGTAATTGACACTCAACCAATACAGGATTCAAGGAAGCACATCCCCATTATTCTAGGCCGACCTTTCTTGGCAACTGCGGATGCTCACATTCAATGCAGAACTGGAAATATGCAGTTGTCCTTCGGCAACATGACTATGGAGCTGAACATCTTCAACATTGCCAAACAACCTCACAGTGCAGATGATGGAATTGTTGATGTGGATTTAATAGAAACAATAGTTGATAACACTTTTCTTTCAAACCTTAGTGATGATCCTTTACAAACATGTTTAACTCACTTTGGTTTGGATTTTAATATTGACAGATCGGTCGATGAGGTCAACGCCCTACTTGACTCAGCACCATCCATGGACACTAATAAATGGAAGTCAAGAGTTGAACAACTAGCACCATCAGAGAAGAAACTCATCCCATCATCAGAATCACCACCGAAACTCGAGCTCAAACCATTGCCCAACACATTGGAATATGCATTTTTGGGAGAAGAAAGTACTCTGCCGGTAATCATCTCATCATCCCTAAATGACGAACAAAAAGGTAAGTTGTTGGATGTTTTAAAAGAGCACAAAGGAGCATTAGGATGGACCATAGCGGACATAAAAGGTATAAATCCAGTCGACTGCATGCATTACATTCACCTTGATGAAAATGCTAAATCTACTAGGGAAATGCAACGTCGGTTAAATCCTAATATGAAAGAAGTTGTTAGAACAGAAGTCCTTAAGCTATTAGACGCATGTATCATTTACCCAATTTCTAATAGTTCATGGGTCTGTCCTGTACAAGTTGTCCCCAAAAAGTCAGGAGTCACAGTAGTTACGAATGCTGATAATGAATTGATACCCACTAGAGTGACTACAGGATGGCGTGTATGCATTGATTATAGGAAGTTGAATTCTGTCACACGTAAAGACCATTTTCCTTTACCATTTATTGATCAAATGCTTGATAGATTAGCAGGTCATGAATTTTATTGCTTTCTAGATGGCTACTCAGGATACAATCAGATCCCCATAGCACCAAAAGATCAGGAGAAAACTACTTTCACTTGCCCTTTTGGCACATTTGCATATAGGAGAATGCCATTTGGATTATGCAATGCACCTGCTACATTTCAACGATGCATGTTGAGCATTTTTTCTGATATGGTTGAACGATTCCTTGAAGTCTTTATGGATGACTTTTCTGTCTTTGGTGACTCGTTTGATCAATGTTTACATCATCTAACACTAGTTCTGCAGAGATGTATCGAGAAGAACTTGGTCTTAAATTGGGAGAAATGCCATTTTATGGTAAAACAAGGTATTGTTCTCGGTCACATCATTTCGAGCAAAGGTATTGAGGTTGACAAAGCCAAGGTGGATCTCATTTCTAATCTTCCTCCACCCAAAACAGTCAGAGAAGTAAGATCTTTCCTTGGGCATGCTGGTTTCTATAGACGTTTCATTAAAGATTTTAGCAAAGTTTCTAGACCCTTATGCAATTTACTTGCTAAGGATGTACCTTTTTTCTTTAATGATTCATGTCTTGTGGCATTTGAAAAGTTAAAACAGTTGTTGACATCATCACCCATCATTCAGCCCCCAAATTGGAGCTTACCATTTGAGCTCATGTGTGATGCATCTGATTATGCAGTAGGAGCAGTATTAGGACAAAGAGTTGATCGAATTCCCCATGTTATTTACTATGCTAGTATGACATTCAATGATGCACAGTTGAATTATTCAACTACTGAAAAAGAAATGCTAGCAGTAGTGTTTGCATTAGAGAAATTTCGATCTTATCTCATTGGTTGTAAAATAATTGTGTTCACTGATCATGCTGCTCTTAAATATCTTCTCACAAAGAAAGATGCAAAAGCTAGACTAATTCGTTGGGTGTTACTTTTGCAGGAATTCGACTTGGAATTTAAAGATAAGAAAGGCACAGAGAATGTTGTGGCTGACCATCTCTCTCGTCTCCATTTTGACACAATTACAGAGCCATTAATATTGAATGAGTCATTTCCAGATGAACAATTAATGAGTGTGGAAGTATTACCTTGGTATGCTGATATAGTTAATTATCTTGTTACAGGTAAACTTCCAGAGCATTGGACCAAGCAAGACAAGGCTAAATTCTTTGCAGAGATAAAGAATTTCTTTTGGGATGACCCGTATTTGTTCAAGTATTGTGCTGATCAAATTGTTAGACGATGTGTCCCAGAAAATGAAATTCAGAATATTCTTTCATTCTGCCATGAACAAGCTTGTGGAGGCCATTTCAGTGCTAAGAAAACAGCAACTAAAGTTTTACAATGTGGTTTTTATTGGCCAACTATATTTCGAGATGCTTACACTTTTTGTTCTTCATGTGATAGGTGTCAACGAATGGGGAGCATTACACGAAGGAACATGATGCCACTAAATCCAATTTTAGTGGTTGAGATTTTTGACGTATGGGGTATCGACTTTATAGGGCTCTTTCCCCCTTCTTTTGGCCATCAATACATATTGGTTGGTGTTGACTACGTCTCAAAATGGGTAGAAACAATTTCATGTAGAACCAATGATCACAAGGTGGTGATAGCATTTTTGAAAAGCAACATTGTCTCACGCTTTGGATTCCCTCGAGCAATAATCAGTGATGGTGGTGCCCACTTTTGTAACAAAGCATTCAAAGCTCTTTTGACAAAGTATTCAATCACACACAAAGTGGCGACCCCGTATCATCCACAAACCAGTGGCCAAGTTGAGATCTCCAATCGCGAAATAAAGCACATATTAAAAAAGACGGTGAGGCCGGACAGAAAAGATTGGTCATTAAAACTTGATGATGCATTATAGGCATATAGAACGGCTTTCAAGACCCCGATTGGAATGTCACCCTACAGGCTAGTGTATGGAAAAGCTTGCCACCTACCTGTGGAACTCGAGCATCGTGCATATTGGGCCATCAAGAAATTCAACTTTGACATGCAGCAAGCCAGCTTAGAAAGAAGATTACAACTGGCAGAACTTGAAGAAATTCGCAATGACGCATACGAAAATGCCAAGATTTACAAGCAACGGATGAAAGTCTTCCATGACAAGCACATTATGAGAAAATCGTTCACTCTAGATCAAAAAGTGCTTTTATTCAATTCTCGCTTGCACCTATTCCCAGGTAAGTTACGCTCTCGATGGTCTGGTCCCTTTATTGTTCATATTGTTTTTCCACATGGGGCAATTGAAATTAAGGACCCAAAGAACGGTGTCACGTTTAAAGTTAATGGTCAAAGATTAAAGCCATATCTAGAATACCAACCACATGGAGAAGACACCGAAATAAATTTGAGTGACCCACCAGATTTGAATTGATTTTTATTCTTCTTTTTGTTGATTTGATTTTTCTTTCTTTCTTTTTATTATTCTTTTGCTAATTGAAATTATTTTTTCATAAGTGTGTTTGTTTAACTATTAAGTTTTCTCTTATCATTTTTAATCATGAGTACCTTACTTAGACCGTTCCTCCTGAACATTCTTAAACCACTTCAACGTGTCAAAACTCATCTCAAAAGGCAGATTCAATTTTGTAAAACACATCGCATTTGGGCTCTACAACCACCAGAGTTAATAGCCTATGTTGAGAATCTAGAAAGCCAACTCCAAGATATTGAGAGAAGTGTTTACGACATCCAGTTGGAACTTGAGGCAAATTCAATAAGAGGACGATTTTAATTTTCTTTGTGTGTTTTGATTTGTTTTTTTGTTTGTGTGCTTTAGTTTGTTACCCCGGTGAAGTGGCGGATAACGGTACTCCGTGACAATCAAGTCGGTTACTTCAGTTTCCCATAATAACTGATATTCTGAGGCAAAGGTATGGACAGAAACGAGATTCTAGCGAAGCTTCACAAGCGATTCCCTTCACTTCCTCAGAATGCCTTCCTTACAATCTATAAAACCCGATCCGAACGCATGTGATTGCTCATGAAGAATAACATACCTGCTGACATCCGTTGGTTAATCGAGGATAAAGTACGATCGGCAGGTGAGTTACCTCCAAAATTTATTGCATTCATGCCTGGTTGTGGTAAAGGAAATTATACAAGAAAACGACGAGCTCGAAGAATTTCTGTTGCTTGTCATAAGTGTGCCAGAATGAGTTGCGATAGAAACTCATGTTCTTTAGGAATGGTGTCTGATAACAGGGAAGATAAGATTCAATTCATTAGGGATGGCTTGAATAAGGAGTCATTGGATGATATTCTTTTGTCTCTTGAAACGCATCCCAGTGGATATGTGCAAGGAGCGATTCTCCAGTTATGGCCATTATTCCAGAAAGAGCATGCACGATATAGTCTCGGGAATCTGACTATAAACGACCCTGTTTGCCAGTTTATAAGAAAACTGGATGGGAAGCCTATCCTCGACCCATAGAGGGCGTTCAAGCCATTTCTGGACGTAAAACCAGAGGAAGATGTGAGCCACAGTCGCAACTACGTGTAAATATCCTTTTACTTTACTGTTATTTTATTTCACTATTGTTTTATCGTTTGCATTATTGCCTTTAATAATTTTATTACTGTTTGCTTTTTCCTTTTTACTGTTTCCTTTTTGACTCGCGAGCCACGCGCTTTACGCATTATTTGACACTGACATGTTACCTCATACACAACTGTGACCCACTGTCACCAAGACTCTTAAATATGACTTTTTGTTAAGCACTCACAAATTATTTTTGAGAAATATTCCAATGGCAGCTACTCCCAATAGATAATTCAAGAACATTTGTGTGCTTTCTGGATTTACTTATGGCAAACATAAAGAGTTCATGGAGGCAGCCATAGATCTTGGTCGAAGCATAACAGCGAGAAAATTACACTTGGTGTATGGAGGAGGTAACCGAGGGTTATCAAAAATGGTCTCAGAAGCAGCTTTTATCAGAGGAAGTCAAGTGTTAGGCATCATCCCAAGAGTCCTAAAACCATTGGGCAGTTCGTCTGACTCATCAACTGGAGAAGAGTTAGTCGTCTCAGGTATGCAAGAAAGAATAACTGAAATGCTTAATCATGCTGATGCTTTTATTTTCCTTCCAGGAGATCTTGCAACACTAGAGGCACTTATCACACTAGCATCTTGGGCCCATCTGCACATCCACCAGAAACCCATCGGTTTGTTAAATGTCAATAACTTTTATGATGGCTTTATCGCATTTCTTAACCATGCAATAAAAAACTATTTCATTCCCTCTAATGCGAAAAAACTCTTTATTTGTGCTCACACTGCTAATGAGCTACTTGATATGTTACAAGCTTATAGACCGGAGCCAGACCCCTGGACCTTTGTGTTGGAGCATCCAAATAATGATGGTAACAGTAGCCGCAGTAAGAAGTACAAATTAGATTTAACTCTCCGCTTGTAAATATTTTCTTCTGTGTTACACCACCCAGGTGATGTCTTCTAAACTCTACTTCTTTCCTTTCAAACATTGAGGACAATGTTTCATTCTGGTTGGGGGGAGGGAATAGTCGACAATTGTGGAATCTTGGTTAAGTTTTTACTAATTTTTTGTTGTAGAAACTAACTATTGCTAACTTTTTGTGTTGAAGATGGCTGAATATGGAGGGTAGTGACTCTAGAAACGCATCTTCATCGTTTAAAAAAAATTAAAAAACTAAAAAAAAAATTCAGACATTTTCTTTTTCTTTATTATGTTTTTATGTTTATTTTTCTTCTTTTTAATTTCTCCTCTATAAATATACATTTTCCAACTTGTGAGTCGAAGATGGCTGAATATGGAGTGTAGTGCCTCTAGAAACGCATCTTCTTAAAAAAAAAAAAAAAAACCATTTTCGTTTTCTATCATTTTACGTGTAACTTTTCTAATTAGTTTTTATGCATCATTTTCACATTTCTGCATGCATATTTTCCTTTCATGTTTAGAATAGGTTGGGGGGTAGAATGTTGTTTAAAAAAAAAAATTGTGTGATTTGTTTTAACATTGGATGACATGATTAATTTTAAATTTTAGTATTTGTATTATCTTTGGTCTTAAGTGATGTTACATTATGTTTGCTACTCTACATGTTGATGTCGGAGACAAATATGAGTTGCTTGAAGGAATGAACATGTCATAAATAAGTGCCAAGTGAGTTTTTGAGCCTATCATTTTTCTTGGAGAGTAACCCTTTTGCCCATTCTTTATACAGCTTAGCAGTTTATTATTGTATACACGATCTCTAGATTTCTTTTGAGTTAACCCTTAAAAAAAAAAAAAAAAAGTGTGTTGCTACATTTGGAGGCCCATCTAACTAGTAGATATGGAAGATTATTTAGAGCCCTAAAAGACGATGGAAAGGCCATCTTTGATCCGTTTGAGCCTTTCTAGCCATCCCTTTTATCAAATATCCATAGTTAACCCTTTTGAGCCTTTAAAAAAAAAAAAAAAAAAAAAAAACCTTTCTTTGTCAAACTTATCATCTTGACCCACTCCGATTTGGAGTATTACCCAATGTCTTATAAGTTCCATCACCTATTTATGTTTGAGAAAATGTAAATAATTATGTTGTTCAGTAAAGTTATGCCAAATAAAAGCAAAAACAAAAAAACAAAAAAAAACAAAAGTTGTTGTTTCAAAAGAAAAAAAAATAAAAATAATAGGTGAAATCCACCTTGCAACTTCCAAAAAAAAAAAAAAAAATTCTCTGCATTTTTCTCAAACATACACTTTGTTTTCCTTATTTCCCTTCTTTGTTAGCCATATCCCTAGCCTACGTTACGTCCTAATAAAAGTCCTTCTTGATTTTAGGGAACTATAGTTTGAAGTAGAAGCTAGTTATATGGGCTAAAAAGATGTAGTGGTGCATAATAAAAATAAATAAATAAATAAATAAAAGATAAATAAATTGGGTTGACTAGCATTTTTATTTGACTTGAGATCGTATTATTTCTAAGCTGAGGGCATATTTATTTCATCTTGGTGAGAGCATGTGATATCACTTCTTTATTATTTTCTCTCTCAATTACCATTCATTGGAGTGACTATTTTTATTGGTTTTAATTTCTTTGTGAGAGTGTCACTACTTCCAGTGAGATTTTGGGGTTTGACATGTCATTCTTGAAAGTAGCTATAACAAAGTCTACTGGGCTGATTCATGTGGATGGTTGATGTGGGTGTGATGTTGCTTTAGACTGGAGATAATGCTTATACTTTTATTTGATTGCTATCATTAATCTGATGGAATAAATACGAGTGTTTCTATTAAAAAAAAAAATTTATTTTGAATTTGAATTTTGTTTTCGCTTTATTTGCTAGGGACTAGCAATAAGCTGGTTGGGGGGTGTGTTGAGTGTTAGAAAATGCATATTTATAAAGGAGAAAACCGTCATTTTACATTTCAAGTTTTACTACCAACCCTTACTTTTATGTATTTAACTTTCTTGTGATTTAATTACATGTGTTTTATTTTAATTAAGTATTTTATGTATTTTAGGGGCATTATAGTCATTTCACAATAAAGGAGAGATCAGACAGCAAAACGGACATCACTTTTGAACTCAGGATGGTTGAAAACCTTAGGAGGAGTATAAAAGGAAAAATGGCACTATTCATATGTACGGTACTATTCACGTGTACAGTACTGTCTACATTACTGTTCACGACACTGTTCACATAGACGGATCGATGACGTGGCATTGACCGATGATGTGGCATTGACTGATGAGGTGTCACGATCCTGTTGGGCTAAAATTCTTATGTACTGTTGATGGTGACGTGGCAGCATATCAGTGGACGAAAAATCTCGCGTACGGTACATGCATCACACTGGATTATTTTCAACCAAACCGCGTTACTGTTCATCCGAGTCAAACCGTATTACTGTTCATCTGGGTCAAACCGTGTTACTGTTCATCCGCGTGGTCAAACCGCGTACTGTTGACTGATGACGTGGCGCAATCCTGAGCGTCCAAACTGTTTTTAATCCGATGGCCATGATTTACTCCATGTATCTATAAAAAGGGGGCCTCCCCCCCCCTAATTTGATATCTCTGAATCCATTTTTGGGATCCATTTTCTGTAATTCCTTCTCCATCTTGTATTTTCTTTGTATTTTAATAAATTCCCTTTTTGCCCCTAGTTCAATTATGAGTGGCTAATTTTCTTTCAAGCTTGGGTTGAAGGTGAAGTCTCAACATGTGTCATGGGCTTTATTTGGTAAATTTATTTTCTCTTCCCCTCTAGTTTTTGTGGATGTTTTGACTTCTCGTCGACAAATAATACTAATCTTGTCTAGTACCGCCTTGGTTTCACCGGCCCTCTAGTACAAGGTTATTATTATTTGGCACAATAAGCCCTTAGCACCATATTGATTAGAGCGTGGTTCATGAGGTGTGGATTCCCCCCTCATGATTTAATTGGCATTAATACGGATTATTTAGCCCATAATGCATGTTGATACGGATCCAGATACCCAAGTACGTCATTTCAATAGATTTCGCTTCAATTTATTCTCGCCATTACAATTTCAATTTTAGAATTTATTATTGCCATCTCAATTCCAATTTTAGGATAATTTAAATCACTTACACCACAATTTCAACCACCCATTTACAAAATTAATTCTACATATAATTAAAATCCACCTCCTCGTGGGATCGACACTCATCACCATTGATCTATACTACAATAGATTCGTGCGCTTGCGAGTACATTAAAATTTGCACAACAGTATTATCAAAATTACTATCATCACCATCATCAATAAGAGCATCGAAAACACCATCATCCCTATCATCAATAGACTATTGAAAAGACTTTCATCCCCGTCATCAATAGGGCTATCATGCGATTCAGCATTAATGTTCTCTACTAGTGTATTATCCATCTCATTAATGGGGTTATCATTATATTGAAAGGAAGAGTAACCTTATAGCAGTGATGTCATCAGTGGTACCACCTCTTTTTCAACAACCGTCAGCGTAATGTTGTTCTCATCAATGGGATCATTATTATAGTAGATTCAAGATTAATGTTGCTACATTAATGTCGTTACTGGTAACACCTCTTCTTGAATATCAGGGATGTAGATGCTTGCTCTGTATGAAGTTTGAACATCTTGCATCACAGGCTTTTGATCCGGTACTTTAGGGGATGTGATAACAAAAATAGCTATGCACTCATAGTTCAATAGATTAGAGCCCACATATAACACAACATTTTCCATTTCATCATCAAGTATGTCCATAGGTAGTGAACACGCGGGTTGGGTAGAAAAAACTCGACCTTGAACTTTTCTTCACTGTGATGCTAACATCATTCAAATTTATTTGCAAAACCTCATACACTCTTGCAAGAAATTGATCAGACATACAATCTTTCTGAAAAAAAAAAATAAATAAATAAAACTCTATTCATGCCATTCATGTATTCAAAAACAATCATCTGCCAATTTCTCCCATGATCCATCAGAACACATTTAAAGAACAAATACTCCAAATAGCTTGAATAGTTATTATACAATTAAAAAAATGAACCTATACTTAGGTGTGAAGGCACATGTCATACAAACTCGTTCGGTTTTTTTGGTTTCATCTCTTAGGTTGCTTTTACTCAAAATACTCACATAAATTTCAAAAAATCGAAATCAAAAACCATATTTGTAATAAAAATAAATGCTAACTTTAACTTCTTTCTTTCCATTGATGATTTTATTTATATAACTACATTTGTTTGATGAAGGTCATTTGTTTACTATGGGTGAGGTTTGATATTTTGTTGAGAATGACATTTGTTTTGCAATTTGTTAATAGGTTTGAGGGTATTTAGGTTTAAAAATTAGATTTTTTGCTACAATAGATTTTGAAAAGGGTTGGGCTACTTTAAACCCACTAACTCCCTCTCTAAGCTCTCTATTTAAATTAAGTTTTTCTTTTGAAAATAATTTTTGTTATAGTTACTTAATCAACCTTATTTCTCTCTCTCCCACAATTTCACAGTAAGCAATTTAAACTTTTATCTTTCAATTTCAAATAAACATTGACTCCTGCTTCTCAACTTCTGAAAATCAATTTCATAATGGCTATTACAAATTGAGAAATTAAAAACCTACCATAAAAAAGAATGTCAATCAATTTTTACTAATTAAGATTCTATGGATTTCTTATTTATTCTTGAAACAACAAATTTAAGATTAACAAAAGGAATAAAATAGTAATAGGAAGAAAGAAATGAAGTTTTATTACTAAGAAAAGAAAAAAAATCAATGGCCAAAAGAATGAAATTCAGATTTCAAGATGCATAATGTGATAATATAGAGAAAATATAAATCTTAAAATTGAGAGAGAACGAGTGCGAATAATCTTGAGGTATTAAAATTAACAAATATATATTTTATGGTGGGTATAAAGATGAATTTGATGGATTCAAGACTGACCCCTTTGAGAAGCACAAAAGTTTTTGGCTAATTTATGTAAATTTTCCAAAGACAACTGAATTTGGACGCTGCACTCATTCATTGAACTAAAGCGAGATAAGGAACCGATGTTGCCAGTTATTTCAAGGAACCGATAGGAAAATAGCTTCTATTTTCTTTTTATTTACCTAATTTAAAAAATTAAATTAAATTAAAAATAGAATAAAATATGTAGGGAGTTTCCACGCCTCCGAGGAATTTTGAAACACAGTAATTCCTCAAACCATCTCAAGAACGCCTTTAAGGAATGCCTTCTTTAGCAGCAGAAAATACGACTTCAACTTAAATTCATTCCATCAACGTATAAACTCAAGAAGATTATAGTTACAACAAACACACAAAAGGGCATAAATACCAGAATGGCAAAAAATATTTTCAGATATAAAGAGATACAAAAAAAAAACAAAAATTAAAGAACTCCAAAAAAGGGGTTATTTATTGCAGAGGTCAGCTCAGAGCCTGCTGAATTGAGCACCACCATGTCAACCTTCTCTCTTGGTAGAAACAAGAACTCACCCCCTTCGATTTTCTCAAATCCGCACAGCTCAAGAAACTCTAATCCCCCGTTCAGTGCACCAACTCTATCCTGTTAATTGCAACACAGCATGACATTTAGCGAAAACAATTAAGGAAAGCAATCAACCTCCTATTACTGTATCATGGACCAACAGAAATCTTCGTATTGCATACGAGTGGGAAAACAAATTGGCAAACCAACCTTCTGTCAAATCCTAAACCAATCAAATCAAAATTTAATGGGTTCGGATTTCATTTATTTAAGAAACAAATATATTCGTTTAATTCGTTTACCATACAAAATTAAATTAAATAATAAATAAAAGCAATAAATAAAGAATTAAATGGATTCATCTAAATTCGATTAAAATCTAATCAATAAAATTGATTTATTACAACTAGATCCAAGCTAAATACAATTACAGTCAAAAAACAAGAGGCAAAAGAAACTCAAAAGGCATAAGGAAGGATGACTTTGACAGTTGTCATAGGCATAGGTATTCAAGACCTTGTCACTGACACAGCAAAGAGACGTGAAGCTAGCCAGAAAATGTTGAATGAGAGCATTGATCTGATTTTTGGGATGTTTGGTTTGGCTTTCGTTTGGGACAACGAAGAAACGGATCTTCAAATTCAAGTGA
Source organism: Citrus x changshan-huyou (assembly GCA_039657385.1). Lineage (NCBI taxonomy): Eukaryota > Viridiplantae > Streptophyta > Magnoliopsida > Sapindales > Rutaceae > Citrus > Citrus x changshan-huyou. Next base: position 14,255,286 of record CM077555.1, read on the forward strand.
GTGAGATTACAATAGAGGAAGGAAAATGAAGAGTGGAGCTAGCGTAGACTGATTAGTGATGATGTCGTTGCTTTCATTTTCTTTTTTGTCTTATTATCATTTCATAATTAAAAAACTCCCTTGTACCTTGAAAATGTTCAAACAATTTTTTTATTTAATTTTAATGGTAAATAAGTAATTTTATTAAAAATGTCATTTATTAATCTATTCATTTATAACCCATTTAATAAACGAATACGAATCTGTGACCTCAAACCGGGATTCAATTCATTTATTTAATGAATCAAATCGGATTCACCTATTTATTAAAGGAATCAATTTTTTCAAATCTAAACCCATTTATTTCGACTCGAATCGAATCAGATTAATGAATCCTGACCCAAATTGCCACCCATAGTATTGCATCATCATCATTGGGACTTTTGGCAACAGAAATCTACTTACTTCAACAAGTATCAAGATCTATTGTGAAAAAGTTCCATACCTGAAAAGTTTGATTACTGAGTCTGATTTTTCTGAACTTCTCCTCATTAGGATTTTTGGCAACATTCCCTATATATGTTAGAAGGGTCTGGAACGCTCTCTTCACTTTAGCATCATCATCCTAGTCCAACAGAAAACAAAGTGAAATGACTGGACGTGATATAAACCAACTTAACAAGCATTACAGAATCCCCACGGCAGAAAATTGAATTTTAAGGGGAAAAAATAAAAAGCAAAGCAGCAAAAGAGATGTTAACATAGAAATGTATATGCATAGTTCCAAGGAACAATATTTTCATTGAAACAAATTCAACCAGAAATACTGATTCCATTTTTACTGAGCAATTTCTTCCTTGCAGAAGGAAGGCAATATCCATGAGACATAATAAACACATATTCCTTTTGTTTAATGTTAAATAGAATCCATTCATCAGCTCTACTTGCAAACTACCAAGCCTTCAGCAGGTACAGGGTATTCTGCATGATTACCACATGTTAAAGGTATATATTCAAAAGATTCAAAAGATTCAAAAGTTGACTTCACAAATGTTCAAGAGAGACCTTCAAGATACTCTCTTAAATTTAGTAAAATGTCCAAGATGAGACCTTAGTAATTTAATCGACCATTTTCATTGGTCCATCTGCCACATATGTTGGTGTCCTTGTGAGGGTGCATGGAATGCATGAGCATGTATGTGTAAAGAGAGCTTATACTTCTCCTCATATACAAGAGACTCTTCGTGTAAAAGGCTGCTGGTTGCTTCAATAGGCAAAATCTCTAGGGATGGTACAAAAGGCCTAGAGTTCAAATCTTGCTCACAACAAGGTTGGGAGGGGCTTTATGTAATATTTTAAAAAATAAAAAATATTGTAAAATGTGTCTTTTGCAGAACCAATCACTCTACTTAAAATGTTTATCCATGCACATCATCCATTTGATATTTCTGGTCAATCAGGCATTCTAAGTCTCAGATCTAAGTTTATGAATTTTTAGCAATTGATAATATATGATTTCAAACTGGGCCATTACTAATTGTTCAAGCAAAAAATAACAATTCCAAATTGTGTACTAGCACAACCACTGAATGACACCAACGGATCATATATTGAAAGCCATTGAATATGACTGACTATGTATGCTTGAAGTTCTTTTAAAGTATTTAATAGCCAAGAAATAATCAAGAGCATGGTGTGCTGATCAAATTTACCTTGTGATTTTGTTTAAGAGATCGCAAACACTCTCTCATTTGCTCTACCTTTGTGGCAGGCCTAATAGGCAACATGCTCTGCAATTCAGATGCAAAAATGATGTATTTTCAAAATACATCTGGAGCATATTTTAAATGAATACATCAGAACCTGAAAATTCAAACAACCTAATACCTTTTTCTCCTCGACAACGGGTGCCGAAGATTTCGTGGTTGCAGGATCTTCTGGGGGCAATCCAAGTCGCCTCCTCCGTTCTGCCTGTGAAGATATAATTACAGTAACTAAACTATAATAGGCAATTCCGAATGAAATGTAAAATAACTTATGGAAAGCAGTTTATAGACAAGGACAATTAAAAATCCTATACATGCAAATTTTCACCATTGCCATTACTTACATGATAAGGAGCTAGAAGGTCTTTGCCCACTCAATAAAAAGATAAGTTTCAAAATTTCCTCTTTCTTTAAATGAAAAATTAAATGACCATTGATGAATATAAAGCTAAATATATCAAATACATTACTTAAGATGGGGGGGGGGAAGAGGAGCAGTAACCTTATCTTCTTCCAATTTCTGACGAATTTTTTCCCTAGCTCTTTTCTCCTCCTCTTTCTCAGCTTTCCGCAAGGCCAATATTCTGGAGAAAATCAATTGTTCGATCCCAATGAAGAATGAAACAAAGTAATGCTTATCAAAGAGCATCTTATATTATACAATATTATTTTATTGGAACACAAATTCCTTGAAGTAGTATAAAAAGGATACACTAAATCAAGACATACCGTTTCCTTTCATTTTCTTCCTCAATCCGTTTTGCTTCTAGCAGTTCCTTGCCTATTCGAATTCTTTCCTGCCAGAAAGAAAATACTAGAGCTGAAAAAAATTTACCCAAAGACGGGAAACAAATTTATGGAGGTAAAATTAAGGATACAGGGCAATGTATCGCAAATATAGTGAAGTTATACATGAAAGTTGTCCCACCGTGTCAAAATTTAATCCCTTAGATGACTGCAAGTTTATAAGTTATTACAAACGATAGTCGCATCTAGCTGGATGTCATTCTCAAGTCAATGATAATTATGGAAAGTACTCAAACAAAGCTATCAATTGACATAAGCCAAACTCCAGAAAACATTTTTCTCGTTCAGCAGTATGCTGCTGCCCCCCACCTACCCTCCATTCACTTTGTCCGTTTGTCCCTCCCTTTTGATCACTTGTGCAACACAACAAAAACACGAATTTCCTCCTTTCTACCCATAATTTCAGGGTATCTATTACAGCAACTGTGGAGCAATTACAAATTAAGGGGGATGGAAAAAAATTAAAGCTGAAAACAGCAGGCTATATTTAAGTTCCCCACTAAATCAAAAAAAGAAGAAGATGAAGAAGAAGCAATATATAAATTATACATATACAGAAATTATATGGGCTTATTTCATCAATGCCAGGAAAACAATGACATGCCTACATAAAAGAAAGGATTATCCCGTTTGTCACAGGCTTACACACAGACATACATATCAGCACATGCATAGGTATTTATGTATCTGCATTTGACACTGCAAGTAATTCTAAGATAAGCGATAAAGAAAATTAAGAACCACCTTTTCCCTCTCTCTTTCCATTCTCTTTTCTTCTTCCTCTTTCTTCTTGCGAGCTCGCTCCCTTGAGATATTTACAAGAACAAGTAAGAGATAGAAAAGATTGATATGAAAAGTTGAGAATAAGCAAGCCTCAATACATTGGAGATGGGAGTTTACTGTTTCAAAGAAAAATATTAAAGCATAATTCAAAACAGTCAGAAGATATGGAAGTTTACATATGTGTCGTGCATGTATAGGAAACTGAACAATATATGAAAGTTTACATTAAAAGTTCAAAAAGTCTAAAAGAACAGAAAAATTAAACCTCTGGAAACCAAAAAAATTACAAAAAGATAAATTTTATTTAATAATGTTTAACCAAGGAAAACAAGGGTTAAAAAAGAAATAAGAATCTAAAAACAGATTATTTTACTGCAGGCAAGATTTAAGCCCTATAACCTAAACTAAAGCCACCTATAGAAACATTGCCTACTAGGATGCAGCCAAGAACCAGAAAATAGTGTCCAAAAATGCATTCGTAATGTAAGATAGCATGTAGCAATTACAATATCCATCACTGAAGAAATAGACCGCATAAAATATGCCATACCTTAGTTCTTGTGCTTTGAGCTTAATTTCCTCTGGCGTAAGAGAAGATTTAGAAGCCCCACCACCACCACTGACAGGTACCTGAGCCAAACAACCCAACAAGATTAAGACTATTTTGAACCACACAAATACACACACACACGTGTGTGTCAACATATGCGCGCATGCACACACATATATATAAGCATAGATAGATGCATAAATATACATACATGTATAGGTACATGTATGTACGTACACACACTCACAAACACATGAAATCTCAAAGCAAAGGTCTTCGCTCCTCTCCATCCATCTTTTCTAGGCCTATAGGTTTAGAAAGCTAGAGTTGCTGCCCCACATAGACATGCAATGACTACACCAGCACCAATGCGAAGGAGCCATTGTCATCTCTGTCTGCTATTAATGTAACCATAGGGGGTCAAAGGAAAATAAAAAGCTCTTAGTATTCAACTATTAGGAAGCTGGTATAATGTAAGTAGTTGTTCTAAATAAAATAATAAGAACAAATATTTAAACCGTAAACAAGGTACTAATTGAGTACCTTGTAATGGCTATTAAACCATTTTGTTTTGTATTGATAGTGATAACTTATATAAAAAGCCCTTGTTTATATATTTTTCAAGCCAAAGGCAAAGTGTAACTTTCCAATGTGGGACATTTGAATTTTCATGTCTGATCTTGTAAAAAAATTTTCATCATATTTCTATTGGGTTGATGAGAACTGGTCCAAGACTTGCCGCCATTTTTTTCTTCTCATTTGAGATATCATGTACAATAATGTTACGGATCCCAATATTTGAGTCCAAACTTGAGTCCCATTACCATGTGTCACTCATCTATTGAATGATGGATTTCACTTTTGTAAAATTACTTAATCACCATTGAATGGATGAATACCACATCTGTTGGAACTCAAATTGGGACTTAGATGTTGGGATGTCTAGCATTGCTCTTATGTAAATGAATCCACCACTGAAACTAATAAGTTAAAAGTAAATGGTAAATAAAACAAAGTAATTCCCATTTATCTACTGCTGGCCATGTTGGAAGGAAAGAGACACCTTTTTTCTGCTACATAATTTATTTCATACACTTCAGGAGGCTCCATGCCTTCTAGAATACTTGAAGACTAAAAAAACTTTCAATTGAAGGTACTGATATTCTTTCAATTGGTAGGGTCTTTTTGCTTATCCTCGTATCATTCAAAGGATAGCATTGGGCATGAAATGCTATAATTTAATTTTGACCCAGTTTAACAGTTTTTTTATTTCTTCTCTGAAGTTTATGTTAAACAAAAAATAAAATAAGTAAAATAATTGAATTCTAACAAAATAAGAAAAGAAGTAAAATAATTCAATTTTAACTGTGATCAATGCCTTTGGCTTTTGAAAGAACTTTTTTGAATCATTTCAAATGTCCCAATCAAAAAATTAACTTTTTCCTTTGGCTTTGTAATATATATTAGTAGGAGTGTCATGTCATTATCAAAAAAAAAAAACGCTAACAACCTTCACAAGGTAATTATTTTATAGTACCTTGTTTCCAATTTAAATATTGTTCTTATTAGTTTATTTATAGTTGTCAGAAGGGAAAAAATAAAAAATTCCATCGGACTCGTAGGAAGCTATCGTACTATCGGTATGTACATGCATGTGTTTGTACATACATATAATATATAATATGTGTGTTTTGTTGGGGGGGTGGGGGAGAGAATTTGGAGCTTCTTTTTTTATCTCCTCTCTTTTAAATATTACATTAACGCAGTCCCAAGATCTTCCTAACCTATTGTGCTCAAAATGCAGACCTCAAAATTCAGACCTTTGTAATCATAACACCCCAAGAGATAGTACAAGTTGAAACAACTAGTACTCACATGGAAAAAAAAAATTATTTACTATTTAGAACAATGAGAAATAAATATTTAGAATATCTTGCTCTAGTAAGCATGTTACTTGCCTCACAGCTCGCTACACCATCACACAACAGCATGCTAACCAATCACATCTTGATTTTGTGGGTGTGAGGGTGTGCCAGTGGGGGGTTGGGTCATGCTCTCAATTCTCGAATGATTATATAGTAAAAAGGCTACCATGTCCTAATATGTCAAGGAATGAGTTGACTCCATGCATACTTTATTTGAACCCTTTAACATCAAGAAATATAACCTTGAAGTAGGGAGCCTACTTTCTTGCACCAAAAAAGGCTACGGCAGCCTTTATCTTCCACTTAAAACAATATAATATATAAACAAATTGCCAAAGGTGTTGGAGGAATCTTTAATAGGATAATAGCTGGTCCAGAATTTAAGAAAATCAACACATGCATAGATATGAGTAAGCATGCATATCATACCATGGGCATCTCATCGATGTCTGGGTCATTCTCATGCTCGACTACCCAATTTACAGCAGCCTCAACACTAGCATTACCTGAGATTGAAAACACATTTTTTTTTAATAAGAAACTCAAAAATGTATGAAAGAAGAAGATTTAAAACAGACAAAAGGACAAGCTGTCCACTGAGAAAACAAGATCGAAACATAAAATTAAACTAGCTGTAAATGAATAATTAGCCTATAATCAAAAGAAAAGATAGACATAATGCAAACAAAATATTTGAAGAAAACTACCATTATAAGGCATCCGCAAAACTCATATACATAATATAACTTTGAAAGTTGCACAATCTTATAGTACACAAATCACTAGACAAAAGTTCCATCAGTTAATTTTATTAATCAACTAATAGATAAATGAAATAAAAATAATAATAATACAACACATATATAGAGGAAAAAGATAATGAAAATGTTGTACTTCATCTGCTAAGCATTAATCTACGGACATTTTCCACTTCTTGTGAAACCACTTTTCTACGAATAGTCTATCCTAATTCTTATAAGCCAAAAAACATATCACCAAACAGAACCAATAGAGAAAGTAAGAGGATTGAACAAGTTCCTTTCCACTTATACAAAGGAAATTCAAAAGGACACCTAGCCAGTTGTCATGATTAACAAACGAGCTTCATTAATTATGTATAAACCAATAAGCAACATCAAATGGAAACCATCTGACAAATAGACTCCAAAGAATAGTTGGTTCCTCTTATGCAATGGAAAGCAACAACACAGTGAAAGTCAATCAGGGAAATGTGCCTTTCCATGCCCCAAGCCCACAAAACCAATCTTAGAGGTACTCGCTGTAATACCATAATTTTCAATTATCAGATTTCCTTTGTTCAGAGATGATGGACTAAAACTAAAATACCCAAAATTGAAGCCTCAACCTCAGTAAAAGAATTATTATTATAAAGTCTAATAAAAAATCATATGATAATATTATTCAATGACCTCACCAGAATAATGAAGAGCTCGGGTTGCCCGTGCAACTGGAAAACCCATTGCTTCTAGTTCCTTGAGCAGCTCTTTGTCAACTTCAGGTTCAACCATTTCTACAGAAGAAAAAAGGCAATTACTAAAGACAAAACAAAGATGATAAAGAGTACCAAGAACCATTTGGTTTCAAAAGCAAAAAAGAAAAAAATTACCTTGAAACCCATTATGTTCCTAAACATAGGAACCCTAGCATAACAAATGCAAACAATTAAATAGCAAGGTTTTTCCAACATGACAGGATGACCAGTATCAAATATTCATGATCTAGAACTATATGCCACTTCTTGAAGCAATCAGAGACCTTGGAAAAGAAAAGGTGCTAGAAGAAAACATATCATTCGAAATAGGCAAAAACCAAAGGGATGGTGGACCTTGTGTACAAGGGCTGGAAATTGAAATGACACAATAATGGAGAAATCCTTCCAGAATATTACATAAATGAATCCATTACGAGTTGGCCAAAGAGATTAATTGACTACTCAATCGCGATGCATACAAAACACTAAACTTCAAAAATACCTTCTGGTTGGCTACCACTCATATCCACATCTATGGCCTCTCCAGAATCAGCAGTTGCTTTCGGAACTTCTAAGCTTATAGGCTTTGCAGCCTCAGAAGTCTTATCTACAAAATCGGTATGACCAGTTCTCTTCGTATGCAGATCAGTTTCCTACACAATCAAACAAAACCAAACCCCAACGGTTACAAACAATGCATAAAAAAGAAAAAAGAAAACATTTTTTGGAGTTCGTTTCGGAGAAACAATCTGTCGTTAATCAGGAACATTCATTCACAAACACGATCGCAAAATTCTAAGTCCTAATATGGTTTCAATTAAGCAGAAAGTTAATGATCAAATCTCAATTGAATACATAGAAGTTGCAGCAGCATAGCATAAAGTTAGGTGAAGAAAAAGTGCATGAGATGGAATGGAAGGGAAGGGAAGGGAAGGGAAAACGGTACCGTTTTTGATCGGCAAGGTTTACCGCAAGTAGCGCAAACGAGATTGAGAACAGCTTCGGTGGATTCGGAGAAGTTGGAGTGAGAGGTCAGCTCCGCGTGCTCTTGCGCTTCCTGTACAGACCTCAAAAGGGCCCCACAGTCGCCGCACTTCAACGAGACCCCCGCCATACGTCACCTCGCCTCCAATTCAATTGGATCTCCGAATTAGAGAATTAGATTTAGCAGAGTGAGAGAGCCCCTTGTGTTGTTATTTATTAATTAAATAGTACTACTGGCGATGGTGCTTCTCTTTGTTGTTCGTCAACTTGTTAGTCAGGTAAACGATGAAAAATTTAATTTCGATTTTCTTTTTCTTTTTTAATTATAATTGGAAAATAACTCTTGTAACACTCATGAACTTTTAAAATTTAAGAATAACGTTGGTATTATTGTTGACTAATATTTTTAGAGAAATTATTTATCATTTACCCTTAAACTTGTTCTCCCATAAAAAATATTACAATACCTTCAAGTTGTATTATTCATATATCCTAAATACTTCTTTGGAATTGAGATATTATACCTTTAAGGTACAGTTATTTTAAAAATAACTATAAAATAAATATTAATAATATATAATAAATATTAATTTTAAATCATAATTTTGATAAAATTATTAAACATATAATAAATTTTTATTATACAAGTAAAAAATCATATCAACATAACTTTCAAACTTCAACAATTAACATTTATCAAACACTTTAATACCATAACTTAAAAGCTACAACTATTCAACCTTAATTCCAAATGTATCCTAAATTTATTATATAAATTATTCATCCACCAAACCATTAGTTTTCATTAAAGAACTAAGAAAAAAGGTAATGAGCCCCCTAATGTTTAGAAAAATAAACATAAAACCCCTTAACATTTTTAAACAAATACATAACCCCCTTTTTATAAGTAAATTATTTTTAATAATAAATTTATTTTTAATTTATAATTACTATTATTTCCTTATGATAAATAAATCAATATATTAACTGGACATATTTGATTAAATTCAATAACCAATTGAGCAACCCAGACCTCAGCGGCATGCACTTCAACAACGAGATTAGAGTTGAACACACAAAGCAAACAATGACAGCCGCCATTCTAGAGGCTATTCCTGCAAAACATCGAAGTCGATCGCAAAACTGTCCCCAGGTTGCCTTATTCATCGATGAATGAAGCCCGAGGAAATTGGTTTCACATCCAAGAATGGAGTTTATTTTGGTGACAATTTCATTTAGGGTAAATTCCATTGTGGCCCCTACTAGAGTGACTATCTTCAAAATACCCCCAAGGATACGAAAACATCACTCTACCCCCCAATTATCGTGATCTCCCTATTAAAGTTATGAGCTTAAAGGGCAAAATCGTGTTTGAACAAATACCATAACGAGCGTTAGCCTAGAGGAGTGTGACATGTCAAATCAAGGCAGTCTTTCAACTACTCCCTAGAATTTTATAATTTTATATAGGGTAATATTTTATAATAAGTTATTTTCAAAATTTTTAATGAGAAAATATATAAGTGGTTAAATGTAAAAATAGTAAAGTATCATTTTCTCTTGGCGCGAACCATCATCTTGTTCACAGTTTAGAGAGAGAAACTTTGAAACAGAGCATCAAAATATTGGCCATAAACAACGCATTTTTGTTCGAAAGACTACAAAAAAAGTGACCATTGGAGAGTGGTTGCTGGTAACAACAACCTTACGATGGCAGAGGTAAGGAATTTATTTTTTTTTTCATTCAGTTATTTCCATTAAAATGGGTTTAGCAGCATTTTTTTAAATGTAGGACAATATTAATTAACAATGATTTGTATATATGAAAAATTTGTGCTATTACTGTTATTATTTGAAGAAAAATAGGTTTAAACCCTAGTTCTTAGTGAATTGGGGCATTTTGTTTTCATTTTACCATTAATGAAATTTATAGTATTTCCTTTACAAATAAGTTGCTGGAGATAAAAAAAAACAAGTATATACATTTTTATGATTTTTTTATATATATATTGTCTTGAATGGTTGTTTAGCAAACATAACTAAGAAACTGAGTTATTGATATATACCCTGTATGTTTTGGTTTTGGTGATGGATATTTTGGTTTTGTTTTTCATTTTATGATATCATGCCTATGTTGGTGTTGTTATTGATATTTGTAATGCTTTTGTTATGGAAGGGGCACTTGAGGGTGAAAGGCTTTGTCAACTTTCTTAGTGAAACTTTTGAGGTTGGCCTCATTGACCTTGACTTTTTGAGTTGTTATGATCAATACTGCAATGAAAAGAATGGTTTGGAGAAATAATTATAGAGATGAGAGATTCATCATTAAAGTTACACTACCATGAAATGGAAAGAAAGGTACAACAAATAATAATCATGAGTTGTATCAAATATGGTACTTGCATAATGAGAAGTATATAGGTATTGTGTTTGACATGACCATCATAGCACTTAATGTGACGAATGTGATTAAAAGAAGGTTGTTTAAGGATGATATAGAAGATGTTGCTTTTAGGCTTAATGCAGAACCTCAGAGTATGTTCTCTGTGTTTTAGAGGTAACCAACTGACAATGTTGAAGCACAACAATAAGTACATGCAACTGCTACTGGAAAAAAAAGTGTTAAAAGAAAGTCAGTAGCAAGAAAGAGTTCAAGAAGAATTTCAGAGACCAAATTTTCTAGGCTCTCTATTCCAAAACCAGAGTCCACAACTAAGGCCACCACTGCAACAGAAGATGATATTCAAACACAAACCACAACTGAACTTGATACTACAACAAAAGCTGACAATCCTAAAACTGAAACCACAACTCAACCCGCCACTGCAACAGAAGCTGAACCTGAAACACAAACCGTAACTCAACCCACCACTACAACAGAAGCTGAACCTGAAATACAAACCACAACTCAACTCACCACTGCAGCAGAATCTGAACTTAAAACACAAATCACAACTCAACCCACCACTGCAATAGAACCTAAGCTTGGAACACAAACCATAACTCAAATCACTATCTTCAAGTCCAAACCATATCCGGATCCTACTCATAGATCTCCACCTGAAGTTAAACCTGATATTCAAACTACACAAAATGTACTAGAGAAATTAAAGGCACTTATCAGAAACAATATACAACCTAGTGTGTTTGATCTTTTTGTTACACCTACAAAAGAGGCTTTGTCACACCTACAAAAGAGGTTGTAGATAAAGCATTCCTAGATTTTGATAATTTACCATCAGAGGTTGTGCAAATTGAACCTTATAAAAGAAAAGGGAAAAATATCAGCAAGTCACTTATTACTATCACCCCTTTACATAGGCAAGCTAATAAGAGAAAGGCTGTTGTTGTCCAAATTAGAGCTTATCAAAGGATTGCAAATCAAATATGCCTCATTCTACTACAATAAAAGGTTTATAAGAAGACTGTAAAGAAAAAAAAAAAAAAAGACCAACTTTGTGGATTCTGAGCAAATCATGAGTAGGTCCAAGGTAGGTAAGAAGAGTAAATCAAGTAGGAAGGATGATGGTGCTAGTCCAACAAGACATGCAAAGGAAGATGATGAGATGCTACCAATTGAAGAAATTGACTTTCAAATCTAGTCATAATAAAAAGATGACATGTGTGGAGCCACAAGAGTAGATAAGAGCCAGCCTGAAGAGGAAACTCAAAACGAAGAAGATGATGACTTACTTGATGGATATAAAAGTGATAATGGTGACTATGGGTCACTTTCAGACTCAGAGAACGAACATCCATTTAGCAAAATGTCTCATGCATTGGGTGGGCAAATGTTCTAAGAGAGTACAGAACTAATAAAATTTAGAGAGGGAATGATGTTCAAGAATTTCAGAGAATTTGCATGGGCTCTAAAGAATTACTGTATTCAATAGAGTTTCAGGGGTAAAAGGATCAAGTTCGAGAGAAAAATGATTTCGTGTGGCTACTATACAGACAAGTGCCTATTTAGAATATATGCTGCATTTTAGAATTGGGCAAGTGTTTTCAGATTCGGTCCTTGCACAACATACTCACATGTGAAGGCCTTGATAACAATCATGAGGTAACTAAAGCTTGGATAGCAAGAAAGTACTACAATAAAGTGTCGTTGATCCAAGGATAAGAGTGGACACGTTGTGGATGATCTAAAGAAATTGCATAAGATGACTATTGTTCCACAAAAGGTTTACAGGCAAAGAGAAGAATTTTAAAATCAAATGCTGATGGTGACTATATTAACAGCTTCAAGTCATTGTCGGATTATGCAAATGTCATCAAACAACAAATGCCAGGGCATTGGCCTTGCTGAATATGACAAAGTATGACATACCTGCTGATAAATGCAGGTTTTAAAGGTTTATAATGAGCTTCCCAGGCCTTAGAGATGGGTTCAAGAAGGGTTGTAGGCCGTTCATAGGGCTTGATGGCTGTCACTTGGAGGGGCCATTTGAAGGTGTATTGTTATCAGTAGTAAGTTTAGATGCAAATCAGGAGATATTTCCCATTGTAATTTGTGTTTGTGAATATGAAAATACTCAAAGCTAGACTTAGTTTTTGGGCCACTTGTAAGAGTATTTAGCTGATGAAAGACAGTTGACATTCATAACTGATAGACAAAAGGAAGTACTTAATGCACTTCATTTGGAGTTCACTGGAGCACAAAATAGGTTCTATGCAAGACATGTGTTTGCGAACCTCAAGACAAGATTCCCTCAAGTAGAGTTGAGGGATTAATTTTAGAGGGCAATTAAAGCATCAATTAAAGATGTTTTTGTGAAGGCAATGAATGGCATACAAAAAATTGATAAAGATGCATTTTAGTGGTTGAGAAAGTTAAACCCCAAGCATTGGTCAGTGCATGCCTTTGATAAGTTTGTAAAGTGTGATCACACAACAAACAACATGACAGAGAGTTGGAATGCATGGCTTGGTGAAATGAGGAAAGCACCAGTTATAGCTTTGGTGGAGCACGTTAGGAAGCGAATGATGAAAGTAATAATTGAGAGGAGATAAATTTCTTGAAGTGGCTAAATGATGTTCTTGCTATTATTAATAAGAAGATGAATAACGTGCAGAAGATTGGTAGGAATTATCATGTCATACCAGCAAGTGATGCCTTATATAAAGTTGAAACAGGCTAAAAGTCTTATATTGTCAACCTTCATGAGCCTACATGTAATTGTGGGCTATGCCAGATTAGTGGCTTATCTTGTAAGCATGTAATGTTTTGTACAGCTCACACTAGGGGTACTTATGAGAAGTACCTTGCTCTTTATTTCTTAAAGGATGCATATTTGAGATGTTATTTTGGCATTATTCATCAATTGTCGAACAAATCTAAATGGCCACATGTTGAAGCTAATGAAATATTACCCCCAATTGTTCAAAGACCACCTGGTAGGCCTAAGACATGTAGAAGAAGAGAGGTTGATGAACTACCAACACATAGAAGAAGTTTCGCAATATATTGTTCATACTGTTGAGGTATTAGTCACAATATAAAAGGCTACCCTATTAATCTAGTCAATGCACATAAGAAGACTAGGCATATATTGGTTAGTTTGAGATTGCTTATAATTTTTCAATTTTTTTTGTTACTGTTAGGTTATCTTTAAATTATCCCCATTTAGAGTGACTACATATGGGGGATAAATTTATGTTTTCACATTTTTAGAGTGTAAATTGAAGTTTTGCCATTATATATTGGGAGTAATATGAATTTAACCATATTCAAAGGATTAAGTGTACTTACCTTACAAAATTTACTTCACTGTGCTAAACAGAAGCATCGCAAGAACTTGGCAGCAGCCTCAAGCTCAGGAGCATCATTTACAGGAGTGAATGCTACTGGAAACTCAATATCTGGTGGATCTGCATCAGGTATGTGATGTTTGATAAATGATAATAAAGTTAAAAGTCAATATTTAAACTGAAATATAGCTTTATTTACATGAATTAAATTCGTTAATGATAGATGATGGATTATAATAAGTAACTGAGCCATCACCTAATACTTTAACGCCTGTCCCAAAATAATCAACAAAGGGTTCATCAACAAAGAAAGCACCAACAACAAAGGAAGTATCAAGAATAAACAGAGCAAAAGAGAAACCAAGGAAGGCATCAACAGAAAGAAATACAATTTTTGATCAATTTTCAATGCCACTAACAAGTGGCATTGAAATTAGAGATGGAAGGAAATCTGATAGGGCTACTCCACAATCTACCTCAGTTTAAATAAAGAAAGATTTGAAGAGCAAATCAATGGCTCAAAGTGGTTGTAAGTTTTTTCTTTTTCTTTAAAAATCAATCTTTTTATTTACATGTAAGATATTGTTTTGCCATCATGGTAACTACGAATTGGGGCTTTATGTTGTAGAGAAATACTGTTACAGTAAATGGCATAATGGCTGTAGTACGGACATTTCTGGAAAATCATACTACTGATTTATATATTTTGATACTTTTGAATACACTGCTACGACAATGCTATATATATATGTAATTACAACCCAATTGTAGACTTCAAAAAACTTGGATGCAGTATGTGTGCTCGTGTTTTTTTGGAATTGTTAATTTTATAATTTCATTAATTATTTAGGCTAAATTACTATTTTTTGGGGTTGTTGTAGTTAATATTTGGTTTGTAATCCCTTGTCATAGAAGCTGAAAAGCCAAAATGTAATATGTTGTTGGTGATGGTGAATATTAACTGCAGTGTAATATTTTGTTGAACTGAAAATACATATCACTAAATGCAATACATGAGCTTTTTTGGTAAATGTAAGTTCTTCATTCAACTATTTAATTTAATTTCTATTACTTTCTAGCCTCATACTTTAGTTATGAGCAACATTAAGCATATACATCATGCAAAGTACCAGCATGAACAAGATAATATGCAGCAGCCTAATGATTGAATATGATTTTGCAGCAAGTTTATTAATTCCCATCTCCAGCATCTTCTTGTCTTTAATTCCCATATCATCATCACCTTCCAAACCGTCATGCAACTTTCCCAATCCTCTTATAACTACTCTATACTCGTACATACTTGGTTTCCACCATTTGAAGAAATTACAGCCTTTATTGTCGCATTTGTAGTACAACTTCTTAGGATTTGCAGCAGACTCTGAGATGTATATAGATGCACATTTACTGCAATCTCTGCATGTTTTGTTTCTGAACTTGAGCACCTTCCCATTGATCTCCAACTTCTCATTTTCATCTTCATCTTCATCTTCGACATCAAACCAACTACCTCTTAAAGACGACATACCTACTGTTATTTTTTTTATTTTTTTAGTTATGTCATGCTTGTGATTTTGCTAAGTATGAACCTTGTTCAAATCTGTAAAATAATGGTCAATTTGATTTTTGAATTCGAATTGTTATAGTCATGGAGAGAGAAGGATGATTTTTTTTTTTCAAAATGAGTGGTTGAAATCACAGTGCAAATCCCAGCAAAAAAAAGTGTTAATTTAATGGCATGCCTTGTAATTTTCTTGAATCCAAAGCCCAAATAAGGAATCAATTTAAAACTTTTTGACCAAACAAGTAAATATACATTTTTAATATTATAAGCCTAACACTCCCACGTTTTTTGACAGAGATGTCACATCAATACCTTTGCAAAACTCAAATGTTCACATAATAACACTGTTAGATAGAATATTATGTTTCTTACAAGGATAATCCCATAATTTAATTAGTCAACGTTAGTCAACCATTTAAAGTAATGGCAATTGGGGGGGGGGGGTAAAATGATGTTTTTGTAGCCTTGAGCTTATTTTGAAGATAGTCACTCCAATAGGGGGCCTTGTGAAATTTACCCTTTAATTTCAAACATTCTTATTGATTCGATCAAGTAAGAGTTCAGTGGAGTTTTGTATCATGAGATCATGCATGCGGGGCAGTGGAACAGAAACAATGCTCCCAATATTGGATGGCTTATCAAAGGGATTGCTGATTTTGTGAGGCTAAAGGCTAATTATATGCCTGAATGTTGGGCGAAATAAGGGGAGGGGATCATGTGGAATCAAGGACACAATACTGTTGTTGCTAGGTTTTTGGAATATTGCAATGATCATAGAAATGGGTTTGTGGCAGGCTCAACAAGAACATAAGAGATGGCTGTAATGATAATTTCTTTATAGAGCTACTCGGGAGGAGTATTGATTAGTTGTGAAATGACAGCAAGGCTAGTATGGGAATTAATTAAGCTTAATTATGTAGCTACTTTAGTAATTGTGAATTATGAGGATATAATAGTAATTATAAATTAAAAATAAATTTAGTGTTAAAACAAATGAAATTTACTAATAGGAAGGAGTTATAAGTCTTTTTCAAAATATTAAGGAGTTTTATGTCTTTTTCCCCAAATGCTAAGGGATTCACTATCATTTTCCTAAAAATTAACATAGTTGTAACAAATTGACTATTTTGCTCTTGAAACTCGAAAAAAATCATAGGAAAATTATTAATCATATACCCTAAGTTTATCATGTTATAAAAAATATTAGGAAAGTTTGAATTTATTTGATTTTCTACCTTTAATTTATAATTTGTATCAACTATCCACCAAAACAACAACATTGTTATAGTATTTAACAAAATTTAAGTAAAATAGTCATTTTACCTTTTAATTCAAGTAGGGATGGCAAAATCTAGATTCATAAAAAAATATGCGGTCCAGATGTGGGGAATATCTACACGTACTATAGGTGGATTTTCCAGATATATGGATCCGCATAATAATAATTCAAATATAATTTTAAACCTGACAATTTACCTAATAATTTCAAATAAAATCCAATTATAATCAATAACCAACTATTCAACATCAATTCAACATAAATAACATACGACAACACCATAAATCCACAAATAAAAATTTTACAACATAAATCAAACATAAAAAAAAAAAATCTAAGGTAAACCAATTCATTACAATATTCTCTAATTATTATTATTATTATTTTAGTTTCTTAACATATTTTTCAAAGTCAATGAAGATTATAGAGTTAATTATACTTACACGTATTAAATAAATGATTTAACTTATATATTTTTCAATTGTAATTTAATTAAATAAATAATTTAATTATAAAAGAATGCGAATTTGGATATCTGATTTTTTTTGATGAATTTGCGTCTTGTTCTAGATCTGGATCCACACGGATATTAGATTTTGGACTCCAGATCCTCATTTTATAATATACGAATCCAAATTTTTTTGGATTTGGATCTGGATCCTCTCGATTTTTTATGATGCGGGCCGGATCCAAATTTTCTTGCTATCCTAAAATTCAGGAACATTTTTGGCTTTTTATCATAAATAATAAAAAAATAACTTTTTTTTTAAATTATAAAGTTGAATATAAGGATTGGATTAATTGGATGTTTACAAATTAGGAGTTTAAGATTAATTTATAGATTTAGTTTGATTATATGAATTTGTGAAGATAAATTGAGAATACAAATTAAATTTTTTTAATGAAATATGTAAAATTAAGTGTATTAAATTGATTCGGCTTCATTTAAAGCAAAACGAACGTCCAACAGTATCCATCTATTCCTCATTGTAAATAGACAAATATTAAACTCAATGTTATGAGAAATTTGAATCGTTTTGAAAGTGAATTTAATTAAAATCTGAATAAGGGGTAAAGATGACATTTAGTTGTGTTTAACGAATCAATAGGTCGGACAACTAATGTTTTGACGAAAATACCCCTTTTGAAGGAGTTTTACTTTTATTTGTGCTATGACGTAAAATGTCTACTTTGCCCCTGAGATGATTGGAGTTAACGTATGACAAGCCCAATTTAGAGACCACCAGGCCCAAAAAAAAAGACAAAGCAAAACCACAAAAGACAACAAACTTTGAACAATGTACAATTGCAAATGTGATGTGATTCAACAAACAAAATCCCAAAATTTGATTTCCATTTGTCTTTCTTTGTTTTTCCAATATCCAACCAAACCGTCGATATTTTCCTGAGAAAAAAAATCAAACAAAACCAATCAACCCCATGACCCAAAACCCTATTACTACTGAGCGTTAGAGTTATAGGACGATGAGTTCGAGGCATGATCTCTTCTTCTTGAACTCACCCTCTTCATCGATTCTTGATGGAACAACGACAACGACAACGACAACACCTCCAGCACCCCACTTCCACTTCCAAGGCAATCGATCCCGAGAATGTCAAAGTCATCGAATGGGAAGATTATGACCAAGAGCTTGCCCGGTTGTGGAGTCTCTCTTCTGCCCTCAGTCAAGCTAACGACAAGAAACAAACCCTTCAACAGAAGCTACAGTCCCTTATTCAGGTACCCTCTTGTTGGTTTATTGGAAATTTGATTCCTTTTTGTCAAATTCAATTATCAAATTATTAGTTTGCAATTGGGGTTGTCTAATTGTGTTAGGGTTTAGCCATTTGAATTAATGAACTATGTGTTTTTTTTTTAATATAGAAATATGTTAGATAATTCTTGAGCCTTAATTGATTAGCCCGCGGGTTAGCGGGCGGAAATGTGGTTGGGCAGGTCAAGGCTGAGTCATTGAAACGATCTAATGAGCTTGAAGAGATGAGAGAAAGAATGGGGGCTAGAAGATTGTTAATGGAGAAAATGTCTATGCGTTCTAAGGTTGAAAAGGAGGATGCTAAAAACCAGGAGGAGAGACTTAGTATGGAAGTTAGATCTCTATTAGTGGCTGGGACGGCTTTATCTGTTGCGAGGAAAAGATTGCAGGTAAAAATCTTAATTTAATTGAATGTTTGTCTAGATTACCAAATAAATTAGGTATTTCATATGAGATTCGAAGCAATGTTGTATACATTTTCATTTAGTTGTGAAATGCGTAGAGACGTTGTTATTGATAACTAGTTTGAATTCAATGCTTATACTTGATCATTGTTGAGTAATATCAATGGAAGGATCATGAATTGTTAATGTCTTGGACATTGAGGTGAATATATTTCATTGCTACAATAAGTTTGTTAGCCCAAAAACAAAGATGAAATCATGGAGTTGGTACTCATTCCTGCTAGAAGGCAACCAGTAAACCTGATTTCATTATTTGAAAATAATGCTGATGCTACTATATGACTTCTTTAGAGATGCCTTGTGAGTATTTCAGACCGACTTAAAATTTTTTTTGATGAATGAAGTATCAAGTGCTAACTCATTTATGTGTGATGATTGTGTGCCTGCTCTAGTGTGGAAGTCATAATATTTCCAGTGGTTTGCAAAGTATATTTGGCTGAAATGTGACACTTGAGGTGCAACTTGGTCCTTCTATGAATATGATGAAGTCTAGGGAGAATTTTCCTAGGACTCGTAATGGGGGCAATTTATTGTATATTGGTGTAATTGAAAATTTGACCATGCTTTACTGCAGGAATCAAATAGGTTACTTGCTGGAGAAAAGGGCTATGGTCATCTCCAAAAATTGCAGAAAATGTTACGAATGAGGCAACAATTTATGATTTCACAAGTTTCATTTCTCTATCCTGTAAAGATCTTGGTTGGACCAAAACAAGAGCAAGAGCTTGAATCATTTCCAAGCGGTAATAGATCAGGTAATTTGCAAGTGCATAAATAAGCTCCCTAATGGTAGATATAATAGAAACAAGAAGACCTAGTTTTAGAATTAAGATTATATTATAAAACTACCCCTAATGCTAGTTATAATAAAAACAAGAGAACCTAGTTTGACATTTAAGATTATGTAATAAAATTAAGTTTTCTTTTCTTGTATCGGGTACCAACATCGTTTGTGCATTAAAATGTTTGCGGGATTCCTTTCTGTCCCCAAGGATTCTTCCTTGTACTCCCTGGGAGAAAAAAAGGAGAAAAAAATGATACTCTGTTGCGGGACCTCTCAATTAGTCTGAATTGGGCTGCTTGTTGTCATTTAAAAATAATAGGTTTTCATGTTAGATTAGTAGTAAGAGTTTTTTTTTTTTGGTTCACGTTTTATATTTGGTTCTATCAGGGAATTCTGCTGCTTCTAAACCTGTAAACCCAGGATCCTTGACGATTTTAGGCCTGCATTTGACAATCCTTCCTTTTACAAAGATGAGTCTCTTTACTGATAAGAAGGAGGTTCAGAGGTCTGCAACTGCCTTGGGATATATTGCACATGTGTGTTCTTTCTCTTTGCTAAATATAAGTTCTTCAACTCTTATATTATATTGTCTTAGCGGGCATCAAGGATTTATCTATATCTCTGACTTCGATGCATATATAAATACACACACACACATTATTATAACCATTTTTGGAATAGGAAATCCAAGACAGAACTTATCATTTGATGTCAACTTTTAGATTTTAATAATAACAGGAAATAGTTCCCTATAACTCTGTAGAAACCAGCGCCCAAAGAGATCCAAGAAAATGCACTTTATTCCAAAGGAAATTGCTGCCTTCCCTTTTAGCAGCTTCATAAATCCTTCTATTCCTGGCCAACCAAATCAACGAAAAAATTGCATGAAAGAAACATGATAAATTTGTTCTGTAAATTACTTCTAAAAAGTTTGATATTTAATGTTTTTGCTGATTTATGTCACTTAGAAAGAATGCACTTCAATAAGTAGTACTATCTATTGGTTATTGTGGTTGCTGTTAAAGTGTTAATTCAATAGGAATGTTCTTAACTTGTTAAGCTTTTCTTGTAGGTTGTTTCACTTATTGCTTCCTATTTAGAAGTTCCTTTACGCTATCCTCTGCGCTTGGGTGGTTCTCACACATATATTAATGACTATGCTCCTTCAATAGAGCCTACATCATCTGATTTGTCATCAAATATAGCACTTTCCACAAATACGAAGCCTGCAGAATTTCCTCTCTTTTTAGAAGGTCAAGATGCTACAAGAGCTGCTTATGCTGTATTCCTGTTAAACAAGGTATTCTTTATTTATATGTTATCTTCCGATCAATATTGCTCGTGAACGCAAAGTCAATATCCTTTGATGTTTTGCTATTACCTTCAAGACAGTTAAATCTACATTATTTTTCAAGGTTTTGTGTTACTGCTTCATCATCCGCTGTCTAAATTTCAGTATTTGTGTGTCTGTTATTTTCGTGTATCTCCACTGGTGTATGATCTTCTTTGTCTTTTGTTTATTTATTTGGTGTTTATGTTTAGAGGTTTAAGGTGTCTTGTCTTAAAGTCATTGCTTTCTGTGATACAGTGGTTTTTAAATAACAGAAGTGCAATCTAAAGCTCTCAACTTCTGTATGTTGCTAATTGGGATGCACATAAATAGTTGTGGTAGTGGGAGCTGGGAGTGTCACCCAATGTTGCATCTTCCTGCAGTGGTGCAACTAACTGTAATTGTGCGCAAAATATTGCATGGTTATTGACTACTAGGCACGTGTTCTGGTGAAACAGTTCCAAAATTTACTATTGGCTTAGTCTATGCTAATATATAGCAAAGACTCTGTTTGGTCTCTGCATCTGAATTCCTTCAAATATGTTGTATAATATTCTTTGTTCTACTTTAAGTTACTGTGAACAGTTTTAGAGTTGTGAAAATGTCACTCTTTGTGACATTAAATAGGGAACTTTCAATTTGAGAAACAGAATCAATAGGTCATGGATAGACTACATGGTAAGATGCACCTGCAGCTTGTGCCTTTTGGGTACTTCATAGAAAGAGAGAGATTAATTCTATTGGAGAGGTAGGTATGATAAGTTCAAGCTCATGTTATCCAATGTTCTTTTCTTTCTCTTTCTCTTGTAAATTTTGTGTCGGGCATGCTTTAATTGTCTGGCTACCATCTAAGATGTTTCTTTATCAATCTTTATATGTTGTGAATAATATCTTGTACATCCATAGTGAATTAATAATCTTTGATTTCCATTTATACTTTTACGTGATCTTGTTTTAGAAGTTTGTTTGCTTAATTGGAATTTGAGATGCATCTGCTTCTCAGTGTGACCTATTTTATATCTTCCTATTATTCCAGGATATAGAGCAGCTTTTAAATTACATTGGTGTTAAGAGCTTAGGACCACGACACGTGCTGGCTAACTTGAAGGAGCTTTTAAGGACCATCCAGTCTCCGGAATACATAGATACATGATATAGTTAGCGAGTAGATCTTGATGGTAACTCGGCAACTTTAGTGTATATGGATTACTTGTATTCTTCTTATACAGGTGCATATTTTTAGCGTAGCACCTTCCATAAAACCGTCAATCAACATCTGATTTTTATTTTTCTTTTCAATTTTATGGGGGAAAATCATTTCCCAATTCTTTGAGTATATTGATGAGATTTGATTGGCAAAGTTCCTTGTTGTGAACCACTCTTTGGAAATATCATTTAATATTGATACAGGTTGATCTTCTTTCGAATTTTTGTTAGTAAATCCGGCTAATTTTGAGTCTAAGTATCTTGAATTGCAGCATCATAGAGTTGATATGCGAATGTCTTTTTGATGCAATATTTAAAGAAGCAATCATCCAAGGTATTTAAGGGCCAATGATACTACACTTATAAATGATATTACAATCATATATAATTAGGGATTCACAAGAAGGAAGAGAAAAAAAAAATCAACATGAATAAAATTGTTTGAAAACTACTTGATTAAATCTTTGGAATGACACTGAATTGCTTGACGTTTTATCCAAAATGACGTATAAGGTATATAAATAAAACAGCTTAAAAATCACATTTGACTAAATCTTAAGAGTAAAATTGCTTAAAACTATTTGATAAAATCCTTGGCTTGTATGAGATAATCTTTACCATGTATGTGATTTCTTTAGTCCAGAACAAATGAGGATAATGTCCACAGTCAAGGTTTCTGCCAAACAACAAATCTCATCTATAGGTGTTTTCACATCAAGCCAACAGATGGTGTTTCCATTTATATCTGTTTCAGAAGTGAAAAACAGAAGAATAATTTCCTTCTAATTATTATTGTTGTTAAAAATCATACATCAAAGATGGGCATCTCATCAAAGGCAAACTTGATACCAGCTACACAATGTGTCCATTTTTCGCTAAGCTTATGCATCCAATTCCATGGGAATCTAGGAATTGCTTCTTCTTGAACTTGAGATGTTGTATTCCTATTCTCCACTACACCATTTTGACCATTAAACAAGTTTCTACTACTTTCAATGCCTTTATTATTGTCAAACTCCATTGGAGTCTCTGGTTTTACCTTTATCTTTACCGGTTTCCCAAGCTTTGATTTATCTTCCATTCTTGCAATCTCAAGAGCCTTTTTACATACAGGGAAACCCTGATCATCCCAAGCCTCCAAAATCACACCAGAGCCAAGGCATCTTCTTCCCTGGTAGAAGGCTGCAAACTGACCAGCTGCTAGGCCTTGATCATCTTCCGATAACTGGACAACTGCAATGTCCTCACCACCATCTTCACAATGTTCAATCGTCAAACTGCAATTGTAGAAAACCGAGCTTACAGTGAGTCAGTTACTACCATCAAGGACTAGGGCAATAAGCCATCATAATTGCAAGCATCTGCAAAGACTGTCATAATTAGCAAGACCATGATAATCATGTAACAACTAGTCCACATTTGATGCGTTATAATAGAGTGGTAATCTTTTCCTAGAATACCTATCACACCATTAGTATCCATGTTTATTTCAGTTTTACTGAATGGCCTAGCATGCAACACATTCAAGAAAAGGGTAATTTTTTAAAATGCTCCCTTAAGGTTTGAGACAGTTGCAGTAGGTGGTGAAAATTGGTTTATTTGTAAACATTCCCTTACATTTTTGTTCCGTTTAATCCTCGTTTAGGTAGCTGGGGGCATTTATGACAATTCCTGAGAGAACCAAAAGTGTTGCAACATTTGTTGCCTCCAGCACGGCAACTGAGACTTGCCTTTTTAGTTCCCATGCTCTGAGATCCAAATTTCTTAGGTTTTCAAAAGCCTTTGATTGAAAGCGTTGAGCTCATTGTTAGCAAAGCTTGAATTGTTGGACCATTAACGCTTGAGCTACAAAGACAAATTTGTTGAATCTAGTTAAAGAGAAGCTATTGACTGCGCTGATTGTTCTATTAAACCCTTTGAACTGCTGGGGTTACAGAGAATCATTTCAAGTAATCTATGGAGGGTTTTGACGAGGGTTTTGAGGTCGGCGATGTGTTGAGAGAGAGTAGGGAAATGTGGGTCCTTGGAGAGGAGGGCATCGGATTCGGTCTCGAACTTGAGCGGAGCTAATGGCGGATGAGTTGAACTCGGCCGAGTCGGAGCTAGGGTGCGCTTGGAGGTCGACTTCTCAACCGAGGCTTGCTTAAGAGCTTCTAGAACGTTGAGCACTCATGGAGGTTGTTCCTGCCCGGATGGGTCTTCCATAATCGCAACTCCTTTCCTCTGATTTTGTGCTGTTTTGATTGTTCACGGAGTTACATGAAATAAAGGCAACGACAACTCACTGAGTCACTGTAAACCAACCGACCGACCAACCAATTTGTCCTGAGGCTTGAAATTTCCCTGCTAATCTTTTAGCAGCGTCAGGTATACAAACCGGTAATTTCGTCTTTTCAAAGTCAACTAACTGTCAACTATAAATTTAACTAACGGTGAGGGAGTGCTTCCAAATAAATCTATTTTCACCATCTACTTGCAACTGCCTCAAACCTCCTCCCTCAAACCTCGGGGAGGTTTTTAAAAAATTACCCTTCAAGAAAATGTGTCAAAAGAGTTTAGACCAGTTGATCAATAACTGCAATTGTTCCCTGAAGGGATTATGCAGGGTGTTAGCTGAGATCACAACTGCTTTCTCTTAACCAGAAGGGGAAAAAAGAGTGACTGTGTGGAATATTAAAACAGAAATTAGTGCAGATAAATCATGAGAAGAATTCATCCCTACCTTACACTGAAGCTGACTGATCTTCTCTGGAGGCAATCCGCTGAGCGATTTCAAAGAGCCAGCACGAAATAGATGTCGTTTCTTGTCAAATGAATAGTAATTTCTCGACACAAACACTACATTGTTCTCAATATCCTTCTCAACAACATACCTGTAAACAATGTACAACAACCCTTACGCAGTGAAACTGAAGAACAACAAAACAAGGAAGAAAACAAAAGATCCTAATCAGCAACAACCAATAGTCAAAAATATTGATAAGAAGATAGCAAAATATATATTCAAATGAATTATCTAAAGTATGAAAGAAGTTATTGATTGCTTCAATTTTAGCAACTGTCATTTAAGAGGATCATACCTCAGAAAAATAATATAGACAGTTACTTAAAAAAAAAAAAAAATACTATCTTTGGCAATAAGAAAGAGTGACAGCATACCCCTCAGGGTCCTCCAAGGAGACCTAGTTCTTGGTGTTGACCAATTGTGTAGAACCAAAATCCCCGATGTTTTTCAAGGAAGTCCCCTGTCTCAGCTTCCAATATGATACCTTCCACTACCCAATGTGTCTAGCAACAAATTCACTAAATTTTATCTACAGAAAATTAGTTGTCAGATGCAGTCACAAATTACAAGCCCATCCTTATGCACTTGGAAGGTATAAACATTTTTACGTAAAAGTTATGATGAGGGGGTCGACTTCTGTGGAATAGTGTACAATTCCTTGCATTT
This sequence comes from Citrus x changshan-huyou, assembly GCA_039657385.1. NCBI lineage: Eukaryota > Viridiplantae > Streptophyta > Magnoliopsida > Sapindales > Rutaceae > Citrus > Citrus x changshan-huyou. The sequence continues at coordinate 14,281,176 of CM077555.1, forward strand.
ATGTGCATCAGTGCCTTACAAATCAAGACATAGGTTCATTTTTTTATTATGTTTTGTGTTCTTTGCTGATTGTTTGAATGAAATGCTTTGGTGCTTTGTGATTTATAATATTTTGACCTTTAACCTTTTGGCTTTCACCAAATATGAAAATTAGAGAGCTTTATCATTAAGAGGATAACATCAAGAAAAAAAAAAAAAATTTATAATAGTAATAATAGCAAAGGTAATATGCTCAAACAGGTTCAGAAACTATTATACTATATAGTGCTGTAGAAATTGGATTATAACTTAAATCTAGGAGAATTTTAGTCTAAAAACAACAGCTTGCAGAGCCCACCTTCCCCAGGAAGCAGATTCCCTGTGAATCCTTTTTATCCTTGTTAGGCAGATCAAATTTTGTAGCAAGCTTGCGAACTTCTTCCTGCCGATAATTTGGTAGAGAGAATTTACAACAATAGAACTGAAAAAGAAAAGAAAGCACGTGTATGCAAAACTTCCGCACAATGGTAAGTAAAAACTGGGACATCTAATCTGCCTACAAGGTAACTACATTGAAAGAATTCATCATTTGGCACAAGGGAAGAGAATCCCCATCTAAGTCCCAGATTCACATTTTAAATATGTGAAATTCAATGGTAATTGCACTAACATGGTTTGCATATTCTAAGGATTTCAGCCCTAGACTTGGAAGATGGACAGCTATTGCAAGCATTCAATAGACTCAGCACAGACGTATTATGAGATTTTTTTTTCCAATCCAATTCTCTTTTCAATCACAGTGAAGGTATGTGTGTGTGTGTGTATTTGTCCTTCTCGAATGAGGGTATCCCCGCCACTTAAATTTCAATGCATTGGAAACTGTATTTTTTCGTTTGTTAGTGGCATCATCAATTTTTTAAAATGTTGGTGTCCTCATTAAAGAATTACTCTCTCTCTCTCTCTCTCTCTCTGTCTATATATATATATATATATAATAAGGGATCCCTTACTTTCAAGTAAGGGATCCCTTATTGGAATATTACTCTATATCATAGGAACAAGCCTGGACAAGAAAAGCCCCAGGATCTTTTGGGAACAATCCATTGTCAACACTCACACAAATAAGGAAGAAAATGAAAAGTTATGAAAAAATGTGGGACTTGGGCATCTCAAACTATCCCAACACAGGGCCTTACATTTAACTCTTTCACAACCACACTCTATAATACTCACTCACCACTTCAAATGCCACATTACTAGCAACTGCTCAATTTCATTAAATATGAAATAAATCACATGTAAATTGATATTAATAAGGCAACATAAAGGTTTCATAGCAATGAAACTAGGTATTGTTAACCTTGGGTATAGTACCAAGTGGAAAATAAGTCGCCTAAGCTGGGCCTGTGACAGATGTGAAAGGAAGTACGTTTGATCCTTGACCTACAAAAAATTAAAAGGATAAATTTATCAAATACTGGAATAGATGCAGGTTGAACAACTAGTACGCTATACAAGCATGACATATAAGCTCTACCATGAATGCAGAATGAATTAGCTTACTGTAGGATGCACAATCAAATCATTCAACTTTTCAATGGTATAACATCATTAGAAAATTAAAAAAACGAAAAATAAAAATTATAGAACTATATATCAAATCTGGATGGAATCTGTTTAAATCTCAATCCTATGACTGGCCATAGATTATGATAAAAGAGATTTGAAAAGGATAAACAAATTGGGGATGAATTCATGGTGCCTCTGGGCTTTTCATATTTAAGTGACAATCACTATTTTTTATGTGAATAATGGTCATAATATCTAATAAGAGCATTTATAAAAGCAAAAGCTTCAGCAGAATTCCTTAGAAAAACATGCCAAATGGAAACAATCAAGTCACCAATACAGGAGAGAAATATGAAAGCACAAATGTTTATCCAGAATAAGCAACTTGTCTTTTGATAATTCTGCACAGAAGGCTTATCCTTATGATCCGCAGATGAGTGGACAACATTGGCATAATGCCCAGAAGCAACGTAATCAAATTCCATACTGCTGATGGCATCCATGAACACGCCTGAACAGTTAAAAATGACATAATTTGAAAAAGCAAGAATAAATCATTGGATTTAGTAGAACCCTTCAAGTTAAGATGATACATACCAAATTTTATTCTTGTATTACAAAGGACATCTGGGTTGGGTGTACGGTCGCATCAATATTCTTCAATAATGTAGGATACCTGAACAGAAGACCAGATGCATTCATACAAGACTGAAAATTAGCTTTCCTGATCTTTTCTAGATCTCACCGAATAAGATGGCAATAAGGAAGATCAATAACATAAAAGATAGTTTGAATTAATTTTCTCAAGGTACATAAGAAAATATTAACAAGTTCCTGATTGAATAGAGCAATCAATAAAAATAAATCGAAGAAGCTACATTAAAGGGGCAATACATACCACATTTTTCCAGTATTCATCTGTTAAATGCACTTCTAGTGGTACATCAACCTGAATGAAAACATACGTCATTTAATTTCACTTGTGAAGGTGTTCCGTCTGCAATACCTATAACAATAAGATCAAGACAAGATTTTGCAAATCATAAATAAGAACTAGATACTTTTATAAAATCATGAAGGTAAAGAGCCAGTATTGCATAATAAATAAGAAAACATAAAAATGAAGAAGCTTCGTTGGACTAGAAAACAATAAATGTAAGTCCTACTTGTTAACCACCCCGACACCGCCAACAAAAAAATGAAAATCCAAATCTTGCTTCCTAAATCATTTTAAACTGCACATGTGTTTCAAAGCAATTCAAAATTTATAGCTTAGGGGTAAAACAATTGAAAATGAGAAGGGCAACCTGATCATAAACAGCTTTTGCATACTTCATATCTTCTTCCCATGGGCATTCGGTCCAAAAGTTCTCGAAGTCTTCCTACACAAAACGAGGAATTAGAAACAGCCTGCTCTACTGTCTTATAGACTACAAGATTTAATATTTTTAGGGTAGTATCATGTGTTGAAAAAAACAACTGCTTCTATGCATAGACCAATTTTAATACATTGGAGAGGAATATTGACAAACAATTTGAACATAAATATATTTTCAATATGCCGTCAAAGAACCAAAACTAAAACCATGCTGAAGTTCAAATGATTGCTCAAACAATTGCGACATTAATCATAAAAAAAAAAACTAAAAAAATAGCGACATTAAAAAGAAAAACAACTTTCTATTTAAATAATTCAAAATGCTAATATTTCTACACCCAATTTCAGCTTAACTTCGCAGAGAATTCATATTACCAAAACTGAGTCACAACACACACATACAAAAAATCGCCATAAGAGTATTGATTATCCCATTATTTGAAAAAAATTTCAAACTTTCAACAAATTCAAATGATGGCAATATTTATCCAACACTGCTTCACCAATAAACATAAACATGCCAAATCTCCAAATATATCACACACGCAAGCATATTCACCAATACACTTGAATCATAAAGTAATTAAAAGGTGAAAGAGTAAGACATACTTGAAACCAAATTTTGAGGTAAAAGGCTATGCAAGAATGACCAGCAGCATGAAGAAGTCCAAGTGCAACACTGCCATCAACGCTGCCGCTCAAAAGAACAGCAACCTTAAGGCCCTTTCGATGGGGCATGCAGCAAGAGAGATAGTGGGGTTCAATTTCAACACTAACATTCGAATTAGCATTGTGTTGTAAAGAGTGTGAGCTGGGTTGATGTTGACAGAGAACAAGAGTTAAGGAAGATTAGTTTTTGGTTACGAGAGTGAAGAAGGGTTCTAGGTTTTGGAGAAGAGAGAGAAAAGAAGGGCTTAAGGTGAGAAAGTAGGGGAGACATTGGTGGTGACTGGTTTTGATGTCAGTCTGTTCAGTATTTCAAATTGTAGGATAATAGAAACTCAAGAGGGAGGTAAAATCCGGATCCGGATCCGTATATAGCTACATCTGCACAGTGCATCCATATCTGCAAAAAGGTTTAGAGATTTGGATGCAACGAATTTTTTAGGTATAGGAATCTGTATAATACTAAATTTAAATATAAAAAATTTAATGTATTAATGTAATAAAATTAAATAAAATCTAGTCCTAATTCAACAATTAATCATTCAAACATTTAGAATAACATACAATAAACACCATAAACTCACAAATAAAAATATGACAATGTAAATTAAATATCAAGAATAATATAAATTCAATTGTCCAATAAGTTCAAGTCTAATGTTGGCACAAATCTGCAAATAAAACATCACAAACTCACATAAATTCCAAGCTGGTGTGCTTTACTTTTAGGGTTATGTTAGATTTTTAACTTTAATATTAGCATTTGGGTCTACATTTTCTAATATGTACATGTAAATTTTTTCGGATTCAAATCTTCCAAACTTTTACGAATGCGAGCCAAACTTGGATTTTTTTTGCCGTCTCTACTCAAAATATTGAACATAATGAATTAAGTTAGCTTTAGTTGGTTACGTAATTAGTACAATCATGATAAATAAATGACAGGAGGATTATGCCTTCAATCTCGTTAAGAAGTTTTTTAAGTAATTTATTTATCCTAATGATAATAATAGTCATAGAGTGGTTTACAAAATGAAATATAGGTAAGATGACAATTATTTATTTAGTTATCTAAGCATAGTATACAAGTAATTTAAGGCTTTCGTCATCTACAAACTAATAGATTTTATTAATCGGTATTTCTTGTGTCACTTAAATATGAGCAGTGCTATATAAGAATTAATGTAAACTTGTTTCAGTAATTGTCTTATTGTAAATATTAATTGTAATTTCATACAATATAAGTTGTAATCTGAACATTAATTTCATATAATTTTAAAAAACAATAATATAGGAATTCTTTAATCCAAGAGTTTAATAAAAAGTTTTTCATCACATAGCATATAATCACTTAGAATAACGAAGCTAGTAATGATTTAATTCAAATTAATTCATATCGTGCGTATTAATTATATATTTAGGCTTTCATAAAGAGATTATTATATATTTATGTTAGTCTTAACATTTATCAAATTGGCTGTAAAGAAGAAAAGAGCCAGCGTAGCTTATCTATAGAACGAAAAAATATTTAGCATCCTTGGTGAGAAAAGGGAAGATATGGATACAATATGGCTTTAGTTCATCACATGATCTCCACATTAGTTGTTCTTCTTGTACAATTTTGACATGTCCGTAAACGGCCTAAAGTCACTAAAACCCACACTCAGTTTCAAACAACTAAACCAAATCCATGCCCAAATCATTAAAATTCCTCAACCCCACATCTTAAACACATTGCTAAAACTTCTAACACAATCATCCACCCCACAAAATGCAATTCCCCTCTACAACAAAATGCTCAACTGCCCATCTTCATATAATCACTACACCTTCACTCAAGCCTTAAAGGCATGTTCCTTAGCCCATGCACACCAAAAAGGCCTAGAGATTCATGCCCAGGTCATAAAATATGGCCATTTGCATGATATATTCATCCAGAACTCATTGCTTCATTTTTACGTAACTGTAAAAGATATTTTTTCTGCCCATCAAATTTTTAACTCCGTAGTTTTCCCAGATGTTGTTACTTGGACTACTATCATTTCTGGGCTTTCTAAATGTGGTTTTCATAAAGAAGCCATTGATATGTTTTGTGGGATAGATGTTAAGCCTAATGCTAATACACTAGTTAGTGTTTTATCTGCTTGTTCTAGTTTAGGGTCCCATAAGTTAGGCAAAGCTATTCATGCACATAGCTTGAGGAATTTAAATGAAAATAATATTATTTTGGATAATGCAGTATTGGATTTTTATGTAAGATGTGGGTCATTGGCGAGTTGTGGTTACTTGTTTGTGAAAATGCCTAAGAGAGATGTGGTTTCTTGGACTACAATGATAGGAGGTTATGCAGAAAGAGGATTTTGTGAAGAAGCAGTGAGTGTTTTTCAAGAAATGGAGAAAACAAAGGAAGCTGAGCCTAATGAGGCCACTCTTGTCAATGTATTGTCAGCATGTTCATCGATTAGTGCATTGAGTTTTGGTCAGTATGTGCATTCCTATATAAGTACTCGATATGATCTTTCTGTGAGCAATCTTGTGGGGAACGCTGTGATTAACATGTATGTTAAATGTGGTGATGTGGGTATAGCAATTCAAGTCTTTAATATGCTTGCATACAAGGATATGATCTCATGGAGTACTGTAATTAGTGGCTTGGCCATGAACGGCTGTGGCAGGCAAGCTTTGCAGCTCTTTTCTTTGATGATCATTAATGGGGTTTTTCCTGATGATGTAACCTTCATTGCATTGATATCCGCATGTAGTCATGGTGGCCTTGTTGATCAAGGATTGATACTTTTTAAAGCTATGAGCACTGTTTATGAGATTGTGCCCCAAACGCAGCATTATGCTTGCGTTGTTGATATGTATGGCAGAGCTGGACTCTTGGAGGAAGCAGAGGCTTTCATTAGAGAGATGCCAATCGAAGCTGAGTGGTCAGTTTGGGGAGCTTTACTGAATGCTTGTAGAATTCATCGGAATAATGAGATGTTTGATCCAATCAGGCAAGAGCTTGTCAACAAGAAGGGAGTTAGCGTTGGGACTTTTGCATTAATGTCAAACACTTTTGCTGGTGCTGATAGATGGGAGGATGCAAATAAGATCCGTGATGAGATAAGACGCATGGGGTTGAAGAAGAAGACAGGCTGTAGTTGGATTGAAGTGAATCCATCTATCTTTTAAGAGGAAAGGGTATCATTCAAAAAAATCAAAAACATGTGAAATGCTTACCACCGTGAAGAAAGCCTTTTTACAAGATTCTGTTTGGTGCTTAAAAGAATGTTAACCAATGCCTACTTGTAAACAGGCATTCTCCAAACTCGATTCATGATCAATAGTTCCATTTTTCAATCGTGTTGTTAGTGAGCATAAATTGGCACAACACCTGGTCCAACTCTTCACCATCTTCGGGTCTCATCCCTTCTTTTTGATCCATGCCATTGAGCCAGCCCTGCACAGACTCGTCATATATGATAAATTTTGCTTCTAACTTTGCTCGACTGGGCTGTAATTTGCAAATTGTTTGACAACCGGAGAAGAATTATCATATATTGGCAGAAATTAGAGCCACTATGCAATTATTAAACAAAGATGTAAACTCAGGTTAAATCTTTATCTCAACCAAATAAAAACAGTAAGGTAATAACCTTCAGAGATTCAAAATTGCTCTAACAACAACATTTTTAGCTCCTCCACCCAAAATCTCTTGACAGTTCAGCAAACAGCAACTACAGAACATAGACGTATACTCAGGTCAAATCTTTATCTTTTTTTTTTTTAATCCCCCCAAACAAATAAAAAAACAGTAAGGTAACAACTGCTCAGATTACATCATAACTCAAAATAATGTCCCAAATTCAAAATCGCCCTAGCAACAACATCTTTAGAAAGAGGAAAAGGAAAACTCCTCCACTCAAAATCTCTAGACAGTTCAGTCAATGGCAAGTACAATTCCATTGTATGTGCACCACTGCAACACAGAAACCATTCTCCATAATAAGGGAAGCCATATTGATTGCTCAAAAGTTTCAATCCCGTGATGCAATACATAGACCATTCTTCTCTGCAAGAAAAGAAGCAATATTAATTGCTGAGATGACCCAAAAAAAATAAATTGCAATTACAAAGAAAACCTCTAAAAAGGACTGAAAGGAAATGAAAACAGCACTACTTCGATGGTTTTTATATGGAGTGGATTTAAGAACTACTAAGGGGGTTAAAGTCCATTGACTTATATAAATGTCATTTATTCTCTTAGTTATTCATTGTTGTCTGAGCAACTCACCCACCAAAGACTATCTCGTGAATAGAAAAGAATGCACATTTCATATCCATTGACATCAACCAAAAGGAGTTCAAAAAGTAGCCGCAAGAAGTCTACAGATAATTTCCATGAAGTAAACAACTAAGATAAACCAACATAGAGCATTTTCAAAACAATGAAAATCAACAAGGGGCAGAAAATTAAAGGAAAATGCATCTCCAAAAAATATGCGGTAGTATGACTAGGTGAAAATCCTCAAATTGCCAATTCTATCAACTATGTGATGTCTCAATAATAAACCCAAAAAAAAAACAATTAGGAAGAATTAACATACACATTTAAGATTGTAAACAACAAGGTGCACTCACGTGTATTCTTGTAATGAAAGAAGGGCTCAACGCCCACTAAATAAAAAACTACTTGTCAGGCAACTGCAAATTTTCATTCTCATCTAATAATCACAGAAACAGCAAACAGCAAAAAATCAAACAAATTCTAATGGCTAAAGATGATTGGCATATCAAACATTTTCTCATTTACAAACATAAATAACAAAAACTCATATGGAATAGACACACAGCTAAGCACAGAGAAGAACAGAAAGATACAAAAGACAAGCTGAAGCAAGTTACCAAAGAGTAATGCAAGAAATATACCTTAAACATTTCAACGTCTGTCAGTTTTTCCAATGGAACGTTTTCCAGAGAATAAATGCTTTGGCTTCAGTGTAGGAATAACTCTATCAGCTTCTCCACGACAAGCATCCTTGTTCCTCTTCTTAACAGATTTTTTGCCGAGTTTAATCGCCTTAACCTTTTGAGCAGAATCCTTGAAGCCTTCACCAGGGGCAACTTCACTTGGAGGCCGTGACCTTGACCTTGACCGAGGTCGGGACATTGACCTCAACCTCAACTTCTTGTTAGGTTGGTCCATGTCCATATCCATAGCATCACCATTATCCTTGTCTCCCCTGTCAACAGACCTCTCCCTTTTGCGACCCCTAGACTTGCTTCGGGCACGATCGATAGCCATAGAGGGATCCAATCCCAAAGAGGATAGCTGCCTACCCATTCTCTTAGTTGTAAACTTCTTGTCTTTATCGAACTTTCTTGGTACAGAGGGCCGACTTTCTGCAGTGCTTTTCTTGATCCTGTGCTGTTGGATGAGCAAGCTTTTCTTTTTCCTGATCTCTGCCAACGCTTCTTTCTCTTCTGGCGTCAGCTCCTTGCCATCCATTTCAAAATCATCGTCTTCCTCCTCTTCCTCCCTAAGGCCTTCTTCTCGTTCCAGCTCTTCAAGCCTCAATAAGATATCAGGATCAACAAAGTCATACACATTGTGACCATCAAGAATTTCGGGCATTACATCGTCTTTCCATTCTTCATTAGCCAAGATATAATTCTTCTTCAAACTAGCAGAATATACACCAGCTCCACCATTCTCATCCTCCAAGTCTTTCTCAGTTTTCCTCCTCTCCTTCTCAGCTGCTTGCTTAGCTTTAGCTTCCAAAACTGCCTGAGGGATACAAGGTGGTCTTTCCTTCTGGTCACGCGGCTTTGGTATTGCAACATGAAAGCGATTCAAGCAGTCATTTATCTTTTTGGTTTTCATCTTTAATTCTACCCTTTGATTCAATAACCTCTCACAAGCTGCATTCTTCACAGCAGCTACCCCCTCTTCATTCAAAGTGCTCATTGTCAATAGCACTCCCTCATCATCACCAACTTCACCTCCCTGACCCATCACAGTCTTCATTGCTTCAGCTTTCATCTCCATGACCAATTTCTTGTCTTCCTCCGAAATCCCATCCAGCGACTGCAAATCAGTCTTGTTGCAGACAATAATCAAGGGCTTATTCATAAACAGAGACTTAATGCTGTGGAAAAGAGCTGCCTGTTGAGCAATACTGTAACCACAAGACCCAGATATGTCTAAGAAGAACAATACGGCAGACCGTAGATGTGCCAGCGCCGTTATACTGCACATTTCAATAATGTTACGATCCTCAAAAGGCCGATCTAAGATCCCTGGAGTATCAATCACTTGATACCTCAGGTACTTATAATCTGTATGACCTACAAAGAGTGACTTTGTAGTAAAAGCATAAGGCTGTACATCCACATCAGCCCTTGTGATCTTGTTCATAAATGAGCTCTTGCCAACATTAGGGTACCCACAAATCAAGATTGTACGAGTGTTTGGGTCAATTGAAGGCAACCTTGCCATGTGTTGTCTGATCTGTTCTAAATAAGCCAAACTAGGGCCTATTCTCTTCACCACTGTACACATACGGCCAAGAGCAGCAACCTTAAGCGACTTGCAACGATACAACGAATCACCATACTTCAACAGCTTCACATAGTCTTTAGCAATCTTGCTAATAAGGTTCCTTGCAGTATTTATTTGGCCAAGTGCAAGTTTATAATGATCCTTATTGTAAAGGACATGCAAAAGATCTCCATAAAAAGGATGGATATCATCTAGGCGAGGAAACTCATCTATGATTGTAGATAGCTTCTCAAAAAAATTCTGTTGAGTGTATTTCACCTTACGCATGTAAAACTGACGGAGACGAGTAATGGAATACCCTTTGTGAACAACAGTTGGTGTTTGCCGCTGGGTACGGGATAGAATAATGTCGACAATGTCTTTCCCATTGGGTACCACGGTAATCTTCTTAAAGTTATATTGCACCATTTTTTACTATTTTCCTGATAAAACAGATTAAATAAATTCATATGATACAAACGGCAAACGCCTAATCCATATTCAAAACAATAAAAGTTTACTCATGACAACAATATCAAATTCAATAATCTCTAACATTTTAATCATAAATGAAACTGAACCAGTCAATATATTCATGATATCTCCAATGAAATACAAAAACGTATGAAATATAATAACATCAAAAACCCAGAAAATAAAAACATCAGAATTCACTACAGTGCTAACAGAATCAAATCATTCAATATAGAAAAATAAGGTGATGTAGAGTGCAGATAAAAAAAAAAAAAAAAGCGCCGTTTGGGGGTAAAATAAAGTGGGGTTATCGCTTACCAGGTGCTGTGGCGGCAGTCGATAGAAAGAGATCAATGAAGAAGAAAGGTTTTGTAAAACCCTATTCTCGTTTATTTTCATGGGCTTTTATAGTTTCTGATATTTATAAAAGCAACCCTTGAAGGTATGTAATTTGCATGAAAGCCCCAACATTTTATTTTCTTTTTAACCCATAAATTTATTGCTAACTTGCTGTTACATCCTTCATACTTCATAGAGTAATGAAACAGTAATAAACAGTTTCATATAAATTATGTTGTACAAACTAATCTGTCATATTATAATTCGTTAAACTAAAATCATGGTAAGATCTACATGATTTATTTTTGTTTTATAATTTTAATTAACCAATTATATATTATCGCATCAGTTTGTATGATGTTGTTTGTATAAATGTTTATGACCTTATAATTATTTTTCTTTATATAATGTATATTTGTTTTAAACTCTTGAATTTCATAATTTACCTGCATAAGTATATGAAGATAAAATTGAGAACTCTATTCATGATTGTGGTGGTGGAATTCTCATTATTTAAAATGTTGTTGTGTCCCACTAAGTAGTTGGATATAAGGAGCGTTTATCTTTTTAACTAATGAGTTTATTGACTCAATTACAATCAGTAAAGTCATAAATATGTTTTCTTTTAATTTAATAAAAATATTTATTTATTAAGTCATCAAGTTATTGAACTCATTTTTTTAACTTTTTACTTAATATAAAAAGTCTAAACAACATTATTAAAAGATATAATACTTTAAAATATCTCTATCTAGTTAATTTATTTTTATCCTTACTTGTATAAAACTTACTAATTAGCATTATTATTCATCAATATAACTTGTGATAATGTAATAGTATATTATTATTATTTTTATCTTTTTATATTATTAAAATTAGCATTATTTATCTTTATAAATTTTTACGAATATTTTTCATATAATAGAACATAAACTACAATAACATTGATTAAAATATTCTAATTTATCAAGGGTTGTATTCACTTGAGTATGATTTATATTATAATAAAATGTTATCTTACTTATGTTTGTTGATATTTTTATTACTTTTTTAATATTTAAACTTTGTGAGGGCACAAATATAAGGGAGTGTTTGGCGTGTGGTATTGCATAGCATTAGTTTGTACACCCAACATTAGTTGAACAAATCCCATGTTTGGCAATTGATTGAAAAGCAGTGAGCATCATTAATCTTTACCCTTGGAGAGTGTGTTAATGCGGCAACTATTGCATTAGTTTTTTTAATAATAATAATAAAAAATAAGTATAACTTTTTAATTTAATATAATACTATATTATATTTTAATTTTTATTATATTACAAATATAACTAAATAATGCATTATTTAATTATATTATAATAATTAATATATAAAATATTAATATTTAATAATTTAATATAACTAATAATAAATACTTAATAATATATAAAAAAATATAACATATTATTACATTATTTAATTATATTATTGTAATTAATATATAAAAATTTATTATTATTTAGCAATTTAAAATAACTAATAATAAATGTTTAAATATGAATAAATTTGATATAAAATATTATTACATATACTATTGAATTCTTATTTGGATTATTTAGCACAATTTGTGTTGTTAGTAAATGTGTTACAACTATTGTATCACTTTATTATTTTGTGATTATCTTGTGATATGTATAAACTTACTTTTGAACTAATACTGTAGGTTTTAACTATTTATTTATGTTGTTATAATATTTAGAAATTACTTGATTAAATTATTTGCTACGATCTTTATTTCACAGGTCATATATTTAGAAAATACTGAAAAATTAATGTTATACTTTTGAAAATTTAATGTTAGCAGCTTTAATCTTTATGAGGAATTATGATCTTTTTAACATTTATATTAAAAAAATGTTAGATTTCTAAAATTTAAGACTTCTATTTAGTATTTTTCTAAGTATTAATAAATATTATTTTCTAAGTATATAATTTAAATTAATCACAAAAAATTAATAAGTACAATATAGCATCAAACATTGTGTAGTATTGTCATAATACAGTACGTAGTATAAAATATTATACAGTATGCCAAACACATCCTAAAAGTACTGGTTTTAAGACAATTTAAAATAAAAAAAATTTAACATTTAGGGTCATTCTTTAGTGGAGTGACTAAAATTATGACATCAATACCGTAATAGATGTGAATCATTAGATTTAAATGAAAAATCTCCACTATTAATTCTAAAGAAATAGGTAATCAGTTACCCAAGTAGTAGATAATTATCTTTTTTTAGTTTAAATTGCAGGTTATATGTACTACTCCTATATGTAATTTACAAAATTAACATGTTACTTGAAACTTAGTGTTGATTTATAAGTTTTATATTACATTTTTAGGTTTTTATTTTCTTACCATTATGAAGATTAGTTTAACACTCCAACATTAGTTTATCGCTTTTTTCTTCAATTTACTACTTCTAAATCTACATTACAAAATTTTTATTTTATTTTACACTTGATGCCAATTTACAAGTCTTATATTATTTTTTTTAAGTTTTTGTTTTTTTACAATACTGAAGATCAATTTACCACTACAACAATAATTTATCCATTTTCCCTTTAATTTACTACTCCTATATGTGATTTATAAAATTTTTGTTTCATTTCACATTTAATATCAATTTACAAGTCTTATTTCAGTTTTCTAAGTATTTGTTATTTCTACAATGCTGAAGAATAATTTACCACTCCAATATTAATTTACCCTATTTCCCTTTAATTTACCACTCCTATGCGTGGCTTACAAAATTTTGTTTCATTTCACATTTAATGTCTATTTACAAGTTTTATGTCATTTTTCTGAGTATCTATTTCTTTTACAATCTATAAGATCAATATATCACTCAAAAATTAATTTATCCATTTTCTTTCAATTTACTATTGCTATGTGTGGTTTACAAAAAACTTTTGTTTTATTTCACACTGAATGTCAATCTACAATACTTATGTCATTTTTCTAAGTTTTTTATTTTTATTTTTATACAATCTTGAAGACAAATTTACCACTCCAACATTAGTTCACTCATTTTCACTTTAATTTACTCCTCTTATTTGTGGTTTACAAAATTTTTATTTCATTTCAAATTTAATATCATTTTAAAAGTATTATGACATTTTTCTAATATTTTATTTTTTTTATACAATCATGAAGACTAATTTACTAGTACAACATTAATTTTTCTCTTTTCTCTTTAATTTATAGCTACTGTGTGCATTTTACAAGATTTTTATTTCATTTTACACTTAATATTAATTTACAAGTCTTATGTCAATTTTTTTAAGTTTTTCTAATAATTCTGAGGACCAATTTATCAGTCAAACATTAATTTACCAATTTTTCCTTCAATTTATTACTTCTGTGTGTGGTTTATAAAATTTTTGTTTCATTTGATACTTAATGTCAATTTACAATCTTATGTCTTTTTTCTAAGCTTTTGATTGAGTGCTGGAGAATGGTACATTTATAAATGATAAAATCATCATTTTGCACTCTAAATCTTACTAATAATTTTACTTTTATGTATTTAAGTAATTTAAACTTTGATTGTGTGTGTTTTGTTATATTTAAGTATTTCATATATTTCAGGAGTATTTTCATCATTTCATGATTAATGAGAAATTGAACAAGAACAAATAGCATATTTGAGCTCATAATAGCTAAAAACCTTAGGAAGGGTGATGAGATTGAGGGCAAAACTGTCACAAACACATGAGTGAGACATATTCAGATCCTATTCAAGTTCCCGTTGAAACCCATCATAAGAGCTTCAGCAAAGAAATTCAAGGAAGAGCTTAATGGGCTGATTCAATTAACTTGGGCTCAATCAAATTTGTAGAGCTCCGTTGAGGGAATCGCACATGATAAATGCATAATTCAAGCTCTTGAAGTTTTCAAATAATCACTTCCTCGAAATAGGAAGTTGGCTTGCATATTATGGTGGGAAAATATACTACTTTCCTTTTTGGATACCTGTTTCTTAAGGAGGCTAGTGGAGAAACAAATCAGTTATTTCTCTTTTAATTGCCGAGTTTCCATTTTAATTGATGTAAGGCATTTAAGCCAAATTAGGATTCTGAATTAATTTAAATTCTTTTCTATTCGCTTAGATTAGGATTCTAATTTGATTTAGATTTTTTCCTTATTTGCTTTAGATTAAGATTATGATTTGACTTTGGTTTTGCAATACTAACTAGGCAACTCAAGAGGGGGGATGAATTGAGATTCTAAAAATTTAAGCAGTTAAAACTTAATGCAATTTAAACAAAGCAACAAATTCAAAATAAACAAATTAATGTGTAATGAAAAATAGAGAGAGAGCATAATAAAGAGAGTAAACACATGATTTTCACGTAATTCGGCCAACCGTGCCTACGTCCATGCCTCCAAGCTCACTGGGCTTGACGATTTCACTAAGTGAGCCTCTAAGTCTTCAACAACTCTTAAAATTGACTTTCAAGGTGTCAATACACCTGCACAACAAGATATTGTCCCAAATCTTTTAACCCAAGTGTATTCCAACACTTACAATCACTCAAAAATAAAGATTACAAAAATGTTTCTCTCACACCACGTAAATGGTTGCAAATGAAAGCTTAAAGTGTGAATCAATGAAACAAAAACAAGTTTAAAGCTCAATAAGAATTGTATACTCAATAGCAAGCTCAATGATACCCATTGAATCTCTACTTGTTTGAATTTGATTGAGCTATTTTATAGTTGGAGCTGAAAACTAATCATTGTTTACTTTTTGAGAATAATCAGATCACCGTTAACTGTTGTCGCATCACCATTTTGACTTGTTCAAAATGACTATTATACTTAGATTTTAAATAGTCAGTTAATCATTTGAAGTTATCAGTTAGTTGTTTATTTCTAAAAACCTGCAAAACAATTTTGGCTAATCGTTTGTGCTAAACGGTTCAAGGTTATAATCCATTCTTCTCTGGAATTTATCGATTAGCCATTTTTAATAAACGGTTCACTGTTATTTTCCAGAATCAACATTAAACAATTCTTTGCAGAAAATGATTTTCTGATTAAAGTTAACAGTTGTCCATTGATTATCAGATTCTTAAAATTGTCTAAAATATTATATGGTTTTAAGATTTTGTTTAATATTAATAGCTCCAACATTTTTAATAAAAAATGTATAAGATTTGTTATCACCAAAATCAATATTATAAAATTATTTATGTCAACAATCTCCCTATTTTTAATTATGACAAACTTTGCATGTAGAAGAAATAAGAAATATGCTAGCTCCTTCTGAGTATAATGGGGGTTTGAAAATTTTTAAAGATTTTGAGATTTCAAAAATTTTGAGATATATGCAATAGGCAAACTTATTCTTCCCCTTCATCATAAAAAAAAAAAGTAAAGGATTACCGTAAAAAAGAAACTTATCCTCCCCCTAAACGGCGAACCGATCTGTTGATAAACGGCTCGCCGATATCAACCAGAAATGAAGGGTAGTCTCTGGACCTTAACGGCGAACCGACATGTGTGATAAACGGCTCGCCGATATCAACCAGTAGCCTCTGGACCTAAACGGCGATCCGACATCTAGATAACGGCGATCCGACAATTTGAAAAATCAGCCCAACGGTCATATTGACCAGTCAAACGGCGATTCGACATCTAGCTAATGGTGATCCGACAGTGTGCAGAAAGTCAATAACGGCTAGTTTTCAGCTGCAGCTATAAATAAGCTCATTCAAGTTCAAACAAAGGTTGATCACAACACGACCATTTGAGCTAATATTCGAGAATACAATCTTCATAGAGCTTAGAACACATTCTTGCTTCATCTATTCACATATTAAGCATCATTGTGTAATCTTATATATTGTGAGAGGCAAAATAGTTTGTAATCTTTTATTTTGAGTGATTGTAAGTGTTGGGATACACTTGGGTTAAGAGATTGGGGATAATCTCTTGTTGTAAAGGTCCATTGACACCTTGGAAGTCAAGTGTAAGCATTTGAAGCCTTGGAGGCTTGCTTAGTGGAATCCTCAAGCCCGGAAAGCTTGGAGGCGTGGACGTAGGCGAGGTTGGCCGAACCACGTAAAAATCTCGGTGTTTGAATCCCTCTTCCCTTATCTTTTTATATTGTGATTCTCTTAATTGTTATTGCTTTGAATTTGATTTATAATTGCATTAAGATTTTCTTTAATAAATTGAATAATTTTTTAGAATCCCAATTCACCCCCCCTCTTGGGTTGCATACTTGTATTTCAATTGGTATCAGAGCCTCGTTCTCTTGTTAAGACTTAATCGTCTAGAGTAAAAGATCCATGGCAACCCTAAATGACTCAACCTTTAGAGAAGGGCAATCCATAACTAGACCACCATTTTTCGATGGTAATGACTATGCTTATTGGAAAACTAGAATGAGAATCTATTTGCAAGCCTTAGATTATGAAATTTGGGAAGTTGTTTGTGATGGTCCATTCATGTCTACGTTTAAAGATGAAGTAGGAGATGATATTCCTAAACCATCGAGTCAATGGAGTGAGTTAGAAAAGAGAAAGATGTCTCTAAACTCCAAGGCTATGAATGCTTTGTTTTGTGCCCTTGATAAGAAAGAATTCCATAGAGTATCTAGTTGTGAAAGTGCAGAAGAGATATGGAACAAACTTGAAGTTGTCTATGAAGGGACAAATCAAGTGAAAGAGTCTAAAATCAGTAGATACACTCGTCAATATGAGTTGTTCCAAATGGAACAAAATGAAAATGTGTATTCTATGTATACTAGATTCACGGACATAGTGAACACCCTAGGTGCCTTAGGGAAAACCTTCTCAAATAGTGAGAAAGTTAAGAAAATCATTAGGTCACTTCCAAAAGAATGGAGACCTAAAAGAACCGCTATTGAAGAGGCCAAAGATTTAAATACTTTACCTCTTGATGATTTAATTGGGTCTCTTATTTCGTATGAAGAGGATTTAGCTGCAGAAAAAAGACATGAGGAGAAGAAGAAAAGCATTGCTCTCAAAGATTCAAAATATGTGAGTGATGGAGAGAGTGAACCAGATGATGAAGAGCTAGCCATGCTAGCAAGGAGGTTCAGAAAATTCTTCAAGAAAATCGGAGAGCGAAGAAATTTCAGAAACTTCAAGAACTATAGGGAGAAGAAGGAGGCAATCACTTGCTATGAATGCAAGAAGCCTAAACATATAAGATCAGAGTGCCCACTTATCAACAAACTCAAGAAGAAAGCAATGGTTGCAACTTGGGATGATAGTGAGGAAGAATCAAATGATGAAGAAGGATCGCAAGAAGTATCAAACCTAGCACTCATGGCAATAGGAGGGGATGATGATCTCAATGAGGTAAGTGATCCTACCTATGATGAATTATATGATGCTTTTCAAGATTTGCATAATGAGTTGATGAAAATTGGTAAAAAGAATGTATGTCTTAAAAAGGAAATGACAAAGCTTAAAGATGAAAATGAATCTCTAAATGCAAGAATTGTATGCCTAGAAGTAGGAAACAAAACATTGCCTGATGAAATTGCATTATCAAATGAGAAACCTAGCATCTTACATGAGCATTTGAAATCACACATAGATGAGTTGAAAAATGAGAACGAATTGCTCAAGAAAAAGAATAATGAATTGAATGAAATTGTTTTGAAATTTATAAATGGGCAAAAGATGTTGGATAATATGCTTAACTCACAAAAATGTGTTTTTGATAAAGGAGGACTTGGATATAAGCCTAACTTGAAGCAAAAGTATTATAAGAATTATTTTGTTAAAGCTACCTCCACAAATGATCATAAGATTGCATGTCATTATTGTAATCAAAATGGTCACATGAATTTAGATGTCCCGTGAAAAGGAATGCATATTATGGTGTTAAATGCATTTGGGTTCCAAAAGGAACCGTTGCTAACTCTCAAGGACCCAAAAAGCTTTGGGTACCTAAAACTTGAGACTTTTTCTTGTAGGGCTTGAAGAAGAAGAAAAATAAATGGTACTTGGACAGCGGTTGTTCAAGGCACATGACCGGAAACTATGCATGGCTCTCAAGCTTCACCAAAATTGAAAATGGTGGAGACGTATCTTTTGGAGACAACTCAAAAGGAAAAATTCTTGGAATTGGAAATGTTGGTAAAGTCTCTTCAACTCTAATTGAGAATGTATGTTTGGTTGAAAACTTGAAACACAACTTAATTAGCATTAGTCAATTATGTGACAAAGGTTATAAAGTTATCTTTGATAAACTTAGTTGTGTTATTGAGAACTCATGTGATGGCAAAACCTTATTTGTTGGAAATAGATGTGGTAATGTTTATATCATTGACATAGAATGTGCATCTACTCTTGATAAATGTTTTTCGGCATTACATGATGATTGTTGGTTATGGCATAGAAGGTTAGGACATGCAAGTATGGATTTGATTTCAAAAATTTCGAAAGATGATTTAGTTAAAGGTCTTCCGAAAATTGGTTTTCAAAAGGATAAGATTTGTGAAGCTTGTCAATTTGGAAAACAAATTAAAACTTCTTTCAAGAATAAAAACCATATTTCTACTTCAAAACCACTTGACTTTCTTCACATAGATCTTTTTGGGCCATCTAGATATGCAAGTCTAAATGGCAAATATTATGCATTTGTGATAGTGGATGATTATTCTAGATATACATGGGTATTATTCTTAGCCAATAAGGATGATGCTCTTGATGCTTTTAAAGTGCTTTGTAAGAAATTACAAAATGAAAAAGGGCATGGTATTGTATGCATTAGGAGTGATCATGGAGGAGAATTTGAAAATCATGCATTTGAGAGTTTTTGTAATAATCTAGGCATTGAGCATCAATTTTCATCACCTAGAACCCCACAAAAAAATGGAGTTGTTGAGAGAAAGAATAGATCTATTCAAGAAATGGCTAGGACCATGTTAAATGAAAATGCATTACCAAAATATTTTTGGGCCGAAGCCGTCAACACCGCTTGTTATGTTTTAAATCGGGTGTTGATTAGACCTAATCTTAATAAAACTCCATATGAGCTTTGGAAAGATAGAAAACCCAACATTGGCTATTTTAAAGTTTTTGGATGCAAATGTTTTGTTTTGAACACAAAAGATAATCTTGGTAAATTTGATCCAAAATCTGATGTTGGTATTTTTCTTGGTTATTCAAATTCAAGCAAAGCTTATAGAGTCTATAACAAAAGAACTTTAGTTGTGGAGGAATCTATGCATGTCACATTTGATGAGTCTAACCCCTCCTCTACGGAGAAAGTCGTTGTTGATGATGATGCAGGAGAAGAAGAACAAGAAGAAGAAACATCAAATGACAATCAAGAAGATGCACCACATGGAATTCAAGAGGAACATCATGAAGAACCAAATGTGGAGCAAAATGAAGGTACTTCTCAAACACTCCCCAAGGAGTGGAGGTATGTCTCTTCTCACCCTAAAGACGTAATTTTAGGAGATCCCTCACGAGGTATTACAACTAGATCATCACTTAGAAATACTTGTGAGCATAATGCATTCATCTCTCAAATTGAACCAAAATCCTTTGAGGATGCAGAAAATGATGAAGCTTGGATTATGGCAATGCAAGAGGAGTTAAATCAATTTGAAAGAAACAATGTGTGGGAATTAGTTCCTAAACCTGAACATCAATCTATAATAGGTACTAAATGGGTGTTTAGAAATAAGATGGATGAATCCGGTGTGGTTGTAAGAAACAAAGCTAGATTAGTGGCTCAAGGTTACAACCAAGAGGAAGGAATTTATTTTGATGAAACCTTTGCACCTGTAGCAAGGTTAGAATCCATTAGGATGTTGTTAGCATATGCATGTCATAAGGATTTTATTTTATATCAAATGGATGTCAAGAGTGCTTTCTTAAATGGATATATTTTGGAGGAAGTTTATGTGAAACAACCTCTTGGTTTTGAAAATGAAAAATTTCCAAATCATGTGTATAAGTTGCTCAAAGCCTTGTATGGATTAAAACAAGCACCTAGAGCATGGTATGATAGACTTAAAATTTTCTTGCTAGAAAATGACTTCTCTATGGGTAAAGTGGATACTACTCTATTTGTTAAGCATAAGAACCAAGACATACTTATTGTTCAAATTTATGTTGATGATATTATTTTTGGTTCTACTAATGAGTTGTTATGTAAAGAATTTTCATTGTGTATGAGCAAAGAATTTGAGATGAGTATGATGGGAGAGTTGAAATACTTCCTTGGACTTCAAATCAAACAAAATGAGGAAGGAATTTTCATAAATCAAGCCAAGTACGTAAAAGATCTACTCAAACGATTCGGCATTGATGACTCAAAGACCAAGAATACACCAATGAGCACAACAACCAAGCTGGACAAAGATGAAAAAGGCAAAGAAGTGGATATCAAAATGTATCGAGGTATGATCGGATCCCTACTTTATTTGACTGCAAGTAGACCCGATATCATGTTTAGTGTATGTTTGTGTGCAAGATTTCAGTCATGTCCCAAGGAATCCCATTTGCTTGCTGTTAAAAGAATTTTCCGTTATTTGAGTGGAACCATAGATATTGGCCTTTGGTATCCTAGGGGAACTCATATAGATTTAACATGTTATTCGGATGCGGACTTTGCCGGTTATAAAGTGGATAGGAAGAGCACTAGTGGTACTTGCTATATTCTAGGACACTCTCTTGTTTCATGGTTTAGCAAGAAACAAAATTCTGTCGCACTTTCAACTACCGAGGCTGAATATATAGCTGCCGGAAGTTGTTGTGCACAAGCACTTTGGATGAAACAAACACTTAGAGATTATGGCATTAATCTTGAACAAATTCCTATTAAGTGTGATAATACTAGTGCTATTAATCTTTCAAAGAATCCCATTCAACACTCTCGAACCAAGCATATAGAAATAAGACATCATTTCTTGAGAGATCATGTTCAAAAGAGAGACATTGCATTAGAGTTTATTTCTACGGAAAAACAACTTGCCGATATTTTTACAAAACCTCTTTGCGAAGAACAATTTTCCAAAATTCGGCATGAACTTGGGATGATGAAATTTTCACATTAACATCTTTATTCATGCTATTGAGTTTATTAACATTGATTGATCTATGACTTGATGCTTTAATATCTATGGAATGCTCAATCGTAATATACATGTGATATGTATGGATATTTGAAAATGTATGAATTAATTGTTGCAATACATATATATATTCATGATTTATGCATTGAACTGGCACTCAAATCATTTTGGATCAATAAAATGATCTTGAAATGTATTAATAAGTAGCCAAATATCAAAATACATGTGCGAAATCATAAGTTGTAGAAAACGGATTGCCGTTATTAAAATAAACGGCTAACCGTTTTGGGCAGAAACAATGAAAAGTTTTCTGGGCACTATCGGTTCGCCGATAACTATCTATCGGCTCGCCGTCCTGATACAAAATTTTGAGGAGACTCCCTGGACCTTGTCGGCTCGCCGTTATTTATATAAACGGCTCGCCGTTTTGATGAAATTTTTTTTTAGGACTCTCTGGACTCTGTCGGCTCGCCGTTTTCTCTATAACGGCTCGCCGTTATCACGCGTTAATTGAACAGTCCTTCGTCTTCCTCCTCATTTCGGTTTCTCTTTCTCTCTCTCTCTCACTTCAACCCGCGACTGCACCAGTTCTCTCCTCTCAAATCCATCACTTTTCTTGTCATTTTTCACCAAATTGAAGGATTACAAATCATTTTCATCATCTCTAGCATCTTTTAACCGATTAAAATT
The DNA here is from genome assembly GCA_039657385.1 of Citrus x changshan-huyou. NCBI lineage: Eukaryota > Viridiplantae > Streptophyta > Magnoliopsida > Sapindales > Rutaceae > Citrus > Citrus x changshan-huyou. The sequence goes on from CM077555.1 coordinate 14,303,917, forward strand.
CCTCTTTTTCTTCAAAAATTGAAAAATCTTCTTTTTGAAACCCTAGAACCAGCCGAGCCTTCCTTGCTCAAATTAACCCAAATCTCTTCCTTTTTCTAATCACATTTCCACCCACAATCACTATCTCATCTCTCAAACTTCATTTCCACAATTTTTTTTTTCCCAACACATCCATGGCGGAACGACCACAAAGGCGTGCTCGAACCAAGCACACTGCTCCACGCCGTTCTAGTCCACCCAGGTCTCCTCCTCAAGACTTCGAGAGTCTTCATTTTCCCGATGCTACCTCTGCTCAGCGATTTCGTGAGAAATTCATGGGTAAACCCGTAACTCCCTCTTTTTCTCTTAAAATCTCAGAGTTTTCGGATATTACTGTTTGTGGTCACTCTATTACTCAAATGTTTAATCATTGGCAGCAAGCATTAAGTATTGAAGAACCAGTTTATGAAAATCTAGTTCGAGTCTTTTATTCTAACATAGAATTCTCCTCTACTCGTCGTGACGAGCTTCATACATTTGTAGGAGGAATTCGCATTGAACTAGATGAACCCGAATTATGTAGTATTCTAGGAATTGCTTATGGAGGGTTAGATCTGTACACCGCTAGGAAAGAACTTTCTTTTAGTAATTTTCGTCATGTGGATGGTGTACGGAACATTTGTCGTCGTCGGGATCTTTCCGATGACATCTGCTCTCTGTCCTTCAGGTCTCAACTCCTCCCTTTTCAGATTCGAATTCTTCACATTATTCTCCAACACATGGTCACTCCTAGACAGGGTCACACTGATGAGGTCACTAGGCTTGATATTGGTCTATTAGATTCTCTTATCCGTCGACGCCATGTGAGTCTATCCTACACTATTATGTGCCATATGCTGTCCACCCCTAAAGTCTCCAATCGATCTCTTCCTTATGGCAGCATCATTACTAAAATCTTGAACCACTTTCGAGTTCCTATCGTCGAGCCTGTTTTTCTCGAGACTCGTAAGCTCGGACGAGAAATTATTTCTGCCATCGGATTCTTTAAGAAGCGTGGGAAATGGGATAAGACCACATCCTCTAAAAACGAAGACACACTGCTTGCACCAGAGGATGATCGCATGTTGAATGACGTCTACTCCGAGGATGAGCTACCTGATTTCCGTCTTGGGGCTAGACCGCGTGTTCCACGCCGAGCAGCTGCACCAGCAGCACCTGCAGCACCAGCAGCAGCTGCATCTCAGGATGACGAGCCTACCGAGACTGTCGTCCCTCCTGCGGCATCAGCTGTTCCTGAGGATCGCTTCCAGCAGCTTCTCGACCGAGTGGATGCCTTGTCCCAGCAGCAGCAGCAGCTTCGATCTGATTTTGCAAACTTTCGGGAGCAAATTTCTGATCAGCAGATGGAGTTAATTGCAGGACAACGTCGCATTCTCGGCCACCTTGGATATGACCCCGGCAGCTCGTCTTCACAGCCCCCATCTTAGATTTCTCTGCCCCTCTGACATTCGCACAGACATCTTTCATTTCATTTGCCATATGTGTATGATATTATTTATGTTCTGTGTGTTATGTGTTTTGTGATTATGCTTTTGATAATTCTTGTTGGACATATGCACTTAACTTCTGTTTGGGTTGTTTTTGGTATTATATTGATTATATTGCTCATTCTGGAAGTGTGAATTTGTTGATATGGAGGTTGGTTGATATGGTGGTATATTTATATGGAAGTGTTTCTCTTTTTAACTCTGTGTGTTGTTGAGGAAATGCTCATATTTCAGGGGAGACTCTGCCCAAATTTCTCCAAACATAAGTCATTCATCGCGTCTCTTTCTTTTTGATGATGAAGGGGGAGAGAAATTGGCAAAATGCAAAATTGGTTTTGGCAAAATAGTATTGGCATGCATGAGTTTACTGGCATAAATTTAAAAAAAAAAAATCAATCAATCTGTCGTGTTTAAAATTTTGAGATTAACAGTTGAATATTTTTTTTAACAAGGGAGTTAACAAGTCTTTCAAAATTTCACTTAGGGGGAGCACATATTTAGGGGGAGCAAAATTGCACAAATATTTTCTTGAAAAGTTTGTCATCATCAAAAAGGGGGAGATTGTTAACATAAATTATTCCTTATTGATTTTGATGATAACAAACATGATTAAGATTGATTAATCGTTTTAAAAGCTCAACATAATTTTCATCTATTTTGACAAGTTTCATAAAGTATTTTTATAAAGATTTGGAGACAAAACAGTCATCTTGCAAAATAGTTCACTGCAGCAGTTTTTGTGGAAAACGGCGATCCGACATCTGTAGTAAACGGCTCGCCGATTTCAAGCAGAAATGGAGATTAGCCTCTGGACGAAAACGGCACACCGACATTTGTGATAAACGGCTCGCCGATATCAACCAGTAGCCTCTGGACCTAAACGGCGAACCGATATGTTGATAAACGGCTCGCCGATATCAACCAGAACTGAAGGGTAGTCTCTGGACCTTAACGGCGAACCGACATGTGTGATAAACGGCTCGCCGATATCAACCAGTAGCCTCTGGACCTAAACGGCGATCCGACATCTAGATAACGGCGATCCGACAATTTGAAAAATCAGCCCAACGGTCATATTGACCAGTCAAACGGCGATCCGACATCTAGCTAACGGTGATCCGACAGTGTGCAGAAAGTCAATAACGGCTAGTTTTCAGCTGCAGCTATAAATAAGCTCATTCAAATTCAAACAAAGGTTGATCACAACACGACCATTTGAGCTAATATTCGAGAATACAATCTTCATAGAGCTTAGAACACATTCTTGCTTCATCTATTCACATATTAAGCATCATTGTGTAATCTTATATATTGTGAGAGGCAAAACAGTTTGTAATCTTTTATTTTGAGTGATTGTAAGTGTTGGGATACACTTGGGTTAAGAGATTGGGGATAATCTCTTGTTGTAAAGGTCCATTGACACCTTGGAAGTCAAGTGTAAGCATTTGAAGCCTTGGAGGCTTGCTTAGTGGAATCCTCAAGAACGGAAAGCTTGGAGGCGTGGACGTAGGCGAGGTTGGCCGAACCACGTAAAAATCTCGGTGTTTGAATCCCTCTTCCCTTATCGTTTTATATTGTGATTCTCTTAATTGTTATTGCATTGAATTTGATTTATAATTGCATTAAGATTTTCTTTAATAAATTGAATAATTTTTTAGAATCCCAATTCACCCCCCCTCTTGGGTTGCATACTTGTATTTCACTTGTAACTAAGTAATTGACAATGTCAGCGTACCAAGGAACCATACCTTGAGTTACAAAGAGATGCTCATCTGGAAAATCATCCTTCAAAGGTGCTGCTTCTTCACTCGTGGTCAATCTACTAAGGTGGTCTGCAACTAAGTTTTCTGCTCCTTTCTTGTCACGGATCTCCAAGTTGAACTCTTGAAGTAATAGGATCCAGCGGATAAGTCTCGGTTTCGCTTCCTTCTTGGCGAGCAAATATCTGAGAGCTGCATGGTCAGAAAAAACAATCACTTTAGTACCCAATAAATATGAACGAAATTTTTCTAAAGCAAAAACAATAGCTAAAAGTTCTTTTTCCGTTGTTGAGTAATTGCACTGAGCACTATCAAGTGTTCTTGATGCGTAATATATCACGTGAGCAGCTCTTCCAACCCTTTGTCCGAGAACAACACCAACAGCATAATTACTGGCGTCGCACATTATCTCAAAAGGGAGGCTCCAGTCGGGTGGCTGTATAATTGGAGCTGAAGTCAATAACTCCTTAAGCTTATCAAATGCTACCTTGCATGCTTCATTAAAATCAAACGTCACATCTTTCTGAAGAAGCTTGCATAAAGGCTGAGCTATCTTCGAAAAATCCTTGATAAATCGTCTATAGAAACCTGCGTGACCAAGGAAAGAACGAACTTCCCGCACACATGTGGGATAAGGTAAAGATTTAATAACATCTATCTTAGCTTTATCTACCTCAATTCCTCTAGCAGAGACTACATGACCCAAAATAATGCCTTGATCTACCATAAAATGACATTTTTCATAATTCAAGACAAGGTTTGTTTCAATGCATCTTTCAAGCACTTTCTTCAGATTATAGAGACAATCATCAAAAGAATCAGCATAGACCGTAAAATCGTCCATAAATACCTCTATAGTGTTTTCTACATAGTCTGAAAAAATACTGACCATGCACCTCTGAAAAGTGGCGGGAGCGTTACAAAGACCAAATGGCATACGTCGGTACGCAAAGGTTCCAAAAGGACATGTGAAGGTAGTCTTCTCCTGATCCTCAGGCGCAACTGGTATCTGATGAAAACCTGAATAGCCATCAAGACAACAAAAGTGAGATTTTCCTGCCAACCTTTCAAGCATCTGATCAATAAAAGGAATAGGAAAATGATCATTCCTAGTGAGTGAATTAAGCTTTCTAAAATCAATACAAACCCTCCACCCATTCTGAACTCGGGTAGGTACTAACTCACCATAAGAATTCTCAACAATTGTTATACCAGTTTTCTTCGGTACCACTTGTACCGGACTTACCCATTTGCTATCCGAAATTGGATAGATTATACCTGCATCAAGAAGTTTCAGAATTTCTTTCTTCACTACTTCCATCATGAGTGGATTCAAACGGCGTTGAGCTTGAATTGAAGGTTTGGCATCTTCCTCCAGCAGTATTCTATGCATGCACGTGGACGGACTTATCCCTTTAATATCTGCAATTGTCCACCCAATAGCCTTTTTGTAATCCCGTAGCACTCTAATAAGTTTCTCTTCCTCTAAAGTACTAAGCTTTGAAGAGATGATCACCGGAAGTGTCTCATCATCTCCTAAAAACATGTACTTTAGATGACTAGGCAATGGTTTAAGCTCTATTTTTGGTGCCTGCAAAATAGATGGAAGAAGTTTTGCATTAGATGAAGGTAATTCATTATTAGACATATGATGAGTTAAAGTTCTCAAAGAATTTAATTCATAAATTGTCTCTTGCAATACAGAATTTAAAACAAACTCATTTTCATCCTTTTGCAATCCTTTGAGGCCCAAACTGTTATTTAAAGCAGCTACCAATGAATCTTCAACATCCAAATAAAAAACTTCCTGCACTATAGGGTTAATAACATCCATAGAAAATACCGAATGTTCCTCACTAGGATATTTCATGGCATCATACATATTGAACTCTATAACTTCTCCATCAAACTCCATAGTGAGAGTCCCTTTATGTACATCCATTTTAGTTCTAGCAGTCTTAAGAAAAGGTCTTCCTAGCAAAATTGGGACAGAATTAGAGGAGTTATCATCTTCCATATCAAGTACATAAAAATCAGCAGGAAAAACCAACTCATTAACTTGTACTAAGACATCTTCTAATACCCCATCAGGATATGCATTAGACCTATCAGCTAGTTGAATTATCACGCCAGTTTCTTTTAATGCACCAATATTCAAAGACGAATAAATAGAACGAGGCATGACATTAATAGAAGCTCCTAGATCTAACATAGCCTTCTCAACTCTAACACTACCAATTTTGCAAGGGATAGTAAACATACCTGGATCCTTGCACTTAGGAGGTAGTTTCTTTTGGAGAACTGCTGAAACATTCTCCCCCATGTGAACTCTTTCATCTTCTTTTAATTTTCTCTTGGAGGTGCACAGTTCCTTAAGGAATTTAGTATATCGATGTATTTGTTTTATAGCATCTAATAAGGGAATATTTACCTTAACCTTGCGAAATATCTCAAGGATGTCTTTATCTTGTTTCTCCTTCTTGGATTTTACAAACCGACTTGGAAAAGGAGGAGGTATCACCACAGGTAGAGGTTTCGCTCTGGTGGGTTGCGCATCTTAAGATTTAGGCATCAATTCATTCTTTTCAAGCTCATCTTCTACATGCTTTGACACTTTCTTACTAGGCTGCAACTCCTTCCCACTTCTAAGGATGACAGCACTAGCGTTTTGTTTTGGATTCACCTCAGATTGTGAAGGCTATCTCCCTGCTACTTGAGACTCTAGACAGCTCATTGTAGTCGCCAATTGACTCACTTGGCTCTCCAAATTCTGAATGCTTGTTGTAGTTGCCTGCTGAAATTGTTGAGTGTTAGTCGCAAGTGATTTAACAATTTCTTCAAGAGATATACCTGACTTGGAGTTTGACTGTGAAGGGGTTGGTTGTCTTGGTGGATACTGTTGTGGGAATCCTGACGGCCTAACTCCATAGCTGAAGTTAGGGTGATCCTTCCATCCCGGATTGTATGTTTGTGCATAAGGATCATATCTCCCCTGAGGCATCCCTGGAAATCCTCTAACTGTATTGGCTTGTTCAACGGGTTCTTCTTGAAGTGTAGGACACATATAAGTTGAATGACCCATATTGTAACAAATGCCACAAGTCTTCACCTGTTGCAAATTACCTATAACAAATTTTTCCACAAGAGAAGTAAGTTTATCTAAATGTTACTCAACAGAAGAAATATTTACCTCATTCACCTTCCTTGAAATGGGATCTTGCCTGCTGCCAAATTGTTGTGCATTGGCAGCAATATTTGAAATCAACTCCCTTGCTTGAGTAGGGGTCTTGTTCACCAACACACCTCCATTAGCAGCATCTATCATACTCCTATCCATTAATGACAGTCCTTCATAAAAATATTGAATAAGAAGTTGATAAGAAATCTAATGTTGAGGATAGCTGGCATACAATTGTTTGAATCGCTCCCAATACTCATACAAAGTCTCCCCAGGAAGTTGTCTAATCTCACAAATATCTTTTCTAATGTTGGTAGCTCTTGAAGTAGGAAAGTACTTCTCAAGGAACTGCTTCTTCAAACCATTCCACGTTGTAATCGATCCATGAGGCAAGTAGTACAACTAGTCTTTAGTTACCCCATCTAAAGAGAACGAAAAAGCACGCAGCTTAATTTGCTCTTCAGTCACGCCTTGTGGCCTCATACTTGAACACATGACATGAAACTCCTTGAGATGTTTATGAGGATCTTCACCTGCAAAACCATGAAACTTAGGTAATAAATGAATAAGACCAGACTTTAATTCAAAATTTACCTCCAAGTCTACATATTCTAGAGTTCTATTTAAAATAAAATACTAATATCTTAAATATTAAATTCGTAATTACAAAAATAACCAAAAATACAAAATATGTTAAACTAAAAACTACAGGTCCGTAGTTGACAGCACGCGCCCATGCCTTATCAACAAAGTTCTTCTGACGCTCATAATTTCTCCAAGAGAACAATCATCCTTAAACATCATCTTGTAGCTCAATTTTAGCACCAATCAATAGAATTGCACCTACAAAAATAAAACACAAGTAAATCACTATTATTAAGTGCAAAACATCGATATTAAGGGAAGTAAACAATGCAAAACTAGTGCATAAATTGCACTATAACAAATTCCCCCACACCAAGATAATGCTTGTCCTCAAGCATATAAATCAAGACGAATCCCAAATCTCCACTCAATTCTCATCTCAACTCATCCAAAAACAATCTTAAGCAAGCATACCTCAGGAATTTAAGTCGATAAACATTTGGGACCACTACAGTAAGTAATTAGATGTATTGAGTTTGATCAAAATAAAAGTAGAACTTTGGCAAAAACTTTGGATGCTAAGAACAAGTTCTGTGGTGGCCATGGCTTTTGATTTTTAAAGCTCTAATACCATAAATAGAATAATAATTGTAATGACTTTAAATGATTATTAATAGCTTGTACAAACCCATATGTGTAGAAATAGGTAATGACATAAAAAGTAGTTTCTAAAAGAATGCTTGAAAATAAAAATATTACAATGCGGTTACAGCTAAGGCTTTTGATTTGTAACTAATATCTTGGATTCTTTGGATCTTTGGATCTCCTTGATAATGCTTTGCAAACTGTAAGATTTTCCCCTTGAATATCTTGATAATCACTAGTTTGACAATTGATCCTTTCCTTATCAAATATTCTTGCCATGCCACAATAAAGAATGGGAAATTAATGTGTCTAAAGGACAAAACAAAGAAGCATAATTAGATGCGCCTGCACACAAATCATGGTTCCCTCTATATGAAATACTAGATAACCTCCTTGATGGTGATTTCATTGAGTTGCAAGGATGCATGTAGATGGTTGGACAAGTGTGGCCATTTAAGGGTCTCGCGAGAAGAGACCTAGGCTAAATAAACTAAAAGACTCCGTCAGAGGTCAACCTGTAGATTACGTCAAAAAAATTAGGATGCAAACTTGATTCACTAACAGTCATTTGGCAATCCAAGCGTGTGAAATTCTTTCTTTTTTTTTTTTAACAAAAACCTCTAAAAATTCAGACCAAGTAAGTGTATTTTTTCTCTCTTTATCACTAAACTAAGGTTGATACTCTTAGAGATTTTTTTCTTTTTGATTTTCTAAAAAGATTTTCTAATTAAGGTAGTAGTAACTAAACCATGCAATTGTGGTATAAATTTTTTCAGAAAACCAGAAAACTGACTTGAGCATCAGAGGGTAAATGCTAAAACATTAACGCCATAAAAATCTCTAGTGTCTCTTAATTGCTTTCTACGAGTGCAGCAATCTTTTGAAAAAGTGCTCGTGGTCGTTCATATCCACTCAAGCAAAAAGATGTAAGTCAAAATTATCTCTCCAGCTAAAATAAATTTAAGTGTTGGCGCGGCTATCTGGTCACTATACAATTTGACCAGATTTGTACACCAACATTTTAGTGCCATCGGTCGGGATGAAACAAAAAGCTATTTTGCTTGAGCAAGCTGTAGTAGATAAAAAAACAAAGACAAAACAAATATGAACACTAGAGGCAACAACATCCAAAGAACGAGAGTAAAAGTAAATGAAACTGCCACTTTGTGAGAGATCACGAATGAAGCTAGAGATTAGGCGGTAGGCCATCGGATAGAGCGAACAAAAAAGCGCATGGAAAGTCTTACAATAATGTTGCATGAATTAAGGGATAAGCAAAAAAAATCTAGCATAAGGAATTATAAGGAGAATCAGAACCTACTAGAAGCCAACAACAGAAGGTGGACTGTAATGACACCAGAAAATGATAATATAGTACCACGAAGGGAAGGGGGTTAACTTCATAGTGAGCTGGACTTATAAAATGCCAAGAGAAGGGTAAATATCTAAGAAAGGGAACTGAGGCAACACTTACAAGATGTGGAATGTGAGCACAAAAGATAGCCGCATAGAACCCTAATGGCACTAGGGAACTAGAAGGAAAGATGCGAAGGTTGGCAGAAATTACCAAAAAAATGCAAGGACGCGTAAGGGCGCCAAATTGGAGATTAATGTTTGATGGTAAGTTCCCAGCTCTTAGTGGAACTTTTAGGCATAATAATTTTTTTTCATGACCTCGAGGAAAAATGATCCTTTGATGCATATTGAGTAATTCAATTAAATGATTGGGGTATAAGGCTTGACACAATTGTAGTGGTGGAGAGATTTGAGAAGACTATACTAAAAACCCCTCAGCATAATAGTGTTATAGAAAAGATGAATAGAAAAATCAAAGAAAAGATTAAGTGTATGCTTTTTGATGCCAAGTTTTCAAAATCATTTTTGGCAGAAACTATGCACACTGTAGTTAATTTAATTAACTTTAAAGAGTTTGGACTATGATGTTTTTTATAAGCACTTAAGAGTGTTTAGTCAGAGCTTATGTTCACATCCCTAAAAAAGAGAGATCGAAACTTGATAATAAAACCAAAGAACGCATTTATTTAAGCTATGGACATAAAGAATTTGGGTATGGATTATGGGATCCAGTAGCAAGAAAACTAAGAAGTAGAGATATTATGTTAATTAAAGATAAAATAGTTGGTCATGAAGAGAAGAGTGATGAATCTTAGTCATCTCTAGATATTCTTATTATTTCAACTTTAGTTTCTCCACGTATAGTTTATGATGATCATTAAGGAGCTAAAAAGAATAATATTGGCAATCCAACAAAACTAATTAAGCACTTTCAAAACCATATGCACCATCAGTTGAGACAGAATTAAGAAAATCCACTAGAGAACAATGACTTTCCAATAGATATCCTCTATATGAGTTTTTGATGCTCAGAGATGGAGGAGAGCAGAATCTTTTAAAAAAACTATATCTCATAAGTATAAAAGTAAGTGGGTTAAAACCATTTAATTAGGGATGGGCAAAATCAGATTCGAATCGAGTTCGGGTCAACCCGATCGGATTTCGGGTTGGTCGGATTGAGAAAAATGTCATCCGAACTCAACCTGAATATGTGATCCGATCTGAATATGCTCGGTTCGGATAAAAAAATCGGGTTAAGAACGGATCAGATCGGATTCGGGTGGTATTATTTAGGTTGTAGAGAGAATTGTAATTTTCTTTTTTAAATCACATCTTGGATTTGATAACTAAAGTTATAATTAATCGCTGCAAATTTCATTATAATCACGGAAAATTTATATCTCCAATTTGAACACACAAAATTGAACAATCATTTCAACAAATTAAGAGAACAATAAAAATCACAATTCTTTAACTTCTCATCCTTTTCACTAATTCAAACGACTTTACAACATCCCTCATGTCAATAAAACAAATCCCAAGCCTTAAAAAAATGGGTTAACTTTCACAACTCAATATTATTAACATCACCTGTAAATGGCTTCATCAGAAAATGCCATTTCGGCAGTAGAGAGAGGTTGCAAACATGGCTACTTGGCGCGACCATGGATCTAGTGTGCTTGGTGGCAACCAGCGCAATCAAAACGAAGGCTCACAGCTTGGTACAGTGGACAATGGCAGTGCGATTTGCTGGCGCAATCAAAGAAGCGAAAGCTCACTGTTGAGTGTTAAAAAATGTATATTTATAAAGGAGAAAATCGACATTTTACATTTCAAGTTTTACAAACCGCGTACTGTTGAATGATGACGTGGTGCAATCCTGAGCGTCGAAACTGTTTTTAATCCGATGACTATGATTTACTCAATGTATCTATAAAAAGAAGGTCTCCCCCCATAATTTGGCATCTCTGAATCCATTTTTGGCCTCCATTTTTTGTAATCACGATGACGTGGCATTGACCGATGATGTGGCATTGACTGATGAGGTGTCATGATCCTGTTGGTCTAAAATTCTTATGAACTGTTGATGGTGACGTGGCAGCATATTAGTGGACCAAAACTTATGCGTACGGTACATGCATTACACAGGATTATTTTCAACCAAACCGCGTTACTGTTCAAAGCCGGGTCAAACCGTGTTACTGTTCATCCGCGTGGTCAAACCGCGTACTGTTGACTGATGACGTGGCGCAATCCTGAGCGTCCAAACTATTTTTAATCCGATGGTCATGATTTACTCCATGTATCTATAAAAGAGGACCTCCCCCCCCTAATTTGATAGTTCTGAATCCATTTTTGGGATCCATTTTCTATAATTCCTTCTCCATCTTGTATTTTCTACTTATTTTAATAAATTTCCATTTTGCCCCTAGTTCAATTATGAGTAGCTAATTTTCTTTCAAGCTTGGATTGAAGGTGAAGTCTCAACATGTGTCATGGGCTTTATTTGGTAAATTTATTTTCTCTTCCCCTCTAATTTTTATGGATGATTTGACTTCTCGTCAACAAATAATAATAATCTTGTCTAGATACCGCCTTGGTTTCACCGGCTCTCTAGTACAGGTTATTATTATTTGGCACGATAAGCCCTTAGCACCATATTGATTAGAGTGTGGTTCATGAGGTGTGGAAACCCCCCTCATGATTTCATTGGCATTAATATGGAATATTTAGCCCATGGTGCATGTTGATACAGATCCAGATACCCAAGTACGTCATTTCAATAGATTTATCTTCAATTTATTCTCGTCATTTCAATTCCAATTTTAGAATAATCTAAGTCACTTTCACATAAATCCAACCATCTTCATAGAAAATTAATTCTACACAATTAAAATCTACCTCCTCGTGGGATCGACACTCATCACCATTGATCTATTCTACAATAGATTTGTGCACTTGCAAGTTCAATAAAATTTGCACAACAAGTTTTTGGCGCCGTTGCCAGGAGGTAAGTTATTTTAATTCGTAGAATTAATTTTTGTGAATAATTTCTTTTATTTGTTTTCTTGTATTTTTTTATTAAAAAAAAGAAAAAAATGAATCTGCATTTAGATGTAATAATTTCTTTTCTTTTTCTCTTTAAAGTTTTGTAATTTAATTTTCAAGTTATTTTTCTTTGTAATTTTTGTTTATCTTATTAATTTATTTTTAGTTAATTTATTTCATGTATTTGTTTTAGTGTTTTTATATAAAGGTTTTAACAGCGTGATAATGTTAGTACCATAATATTTCCTTCTTCTTTATTTTTATTTGTTTTGTTCCCATTTATTTATGTTCTTTGCATGCATGGTCGAAGGTCATTATTACCTAATCTTGAGCCTATAAACCTTGAATTAGAAAAAAACACTGCGCACACACAAACACGTTAAAAATAAAATGGATTTGCAACAACAAGCACCACCACATGAGAGGCCATTTAAGGACTACTTTAGTCCCTTAGGTAATTTGAGCACATCATGCATAAGATACCCAAATGTAGCTGTTAGGAGTTTTGAACTAAAACCGAGTGTGCTAAATTGTCTCCCAATATTCTATGACCTAGAAAATGAGGACCCATATAATCATTTGAATGATTTTCATGCTGTTTGTCAAACATTTAGATATGAGAATTTTTCAGATGATGATGTTAAACTTAGACTTTGGGTAGAGCTCGTTCATGGCTCAATACATTGCCTGCTAATAGCATTACATCATGGGAACAAATGGTAACGAAATTTTTGAATAAATACTTCCCCGTGCATAAAACTAATGCTATTCGCAGGGAAATTTCAGAGTTTACCCAGAGAGAGGACGAGCAGTTTTTTGAAACATGGGAGCGATTCAATGGGCTACTCTTAAAGTGTCCACATCATGGGTATGAGAAATGATACCAATGCCAATACGTTTTGGAGGGATTACTGCCGAATGTGCAAGAATGACTAATGGCAACAAGTGGAGGAAAGCTAATGTCAAAAAGTGCATCAGAGATTTGGGAATTCTTCCAATGACAAGCGAATAATTCCCAACAACGGAGTCGATCACTCAGGAATACTAGAAGAATTAAGGGAGTCAATGAGGTTCACATTGGCGAGTGAACTTGGGGAATCAAAGAAGTCAAAGAGATGGTTGAAGGTATTTCCCGACAAATAGCATCATTGACAACTGCTAAATCAACAGAACCATATGACCATGACTCATATCCAGATCAAGCCAATGCCATAAAAGTAATGAGAAAACTATCAAATTACAACCCATACTCCAACACATATAACCCTAGATGGAGAGACCACCCCAATTTTTCATGGTCTTAAGGATTCCAATAGAATGGACCAGCAGCAACCAATTCCTCAAATTTCTCAAGCCTCTCAGCCCCCATTTAAACCATTCAATCAGAACCAGAACTACTCTCAACCTAGACCATGGGAGGGTTCACTCCAGAATTTCAAGAATATTACTCACTCCACGATCGAGCAACAGAATCGCACCATTGATGAAATACGAAATGAGATGAGAGTAGGTTTCAACTCACAAGCCTAATTAGTTTTAAGCCTCAAGAAGATGGTGGGACAACTTGCTTCTTCAGTTCAGACCTTGTCAATGACTGTTGAGAAATGTAAATTTCCAAGTCAACCAGTGCCTAATCCTAAAGGAGTACATGAAGTAAGTACCAGTTCACCACAGCAGCACGGAGAGGTCAAAGCAGTCATGACCTTGCGAAAAGGAAAAGAAGTCGACAACAAAGTGGAGATGCCGGTGACAAAATCAAATCAAATTGTACCTGTGAGTGTTGAGGACTCACCACCGGAGGAGAAAGAAAAAACTAACCCACGAGAATACGTTCCCAAAGCTACTTTTCCTCATAGATTAGCTAAAGGAAAGAAGGAAAAATCCATAGGTGAGATTCTTGAAATCTTCAAACAAGTGTCAACATCCCTTTACTTGATGCTATAAAACAAGTTCCATCTTATGCCAAGTTTCTTAAAGACCTTTGTACTAAAAAGAGAAACATTCACGTTCAAAAGAAAGCATTTTTAACAGAAAATGTTAGTTTTATACTCCAACACAAAATTCCTCTAAAATGCAAAGACCTAGACTCCCCCACTATCTCAAAATGCAAAGACCTAGACTCCCCCACTATCTCATGTAGTATAAGGAACCACACAATTGAGAATGCTTTGTTGGATTTAAGAGTTAGTGTAAATCTGTTACCTTACTCAGTTTTCGTGAAATTTGGACTGAGAGAATTACACCAAACTCCAGTGGTGTTACAACTTGCAGATCGGTCCACGAAAATACCTCGTGGTATTGTGGAGGACGTGCTTATCCAGGTAGACAAGTTGTATTTAAATGCTTGATAGATTAGCAGGCCATGAATTTTATTGCTTTCTAAATGGCTACTCAGGATATAATCAGATTCCCATAGCACCGAAAGATCAAAAGAAAACCACTTTCACTTGCCCTTTTGGCACTTTTACATATAGGAGGATGCCATTTGGATTATGTAATGCACCTGCTACATTTCAACGATGTATGTTAAGCATTTTTTCTGATATGGTTGAACGATTCCTTGAAGTCTTTATGGATGATTTTTCTGTCTTTGGTGACTCGTTTGATCAATGTTTACATCATTTAACACTAGTTCTGCAGAGATGTATCGAAAAGAAATTGGTCTTAAATTGGGAGAAGTGTCATTTTATGGTAAAACAAGGTATTGTTCTCGGTCACATCATTTCGAGCAAAGGTATTGAGGTTGACAAAGCCAAGGTGGATCTCATTTCTAATCTTCCTCCACTCAAAACAGTCAGAGAAGTAAGATCTTTCCTTGGGCATGCTGATTTCTATAGACGTTTCATTAAAGATTTTAGCAAAGTTTCTAGACCCTTATGCAATTTACTTGCTAAGGATGTACCTTTTATCTTTAATGATTCATGTCTTGTGGCGTTTGAAAAATTAAAGCAGTTGTTGACATCATCACCCATCATTCAGGCCCCAAACTGGAGCTTACCATTTAAACTCATGTGTGATGCATCTGATTATGCAGTAGGAGCAGTATTAGGACAAAGAGTTGATCGAATTCCCCATGTTATTTATTATGTTAGTATGACATTGAATGATGCACAGTTAAACTATTCAACTACTGAAAAAAAAATGCTAGCAATAGTGTTTGCATTGGAAAAATTTTGATCTTATCTCATTGGTTGTAAAATAATTGTGTTCACAGATCATGCTGCTCTTAAATATCTTCTCACAAAGAAAGATGCAAAAGTTAGACTAATTCGTTGGGTGTTACTTTTGCAGGAATTTGACTTGGAATTTAAAGATAAGAAAGGCACATAAAATGTTGTGGCAGACCATCTCTCTCGTCTCCATTTTGACACAATTATGGAAACATTACCATTGAATGAGTCATTTCCAGATGAACAATTGATGAGTGTGGAAGTATTACCGTGGTATGCTGATATCGTTAATTATCTTGTTACAGGTCAACTTCCAGAGCATTGGACCAAGCAAGACAAGGCCAAATTTTTTACAGAAATAAAGAATTTCTTTTGGGATGACCCTTATTTGTTCAAGTATTGTGCAGATCAAATTGTTAGACGATGTGTCCCAGAAAGTGAAATTCAAAATATCCTTTCATTCTGCCATGAACAAGCTTGTGGAGGCCATTTCAGCGCTAAGAAAACAGCGACTAAAGTTTTACAATGTGGTTTCTATTGGCCAACTATATTTCGAGACGCTTACACTTTCTGTTCTTCATGTGATAGGTGTCAACGAATGGGGAGCATTACACGAAAGAACATGATGCCACTAAATCCAATTTTAGTGGTTGAGATTTTTGACGTATGGGGTATCGACTTCATGGGACCCTTTCCCCCTTCTTTTGGCCATCAATACATATTGGTTGCTGTTGACTACGTATCGAAATGGGTAGAAGCAATTCCATGTAGAACCAATGATCACAAGGTGGTGATAGGATTTTTGAAAAGCAACATTGTTTCACGCTTTGGATTCCCTCGAGCGATAATCAGTGATGGTGGTGCCCACTTTTGTAACAAAGCATTCAAAGCTCTTTTGACAAAGTATTCAATCACTCACAAAGTGGCGACCCCATATCATCCGCAAACCAGTGGCCAAGTTGAGATTTCCAATCGAGAAATAAAGCACATATTAGAAAAGACGGTGAGGCCGGACAAAAAAGATTGGTCTTTAAAACTTGATGATGCATTATGGGCATATAGAACGGCTTTCAAGACCCCGATTGGGATGTTGCCCTACAGGCTAGTGTATGGAAAAGCTTGCCACCTACCTGTGGAACTCGAGCATCGTGCATATTGGGCTATCAAGAAATTCAACTTTGACATGCAGCAAGCCAGCTCAGAAAGAAGATTACAGCTGGGAGAACTTGAAGAAATTCGCAATGATGCATACGAAAATGCCAAGATTTACAAGCAACGAATGAAAGTCTTCCATGACAAGCAAATTATGAGAAAATCGTTCACTCCAGGTCAGAAAGTGCTTTTATTCAATTCTCGCTTGCACTATTCCCAGGTAAGTTACGCTCTCGACGGTCTGGCCCTTTTATTATTCATACTGTTTTTCCACATGGGGCAATTGAAATTAAGGACCCAAAGAACGATGTCACGTTTAAAGTTAATGGTCAAAGATTAAAGTCATATCTAGAATACCAACCACATGGAAAGGACATCGAAATAAATTTGAGTGACCCACCAAATTTGAATTGATTTTTTTTTCTTTTTATTATTCTTTTGCTAATTGAAATTATTTTTGTATAAGTGTGTTTGTTTAACCATTAAATTTTTTTTTCTTATCATTGTTAATCATGAGTACCATACTTAAACCATTCCTCCTGAACATTCTTAAACCACTTCAACGTGTAAAATCTCATCTCAAAAGGCAGATTCGATTTTGTAAGACACGTCTTATTTGGGCTCTGCAACCACCAGAGTTAGTATCCTATGTTGAGGGTTTAGAAAGCCAACTCAGAGACATTGAGAGAAGTGTTTACGATATCCAGTTGGAGCTTGAGGTAAATTCAATAAGAGGACGATTTTAATTTTCTTTGTGTGTTTTAATTTGTTTTTCTATTTGTGTGCTTTAGTTTGTTACCCCGGTGAAGTGGCGGATAATAGCACTCCGTGACAATCAAGTCGGTTACTTCAGTTTCCCATAATAACTGATATTCTGAGGCGAAGGTATGGACAGAAATGAGATTCTAGCGAAGCTTCACAAGCGATTCCCTTCACTCTCTCAGAATGCCCTCTTTACGATTTATAAAGCCCGGTCCAAACGCATGCGATTGCTCATGAGGAATAACATACCTGCTGACATCCGTTGGTTAATCGAGGCTAAAGTACGATTGGCAGGTGAGTTACCTCCAAAATTTATTGTATACATGCCTGGTTGTGGTAAAGGAAATTATGCAAGAAAACGACGAGCTCGAAGAATTTCTGTTGCTTGTCATAAGTGTGCCAGAATGAGTTGCGATAAAAACCCATGTTCTTTAGGAATGGTGTCTGATAACAGGGAAGATAAGATTCAATTCATTAGGGATGGCTTGAATAAGGAGTCATTGGATGATATCCTTATGTCTCTTGAAACGCATCCTAGTGGATATGTGCAAAGAACGATTCTCCAGTTATGGCCATTATTCCAGAAAGAGAATGCACGATATAGTCTCGGGAATCTGACTATAAACGACCATGTTTGCCAGTTTATAAGAAAACTGGATGGGAAGCCTATCCTCGACCCATAGAGGGAGTTTAAGCCGTTTCTGGACGTAAAACCAGAGGAAGATGTGAGCCACAGTCGCAACTACCTGTAAATATCCTTTTACTTCACTGTTATTTTATTTCACTGTTATTTTATCTTTTGCATTATTGCCTTTAATTATTTTATTTTATCATTATTTCTTTTTCTTTTTATTGTTTCCTTTTTGACTCGCGAGCCATGTGCTTTACGTGTTATTTGATACTGACATGCCACCTCATACACAGTTGTGATCCACTGTCACCAAGATTCTTAAATATGACTTTTTGTTAAGCACTCACAAATTGTTTTTGAGAAATATTCCAATGACAGCTACTCCCAATAGACAATTCAAGAACATTTGTGTGCTTTCTGGATTTACCTATGGCAAACATAAAGAGTTCGTTGATGCAGCCATAGATCTTGGTCAAAACATAGCAGAGAGAAAATTACACTTGGTGTATGGAGGAAGTAACCGAGGGTTATCAAAATTGGTCTCAGAAGCTACTTTTGTCAAAGGAAGCCAAGTGTTAGGCATCATCCCAAGAACTCTAAAACCTTTGGGCAGTTTGTCTGACTCATCGACTGGAGAAGAGTTAGCCATCTCAGGTATACAAGAAAGAATAACTGAAATGCTTAATCATGCTGATACGTTTATTTTCCTTCCAGGAGATCTTGCAACACTAGAGGCACTTATCACACTAGCATCTTGGGCCCATCTGCACATTCACCAGAAACACATCGGTTTGTTAAATGTCAATAACTTTTATGATGGCTTCATCGCATTTCTTAACCATGCAATAAAAAAACTACTTCATTCCTTCCAGTGTGAAAAAAATTTTTATTTGTGCTCACACTGCTAATGAGCTACTTAATATGTTACAAGCTTATAAACCGGAGCCAGACCCCTGGACCTTTGTGGTGGAGCGTCCAAATAATGACGGTAACAGTAGCCGCAGTAAGAAGTACAAATTAGATTTAACTCTCCGCCTGTAAATATTTTCTTTTGTGTTGCACCACCCAGGTGATGTCTTCTAAACTCTACTTCTTTCCTTTAAAACATTGAGGACAATGTTTCGTTCTGGTTGGGGGAGGGAATAGTCAACAATTGTGGAATCTTGGTTAAGTTTTTACTAATTTTTTGTTGTAGAAACTAACTGTTGCTATCCTTTTGTGTTGAAGATGGCTGAATATGGAGTGTAGTGACTCTAGAAACGCATCTTCATCGTTTGAAAAAAAAAAATTCAGACATTTTCTTTTTTCTTTATTATGTTTTGATGTTCATTTTTCTTCTTCTTTTTAATTTCTCCTTTATAAATATACACTTTCAAATTTTTTGAGTCGAAGATGGCTGAATATGGAGTGTAGTGCCTCTAGAAACGCATCTTCTTAGTTAAAAAAAAACATTTCTTTTTCTATCATTTTAAGTGTAACTTTTCTAATTAGTTTTTTTTTTGCATCATTTTCACATTTCTACATGCATATTTTCCTTTCATGTTTAGAATAGGTTGGGGGGTAGAATGTTGTTTAAAAAAAAAAATAATTGTGTGATTTGTTTTAACATTGGATGACATGATTAATTTCAAATTTTAGTATTTGTATTATCTTTGGTCTTAAGTGATGTTACACTATGTTTGCTACTTTACATGTTGATGTCGGAGACAAATATGAGTTGCTTGAAGGAATGAACATGTCATAATAAGTACCAAGTGAGTTTTTGAGCCTATCATTTTTCTTGGAGAGTAACCATTTTGCCCATTCTTTATACAGCTTAGCAGTTTATTATTTTATACACGATCTTTAGATTTCTTTTGAGTTAACCCTAAAAAAAAAAAATTATAAAATAAAAAAAAAAGAGAGAAAAAAAAGTGTGTTGCTACATTTGGAGGCCCATCTAACTAGTAGATATGGAAGATTATTTAGAGCCCTAAAAGATGATGGAAATGCCATTTTTGATCTGTTTGAGCCTTTCTAGCCATCCCTTTTATGAAATATCCATAGTTAACCCTTTTGAGCCTTTAAAAAATATATATATATATTTTCTTTGTCAAACTTATCATCTTGACCCACTCCGATTTAGAGTATTACCCAATATCTTACAAGTTCCATCACCTATTATGTTTGAGAAAAATGTAAATAAACATTTTGTACAGTGAAGTTATGCAAAAAAAAAAAAAGAAAAAAAATTGTTGTTTCAAAAATAAAAATAACAATAATAGGTGAAATCCACCTTACAACTTCCCTAAAGAAAAAAAAAATTCTCTGCATTTTTCTCAAACATACACTTTGTTTTCCTTATTTCCCTTCTTTGTTAGCCATATCCCTAGCCTACGTTACGTCCTAATAAAAGTCCTTCTTGATTTTAGGGAACTATAGTATGAAGTAGAAGTTAGTTATATGGGCTAAAAAGATGTAGTGGTGCATAAAAAAAATAAATAAATAAATTGGGTTGACTAACATTTTTATTTGACTTGAGATCGTATTATTTCTAAGCTGAGGGCATATTTCTTTCATCTTGGTGAGAGCATGTGATATCACTTCTTTATTATTTTCTCTCTCAAGTACCATTCATTGGAGTGACTATTTTTATTGGGTTTAATTTCTTTGTGAGAGTGTCACTACTTCCAGTGAGATTTTGGGGTTTGACATGTCATTCTTGAAAGTAGCTATGACAATCTACTAGGCTGATTCATGTGGATGGTTGATGTGGGTGTGATGTTGCTTTAGACTGGAGATAATGCTTATACTTTTATTTGATTGCTATCATTAGTCTGATTGAATAAACAAGATTGTTTAAAAACAAAAAAAAAATTGTGTTTGAATTTTGTTTTCGCTTTATTTGCTAGGGACTAGCAATAAGCTGATTGGGAGGGGTGTTGAGTGTTAGAAAATGTATATTTATAAAGGAAAAAATCGTCATTTTACATTTCAAGTCTTACTAACAACCCTTACTTTTATGTATTTAAGGTTCTTGTAATTTAATTATGTGTGTTTTATTTTAATTAAGTATTTTGTGTATTTTAGGGGCATCATAGTCATTTCACAATAAACGAGAGATCAAACGGCAAAACGGACATCACTTTTGAACTCAGGACGGTCGAAAACCTTAGGAGGAGCATAAAAGGAAAAATGGCACTGTTCACATGTACGGTACTGTCTACGTTACTGTTCACGACACTGTTCACATAGACGGATCGATGATGTGGCATTGACTGATGATGTGGCATTGACTGATGAGGTGTCATGATCCTGTTGGTCTAAAATTCTTATGAACTGTTGATGGTGACGTGGCAGCATATTAGTGGACCAAAACTTGCGCGTACGGTACATGCATTACACATGATTATTTTCAACCAAACCGGGTTACTGTTCAAAGCCGGGTCAAACCGTGTTACTGTTCATCCGCGTGGTCAAACCCTGTACTGTTGACTGATGACGTGGCGCAATCCTGAGCGTCCAAACTGTTTTTAATCCGATGGTCATGATTTACTCCATGTATCTATAAAAGGGGACCTCCCCCCCTAATTTGATAGTTCTGAATCCATTTTGGGATCCATTTTCTGTAATTCCTTCTCCATCTTGTATTTTCTACGTATTTTAATAAATTTCCATTTTGCCCCTAGTTCAATTATGAGTAGCTAATTTTCTTTCAAGCTTGGATTGAAGGTGAAGTCTCAACATGTGCCATAAGCTTTATTTGGTAAATTTATTTTCTCTTTCCCTCTAATTTTTAGGAATGTTTTGACTTTTCGTCGACAAATAATAATAATCTTATCTAAATACTGTCCTGGTTTCACCGGCTCCCTAGTACAAGTTATTATTATTTGGCACGATAAGCCCTTAGCACCATATTGATTAGAGTGTGGTTCATGAGGTGTGGATTCCCCCCTCATGATTTAATTGGTATTAATAAGGAATATTTAGCCCATGGTGCATGTTGATACGGATCCAGATACCCAAGTACGTCAATTTAATAGATTTTCACTTCAATTTATTCTTGCCATCTTAATTCAAATTTTAGGATAATCCAAATCATTTTCACCACAAATCCAACCACCCTCATACAAAATTAATTCTACATATAATTAAAATCCACCTCCTCGTGGGATCGACACTCGTCACCATTGATCTATACTACAATAGATTCGTGCACTTGCGAATTCAATAAAATTTGCACAATAACTAACATACTACAGATTAATTTAACATAAAATTATATTTGGAGAGTATTAAAATAATTTATGAGTTATAAGCAAATAAATCAACACTGTAATACCAAGTTATTGTTAGGCCCTAACAATTTAAGCGATAAAAAATTAACAAAATTGTAAACCCAAATTAAAATCTCTTTTTCTTTTTTTGAAATTTATGTTTACTTCTTTCATCGGATTAATGACAATAATAAAATAAAAGTGTAAGCATTATTTTTTGCCTAAAGAAAATCACACCCGCATAAATCAGTCAAGTAAAATAGTGCAAAATGATAAATTATTAGAGCTACATTAATCAAGCCACCTCTAATAATGATGTGTTAAACCCCAAAATCTCATGGTTAAGAATAACTCTCTCAAAAGAAAATACCCTAAAAAGCAGTTACTTTAATACGTGGTGGATTAAGGGAATAGTAAAACAATATCACATCTCTCATCAAGGTGAAAGAAGCCCACAACTTAGAAATAAAATGATCTCAAGTTAAGAAAATTACTAGCCAAGCTAATTTATTTTTATTTTTATGCATCACCACATCTTTTAGTCTATATTACTAGTTTCTACTTCAGACTATAGTTCCCTAGAATTAAGAAGAGCTTTCATTAAGACGTAACGTAATCTAGGAGCATGGCTAAAAAAGAAGGGATAATAGGAGAAGCAAAATATATATTTGAAAAATAAAGGACTTTTGGAGATTGCAAGGTACTTTTCACTGGGATTTTTTTCTTTTTTTATATTATTTTATTCATATTTTATTTTATTTTTTATAACACTATTTTCACAAATATATAATCTTCATTATTTTTCAAATATTTGAGGGAACCCACTATAGGTTGGGGTTCTTCCGGTGTTGATGGAGAGTCGCCCTTGAGCTGAGCGACGAGGGTGCTAAGCGACTTTCTCTCTGGACAGTCGCGCACCCTTCACCATAAAATATAGTGTAATACTCCATACTGGAGTGGGACAAGATGATAGGTTACCAAAGAAAAATATTTTTTTTTTCATTTCTTTAGCCTCAAAAGGTTAACTACGGATACTTCATAAAACGATGGCTTGAAAGACTCATATGGATCAAAGATGACATTTCTGTCATCTTTCAGGGCTCTAAATAATTTTTTATATCCACCAATTCAACGGACTTTCAGATGCAGCTGCACAAATTTTTTTTTTCATTTCAAATTTTGTCACTTTTTTTAGTTGACTTTAAAAAAAATATAGAGATCTTGTATAATAAACCGTGAAGTTGTATAAGCAAACAAGGTTATTCTCCAAGGATAATGGGCTCGAAAACTCACTTGGACTTACCATGACATGTTCATTCCTTCAAATGACTTAATCAGCTCACTCATTAAATTTCTCAATTTACATTTCAACCTACAAGCTGGAAAACATGGTATAACATAACTCAGGGCCAAAGATAGTACAAACACCTAAATTTGGAAGTCATTATGTTATCCAATATTAAAAGATCACACCAAATTTTTTTTTTGCTTCTTTTAAAAAAATTAAAAAAATAAAAGAAGAGGTTAGAGCGATCACATCTGAATGGATTACAAAAACTTAAAGGGAGATGATTAAAAAAAAGTTAAAAAATAATTTTTTTTAAAAAAAACTCTAAAACTAAGAAGATGCATTTCCGAAATCACTACACTCCATATTCAGTTATCTTCGACTTAAATTTATTCAAAGTTAGTCTTTATAACAAAAATTAGTAAAAACATCACCAGGACTGAGACATTCCATAACTGTCAATTATTCCCTCCCTCCAACCTGAAAGAAACATTATCCTCATTGTCTTAGAAGAAAGAAGTTAAGTTTAGAAGACATTGAAATCCTAGTTATGCGACCCAAGAGGGGTGAATTGAGTTTCTAAAACTTTGAACAAACAAAACCACACAATAAAATAAATTAATTCCTTAATGAAACCAATAACAATAAATTTAACAATGCACAAAATTAAAAAGATAAGGGATGAGAAAATCAAATGCAGAGAGTTTTACATGGTTCGACCAACCTGCCTACCTCCACATCTCCAAGCTCGCCGGGCTTGAGGATTCCACTAATCAAGCCTCAAAGGCTTTAAGAACACTTACAATTGACTTTATAGGTGTCAGTCAACCTTTACACCAAGAGATTATCCCCAATCGCTTAACCTAAGTGTATCCCAACACTTACAATCACTCAAAACAAAGATTACAAATGAATTTTCTCTCACACAATGTATATGATTACAAATGAAGGCTCAAAGTGTGAATAAATGAAACAAGAACAAGTTTAAGGCTCAATGAAGGTTGTATTATTAATTGCAAGCTCAATGATAACTCATGGATCTCTCTTTATTTGAATTTGATTGAACCATTTTATAGTTGGAGCTAAAAACTAGCTGTTGTTGACTTTTTGAGAGAAATCATATTGCCGTTAACTTCTATCGATTAATTGTTTTGACTAGTCCACATAATCATTGGCCTAAATTTCAAATAATTGGTTAACTGTTTGGAATTATCGGTTCGCTGTTAAATTCTTGAATCCTACAAAACAAAATTAGCTTGACTGTTTTTGCTAAACGGTTCAAGATTAACATATAATTTTATTCTGGAAATTATCGGTGAACGTTTGATATTAACGGTTCACCATTTAATTCTAGAAACCTACAAAACAAATTTGGCCTGACCGTTTTTGTTAAACGTTCAAGATTAAAAGTCAATACCTTTCTGTAAATTATCGGTTAACAATTTGAAGTAAACGATTCACCGTTGTTTTCCAGAATCAGCATTTTTATATAATTTTCGTAGAAAATGATTTTCTGATTAAAGTTAACGATTATCCAAATTTCATGAATATATCTAAAAATATTATACGGCCTTTAAGAAATTGTTTAAAGAAAGCTCCAACGTTTTTAATAAAAAAACATATAAATTTTTTTATCGTCAAAATCAATATTATAAACATATACATTGTAACAGACATAACCTAGCCACTGTTAGAAAATATTTACAAACGGAGAGTTAAGTCTAATTTATATATTTACGAGGGTTATGCCATAATCATTGGTTAAACAATCCAACACTAAAGTCATAGGATCTGACTCTAGTTTGTAAACTTACGAAAGAACAAGTAACCCGTTAGCAGTAAGAGCACAAATAAAGAGTTTTTTTTTTTGTTGAGGATAGAATGAAATAATTCTTGATTGCATGATTGAGAAATGCTATTAAGACATAATGAAAGTTATTAATATTTAACAAACCAATAAATTTTATTTATGGATATTCAAATGATCCCAAGAAGTAAATATAATCAACGTCCCTAAAGTTGTAAGATCTTCTAGCAAGAAATTGAAGGCACCATCATGATTTAACATTTCATATTTTCCTTCTTGCATACTTGAGACAACAAACTCTCTCTAGTAGGTGGGCTGGGCAGACATCCCAAAAGTTTTAAAGCTTTTGGAATGATGTCTAGCACTTGGCTTACTCGAATAAAAGCAGCTTCTAAGACAATCTTTAACAACCCTCAGTCACCACCTCTATACACAAGATGTAATTTTCTCTTAGCTATAACACGACCAAAATCTATGGTTGCTTGAATGAATTCATTATACTTTTCATAGTGAAATTTAGAAAGCACACAAATGTTCTTAAGTTGCTGCTCAAACTTGCTGCCATTTGAACAATTCTAAAAAGAAAAAAAAAATAATTTTTGAGTGCTTGAAAAGGAGTACTTATTTAAAGATCTTGGTAACATACACAATGATACACAGCTATGACTGGGGTGGTGTGTTTGTCAAATGACGCGTAAAGCTTGTAGCTCAATAATTCATAAGCAAAGAGTAAAAAAAAAAAAACAGTGATTAGATATAAAATCACACAAAAAATAATAATAATAATGCAAAAGATAAAAGAACAATAAAATAAAAGGATATTTACTAGTGGTTGTGATTATGGCTGACATCTTCCTCTGGTTTTATACTCAGTAACAATTTGAATGCCCTCTATGGGTTGAGGATAGGCTTCCCATTTGGTAGGGGTGTTCGTGGATCGGATTTTACAAATTAGACACCAATCCATATTCGATTCACAATTTTGCGGATTATAATTTTTCAATCCAATCCAATCCACGGATTGATTAAACTCAATTCAAATCCAATCCATATATCTGCGGATTGGATACAGATTTGACTCAATCCATATCCAATCCATACGTCTGCAGATCGAATGCGGATTTAACTTAATCCATATCCAATTCACTATTTTGCGCATTAGTTTCCAAATTAAAAAGTTTTAGTTCTCCCTAATCCATGAACTAATGAAATTAAAAAAAAAATCTAATATAAAAATGATTTTACTACCAATTAAATTTAAAATTGAATAAAATTTGAACAAATTAATTGTTTAAATAAAACCAAAATAATACATTCAAAGTTTCAAAATATAGTACATCGAGATTAATTGTTCAAATAAAGCTACAATAATACGTTTAAAGTTTCAAAATATAACACACTACGATTAATTGTTCAAATAAAGTTACAATAATACATTAATATAACACCGAAATTAATTGTTCAAAGAAAGCCACAATTAAATGAAATGGCGAAGTTTTTGAAACCAAACACAGTCTGATCCTTCATTAGGGCTATCGCACTTGTTGAAAAGTGGTGATTACGGAGCCGTCAACGATGGGAAACAAGAGAAGTACGGGTGGCGATCTTGAAGGTTGTGATAGTATAATTGTTTGGCTGGAACCAATGATTGTGAAGTGGCTCGATGGACTCGGGGAAGAAGATTGCTTTCTCGCTAGAATCACACAGCCGACGTCCTACAAATCGGTGTCGAATGTGTATCGAATCAGTATTGGGTGTTGCTAGTGCGTGTGACGGCGGGGAAGCTTAGGTTTTTTGTTTGCAAATTGTTGGTGACTTGGCGTTACATTACTTTATTTTTGGGTATCTTTGCAAATTATTGGTAACTTGACGTTATGTTACTTTGCTTTTGCTAGTGCGTGTGTCTTTACTTTTATTTTGTTTTACAATTTTTACAAGTTATATTTGTATATTTGATTATTTAATTATTTTTTATTTAATATTATTATTGGGTAATGGCTAAGATATGTTACAGTGCTTATGTAACTATGTAATGTCACATTTATAATATTCTTTAATTAAATTTATAATAATTTTTTAACTATATAAATAAATATTTTTTTTTTGCGGATTCACGGATTTTTACCGATTTACAGAAGTAAATCCATATCCAATCCACCGACTGCGGATTTTTAAATTTCCACAGATCGGATTTATACAGATCGAATTTTCACGGATTAGACAGATTGAGCGGATTGGATTGGATTATGAACACCCCTACCATTTGGTTTTGGAGTCAGATTCCTAAGACTGAACTGTACACTTTCTATTTGGAGCATCTTCCATAAATTATGAATCTCACTTACCACATATCCGTTCGGATGCATCTCAAGAGATCGTAAGATATCATCTAACAATTCTTTACTCATGCCATTCTTAACAAACTTGATTTTATCTTCATGATTTATAGAAACTATTCCTAAAGTTGTGGTGTTTTACAAGCAAGTCTTACACAGTTAGGACATTTAAAGCAAAACCACTTAGCTGTTCTTTTTTTAACAAATATGTTTTTACCAAAACCAGACACGTAAGAAACAAATGGATTAGAAAACTCACCTGCCTATTGGATATTTGCTTCAATTAACCAACAAATGTCAGTAGAAATCTCATTGATCATTAACAAATACAATCGTTTATAATGAGCTTTGTAAATCTTCATAAGAGCATTTTGAGAGACAGAAGTAAAATGCTTATGCAATTTATGTTGTATTTCTTCCATTTTTTTGTTTCAATTATTATGGAAAACTGAAATTACCAACTTAAAAAGTCACAAATTACCGTTATCTGCCATTTATACTGGAAAGTGAATCAAAACATATCATAGCAATGAATCAAATATGCAAAATCAAGTCAAAAGTGAAAGAGAACGACAAAATAAAAACACACAATAAATATAATCAAACATATAACTCCTCGGCAAGGGCACCATAAACTTAACATGACTTAAAAGTGTTATTACTCCTAAGTATAAGAGTGTCTAGTTATAGTATAACTTGGTGAGTCCGGGTTGAACCACGTGGAATTTAAAATCTAGTAGTCAATTTATTAAACAAAGAAAATTGAATGTGGGAAAGGAAATTAATAAGAATCAATATAAAAATATACTAAGGTTACGGGATCCACTCTTGGATTAAAATTATAGTTATAGCAATTCTCTCATATTTGTATTTTGTATTTTTTTTCCAGTTAATTATTATGCCATTTAATTCTTAACCAACCATTAGTGTGATAAATATGGGACCAAGTACTTAATGTGCCACAACTATATTGAAATGTCAACATTATGTCAAAATACCATATAAATCTGAAGAGATCTAGTCTATAAATTAACATAACATAAAAGAAACTAGTAAGGAAGAAAAACACAAATAAAATAAACTTTAAAACTCACTTGAGAGAACAAAATTTATATGTTCTCCACTGGTAGGCTATTTCAAGCTTACTTTCGAGCATTGTCCTTCAAGTGAGAGAGAGAAGTAAGAGAAAAGAAGAGCTCCTTATGCTTCAGCAGTTAGTAGATTGATGTACGCTTTAGTTTGTGTAAGGCTGGATTTTGCTTATGCAGTAAGTGTAATCAGTCATGTCTCTCTAATCTTGGAAAAGGATTCGCAAATATCTCTTAGTCATTAGCAGTAGTGAAATGGATTCGCAAATGTCTTAGAGGCACTTTTAAGGTATGTTTATGCTTTGGTGGTGACAATTTTGCGTTACAAGTGGACAAAGATACAAATATGCCAGATGATGTTGATTTTAGAAAATCCCTATTAGGATATTTGCTCATCTTTGCAGGGAGAGTAGTCTCATGGCAGTAAAGACTTCAGCAGTGTCTCACTTTTTCTACCACTGAAGCAGACTATATTGTAATGACTAAAGTTTGTAAAGAAATCTGGTTGATGAAGAATTTCCAATAAGAGCTAGGTGTGAAAAAAGACAGCTTTCCTGTGTACTGCGACAATCACAGTGCCATTCACTTGGAAAAAAAAAATTCAATATACCATTCAAAATTCAAGCATATTGATGTGAGGTACCACTAGATACAAGATGTGCTTGAGAAGAAATTGTTAGTGTTTGAAAAGATTCACCCAATGAAGAATGAGTCATTATAAGCAGAGAGCGGGCTTGGTGGTGCCCCCCACATAACCTAGAGGGGGAGATTTGTGGGTTCATCTTATTGGGATGGTCTAAGCTCAAAGCTTCCATTAGTGTAGTTGTTTAAGTAATTAAAGAAAGAATAGGGGTAAGTGAAATTATCCAATATAATACATAAAGGTAAATAAGCAGAAGCAGCGGTAACGTGGGAACAACACAAAATTGAGAGAGACCAAAAAAAAAAAAAAAAAAAGAGCCTATGGCCGACTATTCAATTTGTGAGTAAGGGTTTCAATATTTGATTAAACAATTAGAAGGAGAATTAACTCTGTTTTCTCATGAATTTGGAATGTAAGTTCTTAGCATAGTCCTCTACATTCTTACTAGTTTTGATTTTTATTTTATCCTTTCGTTGGCTGTTATTTAAAATACTCATTTGTTAGAGAGATAGATATTAGAGTCTTATTGTGAGCCAAAATTGTTGAGATTGTTGATGTTAATATCTAATGTTATCTGAAGAAGAATTTATGTTTTAATCCCATTATTTATTTAGTGGAACGTTATATTGGACTATAATCTCATAGTTTTTTCCAATTTGGGTTTTCTATGTAAAAATTTGTGTCTCTTCTAGTTGATTTATTACTTTGTATTGTATTGGTTTATTTTCTGTGTATTAATTTGTGTTGCATATTCCATTTTAAGCACACAAGGAGGGAAAAAGTTTGCTTTCGCTTTCTTTGTAGTTGTTTGTGTGAATTCTTTTCCTAACATTATAAAGGACTGAATGCTTTATTGACTTATTTTCTTAGGGTACAGGACGTATCATGTATTTATATCAAGAATAGAGGAATTATATATGGAAGAAACATTTTTCTTGAATTATTGGGATTCATTATAAACTTAGACATTGACTAGCCGTTGGCTAAGTTACGAAGAAAATCTAGACTTGAATGATAGTTGGCTATCTTTTTATTTATCGCGAGTTTGCATGTAACAAGATTGTGTGAGATGATTCCATCGCAAGCCTTTAGTAGAGTAATACAAATTGCCATATTTGTTTCCAATGGTTTGTTACTTAGGACCATATGTGACTATTTGAAATCCATGAATTCCACATGTGGTGGGCAATGTATATCAACATAGTTGTCTTTTATAAGTAGTTTAATAGTATTTTATACTTTAATTAATTACATACTTGCGTGTATTATTTAGTTAATGATGCTTAGGACCAGATGTTTGAATTTTACAAAATTCAAATTTTAACTAGAATAAAAAAAAATTAGGGCTAGACTCACTTACATGTAATGTAACATTTAAATAAACTCATGAGTCAACCTATAACAGCTCAATTGTTTCACTTATTGTAATTTTTATTATTTTGCGTGACAATTCAAGCGTTGTTGTATGTGACATATGATGTGACGTAGCATGACCCTAAAAAATTATATATTACATATTACATCACTGTACTATTTTGACAATTTTGATTCCAAGTCCAAATTAAAGTAATATTTAATTTTTTTATCTGAAATATAAATGAGTTTTAATTTTTCTAAAGTATGAATACAAATATTTGAACAATATTTTTTTAAATATCTGAATACAAATGGCTTCTTTTTATTTTTTATAAATATAAAAATATTAAACATGATTATTTGATATGTATATCCTTTTAAATCAAAACAAAAAATAAATTAAATTTTATAGTTTAGGAAATAAGTATATTTTATAGAGATAGTTTTGGAATATATAACGTTTACTTCTCATTTAGACCTTTTCTCTATTTAGGTAAAAATCACAAAAGTTTATTTATTATATTTAGATGTAAATATTTAAAAATCAGACATAAATTAGAAACACAAATGTAAATTTAAAAAAAAATATGAAATTAATAAAATTTCAGACATCAAACATTTAATAAACAAGCCTTTAGATTTTATAAAATTTGGACATGCGGACTAGGTACACTTTTGTATGTATCATTTACTGTCACACCTTTAATTTTATTTTGCGATATTATAGAGAGAGCCCAATAATTATTTTCAAATGAAACGATCAACACAATTTCACAAATTGAACGAAACTTACTGTGAGAAGATGTTATTAGATCCAGAGGCTATTGCATTCTTGTTTCAAGTCAAGCTCTTGATCTTGAACAAACTCCAAATCAGGCATTCTGTCATTTCTTGAGTTCATTTTCCGTTTTTCCGAAAAAAATGATGAGAAAAAAAATCGTAAGGTATTTTTGTCAAAGTGACTCCAAACATAAATTTCCATTATTTTCGTTTTTGCGAACAAGTTTTGTATGTTACAATTTTTTATTATACCTTTATTATTTTCTCAACAAGCTACCAGTTGTTTCTTCCATAATGAAATGGCAATATAAATTGGTAACGTAAACAATTTTCTAGATGCACAAAATTTTTTAGACAAATCTAAAATTCTGTGTGACTATTTCTAAACACAAAAGGACCTGTGTAACAATTTTTGAAAGAAAGATTCTTTCTGATGTCAATGTCTTTTTCTTTTTTCTTTTTTTTTGAAGAAAAGGAAAAATATTTTTTTAGAAAAAAATATGTTGATTTAATCAGAGTCATCTTGGTTTCAATAAATAATTAATCTTCTAGTATAGTAGTCTAGCTGTCAGTGCAATGTACTGATTATTCAATTCACTATGTACAAATTACAAGTCATCTTAACATTATGAACCCAAAAAAAAAAAAAAAGCACATCTTGTAAAGCACACTTGTAGAAAAATCTTCAAAAATGGTTCCATGATCCAGATTTACACAAAATCAAGCTAAAAAAGACATGGCCAAACTTCCACAAGATATGTTTACTGATACACTATCGCGGCTACCTATTGAGGTCCCTTTTTATGGTTTAAGTGTATATCCAAGACATGGTTTTCTTTAATCTCTAATTCTCAATTTGCCAAATTCCAACTCTAACAAGCAATTTTAAAAGTCCGGTACCAGTGATAAAATTTGTAGAGTCTTACTCACGACTTCTCCACTTCAATCCATCGATTATAGAGCATTTGGATTTGGTGATCTAAGTAACGGTAATGTAACACTGCAACTTGGTTATCCTGGGAAAAAAATTCCTGAAGATGATGCTACTATTATAGGATCCTGTAATGGCATGGTGTGCACATATTTTGATTCCACGAACATGGTTTTGTGGAACCTGAGTACTCGAGTATGCCTGATCCTTTTCCTGAAAAAGATGATTTTTCAAATGGGTTTGGTTATGATATCTTTGGTGATGATTATAAAGTGATTAGATGTTTTATTTCAACTATTGGAAATGGAAACGTTTCCAGGGAAACTAAACTTCTTGTTTTTTTCCCCTGAAAAACAGTTCCTGGAAAGAAATTTAGTACTTTCTTTGGAGTGCTGATATCTTCAGAATAGGAGTTCTGTCAAATAACCTACTGCATTGGCTTGAAATGCAAAAAGGAGCTTCTGAGAAGAAGTATGTAATTGTGTCATTCGATCTGATAGAAGAAAGATTCGAAGAGATTTTGTCTTTGCAAGATCATACTGACCAAAATACGTATGTTGTAAACTAGAGAAATTGGAGAGACCGCCTTATCATTTTCAACGATCAAAAGGACCATAGTTTCGGGGCCTGGGAATTGAAAGAATCACATGGACTAGAGTGTTCAGCATCTCAAGTAAGATATTTCCTAAATATGAATATTATCCAACTCTAGTAGGCTTTACTAAAGAGCATAATTTTGGTGGAGATTGATGGAGGGAAGTTAGTTTTGTAGAACAAAAAAGGAAAAGACATTCAGAAGTTTTGAGATATATGATGAGTGGCATTGATTTGAAGGTATCATGTGCGAGAAAAGTTTAGTTTCTCCAATTGTTGATGAAGCAAGCAAGTTTTAGAAACAATGCTCTAAGGAAAAGGTAATAATGACATTATCAGTTTTGGCCTTTGATTTTTTTTTTTTTTTTTCTGAACACTTATCACTTGCTGCATCTGAAATGTGATTCATAATGGCAGTGGCATCTTTACAACTCTTTAAAAATAAAAAGCGCAAAAATAGAAAAGAAAATTGCCATATTCATATTCTACCATGTCGTATATTCATTTGCTTTTTCTGATCAAGATGCATGAGCCTCAAGTGGGTGCATTTAAGGTTGGGTTTTAAAGTTTATTGAAGCACTCAACAACTTACAGCAACTCATAAATGCAATTATTGCCACAATAATGGAAGTATCTTTCAAATTTTTATTTTGATCAAAAGTCATCTGGATTTAATCTATAAATAAAATCTGCATGTGCATATAGTCTTAGTGTCTCTAATGGCTGATATTTAAAAACTATGTCCATCTCAGCTTAGGTGTCGATGCATTGACCAATTAAATCAATCATAAACAGATTATTAGTAAGGTGTGGATCACCCCTTATGAACTCAGTGTTTCTCCCGTACTTTGCCAATGTGAGATTCGCTTAGGGTGTTATATACACCCCCTTAGGGACTCAGCGTCTCTGCTGAGATTTGTCCCACCATCGCTCAAGAGGACACGTAGAATCGTTCTGATACCATAATGTCATGACCTAGCTCAGACCTGACAAAATATTGTCTGCTTTAGGCCTTAACAATGCCCGTGTGTGTTTGTTTATGGGGCGCCTCAAAGCTATAAATTTCTTATCATTTCTTATCTTTTTGAAGCTATCAAAAGATACACTATAGTTTGCAATAAGAACAGTCCTGGCTAAGTGTTGGCAGGAGAAAGAATCTAGAGATAATTTTTAATAAAGATGGTTAATTTAGAAATTTTATATGCGTTTAGTGAATGAATAATGCTGCATGTATTTAAAATAGCACAAAATTTAATACAAAAGCATAAAAAATTAAAAAATTCTTGTGTTGTGGTGAATTCTTTTCTTGTAATGAATTTTTTTTTTCAGTGATGGCGTACTATTTTTTATACTATCTTTTTTTCTTATAAATTGTTATTGTCAGCCAACCGATGAATAAATGGTAAAATATTATTGTGAAAAATCACTGCACCTCTTCGAATTTTATTTTTTAAAAGATAGGGAGATAAATGATTTCAAATTAATCTTTAAACTCTCTAACTTTTGTCAAATTTAAATTCGAATAGCCAACAAAATAAAATTAATTGAAAACTCTACCTCCGTACTCCGAGTGCAATTATTTTGACTCAAATTAATGTCTTAAAAATTTGAAAAACAGACCAGCACATTGAACATATAAAATGTGCCTGTATATACATCACACCCTGCCAATCACGGTGCTGTAATAATTGAATCATTGATCAGTAAATATATCTTATTGTCCTTTTCTCTTGCGCATGCATCATTACGAAGTCATGCTAACAGTGTTGTTAGATTGTAACTTGTTAGATTATAACAAATCATATTTGCAAATATTCACATGAGGAGTCAAAGATGCTTGCATAAAGTTAGTCCACATTTGCGAGCAAGCGTGATTATATATAATGTGCTTCTCTATTATAGTGTGTGATCAATCAGGCAAGCTTAATTTAATTGATCATCAGTATCTATGGATGCGAATCAAGATCAAGGAGCGAAAGAGTTGTTTCAAGGCCAAGCTCAACTGTATAAGCTCATGTTTAATCATTTAAGCTCGATGTCACTCAAGTGCGCGATTGAGCTAGGCATAGCGGATATAATTCACAGCCACGGACGGGCCATCACTCTTTCTGAGTTGGTTTCGGCACTTGATATTCAGCCTACAAAAACGACTGGCTTATTCAAGCTCATGCGCTTGTTAGTTCACTCGGGCTGCTTTAACAAAACCAAAGTCAATGGACAAGAAGAAGCATACGGGCTCACAGCTGCTTCTACTCTGCTCATCAAAGATAAGCCCTACTGTTTTTCACCAAATGTTTCATTATTTCTTGACCCATGTTTTGTCGGAGCATTTCAGTCTTTAAGTAGTTGGTTCAAAGGGACTGAGCTCACGTTGTGGGAAACTGTTCATGGAATCAAGTTCTGGGAATTTATGTATCAAAACCCTGGAATAAACCAGCGGTTCAATGAAGCAATGGCCAGTGACACTGAAATAATGACAAGCTTTGTTGTCAAAGCCGAGTGCAAGCAAATCTTTGAAGGGTTGGGCTCATTGGCTGACGTAGGAGGTGGCAACGGATCGCTTTCCAGAATCATCTCTGAAGCATTCCCTGGCATCAAATGTACTGTACTCGACCTCCCGCATGTTGTTGCTAACCTGCCTGAGGCCGACAACTTGAAATACATAGCAGGTGACATGTTTCAGTTTATCCCTCCTGCAGATGCCTTTCTCTTCAAGGTAAGATCCAATTTTAAAAATTTAAAACAACTTCTTAACCGTTTTCGTAAATACCAGATGATTTATTTCAATTGTTCTGTGTGCAGCACACATATCCGGACGTTAGAATCTTACAAAATCAGGATTTGAATGATTCAAATCAGATTTAAAGTAAAAGCAAAATGCTACACAACTCTAAATTTAATTAACATTTGGATTTTACAGAATCTAGAAGTTTAGGCTTTAGCATGATCATTTACGTAGTCATTCTCTAGTGCAGTTGCTCTCATATTTAAAACAATGAATCTGCATTTTAAAAAGTATGATTTGTGTATGTGTGCGCATATAGATAGATAGATAGATAGACGCACGCACGAACTGTTGGGATTTTATAAAAAAGAAAAAGTTTATTTTAACTAAAATGTTAGATCAAACAACAGAACTGCACTATAAGTAGTGGATATTAATTAAATGAGTGATTGGCATGGTTGCAGTTGGTTTTTCATGGATTAGATGATGAGGATGGGTTGAAGATACTGAAGAAACGCAGAGAAGCAATTGCAAGCAATGGTGAGGGAGGAAAGGTCATAATAATAGATATTGTTATCAATGCAGAGGAAGAGGAACATGAATTAACCGAAACAAAGTTCTTGTTTGACATTTTGATGAGCGTTAACGCTAATGGAAAAGAGAGAACTGAAAGTGAATGGGCAAAGCTATTCTCCGACGCTGGGTTCAGTCACTACAAAATAACACCTATATTTGGCATGAGATCCCTCATTGAAGTCTATCCATAAAGAATTGAGTAACAGTATTCCCGCAAGTCTCTTGTACTGCTTGATGGAATAGCAAAGTTAAATATGAGGTGACTAGAAAATGAGGTGACACACGGGTTTAAATATAGGATGAGTCACTCAATTAAAATGCTATAGTCTTTTGGGATAGAAAGTTAAATATCCTAGACCACCCTTTAATATATTAAGAATAAAGGATTTGTGTGTACTATGTTATATTGCATTTTGTTATTGTTTCCAGCATCTGCTCTTATGTTTTATCTTTACTAATAAAGTTACGATCTTGCTTAAGTTATTGTGTTCACAAAACAAGTAACTGCAAAATAATTTATATTGGTACTTTGGATATTTACAATTAGGTTGTACATTAATGATAAATGATTCAAAATTTATCTTTGCAATGTAAGTAAAAAATAATAAATAGTAAAAAATTAAAAAAAGAAAAATAACCAATTCATATTAATGAGTAATATTACTATTAAAAATTAATATTTCAAAAGTATAACATCCCCACGATTCTTCTAAGCCAATCAGAAACATCATCAGGTAAGATTGTTTGATGTAAGACAAAATTGAAGTTTACTTATTTTATTTAGTATTTTAATTTTTTCAAGCAGAATTTATAATTGGACTTTTATTTGGAGTGCATGGGTTCTCTTTTCCAGTTTACTATTAGAAAGATTATGTCACGGGTTTAATAATTTTTTATCATTAAAATCCTTATTTTATGCGAGGGTTTTATCTATCTTGATCACATTTCCACTATGTTATTAAGAAAATCTTCAATTAACATGCAGTATAATATCCAAGTCAACTCAATCAAGTGAGGCTAATTCAAACTGAGGATCAAATAGCACAATCAACCTTACATAACAAGCAAGAATAATGAAAGCCTTGAATTAATCACTA
Source organism: Citrus x changshan-huyou (assembly GCA_039657385.1). Taxonomy (NCBI): domain Eukaryota; kingdom Viridiplantae; phylum Streptophyta; class Magnoliopsida; order Sapindales; family Rutaceae; genus Citrus; species Citrus x changshan-huyou. The sequence goes on from CM077555.1 coordinate 14,341,207, forward strand.
GCCTTTAGTCCTCTATCCGTTTCTTTTAATTTAACTAGGTGGAAGCCAAGAATCTTGAGCAAAACTCTATGCCCCATATTGTATATGTATCCAACAATTCGTCAATGAAACTTTTTTTTATGGTACCACAGCCAATCTTGAGAATCACAGACATGCATGGTTATTATGTTTCAATGAAAAAAAGTTTGCCACTAGTGAACCTCTTAAGAAAGTTGGCTTGCTTGATTGTAGATCAGTATACAAAAGAAATTCAAATCTATTTGTGATTATTTGGCTGCCATCAAGAAACCATTGGAAGATGTTGATAAACAGTGGCAATTGGCACGTGGACTTGGACCAGACCTGAGACCTCTCAAGGTAGCGATGCTGGGAAATCCTCCATACCGCCAATTTGGTCCTTTTATTTTACAAGGTTCAAAAAGTTGAATTAATTTTCTATTAATGCAAGCTAGTATCCAAGGTGGTCAATGGATCTAGAGATGGGGGAAAGAAAAAAACACTTAAAGAAAGATGTAATTGATTGATTATGTTAACTGCTAGGTCATTTGTAAATTTGAAGGATAACAAAGACTTTATCGGAATTCACCCTATTAAAAGTGCAGTGTGATTATACAAAGAGTAGTGTTAGGCATCTTGAAATTTTATCTCAAATGATACGATATTCATTAAGATATTCATTAAGTGAATGATGGTATAGTTTAATTAACTCACGTAATATTTATGAAAAATTGTGAATCACTTAATGAAAAACATGTTACATACCATGCATATCACATAATATTTTAGTGTGTATTATCTTCTCTTTAATGATAAATTGTATTGTGGGCATTTAAATATATAATATTGTAAAATTTAACTAAAGAGTTGGTGTAACAAAATATTTTGATGAGGATATCTGATGAAATTTCAAATAAATTTCATTTTCACCTTAAATTTCAAGCGACCTGAATATATGCACTATGATTTATTCAGAGCAATCCGAAACCGAAATAATATGAGCTTTCAGATTGATTAAATGTTTTTCCCAATACATTCAGATTTCAGAAAGTTTCAAAAGAAAGCTGAAAAAATATATCAATAATTGAAATGAGAAAAGTTGGAAGGAGGTATCTAAAAGTCAATTTCAACGCCAATGATGTGTAATTCCACATGAGCAAACTAGTTAATTGCCATGAGAAAACGAAAAGAAAAGAAAGGTGTATAAAATTTAATTTGACAATAACAGCCACGTTCCCCCCACCCCCCCCCCCCCCAAAAAAAAGCATAAATTTCATTTGACAATGATATCCTGATATCCATGACCTCAACTTGGGAAAGGAAAAACAAAAAAAAAAATACTCCATCATATAGAAATTTCATTTGACATATTATCATTTATCTTGCTTCGCTTCGTATCATTTGTGTATTTTATTGTCTTTGAAGCATATGATTTTTTTTGTTTGGTACTATGTTGGTGTTGTTTTAATTTCTATATTAAGAAACGTGATTGTTATATGGAAGACATATTTTGTAGAAATAATGGGATTCATTCTAAACCTAGACATTGACTAGCTAGCCGTACACTACAAGAAAATGGAACATTTCCGAGGGCAAGTACCCTTGGAAATAAACAAAGACTCTCGGAAAAATTCATTTTCAAGCAGGACATGCCGTCGATCGTCATCGTATTAAGTCTTATCGGAAATGTTGAGTTTCTGATGAGTCGTTGGAGAAAAATAAAATATTTCCGAGGATGTTGCCGTCGGATATGGAATTAAATGCCCTCCGAAATAAGATAAGATAAACCTAGTTATTTTTATATTCAACTGCAACATGCCCTCAGAAATAAAAGATACACTGTCGGAAATAGACTTATTTCATTAATTTTTTTATTTTTATTGTTGAAATATCTATATTAGGCAAGTAATGTAACAAACATAATAATAATATACGAAATATACTAAATGTAACTTCATTAATTTCAAAAATTCATAAAATCACATTCATCATTCAAAAATGCAAAAAAAATATCAATTTTATAGTATCTTTTACAGAAAAAATATACCAAAGTATATACAAAATGATATCACCATATCTTAAATATGTTCAATCATCCTCTAAATAACTTCAGTTTCTGAATCATTTGCCTCAACTTCAACATCCTCATACCCATCATCATATTCTCCCGTCAAAACAATGTCCTATGTGAAAAAAGGAATTTTAATCATTATTATTACCAAAACAAGAACTTGTATAAAATATAATCAAGAAGCCGAGACTAATGAGAAAAATAGTGCAATAAAAACAACTTTATATCGATGCATAGTCTCCATTTCAAAAAATCTAATAATTATTCCATCATTCACCCATATTAGAAGCTTGTCCATAATTACTTAAGTTCATCAACTAATAGAGCAATGACAAGTCACCAATCATTTTTCATGAGAACTCAAAATATAGAACACTTCATTCACTTAATCTATTAATAAAATGAAATAAACAACTTATACCTTCTGAGATGATTCTTGTGCAGACTTTCCAAGAACAAGTTTTATCATTCTTTTCAACTTCTTGATTTCTTTCTCTAAGTCTTTTACTTTTACTTCCAAATTACTACATTGATGCTTGTTACCTCCTTAACTTGGAGAACCATACACATCCTTGCCTTTGATGCCTGCTCCCTAACCAACAACACGACCATGTGCTGCTTCTTTTGTCACTTCTCGAGATATTTTCCATTCATCCACTAGCAAGCCTTGATCTATAACAGTGGATCTCATTGATTCCATTGTTTCCTATAATAAATACAAACATTTGTGTTTTAGTGCATATAGTAATGAAATCATGCAAATAAATCAGGAATATTATGAAAATTTAATATCAAAAACACACATGCATTTCCTTTGCCTTGTTACTTGCCCATGTCCCCTTACATGAAACATCTTGAATAAATCAAGTGGACTAAGTTAAGTACCTATTTGTTACTGCAATAAAGAATTGAAATTCAATAAGATCATAATAAATAAACACACTTCTTTTATGATCAAAGTCAAACATGTTCTCTTCCCATTTCTGTTCTATGCTTGGCCATTGGGACGAACTTGTAGTATGAATAAGTTTGGACTTGGTTCAATTCCTCTTGCTCGTTGTGCTTGTTTTCTATATATAATTTAAAAAAAAGCATAAAATCAACTTGGTTATTCTGAACCATTGTTGAGTACTAGAGAATTCATATTTATAGAGAGTAAAATTATCATTTTATGCTCCAAGTCTCACTAACATTTTCACTTTCACATGTTTAAATCCTCTAAGCTTTTATTATGTGTGTTTTATTATAATTTAAGTATTTTATATATTTCAGAGATATTTTGGCCATTTTATGACTAACGAGAAGTCAGACAGCAAAACTGATGGCATTTTTGAACAAATAATGGTCGAAAACCTTAGGAGGAGTATAAATGGATATTCGGCATACGATACTGTTCACATATTAGGTAATATTCACAAGTACAACAATGTTTCACATATACGGTATGATGATGTGGCATTGACCGATGATGTGACAGGATGTTATTGGACTAAAATACTAATGTGGTATTGACTGATGATGTGGCAGCATCTTATGGGACCGAAATGTTGATGTGGTGTTGACTAATAATGTGTACCAACCAATCAAAGCTTGCCATGTGGCACAATCCTGAGCGTATGAATTATTTTCATCTGATGGCCATGATTTACTTATGTATTTATAAATAGAGGGCTCCTCCGTCTAATTTGACACTCTTGAATCCATTTTCGAGCTCCATTTTCTATAATTCTCTCTCCATCTTGTATTTTCTACATATTTTAATAAAATTACCATTTTACTCATTGTTTAATTATAAGTGGCTAGTTTATTTCAAGCTTGGGTTGAAGGTGAAGGCTAAACATGATCCATGGGCTTAGGTAAGTTTATTTTCTTTTTCTCTCTGATTTATGTGGTTGTTTTGACTCATTGTCGACAGACAGTGTATCATGTCTAAATTTTGCACAGTATACCTGCTCCCTAGTGAAGGATCGTTACTGTTTGGCACAATGAGCACTTAACATCATTTTAATTAGAGAGAAAATTTCCCGATAGTATTTTATGGGTCGTCTTGACTCAGTATTGACAGAGAGTGTATCTAAGCTATTTAGTGGATGGTCTTGCTATGTTGTTGATTATTATCATCTAGCACAGCGTGTTCTTGACACCACACTTAGTGGAAGATCATTACCCCTTGCACACTGAGCGTTTGATGTCATATTTATTAGAGTGAGAATTATGAGGAGTTGAAATACTCACTTCATGAATTAATTGGAACTAAAAACATAAATATTAAGCCTATGGTGAAATATTGAGTATGAATTTAGAGACTCAAGCTTTTCATTTGCATTATTTTCATCTTTAATTCATTCCCGCCATTTTATTTTAAATCTTAAGATAAAAAAATTCACTCCCAACCAACTCACATATACACCTAAAAAATTAACCTCATGCATAATTAAATCTATATTCTCGTGGGACCGAACACAAAATCTATTTACAATAAATTCGTACCCTTACGAGTACAATAAAATGTGGACAACACCCATCAAGAACAACTCATGTATAAAGTACATAGACAATATTTATAAGTTTCTTATTCCTATAATGATTCTAGCAACTATAATTCACTGATAAATTAAAAGAATAGCAAAGCTTAAGAAAGAAAATGACAGAAAAGTATTATGCTAACAGTCATTATTAGTACTTTCCACCCCTCATCCATCCATTTGTCAATCATTTTACCTACCATCATATATCTCTAAAGTCATAACATGTCCTTGAGCAACTAAAACGACCCGTCCCGCATCCCCAGGGCAAATCTATCTAAACTTGTATAATCGAATCAATAATAATTATGATATCTAAGAATTCTATCAAAAATTCGACAGAATCTCCCCTATAAATAAAACATCCCCAAGCCTGCAATTTACAAAACAATACTCCCAAAATAATTCAATATACATCCATCCTTCATAACCAACTTCTCAAGTCAACATACCAAATACCACCCAAATCAGTCTAATATTAAAATATAATGGTTATCCTCAATTACAAAATATAACAAATAAATACAATTCGCAACATCTCAAATATCAAAATATTAAATATACGACTCCGAGCACCATCACGTGGCCACAATTTCAAATCTAACTATCATTGCTGGGTCGACTAATGTACCTGCAAATCTCCTGTGGGGGAGAAATATAATAAAAATGGGATGAGTATAAAACTCAGTGAGCTCAGTGAGTGGATAGTAATTTTTAAAAAATAAATTTATTTAAAATGATTTAATCTTTCTCAAATCAATTTCATCAAAATATTATAAGAACTTATATAAACATATTCAATTCAAATTAGTCACTGAAATAACTATATTACATAAATCTGCATAAAATCAATGAAATCATAATACTTATAATATCAAATACTGAATACCAAAAACTATCATCAAACTAGTACCCAGGGGAATGATCTTATCATATCCGGACCTCGACAGACGGGCAAGGCAATCAGGGAACCATCATGCCCCAGAGCTACAACGGATAGATGGGGAAACCTCATCTCATATCTCATGTATCTCAACACCTGTATCTCTGTAATCATCATACTGCATGCATAAGCCCCCAAAAGGCAAAAGCGTCCAAACACACGGCCCAAAGTCTCTATGTGTATTCAGACGGGCCCCAAAGGCCTCTATCTCATCTCATCTGTATCTCTGTATTCATCTCATATTATCTGTATCTCTGTATCTGGAGGGCAAGGGTACTATCCAATGATTTTCCAAACAACATTTTATACACATGTACATAAACATATAATCACATCTGAAATCTCATTTTCTTTTTATTCAACATATCTCAAATCCACTTAATTCTAATATCACGCATTTACTCAAAACGATAACAAAATCATTAATCAAACTCATTCTTAATAACAATAAATCAACACATAGATAAAAATCAATTTTCTAGAAAATCATTAAATCGAAGCATCAAATACTTATTTATCAAAACATACTACAATGTATCATAAAATCAGCATATACTATGAAAATAGGTTTTGTATATTCCACTCACAGTGACGAAGTCTAGACTCAGTATCAACAACGTCCGCGGGTTGATTGTCGTTCGCGGATCCTCCTAATCAAGAAAACGACATAATCATTCTCTGTAAATTTGAAATACAATTAATTTTACATAATAATTCTCGAAAAGAATATCTATCAACAATAAATTATTCCCGCATGCACAAATTTACCGAAATACCCCTACATGCCAAAATTACCAAAATGCCCCCAACATCATTATGTTACCAAAATTATCCTCAGAATCTTCAATTACTAAATGGTCCTCAATTCAGATCACGAAATTACCACAATGTCAGAAATTATGAAATTACCCTCGGAGCGTAAAATTACCAAAATATCCTTAACGACTTAAATTACCGAATTACCCTCGAAATCTCAAATTACCTCACTGCCCTAACCTAAAATTACCAAATTATCCACTGATTCCATAAATTACAAATTGACCCTAAAGTTTTCTGAATTTACCGAATTGCCCCTGCCGGTCAACGGTGACCAGACTTCAGTCAACGACGACGGGAAGCTTAGGTCTGATAGTTCAGACCTCGGTGAGTCCAACGGTGTCGACGGTGACCTCCCACGTGCGGCGATGGCGGCGGATCGTGCTCCCAAAGCCGCGAGCTTTCCAAGTGGCCGATCGTCGACAATCCGGCCGTTTCAGGTGACAAGGTTGGTTGGAAAATGATGTTGGTGACGTGAGGAGTAGAACCCAGCTGGAGGTGTGCCCAAACTCCGGCGAAATCAACGGCGATGGTGATGGGTTTTTGGCCGTGGATTTTCAAGCTTCAAACGGCGGCGTTCCAGTCGTTTTCCGGCAACGAGGACGGCTGGGTTATGACGGCCGAATTCCAAGCTTCAGATCGGTACCAAGCTCGGCCAGTGAGGTGGCCGGAATCGCGAAATCCGTCCGGTCAAGGTCGCTGGTCGGGTCGGATTCGCCGGTCAAACCGGATCAATTCTCTCTCTCTCTCTCACGTGCCCTCTCTCTTTCCTTTTTTGGAAACCAACTTCCCACTTTCCATTTATAGAAACTGGCTTTTTTTTTTTTTTTTTGTTGGCACTTAAAGCTTAATACAAATTAAGTTAATACCGGATGACCGAAAATAAAATCCGACTATCCGAGTTTTTTAATTGTGCTCAATTTATCTTGATTTAATGTTGTGACAATTTTAAAATTAATATCGAAGAGGAAAAATTAAATCATACACTTAATTAGGAAAAATCAAAGTGCATATATTACGCTTTGACCTTTCCTCAACCATTTTTTTTCTTTTTGCTACTTGAAGCTGGTACAAAATCAAATAAGATACAAATTAGCCATTAATTTAAATTTAATTGTGCATTAAACATTAAGTTAATACCTTCATCTATTGTAGTAAAACATAAAGCTTCACCACCAATTATAGAGCTAATTCAGTATCCCTGTTATGTGTGCCAGCTTGAGACTTTCCTTTGCTAGCAACTATGTCATTTGATCTTGTAATTTTCATTTGTCTTTTTCCCTTCGTTAGTAGCTAGAGACTTCTTTTTGTTTATAGTTCGAAACTTTCCATTTTTAACCATTCTATCAAACCTTATCTTGAAATTCTTACAAGAATTTTAAAGAATAAAGCATCATTAGAAGCCAATTAAACATTCAACAAAAATATTTCAAACAAACACAAATGGCAGAAACGGTTAGATTAATAATAGTTACAAAACCTACATGATAAAAAAATAATGCAGCATGCACTATACAGGGTCATAATAAGTTACCATTTTTAATTTGCAAAAGGAAAATAGGGAATATTTTTTCTAATTTGCAAAGTGTTAAGCTTATTTGTTTTTCAAGCCTAACCAAATCTTATTTTTTCAAAACCTTAGCACATGATTCTCTAAAAAATGTGCTAACTTCTATCAAAGCATCACAAATTTCTTTAGGTAAAACCTCTCGCATTGTAAGAGACAATAATCTCTCTGAGAACACATGACGGTCATGAGTCTTCATGCACATAATTTTATGCTCGAGTATATTCAGACATCTTAACAAATTAGCTGAGTATTCATCTGGAACTTGCACATTCATAAGCCACTCACACAATCTTTATCTCTTTTCATTTGTCAAACTACAAGAAGCAATGGGCAAAATAGGTTTTCCAACTTCATATTTTGGATGAAGCTCATGCTTTATATTCAAGGATTCTATATCAAGGAGAGCATTTAGGTTATCTTTTGTTTTGCCATCAATATTAAAAAGTGTGCCAAGTATATCATCGCACACATTTTTTTTCAATGTGCATGACATCTAAATTATGACACAACAAAAGTGTTTCCAGTATGGTAACTGAAAAAAAAAATACTATGTTTTTTCTAATTCTTGTGCTTTTTAAACCCACGAATGACTTGCTTTTTCCCTGTTTTACTAAATATTATTGGCCTTAAACTTTCAAGTTCATTTAGCCCTTGCCCTTGCTCACCAGATGGTCTTTTCGGTGTAGCTTTCTTTTCTATCAGACCATCAAATTGGCTCTTTTGAAATCTACACTTATGTCCCAGTGGCAAAAATCGATGATGCCTCATATAATATATTTTTGAACTGTGATATAATCTACAATGAGCAATCTTCTTAGCACAACATGGGCAAGCCAACTTTCCTTTTGTGATTCAACCAGATGTAAGATCATATGCAGGAAAGTCATTAATTGTCCCCATAACAACCGCTTTCAATTGAAAATTTAAATGTGTGGAAACATTATAAGTATTCACTCCATTTTCCCACAACTCCTTCAACTCATCAATTAATGGCCTCAAGTACACATCAATATCATTACCTGGGCCTTTTGGGCCTGGGCTAAGGAAAGACGTGAACATATACAGCTCTTTCATACACATCCAATGTAGAAGATTGTATGGAAATAAAAGGACAAGCCAACAACTGTATCCAAAATTCATATTTTCAAAAGGATTGACGCCATCAGTAGCTAAGCCCAATCGAACATTATGGGGATCACTATAAAATGACTCATAAATGTAATCAAAACTGTTCCAAGCCTCAGAATCTGCAGAATGCCTGGGCAACCCATCTTTAACACGCTTGTCAGAGTGTCATCTCATGTGTGCAGCTATTTTAGATGACATAAATAACCTTTGAAGTCTAGGTGTAATAGGAAAGTAACATATAACCTTCAAAGAACATTTTTGGCTTTCCCTTCACCACCTTACCTTTTGTCTTCCATCTCGAAAGCCCACTAGTTGGACATTGAGATGCATTATACAATCAGTCATACTTGCGTCAAATTTTTCATAATACAAACCATTATCTTTAACTATCTTTTTTGCATCATAATTCCACATGTGGTGGGCAATGTATCTTAACAGTCCCCTTGAGATCAGTTGGGTTATAGAGTAAATGCCAAGCTTGTGCTGAAAGAGGAAGAAAAGATCTTTATCCAACAAGAAGGGAACATGCTTGGCTTTAAGGAGTCCTTGAATGACTTCTTGTTGTTGAAGAAGTGGGTTATGTGTCATGTTGATGGCGCTCTTGTCGTTGTTGAGGAGGTGAGGAACATGTAAAGTTGAGACCCCGATGTCCTACAATAAAGAAAGAATCCAAGTTAATTAAGTCATTTTGGGAAACAAATTAAGCCCGATATTCTACTTCTACAATGGATCAGGCAACAATTTTTTGTTTCTTGTTACACCATGAGATTATATTTGTCCCAAGGTAAACACAAAAGCATGTTGTGCAACATTCTATTTCAAGGTAGGGTTGCCAAAAAAGTCCAAGTAGAGCTGCATGGATTGGGCTTGGATATGGGCTGAAAAATATGAAGCCCGCATAGATTGGGCCTAAATAAGGGCCTAGAAAAAGCCTGGGCTTTTTAATTTATAAAAAAATATATCAAATTAAAAAATTAAAATAGTATATTAACTTTTTTTTTATATTAGTATTTACGGGTGGGCATGTGTTGGTTTGGTTTGGGTTTACTTTAAACCCAAACCAAACCATAAAAGTTTGGGTTCGATCCAAACCAACCCAAATAATTTCAACCCAACCCAAACCAACCCATTTGGATTTGGTTTGAATTTTATTATCAATTTTTTTTTTTAATTTTGATAAATGTAATTATATAAAAATTATAATAATTATTAATTGTTATTAATTATTAAATTGATACTAAAATATGAAAAACATATAGTGAATAAAAATTATAAATAATAATTTTACAATAACTTAATCCTTAAATTAAAGAATACTAGAAAATTAAAATAAAGTTTAATAACAAAAATCATTAATTCTCAATAAAAAAGAACGTAAACTCTAATAATAAACTTCCACAAACATGACATTAATAAGTAAATTCAAAGAAAGCAAATAAAAACAATTATGTGAGTGCCATTTAGTTAAAATAATAAAATTTCTTTAACTAAAAAAATGTATCCTTTGACTTATAATTATTGAGATGATAATTTTCTATCAAATGATGTTTTTTTTTTTCAATAGGTTGATTGCTCATGAATTTCAAGATGGAGGATCAATGTCAATAAATCCCATAAAAAAAAAACCGGAGTATTATTTATGCTACAATATCAAAATAGCACACAAATGTTAATTTTATTTATAATAAGGATTTATAATTTCTGTCACAATAATATTTTATCAGTGGCGAAATATTATTTCTCATAATTATTAATTATTTCCTTCCAATGGGCTAGGAAACTATGCCCTCAAAAACCATCTCAACATTATTACTATAATTTTCCTTAATTTAAATACGAAAACAACAATATAGATTTGGTGTTTTTCTTATTATTGTTAGAAACATAAAAGCGGTAATTATGTAAGTATAATCTGAGTTCATAAATTAAAAAAAAAATGATTTCATTTCATCAAACACTAATTTCATCTCATTTAATTATTTACAATAACATTTATTTAATTCAGATTTGTTTTTACATGTTGTTTTCCTTTTCTAACTGTTAATAATTGATCACGATGTGAACAATTTAACAATAACCTTTCACTTATTTGTTTTTGTTTTCATTTATTTCATTTGACAAGTTTGAGTGTTGGGGTTTTATTCATGACCCATGAGTAAACCATACCCAACCCATAATGAAATGATTTTTTATATAAAACCCACAATTAACACATTTTCATAATTTACCCAACTCAAACCATTTAATTTGGTTTGGGTTTGGTAAACCCATGAATTATGGGTTTATACCCACCCGTATTAGTATTTGTGATTTAGTATGTTGTGTTACTAATATCAAGCCCGGACTTTTTAATTTATGAATAAAAAATATCAAATTAAAAACTCAAATATTATATTAATAAGCATTTATTATCTATTTTGTTGTGCTACTAATATTTTAAATATTTGACTATTTTTCTATTATGTATAGAATAATTATCTTTAATTTAAATTTTTTACTTTATTAAAAATTTATTTAAAAAATAATGAAGGCCCAAACTTGCCTAGTCTAAGTTTGGATGGGCTTTTGAATGGCATGGGCTTATTCTCAACGAGTTGGGCCTGGGCCTAGGCTTTAAAAGGCTCAGTTCAAGCCTGGCCCAAGCCCTTAATTTGCCAACTTTATTTCAAGGCAACCAATGCAATTAGAGTTCGAAAAAGCTTTGATTGATTGGAGTTTTACTTAAAGAAATCGAAGTCCGAAGTTGAGAGTGCCTTTGAGATAGCGTAGGATTTTTGTAACAACTTTAAGGTCTTGTTTGGTAGGGCTTTGGAAGTGTTAACAAGCTTTCTTGACAACATGAATAATGTCTAGCCTAGTGAATATGAGATATTGTAGGTTGCCCACAAAGGTATGGTAATTTGTGGCACATATGGGTTTTTAATCATCATCTTATGGTTAGCTTTTGACAACCATAGGGGTCCGATTAAGGATACAATTAGGTAAAGCAGACTTGGTTAACAAGTCATGCATGTATTTGGCTTAGGATAAAAAATATCTCTTGTAAAGCACCAAATTTCAATTCCTAAAAAGTAGCTCAATAAGCTTAAGTCTTTTAATGCAAACGGAGTTCTGAGTTGGTTGATAATGGATTGAATTCTTTCGAGATTATTTCTTGTGATAATTACATCATCAACATAAACCAAAAGCAAATCATAATATTGTTAGCATAAAAAATAAAGAGGGAAAATCAGCTTTGTAAATTATAAATCCAAGACCTAAAAATGCTAATGATAAACACTCAAACTAAGCATTTGAGGTTTGTTTGAGTCAGTATAAGGGCTTGTGAAGCAAGCAAACATGGTCAGGTAGATTTTGATTCATAAAGCTGGGTGGCCGGTCCATGTTGGCAGTTTCTTTTTACTTGACTATGTAAGAAGGCATTTTGAATATCTAGTTGTTTGATAAGCCATTTGGAACTAATTACGAGGGCTAAGACAAGTTGTATAGTAGTTGGCTTAATGACAGAAGTCTTGTCGAAGTCAATGCCAATAACTTGTGTATATCCCTTTAGGAATAAAAGGGCTTTTAACCAATCCACTGTACCAATCTTCTCGATGTTTGGTTTTATAAACCCACTTTGAACTAACTAAATTAGCATTAGGTAAATGAACTAAGGTCTATGTCTTATTTTGATAGAAGGCAACAAGTTCATCGGCCATCGCTTGCAACCATGGATGAGGTTTGATTCAATTATAGTAGCATGATTGGTATAAAGGACAAAGACAAGATCTTGTTTGAGCTTGTTGATTGTTAATATAGGAAAGACTCTATTGTTTTGGCAAGAGATATGTTTAGTTCAATAAATAACTTTCCTAAGAGATTGTTCAAGGCACATGAGTTATGGTTGTCACTTTTTTTTAAGTTCGTTGTGAAGTCGTGTTTATGTTTATATTATCATTAGAAGTTTGTGTTATTAGATGAGGAGCTCTTTTGAGGTGAATTTATAATGGGATGTCCAAGTCAAGAGGTGGGAGGTTTATGAAGGTTTTCAATTATCACAGTTTTGTCCAAAAGACTTGGAGTGCGAGGTAATGATTCATTCCTATTTGAAGGTGTGGTAGTGTGTTTTAGATTATTAACTTTAGTGTGCCCAAGAGAATTGTTATTGAACGACTCTGTTAAAGTTTTTAGGAGCCATTGTGGCACATCTAAGGTAATGGGAACCCTACAAGCATTTTACATAGGAGAATAATCTTTTAGTTTTGATAAGGGAAACATAACTCACCAAGGATTAAATGACGAGAGATATAAATTCAATTGTTTTTAAGAAAAAGACAGCAATGTCCCTTGTGAGTGGGGCTATAACCTACAAAAATACAAGGAAGAGTCTTTTTATCAAATTTGATTTTGTTGTAGTCATTTAAAGAGACAACTAAAAATTCTAATTTTATTATAAATATGAGTTTCCTTGAAAAGTAACCCATGAGGCATTTGCATCTTAATAATCCTTTGTGGCATTTTATCTATGAGATATGCGATTGTTGAAACAACCTCTATCAAATGCTCAAATGGTAACAAAGATTCAGATGACATTGTAAAGGTAGTCTTTATTATATGTCTATGCTTCCTTTCAGCAGCTCTATTTTGTTAAGGAGTATAAAGACATGAAGTATGTTTGATGATTCTAGATTGTTAAAGGTCTTGTTGGAAAATGATAGAGGTTCTCTTTATTTTCTACAACAAAGTCAAAAGAGTGAAATTCCACTGAACAATTTATATCATCTATAAGTTTGTTGACTAACAAGAGGTTCTCTTTAAGTTTGAAAACAAGCAAAAAAAAATTTGAAGTTTGATTTCCCATGCGTGGCATCACCAATATGAGAACTAGGTAAGTTTTGGACATTCCCTACAAAAATCTTATCAAAACATTTGCAAGGAACAAATTTCCTAAACCTACTAGTGTTATTTATCATGTGGGTAGTAGCTCCTAAATTAGGATAAAGTTGTGGGTCGTTCTCATCATGCAGATTCATGGCCACAAGGGCTTGTGGTACTGCCTTTTAAAGAGTAAAGTAGTAGTACCTTTGTTTATAAGCAGTAGCATTATGGTTAGTCTTGCCATAAATTTTACGTATTATACCTAATTTAGAATTATGTTTCCACTTATCATTTTCTGTGTAGCAATGTTTTGGTGTAGGTGGCAGATTGGACCATTATTGTTGAACTTTAGCCACAGCAAAGAGTTGTTAGAGGGTAATTGATTCATGTTAAAAGATTGATTCATGTTGTTATGCCCACTGTTAAAGGGAAAATTTCCTCTTCCACGAAGGTTGTTGTTGAAGCAGCCTTTTTGTCCTTGTCCTAAAAAACGTTTCCCATGTCCACGTTGGCCAAAGAAAGCTTGCTGTGGATCCGCTTCTTTGCCATCATTTTTCTGAGCGATCACAGTCTACTCATGGTTTTTTAAGGATGATAGGAATAATTTTAAACTTGGATAAGATGGCTTGGTCAACACAACCATTTTTAAGTCAACATACTCGATTCTCAGTGCTCATGTTGTTGAAAAGACTTTGTCATCATTAGTCAATGACTTTCCAATGCCAGCTAGATTGTCGTACGGGCCTTTGAATTTTTTAAGAAGTCGTCAAGCTTCAGGAAGCTTTCCTTAGGGAGAATAGATTATCTTTAAGCCAAGACTCATGCTCCTTCGTAGCGGGAGCTTGTACTCTTCAATGAAGAGATAAACTTATCTTGTTGTTTGTCATCCAACTATTGGTATAAGGATGTCTTCCATCATCATTCCATGTAACCAAGTAAAATAACCTATAATTGTCTGCTAAAATTGAAAAGGTAGGGTTAGTGACAAACTATCCATTATTTGGAAATTGTTTAGGGTAGTGCATCATTAGAGATGTGATTGTCGAGTCCTAGGTTGCTGATCAAGAGAAGGATTTAGGACCTCCATAAGAGATAATTGTTGCTAGAGAGTCTGACAGAGATTAAGTTGGCACATTGATGGATAATTTACGGAGAGAGTTTGGCCTCGATTTGAGTGTTACATAAAGAAGCATAAGCTCCGATACTATGGTAATTTTCAAGAGTATTGTATGTTGGATCCATCTCATTTTGGTGGTCCAAGCCGAAAGGTTCCATTAGATTGGGTGTTTAAGTAATTAAAGAAAGATTGGTAGGCTAAGTGAAATTAGCGTATATAATTTATAAAGGCAAATAAGTGGAAACAATAGTAACATGAGAAGAACACAAAAATGTGTGTGAGAGAGAGGAAAAAAAAATGCAATGGCCCACTATATCAATTTGTGTTCAAGGGTTTCAATCTTTGATTAGGCAATCAGAAGCAGAATTTAACTCCATTTTCTCCTGAAATACCTACTTGTTAGAGAGACATATATTAGAGTGTTGTTGTAAGTCAAGATTATTAAGATTCTTGATGTTGTTAATCTCAAGTGTTATCTAGAGAAGAATTTGTATTCTAGTCCCATTATTTATATAGTGGAAGGTTATATCAGACCACAATCCTATAATATTTCCCGATTTGGGTTTTCTTTGTAAAAATATGTGTCTTGTGGTTGATTTATTGCTTTGAATTGTGTTGGTTTTTTTTTTGTGTATTAATTCGTAGTACACATGAACTTTTAATCACATAAAGAGGAAAATAGTTTGTTTTTACTTTATTTGCAACTATTTGTGTGGGTCCCTTTCCTAACATTATGAATGACTGAATGCTTTTGATGTATTTTCTTAATGTACAAGAAGGATTATGTATTTATACAGGAGTTGAGGAATTATATATGGAAGAAATATTTTACAGAACTAATGAGATTCATTCTGAACTTAGACATTCACTAGCCGTTGGTTATGTTATGAAGAAAATCTAGACTTGCATGGTAGTTGGCTATCCATTTTTTGGTGAGTCTGCATGTCATGGGATTATGTGAGATCATTCCATTGCAAGCCTTTGGTAAGAGCAATACAAATTGCCATATTTGTTTCCAAAGGTTTGTTACTTTCCTTGTTGATGCTGGATTGAGTTGATGTGTTGATCTTTTCCATGTTGGTACATTACGCGTGTGTCTGCATATAGTTCATGCGTTGTGATTGTTTGAAATCCATGAATTCCACATTTGGTGGGCAAATTGTCCCACCACATAAGAAGAGGATAGATGACTAACAATTTGTGACGTATTTTGGGCAAATTGTCTTATATCATTATAGTATGAACGAATCGTGATAGAATTTTGGTCTGTCATAAATCGATGATGGTTTTATGATAGAATTATTGTCTATAAAGAATTTATGATAGAATAGTGATAGAAATTTTTTCTATCAAGAAATTGTGATAGAAATATAAATTTGACCATGTTTGACCAAAATTTTGATTTAATATTTTATTAAAAGAAAAATAAAAAAAGTGTATTATAATTTCATTGATAATTTAAATTATATGAAAAAGTAAATGAAGGAATTGAACTGTGAGTTTTATCAAAATGCTACAAAAAGTACGCCTCTCCAAACCTAAGAAATTGAAACCCTAGAAGCTCAAACCCTCACTCACGATTGAATAATCTTCCTACATTCACAGCCTATTAACCTAATAAAAGAGTTGACTTTCAAATCCCACCAAGAGGCCACAGAGTCGATGTCTTCCTAGTGGTTCTCTTCAATTCACGAGAGTTTGATCGAAAATTATGAAAGAGCTGGTGTTGATTCTTGGCTTCAATTCCAGCAAAAGTGAAGCGGCGAGAAGAGAGAGGTAAGCAGATAGATACAGGTAATGACAAGTAATATGTTGTTGGTGGTGGCTTGTGAGGTTTGGATCAAGATTCTATCACATCCTTCTACCACAGTGATGTTGCTTTCTAGAAATCATTAACCTAGGTAATTTAACTAATTAACTAAATTTAAATCTGTTAACTCTCAATATAAGGTTTACTTACAAAAATGAACTCTAACTTGTCTTTTCATTTGATCACATTATGACCATTATGTTTTTTTAGCCACCTAAATTACGTTTGCCTGTGATTTTCGGACACGAAGCCATTAGGTAATTCAATTGATCAACCTACTCTTTTTTTTCTTAAGTTCATTTGCTTAATTATTCACTCTATTGACTTAATTATTACTAGTGGCTTCCCTGAGATTCTAGAGATTGCAACTGTATACACATGGATGACCCAACAATCAAGTGATCAACACAATAAATAATAATATGAATAATCATGAAATAGGTAGGAGTCAGTTACTGAGAAATAATGTGCCATAATATAAGAAACTTTGCATCTTATAACTTTTCCAGCCTTTTATGATGCAGATTTTTCTGAAAGTTGAATTGCAATTCAATGTTGCTTATCCGATTATTTATTGGACAAAAAGGAATTTAAAAATCAACTTTTAGTGATTTAAAAGGAATCGAACATGCTACCAACTCTCTTGTTAGAAGTTGTAATTTCATTGATAGATTCTAGGCTTCCATGGACCTGTGAAGTATTAAGTTATCTCTTGTAATAAAAAAAATGTATTCACTCTGCTAAAGGAACTAATTATTATGGGAAAGGTAATGTTTCTAATTCTGGATAATTTCTTTTTCTTTAATGCATATAGTTATTTTAGCCTACATTTCTTTGTTAGTTAGATAATTCACATATATGCAAACGAATTATTTATTTTATTTACCTATCTGTGAAAAAAATAAAAATAAAAGCAATTTAATAAACTGATGTAAATGCTATTATTATTACTAATCTGCAGGCTATTTACTATGACTTCGACAATGGTGTCTATCATAGATAACATTATTTTCTTTTCTAATTCTTCTAAAAGTATCAATTGAGAATTTAGTGTAAACTTTAGCAATTTTGCTATAGATTTGTTGTCAAAATAGCTGATGAAAGTTTATAGGGGGTTTTTTTTTTTTTTGGTCTTTTCTACAGTAAAAACAGCCCTTGGTAAATTGCTGGGGCTGTTTTTACTATAGAACGACAGCAAGACAGCCTTTGTAGATTTTTAGGGGCTTTTTGCTGTGTTCTAAAGTCAAAACAGCTCCTAGCAATTTTTTGGACTATTTTGTTTTCAAAACGTTTTTTAGGATTGTGGAGAAAAGAGGGGAATAACAGCAGTATTTTTTTAGGAGGCTTGATGATGAGTTTGATAAATTTGGCAAGTGTTACCAGACTAAAGTGAAAAAAGTTTATGTTGAGGCTGGAAGTTTAGGTGAGCAAGTGCACATTTTGGTCGCTCTCGGGATAAAAACTAAGAAATTGGAAGGAGTTATGCAGGATTTTGTACAATTCAAGCCTGAAGAACAAAAGCATGAAAGCAGGATGATTTTGAAAATTCTTGAATAGTATATGTCTCAACTTGCTTTTATACAATATCTGTGGCATTATTTTTGAAGTTTGACAATATTAATCTTGTGATTAACACTTTAATGCAAAGAAGGAATACACTCAGGATGAACTTAGTGAGGTTCTTTTGGAATGGGCTAACCATTTTTTCCACATCCTTATCGCATTTGCAAAATAGTTAGTATGTGTATGAAACTGTAGATGGACCTTGTTATTAGTTGTTACAATTTGTTGAAATTAAAGTTGTAGTGTTAAACTATAATGGTTGTTGTTAAGGATTGCAATATAGATGTTATGCATTTGATAATATTAGGTATTTTGATTGATTTTGGTGTAGATTGGGTTGCTGGGTATAGGTCAGAGTGTTGTTGTGTAAATCGCTGGATTTAGAGCGCTGTTGGAAGATGGTGGGTTGTTACGTATGATTTGGAATGTTGTTGGGTATGCGGCTGGAATTATGATCAAGATGCATGAGCCTTAAGTGGGTGAATTTGAGGTTGGATTTTAAAGTTCACTGAAGCACTCAACTACTTACAACAACTCCTAAATGCATATGAAGTAATTACTGCCACAATAATGGAGGTATCGTTCAAATTTATATTTTGAGACAAAGTCATCTGGGTTTCAACTATAAATAAAATATGCATTTGCATATAGTCTCAGTGTCTCCGATGGCTGATATTTAGAAACTATGTCCAGCTCAGCTTAGGTGTTGATGCATTGACCAATTAAATCAACGATAAATAAATTACTAGCAAGATTAACATTATGATATCCCTGAAAAGTATCGTCTGATGATTATTAATCCATTAGAGGTATCATGTCTACTGATAGAGATGTTTCCAAGAAAACCGAGTTCAGGTTTTTTTTGGTGAAAATAAGTCCTGAAAAAGAACTTAGTACCTTCGCTTTAGAATTGACATTTGTGGATCAGGAATTGGCTTGGAACACAAGGGAGGGGTTTAGATAATTAGCACTCGCAAATAATACAACTCGTATTATTGAAAAAATAATAATAATAACTCGTATTCTGACTTTGATTGTTTACAAAGTGTGAATTTACAAAAGTTATGTGCATAATGAAATAGCTAGCTATAAGAGATTTAATTACATAACTACAGAAATATAGCTGGAGTGCATAATCTGCTTTCCTAAACTACAAAATATGTAATGAAATACTTCCTTTTTAAAGATACATGATATTCTAAATTCTTGATAGTGAAATTCAATGATGGCCTTGACTTGTGCAAGCTATGCTGTGTGTTTTAACTGTTGGTGAATTTTCTTTTGTTGACCATTTACAGCTTGCTTATTAGTCCCCCTCAAGTTGGCAAGTGACATACGATCTGGATTCTACGGTTTTGTCAGAAATTGCCAAACATGACTTTCGAGAGAGCTTTGGTGAATACATCGACAATTTCCAAGGAAGAAGGAACTAGTTTTGTCACCATCGAAGGGACTAATTTTTTCACCATCAGACCTTCTGCAACCTTTTCTCGAAGAAAGGGATAATCAACCTCTATATGCTTGGAGCGAGAATGGAAGACAAGATTAATAGTCATATATAAAGCACTTAAATTATCACTAAGCAATTGAGGAGGTTGAGCAAGAGAAATCCTTATTTCACGAAAGAGATATGTGATCCATGTTAGCTCAGTTGCTGTCAAAGCAAGTGCCTTATATTCAACCTCTCCATTGGGTCTAGATACTGTAGGTTGCTTTTCGGAGGACCAAGAGATACATTTAAGGCTTCGGGGTAACTTACTTTCAATTCTCTATCTATGGTGTTATCCCATCACATGCAAGTGGGAGATATTGGAATTGGTGCCCATGATGGGCTAGATAGGCCCAAGAAAAGAAACATCTAAAAGCTTATTTTATATAGAGTTTAATATTACTATAAGAAAATAGATAATAGATGACGAAAAATAACTGTCATAAAAGGAGGTTTATGATAGACAGTTCATTTGTCATCTATGTCACTGTCATTAATTTATGACATAATCTTTTCCGTCATGAATTCATGATAGCATTTCGTAGTCGTATATCTATCACATAATATTTTAATGTAAAAAAATAATTAAATTAAAAATTAAATTTATTTAAATTTTTGCGTTATTTTTTGTAAATTTTTAGGGAAAAATTTAATTATTATTTGAAAATTTATTATTCAATTTTAGCGGGAAATTATTTACGATAAAATATATGATGGCTTTTTCCATCAAAGTTTTGGTTTTTTTCTAAAATTATATTATAATTATAATTATAATTTATTGATGAATTCCTGTTTACAAATTTAATTAATTAATAAAACAAATATCATAAAAAAATTGATATCAATTAATTTTGAAGCCAATTAATAAAACTCGATGAGACATAGCATAGGCTACGCGACACTTGAAAAATTACTGACATCAAAAGCATAATCTGATCAAGAAAAATAAAGGAGATAAAAACTTTCAGCAGAAAATCCGACCATTTGAGGCAAAGTTTAGAACGAAACTGTGCATAAGCCATCAATTCTCAACATATTTTATTCGTAAATAACACCTAGTCCTAACCCGAAAACTCCCGAAAGATTCTTCCTTAGCATTTCTCCTTTCATCCCTCTTCTCAAACTTTGTTTTTATATATATGGATCCATTGGAGTGTACATTTAAGCTGTATCTAACATGAGTTCTTCAGAACCCACTCTCACCATCGTTGAAATACCAAATCCTGTAGCAGAGCGCATCTTCTCGCTCCAGACGGGACCAGCAATGTCAATATGCATCCACTGAACCTTCTCATCAACATACTGCAAAAGCAAAAATTCAAATTTCAGATATGTGCAGCATGCTTCTGAATTCAAAGGACTCTGTTTTTTGAAAGCGAGACAAAGCGTAAGAAGCCGTTAAAAGGATTTCCTTTGTCCTACTGTGTGTAGGGTTCTCAAAATGAAACCAACCAGAATTGTGAAAACAGAAAAGGAAAATGATCTGTTAAAGTTTGTTTACTAAGGTCAGGAGAGAAAGCAAGTATGCACAAGTGTTATGTTGGAAGAATTGCTATAAGAGAGACTGTAGATTTGCTTGATTGCATTACCTGTTTCAAGAACAGAACTGCAATGATAGCACCACCTTGCCGACCACCAGTGTTAACCATGTCAGCCACTGCAGATTTCATCATCTCCCAAACAGCCAACTTTGACAAGCTTATCTCAACCAACAGCACCAATTCTAGGCCTGTAACTTGCCTACATATTAGAGCCTAATTGTAATTTTACCTTATCAAAAATTCAACACAGAATCAAGAAAAAGGAAAAAAACACAAATCTCATCCTGTTGAGTAGGTAACTAACAAGCTCATGTTGGCCAAATTTCAATTGATGGAAGCAGTTTTGCTTAGTCACTGTTTTGCAGTCATGTACTAAACAGACTATTAAACATAACAATTAGGCTCCTAATTCATCAACTCAATTGTATTCATCAGATTTGAAAATTTAGAAAGCTTACGCACTTTGACGCCAGCAAAAAATGATCACGGGATATAGGATTTTATAACAAGCTTAAAAATGATAATTAATTTGGATAATCACATAATTAAGAAAAAAATTTAAAAAGGTAAAAAATTACCAATTCGACCACCAGCGCCGGTGACAAGAACGGTACTCTTAGCCATCGATAAAACTTTCACCGCTTCTTAACCAAAGTTATTTCTAGAAACAAACTCAACCAAGTAACCTGAAACAAAGCAAAACCAAAACCATAATTCCAACACACCAACATATAGTACTTGATTTAACTGTTATAACTAAGTGTACAATAGCTCTTAAGTTTTCATCATAACCACCTAAACAAACTAGCATACACAAACTAGTACTGATAAGGCCCACCAAGTCATCTTCCTGCTCCTGCCTGCTAGAGTACCTTTAAAAAAAAAAAAAATTCAATAGAGAATGTCATAATGCAGCAGTAATGAAAGCACAATAAAAGTACAATAAATAAATTTCCTCATCAGGGTTGAAAAGGAAATAAATAAATTTACCCAATTAATATTTCTAGCTTCCAAATTTAGTAGCACTCTCAGATACATGGATGAGAATTCGACAACCATAATACTTGTCCTAGGATCTACTGAGCATATGTTTACCAAAAAGGATGAGTGTGTATTAATTTCGAATGATAATGTAAATCATTGCAGGACTAGTGCTTGTAATTCTTCCTTCGTCTTAGCTTAAATTTGAAGCCAATTCTTGACAAATCAGGAATGATAAAGCAATAAAGATAACTTCAAGATGACGTTTCTGGGTCCAAGTTTCCTGTATCTCTCTTGTCAAACGAATTAAATACTTTCTGCACAGTTTGATTGATGATGATATTTTATACACTCAGAATTCAAGATTCGGGTTCTTAAGACTAAAATAAGCTATTCTTTTCTACTTTGATCTTCTTTATCAAGCAAGCTGGCAAAATCTATATTTCAATTTTTATAATATCTTCTACTATTATAAACATTCAATCTGGTCGTCTAAGATTTTATATTATATCATAACCTCCCTAAGAGAACTATTGAGCATTGATATTTATTTAACATATAAAAATTTATCAGCATATAATATCTATTCTATGTTCACATTTGAAGGTTGGTAGGAGACAAATTCATCCCCGGAAAGGTTTAGCTTTGAATTTTTTAGCATGCGTTGGTTCAACTAATAACTAATACCTCAATGTGAGAAATACCAGCTCTTAAGATGCTTCTTCCTAACTTTCAATTCAACCCAAGATTCCAATGTTACATCTTAAAATCAGAGGCTATATTATATTCATTGCCCAAACAATCAACAATCAAGAGAGTGAAGTCTGAATTTCCTCATTAAAGCTAACAGAAGAACAGTTCACTCAAAGTTATACCACATGACTACTGGCTTTCTCGTACTCCAAAAAACAGAGAAATAGCACAACATAAAGCCCTTAATATAACATGCATCATAGGTTAATGTACATATAACAGCATCCTCAAACGGAACAAACTAAAATTTGACAGTAATAAGCGTCAACTGAATTTCTCATTCTTCATCAAACTGGAAGAGTCAATTCATAGAAAAGTATACCTGCACAGCAACATATCTACAACTCCTTCGGTATCTCGTTCTCACAAGTGATGTTA
Source organism: Citrus x changshan-huyou (assembly GCA_039657385.1). Classification (NCBI taxonomy): domain Eukaryota; kingdom Viridiplantae; phylum Streptophyta; class Magnoliopsida; order Sapindales; family Rutaceae; genus Citrus; species Citrus x changshan-huyou. Next base: position 14,364,749 of record CM077555.1, read on the forward strand.
GTGAAGAAGGAGAATAGCGACCGTGGAAAGCGTGAGAGGAAAATTCTAGAAGGCCGTTGAGGAACGGTATTGATCTCGGTGGTAAACTAATAGTGGTGGTAAAGCAACGACGGCTGGCTGGGCTGAAGCTTGACGTGATGGTAGAGGAGCGACAACGATGACCAAGATGAGTGGCGGCAACAAGTCAGCGACGTACAAAATGGTGGCCAGTTTGGTAGTCGGTGGCTGAAGCTTGATGACGGCAGAGTAGTGGCAGCAGTGAAATCAAAGAGCAACCGGGGAGCGGCGGCAGCAAAACAAGTAGTGTGTTTAATTAGGTTAGATTTAAGGATCACTTTTTCATTTTATACTTTAGAAATTATATAGTGTAATTGTTCACATATTGAATAACGAATTATAAGTCGACTCGTGGTTAAGTAAAAAATTAATTTGTGATAAAAAATAATTCTATCATAAAACTATCATTAATTTATGATAAAAAATAATTCTATCACAAACCCATCATTAATCCATGATAAAAAATAATTCCATTATAAAACCATCATTAATCCGTGATAGAAAATAATTTTATCACAAAACCATCATTAATTCATGATAGATTGAACATTATGTCACAAATCTATTATAATTTTATGATATATTCAAAATCTGTCATAAGTTGTCTGTCATCTATTAACAGTTTTCTTATAGTGTATGACTATTGCAAGTCTAATTAGACTTTGAGAGTTATGACGTCTTTTGATGGACTTCAATCACTCTTATTAGCTCCCATATAAACATACCTATTGTATCTAAAATAGATGACTCTGATTCCACACACGTGCAATGATTCCAAAGTAGCCAGCTATATGCTTGATTTTTTTCAAGCTATGCTTATATGTATTTAAAAATTGAGAGCTGCTTGCTTACATTCGATGGCCGTTCGGTGGCTATATAAAATGCAAAAAATTTTTTTACAGTTGCTTCATTTACCAAATTTGAGAACTGAGAGCAAACAAAGGAAAATAGAAGAGAAATAAGAAAGTGGAAAAGAGAAATAAGAAAGTGGAAAAGAGAAAAGAGAAGAAAAGGAAAACAAGAAAAATAAGAAAGAAGCCGAATGTGGGAAAAGAGAAAAAGAAAGGAAAAGGAGAAAAAATGTTAGGGGAAATAGAATTAGATAGTTAGATCTACATTAAGTGAGTTAGTGGGTAATAAATTTATGAAATTTAAGTAATGATTTAATTTGCCTTATACGTATAAGTTTTTATATTAGTTCTAACAGTTAATTTTTAATCATGTATTTTAAGAGAAATCCAAGAATCTAAGAACCCACAGGAGCCCCCAACGAACCCGGAGTTAAACAAGCTTTGTGGGGATACTATTATTACTATTATGTATTCCATGAAGCATTTATGTTTGGTAGTATGATTTAATATAATGTTATGATTACATGTACAAATATTATATGTTTGATTAAGTCATAAAATGTGATTGCCAATCACCATATATGTGCCCTTCCCTATAAACTATGTGCATGCATATTGAGAGTTAGGCTACTCTACCCGTGCGATGTAGTTAAATTCCATCAGGTATTGAGAGGTTTTTGCCCGGCTCTACTCATGCGATGATGATCCCAGTAAGTATTGAGAGTTATTTCCTTAGATATTATTTGGTGCAGTTTTGTCATATATGTATTATTTCCCATGTTTACAGATGCATTACTTATTATTATTATTATTAGGGAAAATATCCACCGTCCACTCATTTTTTTTAACTTTTTCAAAAATACGCAATTCTTTCTTTTTTTGGCTGGAATCCACCAAAAGTTACATTTTGTTTCACTTTTCCACTTCAGTTTGGAATCCGTTAAGAAAACTAACGGAAACTTACAAAAATGACCATTTTACCCCCAAAACGAAAATTACAATTTCATCCTAAAAAATGCAAAAAATAATTAGATTTAATGATGAATACCATTATTGGTATGTTAATAAAGTACAAAAAAATCTTAACTACTAGAGATTATAACTCAATGAATAATAAAACTCTACTTATCTTAAATTCAATTGATGGTTTGCGAGATTAGGCTATTTTTAATACTACTGTTATAATTTAGCATTCTAATTATAGACATATTAAAAAAAAAACCTTGCATTTGATGGTTATGGAATTAATTTCTTTATTGACTGATGGAGAAAATAATTAGATTTAATCTGATTATTTTTTACACTTTTTAAGGTGAAATTATAATTTTCGTTTTGGGGGGTAAAATGGTTATTTTTTAAAGTTTCCGTTAGTTTTCTTAACGGATTCCAAACGGAAGTGGAAAAATGAAACAAAATATAACTTTAGGTGGATTACAGCAAAAAAAAGAAGGAATTGTGTATTTTTGAAAATGTTGGAAAAAACGGGTGGATGGTGGATATTTTTCCTTATTATTATTATTATTATTATTATTATATATATATATATATATATATATATATATATATATATATATATATATATATGGCCACAAGCTCATTATTTTTCTATTTATCCCTTTTCAGCCAGGATTTTGCAAGATTTCGTGCTGATCAATTCTAGTCAATTAAAGTTGGGCCACGAGACGTATTGCCGCATGACTTGCATTTTGAGCACGTTTATGTTAATATATTTGTAGGGTAAGTATATATAGTGAAATATGAACTGTGCACGTTTGAACATATATTTTCAGATGAGGTATAGAGGTTGTTATGTGTTTATAGTGGAGACCATTTTTATATATTCGTGAATTAAATTTGTGCCGCAAGTTTTAGTTATTAGATTGTATGATTCGCCTCGGATCTGACATATAGGTCGGGGCAAGCTGTGTCATGTGATAAGGGTGTGACAGAATGAAAAATATAAAGAAGATATTAGAAAACACAGGGATTGAAAACGACATAAAATAGCACAAAATTTAATGAAATTTTTTTACGTGTTTAGTATTAACTCCTGTTACGGAAATGTGGGGTTGAGCAATTACTAATATTCTGGTAGCTGCGACTTCTAGAGAAATATAAATGTGGCGTAAACAAATACAAAGACAATAGAATATAATAATTTACGTGGTTCGGCGTAAGGCCTATATCCATGGGCAAACACTGGAAGATAATTCTTCTAATAAATAAGAATTTACAAAAGTGGGAGAAACTCTCAACACCCCAAACCCCAATACACTCAAATGGAACCTCACTGGAACACTCAAGTTGAAGCTCTCTCAAATCTCTCAAATCGCTTCACTTGCAATTGCTCTCTACTTCTCTCAAATTGAGATGCTTACAATTGCAAAATGCTTCTATATTTATAGAGACCATTTTACACCAAGTTGGGTTCAATTGGCCAAAACGTTGAGCTGGAACTTGCATTGCATGCGTTAAAGTCATGCATATTTGTCAACAATTGCATGTGTAATTTGTTGCCATCTTCAATTTTCAACATCACCGAATTGCATGAACAAGATTTTCAAAACCTTTTTCATGCTTTCAAAACCTAACTTTGTCTTTTCTACTCAAGTCAAAATTTCAACAACTCCATGGACTAAGAGATTTTGGTGGGCACAAGCTATAAATTTCTTATCTTTTTGAAGCTGTCAAAAGATATGCTATAGTTTGAAATAAGAACAGTGCTGGCTAAGTGTTGGCGATAGAAAGAATTTAAAGATATTTTAATAAAGATGGTTAATTTGGAAATTTTATATGCGTTTAGTGAATGAATAATGCTGCATGTATTTAAAATAGCACAAAATTTAATACAAAAGCATAAAAAATTAAAAAATTCTTGTGCTGTGGTGAATTCTTTTCTTGTAATGAAACTTTTTATTTTTTTTAGTGATGGCATACTATTTTTTACTATCTTTTTTTCTTATACATTGGTATTGTCAGCCAACCGATGAATAAATGGTAAAATATTGATGTGAAAAATCTCTGCCACCTTTTCGAATTTTATTTTTTAAAAGATAGAGAGATAAATGATTTCAAATTAATCTTTTAACTCTCTAACTTTTGTGAAATTTAAATTTGAATAGCCAACAAAATAAAATTAATTGAAAACTCTACCTCCGTACTCCAAGTGCAATTATTTTGACTCAAATTAATGTCTTAAATTTTTATCTTAAGATTTAAAATAAAATGACGAGAATGAATTAAAGATGAAAACAATGCAAATGAAACACTTGAATCTCTAAATTCACACTCAACATTTCACCATGGGCTTAATATTTCTTTTTTGGTTCCAATTAATTCATGAAGGGGGTATTTCAACTCTTCATAATCCTCACTCTAATAAATATGGCATCAAGTGCTCAGTATGCCAGGGGTAATGATCTTCCACTAAGTGTGGTGCCAAGAACACATTGTGCCAAATGATAATAATCAACAACATGGCAAGACCATCCACTAAATAGCTTAGATACACTCTCTGTCCACACTATGTTAAGACGACTCACAAAATACTATAGGAGAATTTTCTCTCTAATTAATATGGTGTTAAGTGCTCATTGTGCTAGACAGTAACGATCATTCACTAGGGAGCAAGTATACTGAGGAAAATCTAGACAGGATACATTGTCTATCGATAATGAGTCAAAACAACCACATAAATTAGAGAGAAAAAGAAAATAAACTTACCTAAGCCTATGGATCATGTTGAGGCTTCACTTTCAACCCAAGCTTGAAATTAAACTAGCCACTCATAATTGAACAAGGGGTAAAATAATAATTTTATTAAAATATGTAGAAAATACAAGATGGAGAGAGAATAATAGAAAATGGATTCAAGGGTGTCAAATTAGGCGGAGGAGCCCTCCATTTATAGATACAATGGGTAAATCATGGCCATCAGATGAAAACAATTCGGACGTTCAGGATTGCGCCACATGGCAAGCTTTGATTGGTTGGTACACATCATTAGTCAACACCACATCAGCATTTCGGTCCCATAAGATGCTGCCACATCATCAGTCAATGCTACACAATATTTTAGTCCAATAGCATCCTACCACATCATCGGTCAATGCCACATCATCAGTCAATGCCACATCATCATACGATATATGTGAAACAATGCTGTACTTGTGAATATTACCTTATATGTGAACTGTACCGTTTGCCGAATACCCATTTATGCTCCTCTTAAGGTTTTCAATCATTATGAGTTAAAAAATGCCATCTGTTTTACTATCTGACTTCTCGTTAGTCATGAAATGACCAAAATATCCCTAAAATACATAAAATACTTAAATTATAATAAAAAACACATAATAAAAGCCTAGAGGATTTAAAAACGTAAAAGTGAAAATGTTAGTGGACTTGGAGCATAAAATGTCAATTTTACCCTCTATAAATATGCATTTTCTAGTACTCTATAATGGGTTCAAAATAACCAAGTTGAATTTATGCTTTTTTTTAACGTATATATAGAAAACAAGCACAACGAGCAACATGAATTGAACCAAGTCTAAACTTATGCATACTATGAGTTCGTCCCAATGGCTAAGCATAGAAAAGAAATGGGAAGAGAAAATGTTTGACTTTGATCATAAAAGAAGTGTGTTTATTTATTATGATCTTATTCAATTTCAATTCTTTATTGCAGTAACAAATAGGTACTGAACTTAGTCCACTTGATTAATTCAAGATGTTTCATGTAAGGGGACATGGGCAAGTAACAAGGCAAAGGAAATGCATGTGTGTATTTGATATTAAATTTTTAGAATATTCGTGATTTATTTGCATGATTTCATTACTATATGCACTCACAAAAATGTATGTATTTATTATAGGAAACAATTAATGGTATCAATGAGATCCACTGTTATAGATCAAGGCTTGTCAGTGGATGGATGGAAAATATATCTAGAAGTGACAACAGAAGCAGCACATGATCGTGTTGTTGGTTAGGGAGCAGGCATCAAAGGCATGGATGTGTATGGTTCTCCAAGTCAAAGAAGTAACAAGCATCAATGTAGTAATTTGGAAGTAAAAGTAAAAGACTTAGAGAAATAAATCAAGAAGTTGGAAAGAATGATAAAACTTGTTCTTGGAAAGTCTGCACAAGAATCATCTCAGAAGGTATAGGTTGTTTATTTCATTTTATTGATAGATTAAGTGAACGAATTGTTCTCACGAAAAATGATTGGTGACTTGTCATTGCTCTGTTAGTTGATGAACTTAAGTAATTATGGACAAGCTTCTAATATAGGTGAATGATGAAATAACTATTAGATTTTTTGAAATGGAGACTATGCATCTATATAAAGTTGTTTTTATTACAATATTTTTCTCATTAGTCTCGGCTTCTTGATTATATTTTATACAAGTTCTTGTTTTGGTAATAATAATGATTAAAATTCCTTCTTTCACCTAGGACATTGTTTTGATGGGAGAAGATGATGATGGGTATGAGGATGATGAAGTTGAGGCAAATGATTCAAAAACTGAAGTTGTTTTAGAGGATGATTGAACATATTTAAGATATGGTGATATCATTTTGTATATACATTTGGTATATTTTTTTCTGTAAAAGATACTATAAAATTGATATTTTTGTTGCATTTTTGAATGATGAATGTGATTTTATGAATTTTTGAAATTAATGAAGTTACATTTAGTATATTTCGTATATTATTATTATGTTTGTTACATTACTTCCCTAATATAGATATTTCAACAATAAAAATAAAAAAATTAATGAAATAATATTATTAAATAAAATAAAGGGGGTCATTAAACAACAAAATAAGTCTATTTCCGACAGTATATCTTTTATTTCTGAGGGCATGTTGCAGTTGAATATAAAAATAACTAAGTTTATCTTATCTTATTTCGGGGGGCATTTAATTCCATTTCCAATGGCAGCATCCTTGGAAATATTTTTTTTCTCTGACGACTCATCAGAAACTCAACATTTCCGATAAGACTTAATACGACGACGATCGACGGCATGTCCCTTTCGAAAATGAGGTTTTCCGAGGGTCTTTGTCTATTTCCAAGGGTACTTGCCCTCGGAAATGTCCCATTTTCTTGTAGTGGTATACGGCTAGCTAGTCAATGTTTAGGTTTAGAATGAATCCCGTTATTTCTGCAAATTATTTCTTCCATATAACAATCACGTTTCTTAATATATAAATTAAAACAACACACCAACATAGTACCAAACAAAAAAAATCATCTGCTTCAAAGACAATAAAATACACAAATGATACCAAGCGAAGCAAGATAAATGATAATATGTCAAATGAAATTTCTCTATGATGGAGTTTTTTTTGTTTTTCCTTTCCCAAGTTGAGGTCGTGGATATGAGGATATCATTGTCAAATGAAATTTATGCTTTCTTTGCTTTTTTTCCTTTTTTGGGGGGGGGGGGGGGGGGGGGGGGCGCTTTGGAGAACGTGGCTTTTATTGTCAAATTAATTTTTTTGCACCTTTCTTTTCTTTTCGTTTTCTCATGGCAATTAATTAGTTTGCTCATGTGGAATTACACATCATTGGCGTTCAAATTGACTTTTAGATACCTCCTTCCAACTTTTTTCATTTCAATTATTGAGATATTTTTTCCGCTTTCTTTTGAAACTTTCTGAAATCTGAATGTATTGGGAAAAACATTTAATCAAACTGAAAGCTCATATTATTTCGTTTTCGGATTGCTCTGAATAAATCATAGTGTATATTTTCAGGTCGCTTGAAATTTAAGGTGAAAATGAAATTTATTTGAAATTTCATTAGATATCCTTATCAAAATATTTTGTTACACCAACTCTTTAGTTAAATTTTACAATATTATATATTTAAATGCCCACAATACAATTTATCATTAAAGAGAAAATAATATTCACATTAAAATATTATGTGATATGCATGGTATGTAACATGTTATTCATGAAGTGGTTAATAATTTTTGACAAATATTACATGAGTTAATTAAACTATGTCATCATTCACTTGATGAATATCATATCATTTGAGATAAAATTTTAAGATGCCTAACACTACTCTTTGTATAATCACACTGCACTTAATAGGGTGAATTATAATAGAGTGTTATCCTTTAAATTTACAAATGTGCTAGCAGTTAACATAATCAATCAATTACATCTTTCTTTAAGTGTTTTTTCCTTTCCCCCAACTCTAGATCTATTGACCATCTTGGATACTAGCTTGCATTAATAGAAAATTAATTCAACTTTTTGAACCTTGTAATATAAAAGGACCAAATTGACCGTATGGAGGTTTTCCCAGCATCGCTACCTTGAGGTCTCAAGTCTGGTCCGAGTCCACGTGCCAATTGCCACTGTTTATCGACATCTTCAACTGGTTTCTTGACGGCAGCCAAACAATCACAAATAGCTTTGAATTTCTTTTGTATACTGATCTACATTCAAGCAAGCCAACTTTCTTAAGAGGTTCACTAGTGGCAAACTTTTTTTCATTGAAACATAATAACCATGCATGTCTGTGATTCTCAAGATTGGCTGTGATACCATAAAAAAAAAGTTTCATTGACGAATCGTTGGATACATATACAATATGGGGCATAGAGTTTTGCTCAAGATTCTTGGCTTCCACCTAGTTAAATTAAAAGAAACGGATAGAGGACTAACGGCTAGTGATTAATTCAAGGCTTTCATTATTCTTGCTTGTTATGTAAGGTTGATTGTGCTATTTGATCCTCAGTTTTAATTAGCCTCACTTGATTGAGTTGACTTGGATATTATACTGCATGTTAATTGAAGATTTTCTTAATAACATAGTGGAAATGTGATCAAGATAGATAAAACCCTCGCATAAAATAAGGATTTTAATGATAAAAAATTATTAAGCACGTGACATAATCTTTCTAATAGTAAACCGGAAAAGAGAATCCATGCACCCCAAATATAAGCCCAATTATAAATTCTGCATGAAAAAATTAAAATACTAAATAAAATAATTAAACTTCAATTTTGTCTTAGATCAAATAATCTTAGCTGATGATGTTTCTGATTGGCTTAGAAGAATCGTGGGGATGTTATACATTTGAAATATTAATTTTTAATAGTAATATTACTCATGAATTTGAATAGGTTATTTTTACTTTTTAAATTTTTTACTAATTTTTTTACTTACATTGCAAAGATAAATTTATCATTAATGTGCAGCCTAATTGTAAATATCCAAAGTAACAATATAAATTACTCTGCAGCTACTTGTTTTGAGAACACAATAACTTAAGAAAGATCGTAATTTTATTAGTAAAGATAAAACATAAGAGCAGATGCTCGAAACAATAACAAAATGCAATATAACATAGTACACACAAATCTTTTATTCTTAATATATTAAAGGGTGGTCTAGGATATTTAAGTTTCCATCCCAAAAGACTATAGCATTTTTTTTTTTTTTTTTTATATTTAACTTTCCATCCCAAAAGACGATAGCATTTTAATTGAGTGACTCATCCTATATTTAAACCCGTGTGTCGCCTCATTTTCTAGTCATTTCGAGACATTTCAACTACTACACTTAAATCTTGAACGATATTTTGCTATTCCATCAAGCAGTACAAGAGACTTGCGGGAATACGGTTGCTCAATTCTTTATGGATAGACTTCAATGAGGGACTTCATGCCAAATATAGGTGTTATTTTGTAGTGACTGAAACCAGCATCGAAGAATAGCTTTGCCCATTCACTTTCAGTTCTCTCTTTTCCAGTAGCGTTAACGCTCATCATAATGTCAAACAAGAACTTTGTTTCGGTTAATTCGTGTTCCTCTTCCTCTGCATTGATAACGATATATTACCTTTCCTCTCACCATTACTTGCAATTGCTTCTCTGCGTTTCTTCAGTATCTTCAACCATCCTCATCACCTAATCCATGAAAAACCAACTGCAACCATGCCAATCACTCATTTAATTAATATCCACCATTTATAGTGCAGTTCCGTTGTTAAAATATAGGATACCGCATTTTAGTTAAAATATAGGATACCGCATTCAAGTACTTTTTCTTTTTAATAAAATCCCAACAGTTCGTGCGTGCGTCTATCTATCTATCTATCTATACACACACATACATACACAAACCACACTTTTTAGAATGTAGATTCATTGTTTTAAATATTGTAAAATAATTTTATAGTGTCGTAGATAAAATGTTTTACTACTCCGCCTACACACACACACACCTATACATATAAGTTCTGAAAAAATAAGTTTTAATGTTATACAAGCCTTTACCAATATAGTAAATCTTCAAATCTACACTTGAAAAAATGCGGGCAACCGCACTAGAGAATAATTACGTAAATGATCGTGCTCAAGCCTAAACTTCCAGATTCTCTAAAATCCAAATGTTAATTAAATTTAGAGTTGTATAGCATTTTGCAGCTACTTTAAATCTGATTTTAATTATTCAAATCCTGACTTTGTAAGATTCAAACGTCCGGATATATGAGCTGCGTACAGAACAATTGAAATAAATTGGATCTTACCTTGAAGAGAAAGGCATCTGCCGGAGGGATAAACCGAAACATATCACCTGCTATGTATTTCAAGTTGTCGGCCTCAGGCAGGTTAGCAACAACATGCGGGAGGTCGAGTACGGTGCATTTGATACCAGGGAATGCTTCACAGATGATTCTGGAAAATGATCCGTCGCCACCTCCTACGTCAACCAATGAGCCCAACCCTTCAAAGATTTGCTTACACTCGGATTTGACAACAAAGCTTGTCATTATTTCAGAATCACTGGCCATTGCTTCATTGAACCGCTGGTTTATTGCAGGGTTTTGATTCATAAATTCCCAGAACGTGATTCCATGAACAGTTTCCCACAACGTGAGCTCAGTCCCTTTGAACCAAATACTTAAAGACTGAAATGGAGCTACAAAAAATGGGTCAACAAATACTGAAACAGTTGGTGACAAACAGTAGGGCTTATCTTTGATGAGCAGAGTAGAAGCAGCTGTGAGCCCGTATGCTTCTTCTTCCCCATTGACTTTGGTTTTTTTAAAGCAGCCCGAGTGAACTAACAAGCGCATGAGCCTGAATAGACCATTCGTTTTTGTAGGCTGAATATCAAGTGCCGAGACCAACTCAGAAAGAGTGATGGCCTGTCCGTGGCGATGAATTATATCCGCTATGCCTAGCTCAATCGCGCACTTTAGTGACGTCGAGCTTAAATGATTAAACATGAGCTTATAAAGTTGAGCTTGGCCTTGAAACAACTCTTTTGCTCCTTGATCTTGATTCGCATCCATGGATACTGATGATCAGCTAAATTAAGCTTGCCTGATTGATCACACACTATAATAGAGAAGCACATTATATATAATCACGCTTGCTCGCAAATGTGGACTAACTGTATGCAAGCATCTTTGACTCCTCATATGAATATTTGCAAATGTGATTAGTTATAATCTAACAAGTTACAACCTAACAACACTGTTAACTTTGATTTCGTAATGACGTATGCGCAAGAGAAAAGGACAGTAAGATATATTTACTGATCAATGATTCAATTATTATAACTCCGTGATTGGCAGGGTGTGATATATATAGAGGCACATTTTACATATTCAATGTGCTGGTCTGTTTTTCAAATTTTTAAGACATTAATTTGAGTCAAAATAATTGTACCCAGAGTACGGAGGTAGAGTTGTCAAGTTATTTTATTTTGTTGGCTATTAAAATTCAAATTTGATAAAATTTAGAGAGTTAAAAATTAATTTAAAATCATCTATCTCTCTATCTTTTAAAAAATAAAATTCGAAAAGGTGGCAAAGATTTTTCACATCAATATTTTACCATTTATTCATCGGTTGGCTGACAATACTAATGTATAAGAAAAAAAAGATAGTATAAAAAATAGTATGCCATCACTAAAAAAAATAAAAAGTTTCATTACAAGAAAAGAATTCACCACAGCACAAGATTTTTTTAAAAACAAAATTAGAAAAGGTGGCAGAAATTTTTCACATCAATATTTTGCCATTTATTCATCTGTTGGCTGACAATACCGATGCATAAGAAAAAAAGATAGTATAAAAAATAGTATGGCATCAATAAAAAAAATAAAAAATTTCATTAGAAGAAAAGAATTCACCACAACAAAAATAAAAAATAGTTAGCATTGATTTTGTAATGATGCATGCGCATGAGAAAAGGTCAATAAGATATATTTACTGATCAATGATTCAATTATTATATGTTAGCATTGATTTCGTAATGATGCATGCGCACGAGAAAAGGACAATAAGATATATTGACTGATCAATGATTCAATTATTATAACACCGTGATTGGCAGGGTGTGATGCATATACAGGCACATTTTATATATTCAATGTGCTTGCTTGTTTTTCAAATTTTTAAGACATTCATTTGAGTCAAAATAATTGCACTCGGAGTACGGAGGTAGAGTTTTCAATTAATTTTATTTTGTTGGCTATTTAAATTTAAATTTGACAAAAGTTAGAGAGTTAAAAGATTAATTTGAAATCATTTATCTCTCTATCTTTTAAAAAATAAAATTCGAAAAGGTGGCAAAGATTTTTCACATCAATATTTTACCATTTATTCATCGGTTGGCTGACAATACTAATGTATAAGAAAAAAAAGATAGTATAAAAAATAGTATGCCATCACTAAAAAAAATAAAAAGTTTCATTACAAGAAAAGAATTCACCACAGCACAAGATTTTTTTAATTTTTTATGCTTTTGTATTAAATTTTGTGCTATTTTAAATACATGCAGCACTATTCATTCACTAAACGCATATAAAATTTCCAAATTAACCATCTTTATTAAAAATTATCTCTAAATTCTTTCTACCGCCAACAATTAGCGAGCACTGTTCTTATTGCAAACTATACTGTATCTTTTGACAGCTTCAAAAGGATAAGAAAATATAAGAAATTTATAGCTTGTGCCCACCAAAATCTCGTATTCCATGGAGTTAATACTGAACACGTAGAATTTTTATATTAAATTTTGTGCTATTTTAAATACATGCAGCCTTTTTCATTCACTAAACGTATATCAAATTTTCCAAATTAGGCATCTTTATTAAAATTTATGTCTAAGTTCTTTCTACTGACAAAACTCAACCTACATTGTTCTTATTGCAAACTACAGTCTATCTTTTGATAGCTTCAAATAGATAAGTGTTGATATCGGTACATATTCAACATACAGTTAATAGGATATCCAAAAACATACCTTTGATCCTTGAATGCGGAAGCATATCACAATAAGTTATATCACTGTCAAGTTGATTAGAGACAGAAGATAATCTCAAAGAAAACCATCACGCTATTGTATGTTTATGGTCGGAGGATAATTAAATAAAAGAAAATCCCCTCATATCACATTGAAAGAGCCCGCTACCATTTTCTCTCGTTTTCATTCCCTGTATTTTCTAATATATTCTTCATATTTTTCATATTTGTCACACACTTATCACATGATACGACTTGCCCCGACCTATATGTCGGATTCGAGGTGAATCATACGATCTAATAACTAAAACTCGCGACACAAATTGAATTCATGAATATATATCTACTATAAACACATAACAACCTCTATACCTCATCCGAAAATATATATTCAAAACTTGCACAGTTCATATCTCACTATATATACTTACCCTACAAATATATATACATAAAAACATAAGTAACATAAACATGCTCAAAATGCAAGTCATGCGGCAATACGTCTCGTGGCCCAACTTGAATTGACTAGAATTGATCAGTACGAAATCTTGCGAAATCCTGGCTGAAAAGGGATAAATAGGAAAATAATGAGCTTGCGGCCATATATATCTATATAATAATAATAATAATAATAATAATAAAGTAATGCATATGTAAACATGGGAAATAATACATACATGACAAACCTACACCAAATAATACCCAGGGAAATAACTCTCAATACTTATTGACATCATCACCGCATTAGTAGAGCAGGACAAAACCCTCTCAATACCCGATGTAATTTAACTACATCGCACCGGTAGAGTAACTTAACTCTCAATATGCATGCACAAAGTTTATAGGGAATGACACATATATGGTGATTGACAATCACATTTTATGACTTAAGCAAACATATGATATCTGTACATGTAACCATAACATGATATTAAATCATACTATCAAACATAAAGGTTTCATGGAATACATAATAGTAATAACAGTATCCCCACAGAGCTTGTTTCACTCCAAGGTTCATTGGGGCTCTTGTGGGTTCCTAGATTATTGGATTTCTCCTAAAATACATGATTCAAATTGTAAACCAGAAAAGAGAATCCATGCATCCCCAAATATAAGTCCAATTATAAATTCTGCTTGAAAAAATTAAAATACTAAATAAAATAAGTAAACTTCAATTTTGTCTTACATCAAACAATCTTAGCTGATGATGTTTCTGATTGGCTTAGAAGAATCGTGGGGATGTTATGCTTTTGAAATATTAATTTTTAATAATAATATTACTCATTAATATGAATAGGTTATTTTTTACTTTTTTTATTTTTTTACTAATTATTATTTTTTACTTACATTGCAAAGATAAATTTTGAATCATTTATCATTAATGTACAACCTAATTGTAAATATTCAAAGTAACAATATAAATTATTTTGCAGTTACTTGTTTTGAGAACACAATAACTTAAGCAAAATAGTAATTTTATTAGTAAAGATAAATCATAAGAGCAGATGCTGGAGATAATAACAAAATGCAATATAACATAGTACACACAAATCCTTTATCCTTAATATATTAAAGGGTGGTCTAGGATATTTAAGTTTCCATCCCAAAAGACTATAGCATTTTAATTGAGTGACCCATCCTATATTTAAACCCGTGTGTCACCTCATTTTCTAGTCATTTCGTGACATTTCAACTACTACACTTAAATCTTGAACGATATTTTGCTATCCATCAAGCAGTACAAGAGACTTGCGGGAATACGGTTGCTGAATTCTTTATGGATAGACTTCAATGAGGGACCTCATGCCAAATATAGGTGTTATTTTGTAGTGACTGAAACCGGCATCGAAGAATAGCTTTGCCCATTCATTTTCAGTTCTCTCTTTTCCAGTAGCGTTAACGCTCATCACAATGTCAAACAAGAACTTTGTTTCGGTTAATTCGTGTCCCTCTTCCTCTGCATTGATAACGATATCTATTATTATTACCTTTCCTCTCT
The DNA here is from genome assembly GCA_039657385.1 of Citrus x changshan-huyou. Classification (NCBI taxonomy): domain Eukaryota; kingdom Viridiplantae; phylum Streptophyta; class Magnoliopsida; order Sapindales; family Rutaceae; genus Citrus; species Citrus x changshan-huyou. Next base: position 14,379,951 of record CM077555.1, read on the forward strand.
CACCATTGCTTGCAATTGCTTCTCTGCGTTTCTTCAGTATCTTCAACCCATCCTCATCACCTAATCCATGAAAAACCAACTGCAACCATGCCAATCACTCATTTAATTAATACCCACCACTTATAGTGCAGTTCCGTTGTTTGATCTAATATTTTAGTTAAAATATAGGATACTTTTTCTTTTTAATAAAATCCCAACAGTTTGTGCATGTGTCTATCTATCCATCTATCTATATACATTCACAAATCACACTTTTTAGAATGCAGATTCGTTGTTTTAAATATTGTAAAATAATTTTATAGTGGTGTAGATAAAACGTTTTATTACTCCGCCTATAAACGCACACACATATATACATATACATATACATATAAGTTATGAAAAAATAAGTTTCAATGTTATACAAGCCTTTACCAATATTTTTTTTTTGGTTTTGACCACGAGGTATCCTGGAGAGGGCCCCAACTGTGGGAGGCACCTTTAAGCCCGTACCACAACCCAGACTAGAAGTCCCCGCTCGAACCGAGAGGCACAGGTTCTCCCAATAAAGACGACTTCCCTGCAACTCGAACTGGGGAGCAAACCCAGTCAAGCCACTTAAGGGGACTCCATTGCCAGTGGAGCCAACACTTTGTTGATTGCCTTTACCAATATGGTAAACTTCGAATCTACACTTGAAAAAATGCGGGCAACCGCACTAGAGAATGACTGCGTAAATGGTCATGCTCAAGCCTAAACTTCTAGATTCTGTAAAATCCAAATGTTAATTAAATTTAGAGTTGTATAGCATTTTGCAATTACTTTAAATCTGATTTAAATCATTTAAATCCTGATTTTGTAAGATTCGAACGTCCAGATATATGTGCTGCGCACAGAACAATTGAAATAAATAATCTGGTATTCACGAAAACGGTTAAGAAGTTGTTTTAAATTTTTAAAATTGGATCTTACCTTGAAGAGAAAGGCATCTGCCGGAGGGATAAACTGAAACATGTCACCTGCTATGTATTTCAAGTTGTCGGCCTCAGGCAGGTGAGCAACAACATGCGGGAGGTCGAGTACAGTGCATTTGATGCCAGGGAATGCTTCAGAGATGATTCTGGAAAACGATCCGTTGCCACCTCCTACGTCAAGCAATGTGCCCAACCCTTCAAAGATTTGCTTAAACTCGGCTTTGACAACAAAGCTTGTCATTATTTCAGTGTCACTGGCCATTGCTTCATTGAACCGCTGGTTTATTCCAGGGTTTTGATTCATAAATTCCCAGAACTTGATTCCATGAACAGTTTCCCACAACGTGAGCTCAGTCCCTTTGAACCAACTACTTAAAGACTGAAATGGAGCGACAAAAAGTGGGTCAACAAATGCTGAAACAGTTGGGGACATACAGTAGGGCTTGTCTTTGATGAGCAGAGTAGAAGCAGCTGTGAGCCCGTATGCTTCTTCTTGTCCATTGACTTTGGTTTTGTTAAAGCAGCCCGAGTGAACTAACAAGCGCATGAGCCTGAATAGGCCAGTCGTTTTTGTAGGCTGAATATCAAGTGCCGAGACCAACTCAGAAAGAGTGATGGCCCGTCCGTGGCTGTGAATTATATCCGCTATGCCTAGCTCAATCGCGCACTTGAGTGACATCGAGCTTAAATGACTAAACATGAGCTTATACAGTTGAGCTTGGCCTTGAAACAACTCTTTTGCTCCTTGATCTTGATTCGCATCCATAGATACTGATGATCATTTAAATTAAGCTTGCTTGATTGATCACACACTATAATAGAGAATCACATTATATATAATCGTGCTTGCTCGCAAATGTGGACTAAGAGGTTGTTTGTTAAATATTTGAAGTCTGAAATTTTATTAATTTCAGACTTTTTTTTAAAATATGCTTGTTTGTTTTTTGAAACTTATATATGATTTTTAGATATTTACATCTGAATAGAAAAAGTAAACTTTTGTAATTTTTATCTAAATGAAAAAAGGTCTGAATGATAAGTAAATATTATATTCTAAAAATATCTCTGTAAAATAATTTATTTCTTAAACTATAAAATCTAATCCTCTTTTTTGTTTTAATTTACAAGGACATAAATGTCAAATAACTAAATTTGATATGTTTTTTATTGTGAAAATAAATAAGATACCACTTATATTCAGATATTTAAAAAAAAAAAACATGTCATTCATTTTTTCATAATCAGTCTCATTCAGACTTTAGAAAAATTCAAACCCATTTAGATTTCAGATAAAAAAAAAACGCTGCCTAACTATATGTAAGCATCTTTGCCTTCTCATATGAATATTTGCAAATGCAATTAGATATAATCTAACAAGTTACAATCTAACAACATTGTTAACTGAAGGTGTAAGAATTTACCTTCACACGTACTTTTGATTTGTGGAGAACTTGTGACACGTGTTGAACTCGAATCTGTTGTGGTGGGTACCTGAAACAAGCACTCTGACGCCCAAGTCAGTGTTTGATTTTAAGGTCTAATGGAAGCAAGAACAATAAACAAGATTAGGATTTTTTTGGCTTAGGAGAGATCCACTTTTCTTGGTGAGATGGTCCCTATTTATAGTTGATGGATGACATGGGTCTAGGGTTTTGCCTTGGTCTCTCTCCTTGATGACACGTGCCACCAACTATTATTGTACACGTGGACGTGAACTTGTTCATAGGGAAATAAATATATTTATCACGGACCTATGTCATTTATTCCACACCTATGTGCTTCTCTACTCCTATGATCTTGGGCGTGGTTCCCTCATACCCCAAAATCTCAAAATTAATCGTGGTTCCCTCAGACCCCGGAATCCCAAAATTAGAATGAATTTTAACTCTTACTTATTATCATAAGTCTTAGGAGAATTTTGTTCTAGTGTTACTTTCTCTGGAATAGATTGGATATAATTTATTTACTTATTTGATTTTTTGGGATAGTTTCTTTCTTTCTTTTTTATTTGGACACTTGGCGTAATTTTTGTGCCTCTAAATTATGGTACATACATTAACTTTGATTTCATAATGATTTCGTAATGATGCATGCGCACGAGAAAAGGACAATAAGATAAATTTACTGATCAATGATTCAATAATTATAACACCATGATTGGCAGGGTGTGATCTATATACAGGCACATTTTATGTATTCAATGTGCTGGTCAGTTTTTCAAATTTTTTTTCCAACCAACTCACATATACACCTAGAAAATTAACCTTATGCATAATTAAATCTACCTTCTCGTGGGATCAAACACAAATTCTATTTACAATAGATTCGCGCCCTTACGAGTACAATAAAATGTGCACAACACCCATCAAGAACAACTCATGTATAAAGTACATAGACACGATTTATAAGTTTCTTATTCCTATAATGATTCTAGCAACTACAATTCACTGATGAATTAAAAGAATAGAAAAACTTAGGAAAGAAAATGACAGAAAAGTATTATGCTAATAGTCATTATTAGTACCTTCCACCCCTCATCCATCCATTTGTCAACCATTTGTCTCCATATTATTAGAGGCACTGATAGGTCCCAATCAAAGTTAGCTAATCAATCACAAGAGTTTTCTGCTTATGGCGAGAAAACAAAGACCAAGATAAATTGATTTAGTTGACTGAATGCTTTTTATTTTGCTGGAGCCTTTATTTATAATACTAACATAACAAACTCAGCCTACAATCACGGCTGTAATCAAAATACGTAAACTGAAATAACACCCTTGCTACTTTTACGAAACACAAAGCTAAACAACAACTACTAAGGATTCGATCTTATCCTCTATTCATGCACGATTGTTGAAGCTATCAAATCCCTTGATTCTTGCTCTAACAACTTTGGTGCATTATTTACATGTGAACCCATGCATGCATGAACCATGCAAGGCTAAACCGAAAGTCTTCACGTCACGTACTTGGGATTTGGCTTATGCCCTCTGCTGGACTTGCGTGGCTCTAGTGACTGTGGCTGTTTCTTATCATTACCCTCTCCCCGAAAAGTGCCCTTGTCCTCAAGGGTCATGTGAGGAAATTGTCGTTGCAAAAGCTCTGTATCTTCCCACGTTGCATCTTCGACTGGCAACCTCTTCCATTGAATTAATTGTTGTTCCACCACTTTGCCACCTCTTCTCAACCAACGGGTATCAAGAATAGCAAGAGGTTCCATGACTATCAGGCCTTTATCATCAATTGAGGGTAAGTCAGTATTGCTACTGAAATCACCGATAGCTTTCTTTAATAATGAAACATGAAATACTGGATGAATACAAGAGCTTTCAGGCAGCTGAAGTTCATAAGCAACTGGACCAATTTTGCGTACAATCTTATAAGGCCCGAAATACGTGCATGCTAATTTTTTATGAGCCCGCTTGAACACCGAGGATTGTTTATAAGGTTGTAACTTTAAAAACACCAAATCACCATTCTAAAATTCCACATCGCGACGCCTCTTGTCAGCCACTTGCTTTATTCGATTTGTTGCCATGGCCAAATTATGCTTCAACTAGCGTAGCAAGTCATCTCGGGTAAGCAATGCTTGGTCCACTTCATTCACAGGAGATGACCCAACATGATAGAAAGGTACAGTTGCGGGTGGTCTGGCGTAGAGAGCTTGGAATGGTGTCATGCCCGTAGAAACATGGAAGGTAGAGTTATACCAAAACGCAGCCCAAGGTAAGAATAAGTGCCACTTCTTCGGCCACTGATGCACAAAACACCTCAAATATTGTTCGAGGCAGCGATTAATTACCTTGGTTTGGCCGTCCGTCTGTGGATGGTAGGCAGAACTCATTTTTAATTTGGTACCAGACAAATTAAAAAATTCCTGCCAGAGTTTACTGATGAAAATTGGATCGCGATCACTGATTATACTTTTTGGCATGCCATGTAACTTCACCACATGTTCAACGAATTTCTCAGCCACTGTCTTGGCAGAAAAAGGGTGGGTTAAAGAAATAAAGTGAGCGAACTTACTTAGTCGATCCACCACGACCAATATGGTATCCTTGCCTTGTGAAGATGGTAAGCCTTCGACAAAATCCAAGGAGATATCATCCCAAACTTGGCATGGTATGGGTAGTGGTTGTAGAAGACCAGCTGGCTTGAGAGTGTCAAACTTCACTCGTTGACAGACTTTGTATTTACTCACATATTCCCGTACTGCTTGAAACATTGCTGGCCAGTAAAACTGCTGTGACAGGCGCTTGTAGGTTCGCAGGACTCCCGAATGACCACCAATTTTAGTGTCGTGAGCCTCATATAGAAGTGACTCACGTAAAGTACGTGGAACCACCACTCTTTCTTTAAAGAATAACAGCCCATTACGAACCGTGTATGGCCTCGGAGTTTGGTTTTGATCTACCATCAGTATCTTTTGCATATATTCATCACTATTAGTGGCCTCCTTGATTTCATCCCAAATAGCAATTTGTGGCGCAAACAAGAGACAAAGAAGTAGACTGTCAGGTCGTTGAGACAAGGCATCGGTGGCTTTATTCTCACGCCCTGGTCTGTAAACAATCTCATAATCGTACCCCATCAATTTACTCATCCATTTATGCTGCTCGGGTGTAGCCACTTGTTATTCCAAAAAACATTTAATGCTTTGTTGATCGGTTTTGATGATGAACCGGTGCCCAAGCAAATAAGGTCTCCACCTTCGGACAGCCTCCACAATTACTAACATCTCTTTATTGTAAATAGACCACCCCTTTTTTGAAGTGCCTAAAGCATGGCTCATGTAAGCAATCGGCCTCCCTTGCTGCTGTAGTACCGCCCCAATTCCTTCACTAGACGCGTTAGTTTCCACAATGAAAGTCTCATGAAAATTTGGCATGGCTAATGTTGGGGTACTGCTCATGGCTTTTTTTAATTTCTCAAATGCTTCCTCCGCCTCACTGTTCCATACGAACTGCCCTTTTTTTCAACAAATTGGTGAGCGGATGTGCTATAATCCCATAACCTTGTACAAATTTTCTGTAATATCCCGTGAGCCCAAGAAATCCCCTCAACTCTGTTATATTTTGAGGTCATGGCCATGAAATCATGGCTGCAATTTTTTTCCCGTCGACCTTGACGCCATGGCAAGTTATTATGTGGCCCAAGTATTCTAACTTTTGCTAGCCAAAATTACACTTGCTTGCTTTGATGAAAAGTCTCTGTTTTTTTAAAATCTCCAGTGCCTGCCGAACATGATCCAGATGTGTACTCCATGTAGGACTATAGATTAGTATATCATCAAAAAAAACTAGAATGAATTTTCTAAGATATGGACGAAAGATAGAGTTCATGATTGCCTGAAAGGTGGATGGGGCATTACACAGCCCGAACGGCATCACCAAGTATTCGTAGTTGCCATTGTGAGTCTGAAACGATGTTTTGTATATGTCGGCTGGATTTACACGTACTTGGTGCTACCCTGCTCGTAAATCTAACTTGGTGAAGTAAGCAGCACCATGGAGCTCATCTAACATGTCTTCAACGGTCGGTATCGGAAAGCGGTCCTTGATTGTAACTTGGTTAAGGGCACGGTAGTCAGTACAAAATCGCCGGCTGCCGTCTTTCTTCTTGACCAACAATACGGGCGAGGAAAAAGGACTGGTGCTTGGCTTTATCAATCCTGAGTTTAACATCTCCTGTACTTGCTTCTCAATCTCTGATTTTTAAAAATATGCATATCGATAGGGTCTCACATTCACAGGCTCAGTTCCCTCTTTCAATGGAATGTTGTGGTCAATGTCCCGTGAGGGTGGTAGTTGCGTAGGCTTTTGGAATAAATTTGAATATTCAACCAATATTTGTTGCATGCAAATAGGAGTTTTGTCAAAAGAGTCTTCTAATGAAGTGTGAAAGCATATAACGTAGACTCCTTACCCCTGTTTAATTTCTTTTGCAACTTCTGTTACTGATGCTGACTGCACAGCATGGGGACTGATTCATTGTAAGCGTTGCTTTTTGTCTTCCCATTCAAATTCTATAGTCAAGTCTTTCTAATTGCACACAACAGAGCCCAATGTCTCGAGCCATTGGATCCCCAAGACCATATCCAATCCTGTTATTGGCAGGGAATACACGGTGAGAGAAAAAGGAATATTTTGGATTAATATTTGTACCTTTTCAAACATCCCTTGGCATGTTAATTTCTCCCCGTTAGCAACTTGTACAGAAAAAGATGTTGTTGGCTTGATCGGCAATTGCAGCAAATTGGCTAAGTGTCAACTGATAAAATTGTGTGTGGACCCACTATCAATGAGAATGACAATTGCATACTGCCCAATTTTTGCCATCACGCGCATAGTTTGTGGTGCGGCCCATCCGGACAAAGCATATAAAGTAATTTTAGGGTTTACAGTTTCTGTTGATTCCATGATTGGCTCTTGGGTAGCGAATTCTTCATACAAACCCTCTTCTAGTGTTGGTTCGCATTCCAGGATTAGTAACTGTGCCTTGGTACACTTGTGGCCGGCGGTGAATTTTTCATTACAATTGAAGCACAATCCTTGGGCTCGCCTCCTCTGCATCTCTTCCCATGATAGCCTTTTATAACGTGTTGTTGGTGTGGCTCGATTCGAAGCATATGGGGACCGAATAGGAATTGATGACTTGATTATTCTCTTCTGTCGTGCTATTTGATCATCCTTCATACGTGCTAGACTAATGGCTTCCTTTAATGTGCGGGGTCTGAACATACGAATGTCTTCCGCAATCTCTGGTTTCAAGCCCCCCATAAATGTTCCCACCAATGCTTTTTGAGACCACCCATGAACTTGGTTCCCAAGCCTTTCGAACTCCTTCTGATATTCACGTAATGATCCCGTCTGCCTGACCCGAGACAAAGCTTCATCAAAATCCTCACACTCTGTCAGTCCAAAACGTGCCCATAGTTCCTCAACGAATATTTTCCATGTAACTGGTCGCTTTTCTTCTTCATAAGCCCTTCGCATCCATTGCCACCACTGATTTGCCTCTCCCTCCAAGTGATATGCGGCCAAGGTTACCCTGTGTTCATCCATAGTTTCCTGATATTCAAAGTACTGAGATACCCTGCTGTACTATTCTGTTGGATCATTGTCGGCGAAACGGGGAAATTCTAGCTTAGTAATCTGTGTTGGAGGCATGTGCCGCCCTGCCTCTCTTTCCTCACGAACAGGTTTTGTAGAGCCTGAATTTTCAATTGAGTTACAACTGGTGGTGCCCTTGGTTGCACTGTTTGATTCCACGAGTTTGTTTATTGACTCCTCAAGACGCTGCAACTTGTCATTGATTCCCACCTCCATCTGTTCCATTTTGTCCTGCAAGCTTCCAAGATCAGCTTCAATTCGTTCAATGCGTTCCTTGTTAGTCGTCATTGGTAGCCTTACTCTGATACCAAATGATAGGTCCCAATCAAAGTTAGCTAATCAATCACAAGAGTTTTCTACTTATGGCGAGAAAACAAAGACCAAGATAAATTGATTTAGTTGACTGAATGCTTTTTATTATGCTGGAGCCTTTATTTATAATACTAACATAACAAACTCAGCCTACAATCATGGCTGTAATCAAAATACGTAAATTGAAATAACACCCTTGCTACTTTTACGAAACACAAAGCTAAACCACAACTACTAAGGATTCAATCTTATCCTCTATTCCTGCACGATTGTTGAAGCTATCAAATCCCTTGATTCTTGCTCTAACAACTTTGGTGCATTATTCACACGTGAACGCATGCATGCATGAACCATGCAAGGCTAAACCGAAAGTCTTCACGTCACGTACTTGGGATTTGGCTTATGCCCTCCGCTGGACTTGCGTGGCTCTAGTGACTGTGGCTGTTTCTTATCAGGCACATTCTCAGGAGAATATGCATAACGCTCTCCAACATATGGATACTTCTAAAAAATGCTCCTCCTCGGCTCTGACATCCAATTCGGAAAATGAATTTCCATATGAATTTCTACGACATCTTTAAGCTTCCGTTATGTACATGTATAAGAAAATTGTGTTTCCTTGAAAAGAGTAAATAGTGTTTCAAATTCGATATTAAGAATATTTAATATATGGCCTATTGATGCTGCTGTTGAAGATGACACCAATTTCACGTGCAGCCATTAGAACAAAAAAAAAAAAAATGTAAACAACATACAAAATCAAAACATGACGTCGATTTTACCTATCATCATATATCTCTAAAGTCATACCATGGCCTCGGGCAACTACTTTGGCCTTTCCTCAACAATTTTTTTTCTTTTTACTACTTGAAGCTGGTACAAAATTAAATAAGATACAAATTAGCCATTAATTTAAATTTAATTGTGCATTAAACATTAAGTTATTACCTTCATCTATGGTAGTAAAACATAAAGCTTCACTACCAATTATAGAGCTAAATCAATATCCCTATTATGTGTGCTAGCTTGAGACTTTCCTTTGCCAGCAACTATGTCATTTGATCTTGTAATTTCAGTTGTCTTTTTCCCTTTGTTAGTAGCTAGAGACTTCCCATTGTTAGTAGTTTATGAAGACTTCCTTTTGTTTACAGCTAGAGACTTCCCTTTGTATATAGCTAGAGACTTCTTTTTGTTTATAGTTGGAGACTTTCCATTTTTAACCATTCTATCAAACCTTATCCTGAAATTCTTGCAAGAATTTTAAAGAATAAAGCATCATTAGAAGCCAATTAAACATTCAACAACAATATTTCAAGCAAACACAAATGGCGGAAACAGTTAGATTAATAATAGTTACAAAATCTACATGATAAAAAAATAATGCAGCATGCATTATACAGAGTTATAATAAGTTACCATTTTTAACTTGCAAAAGGAAAAGGGGAATATTTTTTTCTAATTTGCAAAGTGTTAAGCTCATTTATTTTTCAAGCCTAACCAAATCTTATTCATTCAAAACCTTAGCACATGATTCTCTGAAAAATGCGCTAACTTCTATCAAAGCGTCACAAATTTATTTAGGTAAAACCTCTCGCATTGTAAGAGACAATAATCTCTCTGAGAACACATGACAATCATGAGTCTTCATGCCTGAAATTTTATGCTCGAGTATATTCAGACATCTTGACAAATTAGCTGAATATTCATCTAGAACTGGCACATTCATAAGCCACTCACACAATCTTTATCTCTTTTCATTTGTCAAACTATAGGTTTTCCATCATCGTATTTTGGTGAAACTCATGCCTTAAATTCAAGGATTCCATATCAAGGCGAGCATTTAGGTTATCTTTTGTTTTTTCATCAATATTAAAAAGTGTGCCAAGTATATTATCGCGCACATTGTTTTTCAATGTGCATGACATCCAAATTATGACACAACAAAAGCATTTCCAGTATGGTAACTGAAAAAAAGACTATGTTTTTCTCTAATTCTTGTGCTTTTCAAACTCAGGAATGACTTGATTTTTCCCAGTTTTACCAAATATTATTGGCCTTAAACCTTCAAGTTCATTTAGTCCTTATTCACCAGATGGTCTTTTCAGTGTAGCTTTCTTTTCTATTGTACCATCAAATTGGCTCTTTTGAAATCTCCACTTATGTCCCAGTGGCAAAAATCGACGATGCCTCATATAATATATTTTTGAATTGTGATGTAATCTACGATGAGTAGTCTTCTTAGCACAACATAGGCAAGCCAACTTTCCTTTTGTGCTTCAACCAGATGTAAGATCATATGCTGAAAAGTCATTAATTGTCCACATAACAACCGCTTTCAATTGAAAATTTATACGCGTGGAAACGTCATAAGTATTCACTCCATTTTCCCACAACTCATTCAACTCATTAATTAATGGCCTCAAGTACGCATCAATATCATTACCTGCGCCTTTTGGGCCTGGAATAAGGAAAGACATGAACATATACGGCTCTTTCATACACATCCAAGGTGGAAGATTGTATGGAAATATCATTTTTGTTGAGCTCTAAATATGACTATCACTATTTTAATTTTAGTTTATTTTTACTGAGCACTAATACTCTTGGATTTCCTTTGAATGTTCCTAAATATAATCTTTAATAATTAATTAAAGTTGACTTTCTAAAATAGTTTTTTTCAATTCTATAAAACAAAGCAAATAAATGCAAACTTGATTGACCAAACAAGAAATGGTTGTGCACTCTGTGCTCCTAAATTAAAAAAATGTTGATGCTCTTATATTAGGCTAATTAAGAAAAAAAAATTTCTTTATAAAACTTAAAGATGTTAATCTGAACTTGCTAAGTACACACATTAATCTTAAATTAATTACACATTAACTACACCATCGAGAATCATCACAAAAACAGCTTTATTACAAATTCATGTTAATGGATCAAGTAATTACAAATTAAGTTCTAAGGAACTTGGTGAAATTCAAGTCATTAAGGCCCATAAAGTAAAACTTTAATAAGATTGAAATGCAAGAAACGAATGTAAACAACTGAAAGAAGAACAAAACTTACAAGTATCAAAACTAGATCAATAGATGCCTACAAAGAGTTGATGAGTTGACTTGGAGAGACACAGAAGATGCACAAAGTTGTGAATCTGCAACTTTAAAACCCTAGAAAATTTATGAAATTAAAGCAAAATCATGAAGAGGGAGATGGATTGGGGAAACTGTAGGAAAAACTAAAAAGAGTTAAAAATTTGCAAGCTAAAAATTCTAAGTAAATTTACTTTGAGGTACTTCTACATGCAAATAAGATACAGAAAGTGAGAGAGAGAGCAGCAGATGCTAAGATGAAAATAGCGTCTCCATTTGTTCGTTTGAATTTTCTTTTAATCAATTTGTATAAATTACAATGTCTTATTTTGTTTAAGGGCTTTATTTACTATGAAAGGGTTGGGCTTTATTTAATTGGCTTTGTTACTTTTGTATGAACTGATAATATCTTATTTTTGTTTTATTTATATATTTTTTTATATTTATAGGATTTATTTCTGTTTTATCTTTTTTATAGGAGGTTCAAAGATTTTATTTTAATTTAGTATTATATTTCCTACTACAAATTCATTATTATCAAGGGCAAATTACCCTCTGAAAACTTTATCATTTTTTAATGATTTTCCAACAACTGCTTTATGTTCTTGTAAAAAGTGCTTATTATCAAGGGTGAACAATGCCGTTGGAAATATTTGTTCGGTAATACAGCTTCTTGGCAATATTATGAAGAAAATCTAGACTTTGTTTGGTGAGTTTGCATGTTACAGGATTGTGTGAGAGGATTTTGTTGTAAGCCTTTAGCAAGAGCGATACAGATTGGCATATTTGTTTCCAAAGGTTTGTTACTTGCCATGTTGCTGCTGGATTGAGGTTGTGTGTTGATCTTTTCTATGTTGGTACATGATTCGTGTGGCTGCATATGGTTCATGCGTTGTGACTATTTGAATTCCGCGAATTCCACATGTGGTGGGCAATGTATCTTAACAGTCCCTTTAAAATCAGTTGGGTCATAGAGTGAATGTCAAGCTTGTGTTGAAAGAGGAAGCAAAAATCTTTACCCAGTGGTTTGGTAAGCAGATCTATAGTTTGCAACAAGAAGGGAACATGCTTGGCTTCAAGGAGTCCTTGAATGACTTCTTCACGAACGAAATGGACGTTGATTTCGATGTGTTTGCTATGAGCATGAAAAAGTGGATTATGTGTCATGTTGATGGTGCTCTTGTTGTTGTAGAGGAGGTGAGGAACATTTGAGGTTGAGACCCCAATGTCCTACAATAAAGAATGAATCCAAGTTAATTAAGCGATTTGGGAAAACAAATGAAGCCCGATATTCAACTTTTGCAATAGATCATGCAACAATTTTTTGTTTCTTGCTACACCATGAGATTAAATTTGTCCCAAGGTAAACACAAAAGCCTATTGAGCAACATTCTCTTTCAAGGTAGGGTTGCCAAAAAAGTCCAAGTTGAGCTGCATGGATTGGGTTCGGATATGGGCTGAAAAATATGAAGCCCGCATAGATTGGGCCTAAATAAAGGCCTAGAAAAAAGTTCAGGCTTTTTAATTTATAAATCAAAATTATATCAAATTAAAAAATTAAAATACTAGATTAACATTTTTTATATTAGTATTTTTTTTTATTATGTTGTGTTACTAATATCAATGTCGAACTTTTTTATTTATAAATAAAAAATATCAAATTAAAAACTCAAAATATTATATTAATATATTTTTTATATTAGTATTTATTATCTATTTTGTTGTGTTACTAATATTTTAAATATTTGACTATTATTCTATTATGTATAGAATAATTATCTTTAATTAAAAATTTTTTACTTTATTAAAAATTTATTTAAAAAATAATGAAGGCTCAAACCTGCCCAGTCTAAGTTTGGATGAGCTTTTGAATGGTATGGGCTTATTCTCAACAAGTTGGGCCTGGGCCTGGGCTTGGGCTTGAAAAGACTCAGTTCAAGCTTGGCCCAGGCCTTTAATTTGCCAACTTTATTTCAAGGCAACCAATGCAATTAGAGTTTGAAAATGCATTGAATGATTGGAGCTTTGCTCAAAGGAATCGAAGTCCGAAGTTGAGAGTGCATTTGAGATAGCGTAGGATTCTTGTTACAACTTTGAGGTCTTGTTTAGTAGGGCTTTGGAAGTGTTAACAAGCTTTCTTGACAGCATGAATGATGTCTAGCTTAGTGAATATGAGATATTGTAGGATGCCGACAAAGATACATTAATGTGTGGCACATATGGGTTTTTAATCATCATCTTATGGTTAGATTTTGACAACCATAAGGGTTCGATTAAGGATACAATCAGGTATAGCAGTCTTGGTTAACAAGTCATGCATGTATTAGGCTTAGGATAAAAAATATCTCTTGTAAAGCACCGAATCTGAATTCCTAAAAAGTAGCTCAATAAGCTTAAGTCTTTTAATGCAAACAAAGTGCTGAGTTGGTTGATAATGGATTGAATTCTTTAGAGATTATTTCTTGTAATAATTATATCGTCAACACAAACCAAAAGCAAATCATAGTATTGTTAGCATAAAAAATAAAGAAGGAAATATCAACTTTGCAAATTATAAATCCAAGACCTAAAAATGCTAATGATAAACACTTAAACTAAGCATTTGAGGTTTGTTTGAGTAAATATAAGGGCTTGTGAAGCAAGCAAACATGGTCAGGTAGATTTTGATTCGTAAAGTTGGGTGGCCAGTCCATGTTGGTAGTTTCTTTTTACTTGACTATGTAAGAAGGCATTTTGAATATCTAGTTGTTTGATAAGCCATTTGGAACTAATTACGAGGGCTAAGCCAAGTTATATAGTAGTTGGCTTAATGACATAGCCGAAAGTCTTGTCGAAATCAATGTTTTTAACCAATCCACTATATCAATCTTCTCGATATTTGGTTTTATAAACCCACTTTGAACTAACTAAATTAGCATCAGGTTGAGGAACGAAGGTCTATGTCTTACTTTGATAGAAAATAGCAAGTTCATCGGCCATCACTTGCAACCATGGAGGAGGTTTGAGAGCAAATTTTTATGATTTTGATTCAATTATAGTGGCATGATTGGTTTAAAGGGCTAAGGCAAGATCTTGTTTGAGCTTGTTGATTGTCAGTATAAGAAAGACTCTATTGTTTTGGCAGGAGAGATGTTTAGTTCAACAAATAACTTTCCTAAGAGATTGTTCAAGGCACATGAGTTATAGTTGTCACTTTTTTTAAGTTCGTTGTGAAGTCGTGTATATATTTGTATTATCATTAGAAGTAGAATCTGTATTATTGGATGAGGAGCTCTTTTGAGGTGAATTTATAATGGGATGTCCAGGTCAAGAGGTGGGAGGTTTATGAAGGTTTTCAATTGTCACAACTTTGTCCAAAAGACTTGGAGTGAGAGATAATGATTCATTCCTATTTGAAGGTGTGGTAGTGTGTTTTAGATTATTAACTTTAGTGTGCCCAAGAGAATTGTTATTGAACGACTCTGTTAAAGTTTTTAGGAGCCATTGTGACACATCTAAGGTAATGGGAACACTACAAGCATCCTATACAGGGGAAGAATCTTTTAGTTTTGAAAAAGGGAAACATAACTTACCAAGGATTAAATGACGAGAGATATAAATTCAATTGTTTTTAAGAAAAAGACAGCAGTGTCCCTTGTGAGTGGGGCTATAACCTACAAAAATACAAGGAAGTCTTTTTGTCAAATTTGATTTTATTGTAGTCATTTAAAGAGACAACTGAAAATTCTAATCTATATATCTATATCTATATATCTATATAAAGTTGGGACTGGAGGAGGTGGTGTGGTATCACAATTTCTCATCTTTGTATATTCTCTATTATCTAATAAATAGATAAAATTTCTTTTAGATTTGACTTTTCATCTTCTAAAAATTAATTTGATTGTTATTACACAATAACAATTATGTAAAGATTTTAATGAGGCATATTCTTTCTAATGAACATCTAAGGGGGAGTGTTATGAATTTATTAAAATAAATGTAGATGTTCATAACATATAATAAATGTAGATGTTCATAACATATATCCCTTAGTCTCCCCACTATCTCCCATTAGCAACTTTTAGCTTCCCTATAACTCCCACTATCTAACAAGGAATTATGATCCATAATTTTTCATTAATTTCATGGAGTGATTATGTAACTATAAAAGGAGAGCTCATCTTTTTGTTTTGTACACACACAATTGGAATGAATAAAATCACTCTATAATATATTCTCTCATTTTATTCTTTATCTTACGTTGCTTCTTTATTTGTATTGCTGGCTAATAGTTTTTTTTTTGTTTTTTATAAGGTTGCCTCATCTAAAAAAAAAAATCAATTCATATTTTTTATCAGTTTCATCAAGTGTAAAGTAAAAAAAAAAAGATAATACTAAATTCTTTTTTCAAAGCCGCGTGAAGTATGGTTCTATTTTCTAGTATATATATAAAGCTGAGATTACAAGAGGTGATGTGACATCACCATTTCTCATCTTCTTATATTCTCTATTATCTAATAAATTAGTTGAGATTAAAAAATAATTACATTACAAAATATTAAAAATAGAATATAATTATTAGATTACAAAAGATTACATGTCTCTTCCTCATTCTATTTAAATTCAACAATATGTAACCATTAATAATAATTAATTATAACTCTTGAAATATTCATTTATTTTATTATGCCAACAATTAAACTTTAGTGGCTTAAAATACATCAATTAATTAATATAGGAAGGAAGGTTCCTTCATTTTCCCTCAACAATGCCATTAGGGCCTAATTTTAATGCCATAATCTCATATTTAATTATTCAATTTTTTGTTTAGTGCCTTTTGACTTGTTCAAACTCTATAAACATTAAATATTTAAGATTTGTGGCATCATTATTGCTCATCTTTTTATATTCTCTATTATCTAATATATTGGTTGAGATTAAAAAATAATTACATTACAAAATATTAAAAATAGAAAATAATTATTATATTACAAAAGATTACATGTCTCTTTCTATTTAAATTCAACAATATGTAACCATTAATAATAATTAATTATAAGTCTTGAAACATTCATTTATTTTATTAAGCCAACAACTAAACTTTAGTGGCTTAAAATATATCAACTAATTAATATAGGGTGCGTTTGGTACATGTATTGTATTATGTTGTATTGTATTATTTTAATGCTGGTGTATTGTATTATATTGTATTGCATTAGCACTGTATTATAATAATATTATATAATATTTGGTACTACACTATACTGTAATAAATTTTTTTATTAATTTAAATTAAATATTATACTATATTATATTAATATACTTAAATTGTATTAATATTTTATATTATTATTAATTTTAAATTAATATTATTCAAATTTATTCATATTTAACTATTTATTATTAGTTATAATAAGTTATAAATTTATTAATAAATTATAATGTAAAAAATAATATAATATAATAATATTGAATAATAAATTACATGTTTATTAATCTATATTAATAATTATAATATAAAAATAATATTAAATTAAAAGTTATATTTAATAATAATAATTATTATTATTATTATAAAGCAAAAGTCAAAAAGCCAAACTCAAAAAGCAAAACTCAAAAAGTAGGCTCCAGCGACAGTTGCAAAAGCAAAAAGGGAGAGAGAGAAAAAAAAAAAAAACAAAACAAGCAGCAGTTGCCGCATTAAGTTAAACCCGACTGTGAGTCGGGTTTAGCTAATGCGGCAACAACCGCATTAGTTTGGGCTTTTAATGTGGTGGTTATGTAGTTTTTTATTTGCCAAACATGGGCTTGTGTAAAATTAATACAATGAGGTGCTTTAATACAACAACCAAACAAGCCCATAGGAAGAAATGTTCCTTCATCTTCCCTCACCAATACCACTAGGGCCTAATTTTAATGCCATAATCTCATATTTAATTATGCAACATTTTGTTTAGTACATTTTAACTTCTTCAAACTCTATAAACATTAAGTATTTAAGATTTGTTATGTTTGGGCTTTTTTTTTTTAATATTTAACCAACATCCTCTTTAGAAATATTATTGTGTTTTTATTTTTGACTTATTTAAATTTTTAGTATTGTGTGCTTCATTGAGTACTATTTTTTTCATGAGTTGAACAATGATAAAGATAGTTGGATGATATGGGTTAGACGTTTTAGGATGTGGGAGTCTGTTAATACCAAGAAGAATGGAGAATTGATTAGTGTGAACATGATTTTTATTGATGAAAAAGTTGTATAAAAAATTCATTCTCCCATTGTTTTCTCTAATTTTTTACCAATTGTTTTACACTTAATATAGCATGTTTTTCTTTTTCGTAGGAAAATCTAATGCATGCAACAATTAGGAAAAATTTAGTGACAAGGTTTAGGCACATGTTGAGTGATGGTTCTTTGTACAGTGTCAAGAATTTGAAAGTTGTTTCAACTACAAGCGAGTACAAACCACTTTCAAATCAGTATAATATTATTTTCTTGGTTATAATTTCGCTTAAGAGGTTAGAAGAAGGAATTGTTAAGATTCTGATCAATAGATTCCAATTCATATCTCCGAATTTGATTGATATACGTGTGAATGATAACACAATCCTCTCAGTTTTTTTTTAATTATTAATGTTTGTTAATCTTTAAGTGTATATTAGAAATTATTGATCCTTATGTTTTAACATGTTTATGTTATTTTTCCATAATATTACAGATGTTGTTGTCGGAAGTTTATGTGGTATGGGTAATATTGAGATTGTTGGAGCTGGTTGGAAAAAAAGAGATATAAAAGTTCTAACAGATTAGCAAGTTGAATATAATTTGGAACTTATCAACAACTACAAAAGGTATAAGGTCTGTACACTTACACTATACACATTAATATATATTTTTAAAGTTAACAAAAAAATAATTAACTTTCATAAATAACATTAGTTTTATAAGGCTGCCTCATCTTTAAAAAAATAATTTATATTTTTTATCAGTTTTATTAAGTGCAAAGTAAGAAAAAAAGATAATACTAAATTCTTTATCCAAAATCGCGCTTTCCCAGTTTTATTATAATTAGGAGTTTCCTTGAAAAGTAACTCATGAGGCGTTTGCATCTTAATAATCCTTTGTGGCATTTTATCTATGACATATGCGGTTGTTGAAACAACCTCTATCAAATGCTCAAATGCTAACAAAGATTCAGATGACATTGTAAAGGTAGCCGTCATTATATGTCTATGCTTCCTTTCAGCAGCTCTATTTTGTTAAGGAGTATAAAGACATGAAGTTTGTTTGATGATTCCAGATTGTTAAAGGTCCTGTTTGAAAATGATAGAGATTCTCTTTATTTTTTACAACAAAGTCAAAAGAATTAAATTCCACTGAACAATTTATATCATTTATAAGTTTTTTTACTAACAAAAGGTTCTCTTTAAGTTTGGAAACAAGTAAAAAAAAATTTGAAGTTTAATTTCCCATGCGTGGTATCACCAATATGAGAACTATGTAAGTTTTGGACATTCCCTACAAATTTTTTATCAAAATGTTTGCAAGGAACAAATTTCCTTAACCTACTAGTGTTATTTATCATGTGGGCAGTAGTTCCTAAATTAGGATAAAGTGGTCAGTCGTTCTCATCTTGCAGATTCATGGCCACAAGGGCTTGTGGTGCTGCCTTTTGAAGTGTAAAATAGTAGTACCTTTGTTTACAAATAGTAGCATTATGGTTAGTCTTGCCATAAATTTACGTATTATACCTAATTTAGAATTATGTTTCCACTGATTAGTGTCTGTGCTGTAATCTTTTGGTATAGGTGGCAGATTGGACCATTATTGTTCGACCTTAGCTGTAGCAAAGAGTTGTTAGAGGGTAACTGATTCATGTTGAAAGATTGATTTATGTTGTTATGCCCACTGTTAAAGGAAAAATTTCCTCTTCCACGAAGGTTGTTGTTGAAGCTGTCTTCTTGTCCTTGTCCTCGAAAACTTTTCCCATGTCCACGTTGGCCAAAGAAAACTTATTGTGGATCTGCTTCTTTGCCATTGTTTTTCTGAGCAATCACAGTCTGTTCATGGTTTTTTAAGGATGATAGGAATAATTTTAGACTTGGATAAGATGGCTTGGTCAACACAACCATTTTAAAGTCAACAAACTCAATTCTCAGTGCTCATGGCAATTAAAAGACTTTGTCATCATCAATCAACGACTTTCCAATGGTAGCTAGATTGTCGCACAGCCTTTTGAATTTTTTTAAGAAGTCTTCAAGCTACGGGAAGCTTTCTTTAGGGAGAAGAGATTATCTTTAAGCCAAGACTCATTCTCCTTCGTAGCAGGAGCTTGCACTCTTGAATGAAGAGATAAACTTCTCTTGTTGTTTTTCATCCAACTATCAGTGTAAGGATGTCTTCCATCATCATTCCATGTAAGCAAGTAAAACAGCCTATAATTATCTACTAAAATTAAAAAGGTAGGGTTAGTGACAAACTATCCATTATTTGGAAATTGTTTAAGGTAGTGCATCATTAATTGTTGAGTCCTAGGTTGCTGATCAAGAGAAGGATTTGGGACCTCCATAAGAGATAGTTGCTGCTAGAGAGTCTGACAGAGATTAGGTTGGCACATTGGTGGATAGTTTATAGAGAAAGCCATAAGCTCTGATACTATGGTAATTTTCAAGAGTATTGTATGTTGGATCCATCTCATTTTGGTGGTCCAAGCCCAAAGCTTTCATTAGATTGGATGTTTAAGTAATTAAAGAGAGATTGGAAGGCTAAGTGAAATTAGCGTATATAATTTATAAAGGCAAATAAGTGGAAGCAGTAGTAACATGAGAAGAACACAAAAATGTATGAGAGAGAGAGAGAGAGAGAGGAAAAAAAATGCAATGGCCCACTATATCAATTTGTGTTCAAGGGTTTCAATATTTGATTAGGCGATCAGAAGTAGAATTTAACTCCATTTTCTCCTGAAATACCTACTTGTTAGAGAGGCTTATATTAGAGTGCTGTTGTGAGTCAAGATTATTATTGTTCTTGATGTTGTTAACCTCAAGTGTTATCTAGAGAAGAATTTGTGTTCTAGTCCCATTATTTTATATAGTGGAAGGTTATATCGGACCACAGTCCTATAATATTTCCCGATTTGGGTTTTCTTTATAAAAATATGTGTGTCTTATGGTTGATTTATTGCTTTAAAGTTTTGGGTTTTCTTTGTAAAAATATGTGTCTTGTGGTTGATTTATTGCTTTAAATTGTGTTGGTTTATTTTTTGTGTATTAATTTGTAGTACACATCTCCTTTTAATCACACAAAGAGGAAAAGAGTTTGTTTTTACTTTATTTGCAACTATTTATATGGGTTCCTTTCCTAACATTATGAATGACTGAATGCTTTTGATGTACTTTCTTAATGTACAAGAAGGATTATGTATTTATAAAGGAGTTGAGGAATTATATATGGAAGAAATATTTTACAGAAATAATGAGAATCATTCTAAACTTAGACATTAACTAGCCGTTGGTTATGTTATGAAGAAAATCTAGACTTGAATGATAGTCGGCTATCTATTTTTTGGTGAGTTTGCATGTCACGGGATTATGTGAGATGATTCCATTGCAAGCCTTTGGTAAGAGCAATGCAAATTGCCATATTTGTTTCCAAAGGTTTGTTACTTTCCTTGTTGATGTTGGATTGAGTTAACGTGTTGATCTTTTCCATATGATGTGACATAGCATGACCCTCAAAATTATATATTACATGTAACATGACTGTATTATTTTGACAATTTTGATTCCAAGTCCAGATTAAAGTAATGTTTTTTTTTAATCTAAAATCTGAATGAGTCTACATTTTTTTGAAGTTTTAATGGGTTTGAATATAAGTATTTGAACAATATTTTATAACTATTTCTTATTCAGATAAAAATCACAAAATTTTTTTATTGTATTTAGATGTACATGTTTGAAAATCAAATATAAGTTACCAAAAACAATAAAAAGTACATTTTAAAAAATATTTGAAATTAATAAAAACAAGCCCTTAAATTTTATAAAATTCGAAAGTTCGGACTTGGTACACTTTTATATGTATCGTTTATTTACTATCACGCCTTTGATTTTATTTTATGATATTATGGAGAGAGCCCAATATTAAATTTTCAAATGAAACGATCAACAAAGTTCACAAATTGAAGGAAACTTACAGTGAGAAGATGTCATTAGATTCAGAGGCTATTGCATTCTTGTTTCAAGGCAAAACTCTTCATCATGAACAAACTCCAGATCAGGTATTTTGTCGCTTCTTGAGTTCATTTTCTATTTTTCAAAAAACAATGTTGAGAAAAAAAATCATAAGGTGCTTTTGTCAAAGTGATTCCAAACATAAATTTTCCATTATTTTTGTTTTTGCTTAATTTTTGTTTATATCTTTATTACTTTCTCAACAATTAATTATAATTCTTGTATATTTGTTATAGATGGAGATGGAATACAAAGAGGAGATTAATTGCATGATACCTGGACATGGAGGATAAAACTTTCATGAGAATCAAAGGGCAAATAAATTGTTTGTTATTTTATTTTTGTTTCTTTTTTATTTAAATGCAGCTACACATATTTAACTAAATTTATTTTTACCATTATGTGATTTTAGTTTACACAGAAATAATTATCCAAACAATTTCTTTTGTAGAAATTAAACTTTTTCTAACTCATGATTCCAAACTCTCTCATTGTATAGAAAGATTCTATTAACATTCAATTTTTTATATCTTTTATTAATTTACCCCTTGAAACAGACTTATGATCATCAATCATTCAACTATCTGGGCAAATATTAATCTAATTTTGTCATTAATGTAATTCTAGGGGTAGAATAGTAAAAGACAAAAACATTAATGAAATTTTGAAATAACAAGAGAATAAAGATCAAATTATTCAAATAATGGGGGATTTTGATAATTTTCCCATGGAGGAGAAACATTCAATTGCATTGACTCTTTTATCCACTCCAAATTACAAATTGCATAAATAAAAATTGCTGCCAAATTGATAGTATCATTGCGGGTAAATTTATGTTGATTTAGTCAGAGTCATCTTGGTTTCAATAAATAATCAATCTTCCCGTTTAGTAGTTTAGCTGTCAGTGCAACATACCGATTATTCAATTCACTATGCACAAATTATGAGTCGCTTCCCACAAGAAGTATGCAATCGTGTCATTCGATCTGATAGAAGAAATATTAGAAGAGGTTTTGTCTTTTGCAAGATCATATTGACCAAAATGCCTCTGTTTTAAACTTGAGAAATTAGAAAGACCGCCTCATCATTTTCAACAATCAAAGTGACGACAGTTTCGGGGCCTGGAAAGAATGCCTTATCACACATGAAAGAATCATTATGGACTAGATTGTTCGCCATCTCAGGTAAGATATTTCCTAAATATGAATATTATCCAACTCTAGTAGGCTTTACTAAGGAGAATAAAGCTTGGTGGAGATTGACGGGGGGAAGTTAGTTTTGTAGAACAAAAAAGAAATGACATTTACAAATTTTGAGATATGTGATAAGTGGCGTTGGTTTGAAGATACATGTGTGAAGAAAGTTTAGTTTCTCCAATTGTTGATGAAGCAAGCAGGTTCTAGAAACAATGCTCTAATGAAAAAGTAATAAAGACATTATTAGTTTTGGCCTTTCATTTTTTTTTTTTTGCTGAACACTTGCGCTACAAGAAAACTATTAATAGATAACCGACAGTTTGTGACGTATTTTAGGAAAATTGACTTATATCATTATAGTATGAACGAATCATGAAAGTAAATAAATCATGAAAGTAAACGAATCATCAAGAATTTATGATAGAATAGTGATAGAAATTTTTTCTATCAAGAAATTGTGAAAGAAATATAAATTTGACCATGTTTGACCAAAATTTTGATTTAATATTTTATTAAAAGAAAAAGAAAAAAAGTGTATTATAATTTAATTGATAATTTAAATTATATGAAAAATTAAATGAAGGAATTGAACGGGGAGTTTTATCAAAATACTACAAAATATTCTAAGTTAAAAAACCTCACTCAACACATTCATCACTCCCTCTCTCAACCTAAGAAATTGAAACCCTAGAAGCTCAAACCCTCACTCACGATCAAACAAACTTCCTACATTCACAACCAATTAACCCAAGTAAAAGAGTCGACTTTCAAATCCCACCCATAGGCCACAGAGTCGACGTCCTGCTAGTGGTTCTCGTCAATTCACAAGAGTTTGATCGAAATTATGAAAGAGCTAGTGTTGATTCTTGGCTTCAATTCCAACGAAAGGTGAAGCGGCAGGAAGAGGGAGGAAAGCAGATAGATACAGGTAATGACAAGTAATATGTTGTTGGTGGTGGCTTGTGAGGTTTGGATCAAGATTCTATCACATCCTTCTACGACAGTGATGTTACTTTCTAGAAATCATTAACTAAGGTAATTTAATTAATTAACTATATTTAAATTTGTTAACTCTCAATATAAGATTTACTTACAAAAATGAACTCAAACTTGTCTTTTCATTTGATCACATTATGACCATTATTTTTTTTTTAGCCACCTAAATTACGTTTGCCCGTGATTTTCGGACACAAAGCCATTAGGTAATTCAATTGATCAACCTACTCTTTTTTTTTTTCTTAAGTTCATTTGCTTAATTATTCACTTTATTGACTTAATTATCACTAGTGGCTTCCCTGAGATTCTGGAGATTGCAACTGCATACACATGCATGACCCAACAATCAAGTGATCAACATAATAAATAATAGTATGAATAATCATGAAATAGGTAGGAGTCAGTTACTGAGAAATAATGTGCCATAATATAAGAAACTTTGCATCTTATAACTTTTCCAGCCTTTTATGATGCAGATTTTTCTAAAAGTTGAATTGCAATTCAATGTTTGCTTATCCGATTATTTATTGGACAAAAAGGAATTTAAAAATCAAATTTGAGTGATTTTAAGATAATTGAACATGCTACCAACTCTCTTGTTAGAAGTTGTAATTTCATTGATAGATTCTAGGCTTCCATGGACTTGTGAAGTATTAAGTTATCTCTTGCAAAAAAAATGTATTCACTCTGCTAAGGGAACTAATTATTATGGGAAAGGTAATGTTTCAAATTCTAGATAATTTCTTTTTCTTTAATGCATATAGTTATTTTAGCCTACATTTCTTTGTTAGTTGGATAATTCAAATAAATGCAAATGAATTATTTATTTCATTTACATATCTTTGCCAAAAAAAATAACAATAAAAGCAATTTAATAAACTGATGTAAATGCTATTATTATTACTAATTTGCAGGCTATTTGCTATGACTTCGACAATAGTGTCTATCATAGATAACATTATTTTCTTTTCTAATTCTTCTGAAAGAATCAATTGAGAATTTATGCAAACTTTAGCTATTTTGCTATAGATTTGTTGTCAAAATAGCTGCTGAAAGTTTATAGGGGTTTTTTTTTTTTTTTTTTTTGCTTTTTTGCAGTAAAAACAACCCTTGGTAAATTGCAGGGGTTGTTTTCACTATAGAACGGCAGCAAGACAGCCTTTGTAGATTTTTAAGGGCTTTTTGCTGTGTTCTAAAGTCAAAACAACTCCTAGCAATTTTTTGGACTATTTTGTTTTGAAAATTGTTGACGAAAGAGGGGAACGGCAGTATTTTTTTAAGAGGCTTGATGATGAGTTTGATAATTTGGCAAGTGTTACTAGACTAAAGTGAAAAATGTTTATGTTGAGGCTGAAAGTTTAGGTGAGCAAATGCACATTTTGGTTGCTCTCGGGATAAAAACTAAGAAATTGGAAGGAGTTATACAGGATTCTGTACAATTCAAGCCTGAAGAACAAAAGCATGAAAGCGGGATGATTTTGTAAATTCTTGAATACTATATATCTCAACTTGCTTTTATACTATATCTGTGGCATTATTTTTGAAGTTTGAAAATATTAATATTGCGATTAACACTTTAATGCAAAGAAGGAATACACTCAGGATGAACTTAATGAGGTTCTTTTAGAGTGGGCTAACCATTTTTTCCACATCCTTGTCGCATTTGCAAAATAGTTAGTATGAGTATGAAACTGTAGATGCACCTTGTTATTAGTTGTTACAATTTGTTGAAATTAAAGTTTTAGTGTTAAACTATAATGGTTGTTGTTAAGGATTGCAGTATAGATGTTTTGCATTTGATAATATTAGGTATTTTGATTGATTTTGGTGTAGATTGGGTTGTTGGGTATAGGTCGGAGTGTTGCTGTGTATATCGCTGGAATTAGAGCGCTGTTGGAAGGTGGTGGGTTGTTACGTATGATTTGGAGTATTAGTTGGAGTGTTGTTGGGTATGTGGCTGGAATTATGATCAAGATGCATGAGCCTTAAGTGAGTGAATTTGAGGTTGGATTTTAAAGTTCACTGAAGCACTCAACAACTTACAACAACTTCTGAATGCATATGAAGTAATTACTGCCACAATAATGGAGGTATTGTTCAAATTTTTATTCTGAGACAAAGTCATCTGGATTTCAACTATAAATAAAATCTGCATTTGCATATAGTCAAAGTGTCTCTAATGGCTGATATTTAAAAACTATGTCTAGCTCAGCTTAGGTGTTGATGCATTGACCAATTAAATCAACGATAAATAGACTACTAGCAAGATTAACATTATGATATCCCAGAAAACAATCTTCTGATGATTATAAATCCATTAGAGGTTTCATTTCTACTGATAGAGATGTTTCCAAGGAAACTGAGTTCATCTTTTTTTTTTTCCGTCAAAATAAGTCCTTAAAAAGAACTTAGTACCTTCGCTTTAGAATTGACATTTGTGGATCAGGAATTGGCTTGGAACACAAGAGAGGGGTTTAGATAATTAGCACTCGCAAATAACACAACTCGTGTTATTGAAAAAAAATAATAATAACTCGTATTCTGACTTTGATTGTTTACAAAGTGTGAATTTACAAAAGTTATGTATATAATGAAATAGAGTTGGACTACATAATCTGCTTTCCTAAACTACAAAATAGGTAATGAAATACTTCCTTTTTAAAGATACATGATATTGCAAAAACCTTGATAGTGAAATTCAATGATAGCGTTCACTTGTGCAAGCTATGCTGTATGTTTTAACCGTTGGCGAATTTTCTTCTGTTGACCATTTACAGCTTGCTTATTACTCCCCCTCAAGTTTGCAAGTGACATACGATCTGGATGCTAAGGTTTTGTTAGAAATTGCGAAACATGACTTTCGAGAGAGCTTTGGTGAATACATCGACAATTTCCAAGGAAGAAGGAACTAGTTTTGTCACCATCGAAGGGACTATTTTTTTCACCATCAGACCTTCTGCAACCTTTTCTCAAAGAAAGTGATAATCAACCTCTATATGCTTGGAGCGAGAATGGAAGACAATATTAATAGTCATATATAAAGCACTTAAATTATCACTAAGCAATTGAGGAGGTTGAGCAAGAGAAATCCTTATTTCACGAAAGAGATATGTGATCCACGTTAGCTCAGTTGCTGTCGAAGCAAGTGCCTTATATTCAACCTCTGCATTGGGTCTAGATACTATAGATTGCTTTTCGAAGGACCAAGAGATACATTTAAGGCTTCGGGGTAACTTACTTTCAATTCTCTGTCTATGGTGTTATCCCGTCACATGCAATTGGAGATATTAGAATTAGTGCCCATGATGGGCTAGATAGGCCTAAGAAAAGAAACATCTAGAAGCTTATTTTATATAGAGTTTAATATAATTATTGCAAGTCTAATTAGACTTTGAGAGTTATGACGTCTTTTGATTGACTTCAATCACTCTTATTAGCTCCCATATAAACATACCTATTGTATCTAAAATAGAGGTGTATGATGCTTGATTTCTTCAAGCGATGCTTATATATATTTAAAAATTGAGAGCTGCTTGCTTACATTTGATGGTCGTTCGGTGGCTATATAAAATGCAAAAAAATTTAACAGTTGCTTAATTTAACAAATTTGAGAATCGAGAGCAAACAAAGGAAAATGGAAGAGAAATAAGAAAGTGGAAAAGAGAAAAGAGAAGAAAAAGAAAATAAGAAAAATAAGAAAGAAGCCGAATGTGGGGAAAAGAGAAAAAGAAAGGAAAAGGAGAAAAAATATTAGGGGAAATAGAATTGGATAGTTAGATCTACATAAAGTGAGTTAGTGGGTAATAGATTTATAAAATTTAAGTAGTTATGATTTAATTTGCCTTATACATATAAGTTTTATATTAGTTCTAACATTTACTTTTGAATCCTGTATTTTAGGAGAATTCCAAGAATCTAAGAACCCCACAGGAGCCCCAACAAACCCGGAGTGAAACAAGCTCAGTGGGGATACTATTATTACTATTATGTATTCCATGAAACATTTATGTTTGATAGTATGGTTTAATATCATGTTATGATTACATGTGCAAATATTATATATTTGATTAAGTCATAAAATGTGATTGCCAATCACCATATATGTGCCATTCCCTATAAACTTTGTGCATGCATATTGAGAGTTAGGTTACTCTACCCGTGCGATGTAGTTAAATTTCATGGGGTATTTAGAGGTTTTTGCCCCGCTCTACTCATGCAATGATGATCTCATAAAATATTGAGAGTTATTTCCCTGGGTATTATTTAGTGTAGTTTTGTCATGTATGTATTATTTCCCCATGTTTACAGATGCATTACTTTATTGTTATTATTATTATTATTATTATGTGTGTGTGTGTGTGTGTGTGTGGCTGTAAGCTCATTATTTTCCTATTTATCCCTTTTCCGCCAGAATTTCGTAAGATTTCGTGCTGATCAATTCTAGTCGTATTGCCGTATAACTTGCATTTTGAGCACGTTTATATTACTTATGTTTTTATGTATATATATTTGTAGGGTAAGTATATATAGTGAGATATGAACTGTGCAAGTTTTGAATATATATTTTCGGATGAGGCATAGAGGTTGTTATGTGTTTATAGTGGAGACCATTTTTATATATTCATGAATTAAATTTGTGCCATGAGTTTTAGTTATTTGATCGTATGATTCGCCTCAGATCCGACATATAGGTCGGGGCAAGTCGTGTCATGTGATAAGGGTGTGACAGATATGAAAAATATGAAGAAGATATTAGAAAACACAGGGAATGAAAACGAGAGAAAATGGCAGTGGGCTTTGGCAATGTGATATGAGGGGATTTTCTTTTATTATAATTATCCTTCGACCATAAACATACAGTAGCGTGATAGTTTTCTTTGAGATTATCCTCTGTCTCTAATCAACTTGACAGTGATATAACTTATTGTGATCCACTTCCGCATTCAAGGATTAAAAGGTATGTTTTTGGATATCCTATTAATTGTATGTTGAATATGTACGGATATCAACCCTTATCTTTTTTAAGCTATCAAATGTTAGACTATAGTCTGCAATAAGAACAACGTAGATTGAGTTTTGTCAGTAGAAAGAACTTAGACATAAATTTTAATAAAGATGCCTAATTTGGAAAATTTGATATACGTTTAGTGAATGAAAAAGGCTGCATATATTTAAAATAGCACAAAATATTTAATGCAAAAATTCTACGTATTCAGTATTAACTCATGTTGCGGAAATGTGGGATTGAGCAATTACTAATATTCTGGTAGCTGCAACTTTTGGAGAAATATAAATGTTGCGTAAACAAATACAAAGAAAATAGGACATAATAATTTACGTGGTTCGTCGTAATGCCTAAGTCCACGGACAAAGACTTAAAGATAATTCTACTAATAATTGAAATTTACAATAGTGGGAGAAACTCTCAACACCCCAATGTTAGCCTATAGGCTATAAAAGTTGATTTTGATGATAACAAACCATATGTTTTGGATAAACAAAGATTTACACATTGTGCTTTTATAACAAGAGAATGATTTAATGAAATTAGTTGTTTTTCAAGATGTAAACTAAAATGAAAGAGTTTTGCCATCTTTTATTTTAATAAATATTGTTTTAAATTTCATATATGGGACTATTTGAAAATATTTAAATATTTTGGGTCATACTATAATTTCATATATTTTGGGCCATATCATAATTTTAAAAAGTTTTGAGAATAACAAGCATTATTTAGAAATTCTAAAATTGGACCTATTTAAAAATATTCATAACATTTTGGGCCATAATGCAGTTATATAAAATATTAGGGTGAAATTCTAATTTTAGAAAATAATTCACTGTTGCAATCACTGTAGAAGGCGGATAACCGAACTTGACAAGCGGTAGATCAGATTTTGGGCAGTAGCTTATTAGAATGAAAGCAGCTAATCGGATTTCAAAAGCAGCATGCCGGATGTTCTAAAATTTAAATATTGTTGTAACGGTAACACAAAAGTAGATAATCGGATTCCAAAAGCGGCAAGCTGGTTATCATTAGAAAACTCATAACGGCTAATTTTTGGGCTCAAACTATATAAATTCAAATCCAATTCATTTTCACTCTCTCCAGCAAGCAAAACCAAAAGGCACAAAATATATTTTGAGCTCTCATTTAGCAAATCATCATATTTTGAATTATCTTTGTGCTTCAATTTGTAAATCTACTCTTTAAGAGAGTTTTTGTTGTAATCTTCATTTCCTCATAATTTTGTGAGTGTATAAGTGTGAGAAACACTTGGTTGAAGAGATTGGGAGATAATCTCTTTGTTGTAAAGGTTCATTGACACCTTGGAAGTCAATTGTAAGCTTTTGAAGCCTTGGAAGGGTTGGATAGTGAAATCCTCAAGCTTGGGTTGCTTAGAGGCGTGGACGTAGGCGGGGATTGCCGAACCATGTAAAAATCCTTGTGTTTGTTTTCTCTTCCCTTACTCATTTATTATTGTGCTTTATTGAATTTATTGTTTTTCGAATTTATTAAGGCATTAGATTGGATTGTTGTGTGGTTTAGCTATGACAAGTTTTAAAATACCAATTCACCCCCCCCCTCGTGGGTTGCATAACTTATATTTCATTTGGTATCAGAGCAAGGTGCTCTTGTTTAGACTTAACTGTCTAGAGCTAAAGATCAATGGTAACTCAAAATAATTCCACATTTAGGGAAGGACAGCCCACCACTAGACCACTATATTTTGATGGAAATGATTACCCGTATTAGAAAAATAGGATGAGAATTTACTTGCAATCTTTAAATTATAAGATTTGGGAAATCGTTAATGATAGTCATTTCATGCCAACAACTAAAAATGAAGAAGGGAACGAAATTCCAAAACCTTCTAGTCATTGGAGTGAATTAGAAAAGAAAAAGTCGTCTTTAAACTCCAAAACAATGAATGCTCTATTTTGTGCTTTACATAAGAAAGAATTTCATAAAGTTTCTAGTTGTGAAAGTGCTTATGAAATTTGGAAGAAACTTGAAGTTGTGTATGAGGGAACAAATCAAGTCAAGAAGTCTAAAATTAGTAGATACACTCGTCAATACGAATTGTTCCAAATGGAACAAAACGATAGTGTGTATTCTATGTATACATGATTTACAGACATAGTGAATACCCTAGGAGCCCTAAGAAAAACTTTTTTGAATAAAGAGAAAGTCAAGAAAATCATTAGGTCACTTCCAAAAGAATGGAGACCTAAGAGGATGGATAAAGATCCTCTCCTGATATGAGATTTTAAAGATATTATGTCATGTGTCTTTACGTGATAGTGTATGGATTTGATTTAATTTCTATACTTTCTTTATTTATTAACTACCAATCACTCATATGTATTTTTGCTCAAGAGGAGATTAGATCATGACAGAATCCTAATCCTAAGAGGACTACCATTAAGGAAGCCAAAGATTTAAATGCATTACCTATTGATGATTTAATTGGTTCTCTTATTTCTTATGAGGAGGACTTGACAAGCGAAAAGGGCAATGAAGAGAAGAAGAGAAGCATTGCTCTCAAAACCTCAAAACATGAGAGTGATGAGGAAAGCGAGCTGGATGATGAGCAGTTGGCAATATTGACTAGAAGATTCGAAAAGTTTTACAATAAGACTAATGAGCGGGGAAAGTTCAGAAGTAACAAAAATAAAAAGGAGAAGAAAGAGCCAATTACTTGCTATGAATGTAAAAAGCCTGGACACATACGATTGGAATGTCCTCTCCTCAACAAACTCAAGAAGAAAGCTATGGTGGCCACGTGTGATGATGGCGATGATGAAGAGCAACAAGAGATGACAAATTTAGCTCTCATGACTTTTGGGGAAGAATCATGTGATTAACTTGATGAGGTAAGTGATCTTCCTACATATTATGAGTGTTGAGTGTTAGAAAATGTACATTTACAAAGGAGAAAATCGTCATTTTACATTTCAAGTCTTACTAACAACCCTTACTTTTATGTATTTAAGGTTCTTGTAATTTAATTATGTGTGTTTTATTTTAATTAAGTATTTTGTGTATTTTAGGGGCATCATAGTCATTTCGCAATAAACGAGAGATCAAACAGCAAAACGAACATCACTTTTGAACTCAGGACGGTCGAAAACCTTAGGAGGAGCATAAAAGGAAAAATGGCACTGTTCACATGTACGGTATTATTCACATGTACGGTACTGTCTACGTTACTGTTCACGACACTGTTCACATAGAAGGATCGATGACGTGGCATTGACCGATGATGTGGCATTGACTGATGAGGTGTCATGATCATGTTGGTCTAAAATTCTTATGAACTGTTGATAGTGACGTGGCAGCATATTAGTGGACCAAAACTTGCACGTACGGTACATGCATTACACAGGATTATTTTCAACTAAACCGCGTTACTATTCAAAGCCGGG
The DNA here is from genome assembly GCA_039657385.1 of Citrus x changshan-huyou. Taxonomy (NCBI): domain Eukaryota; kingdom Viridiplantae; phylum Streptophyta; class Magnoliopsida; order Sapindales; family Rutaceae; genus Citrus; species Citrus x changshan-huyou. The sequence continues at coordinate 14,412,254 of CM077555.1, forward strand.
TCAAACCGTGTTACTGTTCATTCGCGTGGTCAAACCACGTACTGTTGAGGTTCTTGTAATTTAATTATGTGTGTTTTATTTTAATTAAGTATTTTGTGTATTTTAGGGGCATCATAGCTATTTCGCAATAAACGAGAGATCAAACGGCAAAACAGACATCACTTTTGAACTTAGGACGGTCGAAAACCTTAGGAGGAGCATAAAAGGAAAAATGGCACTGTTCACATGTACGGTACTATTCACATGTACGGTACTGTCTACATTACTGTTCACGACACTGTTCACATAGACGGATTGATGACGTGGCATGGACCGATGATGTGGCATTGACTGATGAGGTGTCATGATCTTGTTGGTCTAAAATTCTTATGAACTGTTGATGGTGACGTGGCAGCATATTAGTGGACCAAAACTTGCGCGTACGGTACATGCATTACACAGGATTATTTTCAACCAAACCGCGTTACTGTTCAAAGCCGTGGTCAAACCACGTACTGTTAACTGATGACATGGCGCAATCCTGAGCGTCCAAACTGTTTTTAATCCGATGGCCATGATTTACTCCATGTATCTATAAAAATTGGGCCTCTCCCCCCTAATTGGATATCTCTGAATCCATTTTTGGGATCCATTTTCTGTAATTCCTTCTCCATCTTGTATTTTCTACGTATTTTAATAAATTCCCATTTTGCCCCTAGTTCAATTATGAGTAGTTAATTTTCTTTCAAGCTTGGGTTGAAGGTGAAGTCTCAATATGTGTCATGGGCTTTATTTGGTAAATTTATTTTCTCTTCCCCTCTAGTTTTTGTGGATGTTTTGACTTCTCGTCGACAAATAATACTAATCTTGTCTAGATACTGCCTTGGTTTCACCGGCTCTCTAGTACAAGGTTATTATTATTTGGCACGATAAGCCCTTAGCACCATATTGATTAGAGTGTGGTTCATGAGGTGTGGATTCCCCCCTCATGATTTAATTGGCATTAATAAGGATTATTTAGCCCATGATGCATGTTGATACGGATCCAGATACCCAAGTACGTCATTTCAATAGATTTCTCTTCAATTTATTCTCGCCATTGCAATTCCAATTTTAGAATTTATTCTCGCCATTGCAATTCCAATTTTAGAATTTATTCTCGCCATTTCAATTCCAATTTTAGGATAATTTAAATCACTTCCACTACAAATCCAACCACCTATTTACAAAATTAATTCTACACATAATTAAAATCCACCTCCTCGTGGGACCGACACTCGTCACCATTGATCTACACTACAATAGATTCGTGCACTTGCAAGTTCAATAAAATTTGCACAACAAGTTTTTGGAGCCGTTGACGGGGAGGTTAGTAATTTTAATTCATATAATTAATTTTTGTGAATAATTCCATTTAATTGTTTTCTTGTATTTTTTTTTCTTATTAAAAAAAAAAAGAAAAACAAAGTGAATCTGCATTTAGAGGTTAGTATTTCTTTTCTTTTTCTCTTCTTTAAAATTCTGTAATTTAATTTTCAATTTATTTTTCTTTGTAAATTTTTTTTGTTTATCTTATTAATTTTGTTTAGTTAATTTTTTCACGTATTTTTTTTGTGTATTTTTATAGTAAGGTTGTAATAACGCAATAAGATTAGTATCGTAATTTCTCCCTCTTCTTTATTTTTATTTGTTTTGTTCCCATCTTTATTTTTATTTTATTTGTTTTGCATGCATGGTCGTAGGTCATTATTACCTAATCTTGAACCTATAGACCTTGAACTAGGAAAAACACTTCGCACACACAAGCACGTTAAAAATAAATTTGGAATGGATTTACAAGCACCACATGAGAGGCCATTTAAGGACTACTTCAGTCCTTTAGCTAATTTGAGCACATCATGCATAAGATACCCAAATGTAGCTGCTAGGAGTTTTGAACTAAAACCTAGTGTGCTAAATTGTCTCCCAACATTCTATGGCCTAGAAAATGAGGACCCATATAATCATTTGAATGATTTTCATACTATTTGTCAAACATTTAAATATGAGAATTTTTCAGATGATGATGTAAAACTTAGACTATTCCCATTTTCTTTAAAGGATAGAGCTCGTTCATGGCTTAATACATTGCCTGCTAATTTCAGAGTTTACCCAGAGAGAATACGAGCAGTTTTTCAAAACATGGGAGCGATTCAATGGGCTACTCTTGAAGTGTCCACATCATGGGTACGAGAAATGGCACCAATGCCAATACTTTTTGGAGGGATTATTGCCGAATGTGCAAGAAGGGCTAATGGCAACAAGTGGAGGAGAGCTAATGTCAAAAAGTGCATCAGAAATTTGGGAATTCTTCCAGCGACAAGCGGATAATTCCCAACAACGGAGTCGATCACTCAGGAATACTAAAAGAATTAAAGGAGTGAATGAGGTTCACATTGGCGAGTCAACTTCGGGAATCAAAGAAGTCAAGGAGATGGTTGAAGGTCTCGCTCGACAAATAGTATCGTTATCGACTGCTAAATCAACAGAGCCACATGACCATGACTCATACTCAGATCAAGCCAATGCCATAGGTGTAATAAGAAAACCATCAAATTACAACCTATACTCCAACACATATAACCCCGGATGGAGAGACCACCCCAATTTTTCATGGTCTCAAGGATTCCAACAGAATGGACCAGCAGCTCCAGCTCCACCAATACAACCAGTTCCTCAAGCCTCTCAGCCACCATTTAAACCATACAATCAGAACCAGAACTACTCTCAACCCCGACCATGGGAGGATGCATTCCAGAATTTCAAGAATGTTACTCACTCTACGATTGAGCAACAAAACCGCACCATTGATGGACTACGAAATGAGTTGAGAGCAGGCTTCAACTCACAAGCCCAATCAGTTTCAAGCCTCGAGAAGATGGTGGGACAACTTGCTTCTTCAGTTCAGACCTTGGCAATGACTATTGAGAAAAGTAAATTTCCAAGTCAACCAGTGCCTAATCCTAAAGGAGTGCATGAAGCAAGTACCAGTTCACCACAGCAGCATGGAGAGGTCAAAGCAGTCATGACCTTGCGAAAAGGAAAAGAAGTCGACAACAAAGTGGAAATGCCGGTGACAAAAGAAAATCAAATTGTACCTGTGAATGTTGAGGACTCACCACCGGAGAAGAAAGAAGAAACCAACCCACGAGAGTACGTTCCCAAAGCTCCATTTCCTCAGAGGTTAGCTAAAGGAAAGAAGGGAAAATTCACAAGTGAGATTCTTGAAATCTTCAAACAGGTAAGTATTAACATCCCTTTGCTTGATGCTATTAAACAAATTCCATCTTATGCCAAGTTTCTTAAAGACTTGTGTACTAAAAAGAGAAACATTCATGTTCAAAAGAAGGCATTTTTAACAGAAAATGTTAGTTCTATACTCCAACACAAAATTCCTCTAAACTACAAAGACCCAGGCTCCCCCACTATCTCATGTAGTATAGGGAACCACACAATTGAGAATGCTTTGTTGGATTTAGGAGCTAGTGTAAACCTGTTGCCTTACTCAGTATTTTTGAAACTTGGACTGGGAGAATTACACCCAACTCCAGTGGTGTTACAGCTTGCAGATCGGTCCACGAAAATACCTCGTGGTATTGTGGAGGACGTGCTTATCCAGGTAGACAAGTTTTATTTTCCTGTTGATTTCATTGTAATTGACACTCAACCAATACAGGATTCAAGGAAGCACATCCCCATTATTCTAGGCCGACCTTTCTTGGCAACTGCGGATGCTCACATTCAATGCAGGACTGGAAATATGCAGTTGTCCTTCGGCAACATGACTATGGAGCTGAACATCTTCAACATTGCCAAACAACCTCACAATGCAGATGATGGAATTGTTGATGTGGATTTAATAGAAGCATTAGTTGATAATACTTTTGTTTCAAACCTTAGTGATGATCCTTTACAAACATGTTTAACTCACTTTGGTTTGGATTTTGATATTGACAGATCGGTCGATGAGGTCAACGCCCTACTTGACTCAGCACCATCCATGGACACTAATAAATGGAAGTCAAGAGTTGAACAACTAGCACAATCAGAGAAGAAACTCATCCCATCATCAGAATCACCACCGAAATTCGAGCTCAAACCATTGCCCAACACTCTAGAATATGCATTTTTTGGAGAAGAAAGTACTCTACCGGTAATCATCTCATCATCCTTAAATGACGAACAAAAAAGCAAGTTGTTGGATGTTTTAAAAGAGCACAAAGGAGCATTAAGATAGACCATAGCAGACATAAGAGGTATAAACCCAGTAGAATGCATGCATTACATTCACCTCGATGAAAATGCTAAATCTACTAGGAAAATGCAACGTCGGTTAAATCCTAATATGAAAGAAGTTGTTAGAACTGAAGTCATTAAGTTATTAGACGCATGTATCATTTACCCAATTTCTGATAGTTCATGGGTCAGTCATGTACAAGTTGTCCCTAAAAAGTCAGGAGTCACAGTAGTTACCAATGCCGATAATGAATTGATACCCACTAGAGTGACTACATGATGGCGTGTATGCATTGATTATAGAAAGTTGAATTCTGTCACACGTAAAGACCATTTTCCTTTACCATTGATCGATCAAATGCTTGATAGATTAGCAGGCCATGAATTTTATTGCTTTCTAGATGGCTACTCAGGATATAATCAGATTCCCATAGAACCGAAATATCAAGAGAAAACCACTTTCACTTGCCCTTTTGGCACTTTTGCATATAGGAGGATGTCATTTGGATTATGTAATGCACTTGCTACATTTCAACGATGCATGTTAAGCATTTTTTCTGATATGGTTGAACGATTCCTTGAAGTTTTTATGGATGATTTTTCTGTCTTTGGTGACTCATTTGATCAATGTTTACATCATCTAACACTAGTTCTGCAAAGATGTATCGAAAAGAACTTGGTCTTAAATTTGGAGAAGTGTCATTTTATGGTAAAACAAGGTATTGTTCTCGGTCACATCATTTCGAGCAAAGGTATTGAGGTTGACAAAGCCAAGCTGGATCTCATTTCTAATCTTCCTCCACCCAAAATAGTCAGAGAAGTAAGATCTTTCTTTGGGCATGCTGGTTTCTATAGACGTTTCATTAAAGATTTTAGCAAAGTTTCTAGACCCTTATGCAATTTACTTGCTAAGGATGTACCTTTTATCTTTAATGATTCATGTCTTGTGGCGTTTGAAAAATTAAAGCAGTTGTTGACATCATCACCCATCATTCAGGCCCCAAACTGGAGCTTACCATTTGAACTCATGTGTGATGCATCTGATTATGCAGTAGGAGCAGTATTAGGACAAAGAGTTGATCGAATTCCCCATGTTATTTATTATGCTAGTATGACATTGAATGATGCACAGTTGAACTATTCAACTACTGAAAAAGAAATGCTAGCAATAGTGTTTGCATTGAAAAAATTTCGATCTTATCTCATTGGTTGTAAAATAATTGTGTTCACAGATCATGCTGCTCTTAAATATCTTCTCACAAAGAAAGATGCAAAAGCTATACTAATTCGTTGGGTGTTACTTTTGCAGGAATTTGACTTGGAATTTAAAGATAAGAAAGACATAGAAAATGTTGTGGCAGACCATCTCTCTCGTCTCTATTTTGACACAATTATGGAAACATTACCATTGAATGAGTCATTTCTATATGAACAATTGATGAGTGTGGAAGTATTACCGTGGTATGCTGATATCGTTAATTATCTTGTTACAGGTCAACTTCCAGAGCATTGGACCAAGCAAGACAAGGCTAAATTCTTTGCAGAAATAAAGAATTTCTTTTGGGATGACCCGTATTTGTTCAAGTATTGTGCAGATCAAATTGTTAGACGATGTGTCCCAGAAAGTGAAATTCAAAATATCCTTTCATTCTGCAATGAACAAGCTTGTGGAGGCCATTTCAGCGCTAAGAAAACAGCAACTAAAGTTTTACAATGTGGTTTCTATTGGCCAACTATATTTCGAGACGCTTACACTTTCTGTTCTTCATGTGATAGGTGTCAACGAATGGGGAGCATTACACGAAGGAACATGATGCCACTAAATCCAATTTTAGTGGTTGAGATTTTTGGCGTATGGGGTATCGACTTCATGGGACCCTTTCCCCATTCTTTTGGCCATCAATACATATTGGTTGCTGTTGACTACGTATCGAAATAGGTAGAAGCAATTCCATGTAGAACCAATAATCACAAGGTGGTGATAGGATTTTTGAAAAGCAACATGGTTTCACGCTTTGGATTCCCTCAAGTGATAATCAGTGATGGTGGTGCCCACTTTTGTAACAAAGCATTCAAAGCTCTTTTGACAAAGTATTCAATCACTCACAAAGTGGCAACCCCATATCATCCGCAAACCAGTGGCCAAGTTGAGATCTCCAATCGAGAAATAAAGCACATATTAGAAAAGACGGTGAAGCCAAACAGAAAAGATTGCTCATTAAGACTTGATGATGCATTATGGGCATATAGAACGGCTTTCAAGACCCCGAATGGGATGTCACCCTACAGGCTAGAGTATGGAAAAGCTTGCCACCTACCTGTGGAACTCGAGCATCGTGCATATTGGGCTATCAAGAAATTCAACTTTGACATGCAGCAAGCCAGCTCATAAAGAAGATTACAGCTGGGAGAACTTGAATTCGCAATGATGCATACGAAAATGCCAAGATTTACAAGCAACGAATGAAAGTCTTCCACGACAAGCAAATTATGAGAAAATCGTTCACTCCAGGTCAGAAAGTGCTTTTATTCAATTCTCAGTTGCACCTATTCTCAGGTAAGTTACGTTCTCGATGGTCTGGCCCCTTTATTGTTCATACTGTTTTTCCACATGGGGCAATTGAAATTAAGGACCCAAAGAACGGTGTCATGTTTAAAGTTAATAGTCAAAGATTAAAGCCATATCTAGAGTACCAACCACATGGAGAGGACATCGAAATAAATTTGAGTGACCCACCAGATTTGAATTAATTTTTTTTTCTTTTCGGTGATTTGATTTTTTTTTTCTTTTTATTATTCTTTTGCTAATTGAAATTATTTTTACATAAGTGTATTTGTTTAACCATTAAGTTTTTTTTCTTATCATTGTTAATCATGAGTACCATACTTAAACCGTTCCTCCTGAACATTCTTAAACCACTTCAACGTGTAAAATCTCATCTCAAAAGGCAGATTCGATTTTGTAAGACACGTCGTATTTGGGCTCTGCAACCACCAGAGTTAGTATCCTATGTTAAGGGTTTAGAAAGCCAACTCAGAGACATTGAGAGAAGTGTTTACGACATCCAGTTGGAGCTTGAGGTAAATTCAATAAGAGGATGATTTTAATTTTCTTTGTGTGTTTTAATTTGTTTTTCTATTTGTGTGCTTTAGTTTGTTACCCCGGTGAAGTGGCGGATAACGGTACTCCGTGACAATCAAGTTGGTTACTTCAGTTTTCCCATAATAACTGATATTCTAAGGCGAAGGTATGGACAGAAACGAGATTCTAGCGAAGCTTCACAAGCGATTCCCTTCACTCCTTCAGAATGCCCTCCTTACGATTTATAAAGCCCGATCCGAACGCATGCGATTGCTCATGAGGAATAACATACCTGCTGACATCCGTTGGTTAATCGAGGCTAAAGTACAATTGACAGGTGAGTTACCTCCAAAATTTCTTGCATACATGCCTGGTTGTGGTAAAGGAAATTATGCAAGAAAACGACGAGCTCGAAGAATTTCTGTTGCTTGTCATAAGTGTGCCAGCATCAGTTGCGATAAAAACCCATGTTCTTTAGGAATAGTGTCTGATAACAGGGAAGATAATATTTAATTCATTAGGGATGGCTTGAATAAGGAGTCATTGGATGATATCCTTATGTCTCTTGAAACGCATCCCAGTGGATATGTGCAAGGAGCGATTCTCCAATTATGGCCATTATTCCAGAAAGAGCATGCACAATATAGTCTCGGGAATCTGACTATAAACGACCTTGTTTGCCAGTTTATAAGAAAACTGGATGGGAAGCCTATCCTCGACCCATAGAGGGCGTTTAAGCCGTTTCTGGACGTAAAACCAGAGGAAGATGTGAGCCACAGTCGCAACTACCTGTAAATATCCTTTTACTTCACTGTTATTTTATTTCACTGTTGTTTTATCTTTTGCATTATTGTCTTTAATAATTTTATTTTATCATTATTTCTTTTTTTTTTACTGTTTCCTTTTTGACTTGCGAGCCATGTGCTTTACGTGTTATTTGACACTGACATGCTACCTCATACACAGTTGTGACCCACTGTCACCAAGATTCTTAAATATGACTTTTTGTTAAGCACTCACAAATTATTTTGAGAAATATTCCAATGGCAGCTACTCCCAATAGACAATTCAAGAACATTTGTGTGCTTTCTGGATTTACCTATGGCAAACATAAAGAGTTCGTTGATGCAGCCATAGATCTTGGTCGAAGCATAGCAGAGAGAAAATTACACTTGGTGTATGGAGGAGGTAACCGAGGGTTATCAAAATTGGTCTCAGAAGCTGCTTTTGTCAGAGAAAGTCAAGTGTTAGGCATCATCCCAAGAGCCCTAAAACCTTTGGGCAGTTTGTCTGACTCATCGACTGGAGAAGAGTTAGTCGTCTCTGGTATGCAAGAAAGAATAACTAAAATGTTTAATCATGTTTATGCTTTTATTTTCCTTCCAGGAGATCTTGCAACACTAGAGGCACTTATCACACTAGCATCTTGGGCCCATCTGTACATTCACCAGAAACCCATCGATTTGTTAAATGTCAATAACTCTTATGATGGCTTTATCGCATTTCTTAACCATGTAATAAAAAACTACTTCATTGCTTCCAGTGCGAAAAAACTTTTTATTTGTGCTCACACTACTAATGAGCTACTTGATATGTTACAAGCTTATAAACCGGAGCCAGACCCTTGGACCTTTGTGTTGGAGCATCCAAATAATGACGGTAACAATAGCCGCAGTAAGAAGTACAAATTAGATTTAACTCTCCGCCTGTAAATATTTTCTTTTGTGTTGCACCACCCAGGTGATGTCTTCTAAACTCTACTTCTTTCCTTTACAACATTGAGGACAATGTTTCGTTCTGGTTTGGGGGGAGGGAATAGTCGACAATTGTGGAATCTTGGTTAAGTTTTTACTAATTTTTTGTTGTAGAAACTAACTGTTGCTAACTTTTTGTGTTGAAGATGGCTGAATATGGAGTGTAGTGACTCTAGAAACGCATTTTCATAGTTTGAAAAAAAAAAATTCAGACATTTTCTTTTTCTTTATTATGTTTTGATGTTCACTTTTCTTCTTCTTTTTAATTTCTCCTTTATAAATATACATTTTCATTTTTTTTTTAGTTGAAGATGGCTGAATATGGAGTGTAGTGCCTCTAGAAATGCATCTTCTTAAGTTAAAAAAAAAAAAAACCATTTGAGTTTTCTATCATTTTCTAATTAGTTTTTCTGCATCATTTTCACATTTCTGCATGTATATTTTCCTTTCATGTTTAGAATAGGTTAGGGGGTAGGATGTTTTAAAAAAAAAAATTTGTGTGATTTGTTTTAATATTGGATGACATGATTAATTTTAAATTTTAGTATTTGTATTATCTTTGGTCTTAAGTGATGTTACGCTATGTTTTCTGCTTTACATGTTGATGTCGGAGATAAATATGAGTTGCTTGAAGGAATGAACATGTCATAATAAGTGCCAAGTGAGTTTTTGAGCCTATTATTTTTCTTGGAGAGTAACCCTTTTGCTCATTCTTTATACAGCTTAACAATTTATTATTTTATACACGATCTTTAGATTTTTTTTGAGTTAACCCTAAAAAAAAATTATAAATTTTTTTAAAAAAACAAAACAAAAAAAAGAGAGAAAAAAAGTGTGTTGCTACATTTGGAGGCCCATCTAACTAGTGGATATGGAAGATTATTTAGAGCCCTAAAAGATGATGGAAAGGCCATCTTTGATCTGTTTGAGCCTTTCTAGCCATTCATTTTATGAAATATCCATAGTTAACCCTTTTGAGTCTTTAAAAAAAAAAAACATTTTCTTTGTCAAACTTATCATCTTGACCCACTCTGATTTGGAGTATTACCCAATATCTTATAAGTTCCATCACCTATTATGTTTGAGAAAAATGTAAATAAGCATTTTATATAGTGAAGTTATGCCAAAAAAAAAAAAAAGAGATATTGTTGTTTCAAAAAAAAAAGAAAAAAAATTGTTGTTTCAAAAATAAAAATAACAATAATAGGTGAAATCCGCCTTGCAACTTCCCTAAAGAAAAAAAAATTCTCTGCATTTTTCTTAAATATACACTTTGTTTTCCTTATTCCCCTTCTTTGTTAGCCATATCCCTAGCCTACGTTACGTCCTAATAAAAGTCCTTCTTGATTTTAGGGAACTATAGTCTGAAGTAGAAGTTAGTTATATGGGCTAAAAAGATGTAGTGGTGCATAAAAAAATAATAATAATAAATAAATAAATTGGGTTGACTAACATTTTTATTTGACTTGAGATCGTATTATTTCTAAGCTGAGGGCATATTTCTTTCATCTTGGTGAGAGCATGTGATATCAATTCTTTATTATTTTCTCTCTCAAATACCATTCATTAGAGTGACTATTTTTATTGGGTTTAATTTTTTGTGAGAGTGTCACTACTTCTAGTGAGATTTTGGGGTTTGGCATGTCATTCTTAAAAGTAGTTATGACAATCTACTAGGCTGATTCATGTGGATGGTTGATGTGGGTGTGATGTTGCTTTAGACTGGAGATAATGCTTATACTTTTATTTGATTGTTATCATTAGTCTGATTGAATAAACAAGATTGTTTAAAAAAAAAATGTGTTTGAATTTTGTTTTCGCTTTATTTGCTAGGGACTAGCAATAAGCTGGTTGGGGGGTGTGTTGAGTGTTAGAAAATGTATATTTATAAAGGAAAAAATCGTCATTTTACATTTCAAGTCTTACTAACGACCCTTACTTTTATGTATTTAAGGTTCTTATAATTTAATTATGTGTGTTTTATTCTAATTAAGTATTTTGTGTATTTTAGGGGCATCATAGTCATTTCGCAATAAACGAGAGATCAAACGGCAAAACAGACATCACTTTTGAACTCAGGACAGTCGAAAACCTTAGGAGGAGCATAAAAGGAAAAATGGCATTGTTCAAATGTACGGTACTATTCACATGTACGGTATTATTCACATGTACGGTACTGTCTACGTTACTGTTCATGATACTGTTTACATAGACGGATCGATGACGTGGCATTGACCGATGATGTGGCATTGACTGATGAGGTGTCATGATCCTGTTGGTCTAAAATTCTTATGAACTGTTGATGGTGACGTGGCAGCATATTAGTGGACCAAAACTTGCGCGTACGGTACATGCATTACACAGGATTATTTTCAATCAAACCGCGTTACTGTTCAAAGCCGGGTCAAACCGTGTTACTGTTCATCCACGTGGTCAAACCGCGTACTGTTGACTAATGCGTGGCGCAATCCTGAGCGTCCAAACTGTTTTTAATCCGATGGTCATGATTTACTCCATGTATCTATAAAAAATGGGGCCTCCCCCCCTTAATTGGATATCTCTGAATCCATTTTTGGGATCCATTTTCTGTAATTCTTTCTCCATCTTATATTTTCTATGTATTTTAATAAATTTCCATTTTGCCCCTAGTTCAATTATGAGTAGCTAATTTTCTTTCAAGCTTGGGTTGAAGGTGAAGTCTCAACATGTGTCATGGGCTTTATTTGGTAAATTTATTTTCTCTTCCCCTCTAGTTTTTGTGGATGTTTTGACTTCTCGTCGACAAATAATAATAATCTTGTCTAGATACCGCCTTGATTTCACCGGCTCTCTAGTACAAGGTTATTATTATTTGGCACGATAAGCCCTTAGCACCATATTGTTTAGAGTGTGGTTCATGAGGTGTGGATTCCCCCCTCATGATTTAATTGGCATTAATAAGGATTATTTAGCTCATGATGCATGTTGATATAGATCCAGATACCCAAGTACGTCATTTCAATAGATTTCTCTTCAATTTATTCTCGCCATTGCAATTCCAATTTTAGAATTTATTCTCGCCATTTCAATTCCAATTTTAGGATAATTTAAATCACTTCCACCACAAATCCAACCACCCATTTGCAAAATTAATTCTACACATAATTAAAATCCACATCCTCGTGGGATCGACACTCGTCACCATTGATCTACACTATAATTGATTCGTGCACTTGCAAGTTCAATAAAATTTTCATAACAATGAGTTACATGATGCTTTCAAAGAATTGCATAATGAATGGATAAAAATTGGTAAAAAAAATGTATGTCTTAAAAAGAAAATGGTAGAGCTCAAAAATGAAAATGAATCTCTAAGTGTAAAGATTACATGCCTAGAATTAAATAATAAAGCATTGCATGATAGAGTTGCATTATTAAATGAGAAACCTAGCGCTTCACACGAGCATCTAGAATCACACATAGATGACTTGAACAATGAAAATGAAATGTTTAAGAAGAAGAATAATGAGCTAAATGAAATTGTGTTGAAATTCACAAATGGGCAAAAGATGTTGGATAACTTACTTAATTCACAAAAATGTGTGTTTGACAAATGAGGTATTGCATATTAGCCAAATTTGAAGAAGAAAAAAAATAAATGGTATTTGGACAGTGGTTGTTCAAGATACAAGGAATTATTCTTGGTATTCAAGTTTTACCAAGATCAAAAATGGTCGAGATGTATCGTTTGGAGATAATTCAAAAGGAAAGATCATTGGTATTGGCAATATCGGTAATGTATCCTTTACTCTTATTGAAAATGTGTGTTTGGTTGAAAACTTAAAACACAACTTGCTTAGCATTAGTCAATTATGTGATAAAGGATATAGAGTTATCTTTGATGAATCAAAATGTGTTATTGAGAATGCATATGATGGCAAGATTTTGTTTGTAGGAAATAGATGTGTTAATGTTTATACCATTAATATAGATTGTGCATCTACAAATGATAAATATAGATTGTGCATCTACAAATGATAAATGTTTCTTTGTATTGCATGATAACGGTTGGTTATGGCATAGAAGACTAGGTCATGCAAGCATGGATTTAATCTTAAAAATCTCAAAAAATGATTTGGTTAAAGGTCTTCCAAAAATCAGTTTTCAAAAAGATAGAATTTGTAAAGCTTGTCAATTTGGAAAACAAATCAAAACTTCTTTAAAAAACAAAAACAATGTCTCTACTTCAAAACTACTTCAATTACTTCATATGGATTTGTTTGAACCTTCTAGATATGCTAGTTTAAGTGGCAAATATTATGCATTTGTAATTGTGGATGATTATTCTAGATACACATAGGTATTGTTCTTAGCTAAAGATGATGCCTTTGATGCATTTACGATTTTCTGCAAAAAGGTTCAAAATGAAAAGGGATAAGTTATTTCCTGTATTAGAAGTGATCGTGGTAGAGAATTTAAAAATCATGCATTTGAGAATTTTTGTAATGACTTTGGCATTGAATATCATTTTTTATCACCTAGGACTCCACAACAAAATGGAGTTGTGGAGAGAAAGAATAGGTCAATTCAAGAAACGGCTAGGACCATGTTGAATGAAAACACTTTGCCTAAATATTTTTAAGCCGAAGCCGTCAACACAGGTTGTTATGTTTTAAATCGTGTACTGATTAGACTTCATCTAAAAAAAACTCCCTATGCGCTTTGAAAAGATAGAAAACCCAACATTGATTATTTCAAAGTTTTTGGATGCAAATATTTTATTTTGAACACGAAAGATAATCTAAGTAAATTTGATCCAAAATCTGATGTTGGCATTTTTCTTGGTTATTCAAACTCAAGCAAAACTTATAGAGTGCATAATAAAAGAACTTTGGTTGTGGAAGAATCTATGCATATTACATTTGATGAGTCTAACACTTCCTCTACGGAGAAAATTGTTTTTGATGATGATGTAGATGAAAAGCTACAAGAAGATTCATAGGATAGCCAAAAAAATACAGAAAACCAAGAGGAGCAATATGAAGAGACAAATGCAGAGCAAAATGACGGTACTTCTCAATCACTCCCAAAGGAGTGGAAGTATATTTCTTCTCACCCTAAGGATGTAATTGTAGGAGATCCCTCACAAGGTGTAACCACTAGATCATCACTTAGGAATACATGTGAGCATGCTGCATTTATTTCTCAAATTGAAATAAAATCCTTTGTGGATGCGGAAAATAATGAATCTTAGATTATGACAATGCAAGAGGAATTGAATCAATTTGATAAAAATAATGTGTGGGAATTAGTTACAAATCCAGAACATCAATCCATTATAAGCTATTTAGAAACAAAATGGATGAATCCGTTGTGGTTGTAAGAAATAAAGCTAGATTAATGGCTCGAGGTTACAACCAAGAAGAAGGAATTGATTTTGATGAAACATTTGCACCTATACCTAGATTAGAATCTATTAGGATGTTGTTAGCATATGCATGTCATAAAGATTTCATTTTATTTCAAATGGATGTCAAAAGTACTTTCTTAAATGGTTACATTATGGAGGAAGTGTATGTGAAACAATCTCCTGGTTTTGAAAATGAACAATTTCCAAATTATGTGTATAAGTTGTCTAAGGCATTGTATGAACTGAAACAAACACCTAGAGCATGGTATGATATGCTTAAGAACTTCTTATTGGATAACGGTTTTTCAATGAGAAAAGCGGATACTACTCTCTTTGTTAAGCATAAAAACCAAGATATACTTGTAGTTCAAATGTATGTTGATGACATTATCTTTGGTTCCACTAATGAATTATTGTGTAAAGAATTTTTATCTTATATGAGCAAAGAATTTGAGATGGGTATGATGGGAGAGTTGAAGCACTTCCTTGGACTCCAAATCAAACAAAACGAGGGAGGAATTTTCATAAATCAAGCAAAGTATGTGAAAGATCTACTCAAAAGATTTGGCTATGATAATGGAACGGCAAAAAGCACTCCAATGAGTACTACCATCAAACTGGACAAAGATGAGAATGGTAAGGAAGTTGACATCAAGACTTATCGAGATATGATCGAATCCATACTCTACTTGATTGCTAGTAGGCCTGATATTATGTTTAGTGTATACTTGTATGCTAGATTTCAATCTTGTCCTAAAGAGTCACATTTGCTTGCTGTCAAGCGAATTTTTTTATATTTGATCGGCACCATCAACCTTGGCCTTTGGTATCCTAGTGGAAATCATATTGACTTAACTTGTTATTCGGATGCCAACTTTGCCGAATATAAGGTTGATAGAAAAAGTACTAGTGGAACATGTCACTTCTTAGGTTGTTCACTTGTCTCTTGGTTTAGTCAGAAACAAAACTCGGTTGCACTTTCAACCACCGAGGTAGAATATATTGCCGTAGGTAGTTGTTGTGCACAAATTCTTTGGATGAAACAAACCCTTAGAGACTATGGTATTAATCTTGATCAAATACCTATTTTGTGTGACAATATTAGTACCATTAATCTATTCAAAAATCTCATTCAACATTCTAGAACTAAGCATATAGAAATTAGACATCATTCCTGAGAGATTATGTTAAAAAAAGAGATGTTGTGATTAAATTTGTTTCTACTGAAAATCAACTTGCGGATATCTTTACAAAACATCTTGGTAAAGAACATTTTATAAAGATAAGACATGAGCTTGGAATGATGAATGTTGCATCTTGAATTATGATTTGATTAATTAAGTTGATATGTTTACTCTTGTATGCATTTATGTTTCATGTTTTGAAATGGCTTATTAAAAAATTTTGAATTACAAAATGATTTAAAATTGATCAATTTTTAAACCAAAAATAAATTGGTGTATAATACAGGTATAAGAGCTTACCAAAATTCAATAAGAAGCAAAATGATTTTCAGGGATAAACCAGTATACTGCTTCTAATCAACTGGAAAGTCATTTTTCTTATTGATTACTTTATGGATCAAATCCGGATAACCAAATTTAGCAAACCGGTAAGCCGAATTGGCTTTGGAGCTCTCTGGATTAAATATGGATAATCGGATTTAGCAAATTGGTAAGCCGGATTGGCTTTGGAAGATGTTGGAAAACATTCGGTCAACCAGTTAGGGAAACTATTAAACCGTTTTTCGATTTCACTCATTCTGGACATTAATCGGCTAACCGATTAGTGAAATCATGTAAGCCGAATTCGTTTCCTCACTCACTAGACACTAACCGGCTAACCGGTTAGTGGAATTCAGTAAGCCAGATTCAGGCTGTTTTTAAACTATTCATCTTCTTCTTTTCTTTCGGCAAACCGAATATCTCTCTCTCTAAAACCATTTCTATCCTCTCTCTTTCTCACTCCAAAATCCATCATCTTCATCCATTTTTCACATCAAATTGATTTACAAAAATCATTCCCCATCCTTCCTTGTGTTCAAAAACATTTTCAAAATCCATTTTTATCATCAAACTTTCAAGATCCCAAATCAAACCTAGGTTTTCAAACGAACTTTTTCTCTCTAAATTTCTTCTTCTCAGGTCATCTTCCATCCAAATTGAACATTAATATCTCATTTCTACCTCATTAACTTTTCTTTTATTGCTTCATTTATCTTCAAATCATTCAAAATCATCATGTCTAGTTCAAGGTCGGTTAGAGCAAAAGGAAAAGAAATTGTTGAACAAGCCAAACGGCCACGGCAAGCAGGGAGCACCTCCAATCAATCCAACTTTGAATCCAAACATTTTCCAAACAAGCATTTAGTCAAATGATTTCACCAAACTTTCATGACCCGTGAGGTACTCTCTACATTTTTTGTTTTACCGGATTGGCTTCATAGTCTTAGTATTAGTTATAGAAATTTGTTTCAATTGTTGGAAGAAGTTGGTTGGATTAATGCTCTTATGATTGAGGAGAATGTGTATCCCAACTTGGTGAAAGTGTTTTACTCGAATATGGATATTTCTGAGGAGAAAAAAAATCGAGTAATCATCAATATTGGAGGAGTTTTGATTGATTTTGATGTTTCAGAATTAAATTTTATTCTAGGAACCTCCGATTATAGCCTAGAAAAATTTTCACCTAGGAAATCTCCTAAAATTGATTATTATGTTCATGTTGACGCCATTAGAAATATATGCCGGCGTAATGATCTTTTTGATGAAAATTGTAAAATCCATTTCCGCACTCAATGTCTATGTCTCCAAACGCGAATGTTACTTCGTTTTATTCAAACCATTGTACTTCCTAGGTCAGGGCATCTGGATGAGGTTTCCCACATGGATGTTGCTTTGATTGACTGCATTCTTAGACATTATCCAGTTAACTTAGGGTACTCCATTATCCAAATCATACTTTCTATACCTAAGTTGATTACCCGTTCTCTTCTGTATGGTCATTTTATCACCCAGATCCTTAAACATTTGAAGGCACTTATCAATGAACCATCGTGTAGACCTTCTCAAAGCATCAGGGATAAAGCTGTATATGCCTTAAGATTTGAGTGGAGTAATGGGGCTTGGGTAAAATTCACTAAAAACAAGTACACTTTTCTTGCTCCGAGTGATGATCGACTACTCAACGATGTGGTTCCTGTTGATACACTTTTCTTGCCATCGTAGATGTTGAGACCCTTCAGTGTCTGCCTCAGCTCCCGATGCCTCTGCATCTGCTTTATCACCTCTAGAGCCTCCTGCCTCTGATGAGATTACTCTTTAGTAGCTTATGGATGAAGTGAGGACACTCTATGCAGCAAACCAGCTTTCAGCAGCATATTGTTGATGAGCACCAGTGTCTCTCACAGCAGTATCAGTAGCTTATTCAAGGACAACGCCTCCTTTTTGAGCATTTTGGTATTCCATATCCATTTCCACCTCCATCACTATCATTCTCACCACCTTAGTAGTCTTTTATACTTATATTTGGACACACCAACATTTACTATTTTATGTTCTTTTATTTATCTTTGATTTTCCATTTGGCTTCTATGGATGTATGTTATGATTTTGGATTATGTGTCTGTTTTGGATTATATGGATTTGATATGGTTATTTGTTATGTTCTTTACTTATGTTTTGGATAATTTCGAACTAATGTGCTTGTCTTGAGATTTTGATGATTGATAGGGGGAGCTTTTACTCTCTTTTTTATGATGAAGAGGGAGATATAATATGTAAGAGGGAAATATGGTACATATGGTTGTTATGAAAAATATTTATATGCATTTATCCAGGGAGAGCTTTTTAAGTTTTTCCAATTAGTAGTTTTAATCCTGCATTTATTAAAGGGGAGCTTTTTATAAATAAATCAATTTTTTATAATGTATTTTGCCACCATAAAAAAAAAAAGGGAGATTGTTAGTCTATAGGGCAATAAAAGTTGATTTTGCTGATAACAAACCACATGTTTTGGATAAACAAAAATTTACACATTATGTTTTTATAATAAGAGAATGATTTTATGAAATTAGTTGTTTTTGAAGATGTGGACTAAAATGAAAGAGTTTTTCATCTTTGATTTTAATAAATATTGTTTTAAATTTCATATTTGGGTCTATTTAAAAATATTTAAATATTTTGGGCCATACTATAATTTCACATATTTTGGGCCATATCATAATTTCAAAAAATTTTAGGAATAAAAAGTATTATTTAGAAATTGTGAAATTAGACCTATTTGAAAAGATTCATAACATTTTTGAGCCATAATGTAGTTATATAAAATTTTAGGGCACAATTATAATTTTAAAAAATAGTTTACTGTAGCAGTCACTGTAGCAAGCAGATAACCGGATTTAACAAGCGGTAGATCGAATTTTGGGTAGTAGTTTACTGGAATTAAAGCAGCTAACCGGATTTCGAAAGTGGCATGCCGGATGTTCTAAAATTCAAATATTTGCTATAACAGTAACATAAAAGTGGCTGATCGGATTCCAAAAGCGACAAGCCGATTATCATCAGAAAACTTATAACGATTAGTTTTTGGACTCAAACTATATAAACTCAAATCCAATTCATTTTCACTTTCTCCAACATGCAAAAACAAAAAGCACACAACATATTTTGAGCTCTAATTTCGTAAATCATCATACTTTGAGTTATCTTTGTGCTTCAATTTATATCTACTCTTTAAGAGAGTTTTGCTGTAATCTTCATTTCCTCATAAATTTGTGAGTGTATAAGTGTGCGAAACACTTGGTTGAAGAGATTGGGAGATAATCTCTTTGTTGGAAAGGTTCATTGACACCTTAGAAGTCAATTGTAAGCTTTTGAAGTCTTGGAAGGCTTGGATAGTAAAATCCTCAAGTTTGTGTTGCTTGAAGGCTTGGACGTAGGCGGAGATTGCCGAACCATGTAAAAAACCTTCTGTTGGTTTTCTTTTTCCTTACTCATTTGTTATTGTACTTTATTGAATTTATTATTTTTCGAATTTATTAAGGCATTAGATTGGATTGTTGTGTGTTTTGGTTATGATAAGTTTTAAAATACCAATTCACCCGCTCTCTTGGGTTGCATAACTTGTATTTCACCCAAACCCCAATACACTGAAATGGAACCTCACTAGAACACTCAAGTTGAAGCTCTCTCAAATCACTTCACTTACAATTGCTCTCTACTTCTCTCAAATTGGGATGCTTACAATTGCAAAATGCTTCTCTATTTATAGAGAGCATTTTGCACCAAGTTGGGTTCAATTGGCCAAAACGTGAGCTGGAACTTGCATTGCATGCATTAAAGTCATGCAAATTTGTCAACAATTGGATGTGTAATTCGTTGTTCAATTTTCAGCATCACCGAATTGTATGAACAAGATTTTCAGAACTTTTTTCATGCTTTCAAAACCTAACTTTGTCTTTTATATTCAAGTAAAAGTTTCAACAACTCCATGGAATAAGAGATTCTGGTGGGCACAAGCTATAAATTTCTTATCTTTTCTTATCTTTTTGAAGCTGCCAAAAGATACACTGTAGTTTGCAATAAGAACAGTGCTGGCTAAGTGTTGGCAGTAGAAAGAATTTAGAGATGATTTTTAATAAAGATGGTTAATTTGGAATTTTTATTTGCGTTTAGTGAATGAATAATGATGCATGTATTTAAAATAGCACAAAATTTAATACAAAAGCATAAAAAATTAAAAAATTCTTATGTTGTGGTGAATTATTTTCTTGTAATAAAATTTTTTATTTTTTTTTAGTGATGGCATATTATTTTTTATACTATCTTTTTTTTCTTATATATTAGTATTGTCAGCCAACCGATGAATAAATGGTAAAATATTGATGTGAAAAATCTCTGCCACATTTTTTAATTTTACTTTTTTAAAAGATAGAGAGATAAATGATTTCTAGGGATGGCAAAAATCCCCACGGGGACGGGTACCCTCGGGGATTTTCCCCATTCGGGAAGGGTATGAGAATAATTTCATACCCAATTTCTTATTTGGGAAAGGGACGGGAAAAATTTTTTACCCAATTTCTTATTCGGGGAAGGGACGGTGATGAGGTGGAATCCCCATCCCCTACCCATTTCCCCATTTTTATTTTTATTTTTAAAAATTACTAGTAAATAAATAATAAATTTTGAATTATAAAATTATAAATATTGGTAAAAATAACAAATATCAAAATATTTATATTATTAAACTTTTATGCCTAATTAACTAATTAAAGTCCTAAATTTTATTTAAGACATTAAAAAAACCGGGTAAATTCTATTAGCCCAAAAAATTTGTTTTAATTTTAATATTTATTAAATGTTTTAAACTTAAATCTATTTTTTATTTATTTTTAGATGTTATAATTGCCCACAGCGAATCACAATTTTAATATCTAATTTAATCTAATCTAATCTAATCTAATTTAATATTTACTCTTGATTTACTCCGACTTAACTATTGTGCTGTAAATGGAATAGTCAACATTTATAAAGTGCCAACGCCACCATTGAAAAAGTTAATTTTGAATATAAATTCGATTTTATTTGTAACAATTTTGTATTAGACTATTAATTTATTCACGATAGTTTGTAAAAGAAGTTTGTATCCCTTACATGCTGCGTTACTTACTAATTTAATGTATGTGACTTTTGTAATGGATATTAATGTAAGATATATTTCAAACTTTACTTTTATTTTAATATGATTAACTCAAAATCGAAAATAAAAAATGTATTAGTTATTCGGGGATCAGGGACCCTTGAGGATCCCATGTTATTATTCGGGGAGGGGATGAGGATTCTCTCAAGTAATTCTGACGGGGACGGAGACGGAGACATACGCAAAATATCGGGAATGGGTACGGGGAGATTGGTCCCCTCCCCTCCCCATTGCCATCCCTAATGATTTCAAATTAATCTTTTAACTCTCTAACTTTTGTCAAATTTAAATTTGAATAGCCAAAAAAATAAAATTAATTGAAAACTCTACCTCCGTACTTCGAGTGCAATTATTTTGGCTCAAATTAATGTCTTAAATTTTTGAAAAATAGACCAGCACATTGAATATATAAAATGTGCCTGTGTATACATCACACCCTGCCCATCACGGTGTTATAATAATTGAATCATTGATCAGTAAAAATATCTTCTCGTGCTCATGCATCATTACGACGTCAATGCTAACAGTGTTGTTAGATTGTAACTTGTTAGATTATGATTTGTTATTGTCCTTTTCTCGTGTGCATGCATCATTACGAAGTCAATGCTAACAGTGTTGTTAGATTGTAAATTGTTAGATTATAACAAATCATATTTGCAAATATTCATATGAGGAGTCAAAGACGTTTGCATACAGTTAGGTAGCGTTTGTTTTTTTTATTTAAAATTTAAATGGGTTTGAATTTTTCTAAAATTTGAATTATTAATTTCAGACATTTTCTAAAATATACTTGTTTGTTTTTTGAAACTTATGTCTGATTTTCATACATTTACATTTAAATAAAAATAAAATTTCAGACTTCAAATATTTAACAAACAACGTCTTAGTCCACATTTGCGAGCAAGCATGATTATATATAATGTGCTTCTGTATTATAGTGTGTGATCAATCAGGCAAGCTTAATTTAATTGATCATCAGCATCTGTGGATGCGAATCAAAATCAAGGAGCAAAAGAGTTGTTTCAAGGCCAAGCTCAACTGTATAAGCTCATGTTTAATCATTTAAGCTCGATGTCACTCAAGTGCGCGATTGAGCTGCGCATAGCGGATATAATTCACAGCCACGGATGGCCCATCACTGTTTCAGAGTTGGTCTCGGCACTTGATATTCAGCCTACAAAAACGACTGGCCTATTCAGGCTCATGCGCTTGTTAGTTCACTCGGGCGGCTTTAACAAAACCAAAGTTAATGGACAAGAAGAAGCATACGGGCTTACAGCTGCTTCTACTCTGCTCATCAAAGACAAGCCCTACTGTTTGTCACCAACTGTTTCATTATTTGTTGACCCATTTTTTGTTGCTCCATTTCAGTCTTTAAGTAGTTGGTTCAAAGGGACTGAGCTCACGTTGTGGGAAACTGTTCATGAAATCAAGTTCTGGGAATTTATGAATCAAAACCCTGGAATAAACCAGCGGTTCAATGAAGCAATGGCCAGTGTGTTATGCCGCTGGTGAACACACCGAACAGCAAGGTTTCCACACTTTTCAAGCAAGTGCAAGCTCCCAGAATTTTAAAGAAACGAGTGAATGGCAAGAGAGAATAGAGAGAAAAATTCAGAGAAGAAGAAGAAACTAAGTCCAGATTTTATATATCCCATCAAATACAACCATGGAAATACTTATAGCAGCAAGAATATGCTCACAGCTGTCAAAACTAAATAACAACCTCTCTCTATAACAAAAAATTATTCTCTAAATAGCTAAGGCCGTTAGAAACCGAGTCCTCTGCTCATATATGCTCAGTGTGTGTAATCCTTGAACCATTTGGGAGGCTTCCTTACGCGACTTGGCTTGATGTTATCTTGGGGTCGGTTTTGGATAGCCTCACTTGAGTTTGCCTGGGCCTTTTCCTCGCTATTGATAGAGCTAGCTGAGTTGGGCTTGTCTAACTGTAATATTGGGGTTGTATCACAGTGACACTGAAATAATGACAAGCTTTGTTGTCAAAGCCGAGTGCAAGCAAATCTTTGAAGGGTTGGGCTCATTGGTTGACGTAGGAGGTGGCATCAAATGCACTGTACTCGACCTCCCGCATGTTGTTGCTAACCTGCCTGAGGCCGACAACTTGAAATACATAGCAGGTGACATGTTTCAGTTTATCCCTCCGGCATATGCCTTTCTCTTCAAGGTAAGATCCAATTTTAAAAATTTAAAACAACTTCTTAACCGTTTTCGTAAATACCAGATGATTTATTTCAATTGTTCTGTGGTCCACACATATATCCGGACGTTTGAATCTTACAAAATCAGGATTTGAATGATTCAAATCAGATTTAAAGTAACTGCAAAATGCTATACAACTCTAAATTTAATTAGCATTTGGATTTTACAGAATCTAGAAGTTTAGGCTTGAGCATGATCAATTACGTAGTCATTCTCTAGTGCGGTTGCCCACATTTTTTCAAGTGTAGATTCGAAGTTTACCATATTGGTAAAGGCTTGTATAACATTGAAACTTATTTTTTCATAACTTATATGTATATTTATATATATGTGTGTGTGTGTGTTTATAGGCGGCGTAGTAAAACGTTCTATCTACAACACTATAAAATTATTTTACAATATTTAAAACAACGAATCTGCATTCTAAAAAGTGTGATTTGTGTATGTATGTGTGTGTATAGATAGATAGATAGACGCACACACGAACTGTTGAGATTTTATTAAAAAGAAAAGGTACTCGAAGTTAATTAAATGAGTGATTGGCATGGTTGCAGTTGGTTTTTCATGGATTAGGTGATGAGGATGGGTTGAAGATACTGAAGAAACGCAGAGAAGCAATTGCAAGCAATGGTGAGAGAGGAAAGGTAATAATAATAGATATCGTTATCAATGCAGAGGAAGAGGAACACGAATTAACCGAAACAAAGTTCTTGTTTGACATTGTGCTGAGCGTTAACTCTACTGGAAAACAGAGAACTGAAAGTGAATGGGCAAAGCTATTCTTCGATGCTGGTTTCAGTCACTACAAAATAACACCTATATTTGGCATGAGGTCCCTCATTGAAGTCTATCCATAAAGAATTGAGCAACCGTATTCCCGCAAGTCTCTTGTACTGCTTGATGGAATAGCAAAATATCGTTCAAGATTTAAGTGTAGTAGTGGAAATGTCTCAAAATGACTAGAAAATGAGGCGACACACGGGTTTAAATATAGGATGAGTCACTCAATTAAAATGCTATAGTCTTTTGGGATGGAAAGTTAAATATCCTAGACCACCCTTTAATATATTAAGAATAAAGGATTTGTGTGTACTATGTTATATTGCATTTTGTTATTGTTTCCAGCATCTGCTCTTATGTTTTATCTTTACTAATAAAATTACGATATTTCTTAAGTTATTGTGTTCTCAAAACAAGTAACTGCAAAATAATTTATATTGTTACTTTGGATATTTTCAATTAGGTTGTACATTAATGATAAATGATTCAAAATTTATATTTGCAATGTAAGTAAAAAATAATAATAATTAGTAAAAAATTAAAAAAGTAAAAATAACCTATTCAAATTGATGAGTAATATTACTATTAAAAGTTAATATTTCAAAAGTATAACATCCGCCACGATTCTTCTAAGGCAATCAGAAGCATCATCAGCTAAAATTGTTTGATGTAAGACAAAATTGCAGTTTATTTATTTTATTTAGTAGTTTAATTTTTTCAAGCAGAATTTATAATTGGACTTATATTTGGGGTGAATGGATTCTCTTTTCCGGTTTATTATTGGAAAGATTATGTTACGGGTTTAATAATTTTTTATCATTAAAATCCTTATTTTATGCGAGGGTTTTATCTATCTTGATCACATTTCCACTATGTTATTAAGAAAATCTTTAATTAACATGCAGTATAATATCCAAGTCAACTCAATCAAGTAAGGCTAATTAAAACTGAGGATCGAATAGCACAATCAACCTTACATAACAAGCAAGAATAATGAAAGCCTTGAATTAATGACTAGCCATTAGTCCTCGATTCGTTTCTTTTAATTTAACTAGGTGGAAGCCAAGAATCTTGAGCAAAACTCTATGCCCCATGTTGTATATGTATCCAACAATTCGTCAATGAAACTTTTTTTATGGTATCACAGCTAATCTTGAGAAGCACAGACATGCATGGTTATTATGTTTCAATGAAAAAGTTTGCCACTAGTGAACCTCTTAAGAAAGTTGGCTTGCTTGATTGTAGATCAGTATAAAAAAGAAATTCAAATCTGTTTGTGATTGTTTGGCTGCCATCAAGAAACCAGTGGAAGATGTTGATAAACAGTGGCAATTGGCACGTGGACTTGGACCAGACTTGAGACCTCTCAAGATAGCGATGCTGGGAAAACCTCCATACCGTCAATTTAGTCCTTTTATGTTACAAGGTTCAAAAAGTTGAATTAATTTTCTATTAATGCAAGCTAGTATCCAAGGTGGTCAATGGATCTAGAGACGGGGGAAAGAAAAAAATACTTAAAGAAAGATGTAATTGATTGATTATGTTAACTGCTAGCTCATTTGTAAATTTGAAGGATAACAAAGACTCTATTGTAATTCACCCTATTAAAAGTGCAGTGTGATTATACAAAGAGTAGTGTTAGGCATCTTGAAATTTTATCTCAAATGATAACATATTCATCAAGTAAATGATTGCATAGTTTAATTAACTCACGTAATATTTGTGAAAAATTGTGAATCACTTCATGAATAACATGTTACATACCATGCATATCACATAATATTTTAGTGTGAATATTATTTTCTCTTTAATGATAAATTGTATTGTGGGCATTTAAATATATAATATTGTAAAATTTAACTAAAGAGTTGGTGTAACAAAATATTTTGATAAGGATATCTAATGAAATTTCAAATAAATTTAATTTTCACCTTAAATTTCAAGCGACCTGAATACATGCACTATGATTTATTCCGAGCAAACCGAAAACGAAATAATATGAGCTTTCAGTTTGATTAATTGTTTTTCCCAATACATTCAGATTTCAGAAAGTTTCAAAAGAAAGCTGAAAAAATATATCAATAATTGAAATGAAAAAAGTTGGAAGGAGGTATCTAAAAGTCAATTTCAACGCCAATCATGCGTAATTCCACATGAGCAAACTAATTAACTGCCATGAGAAAACGAAAAGAAAAGAAAAGAGCCACGTTATCATTTATATTTTCATTTGACAATGATATCCTGATGTCCATGACCTCAACTTGGGAAAGGAAAAACAAAAAAAAACTCCATCGTAAAGAAATTTCATTTGACATATTATCATTTACCTTGCTTCGCTTCGTATCATTTGTGTATTTTATTGTCTTTGAAGCATATGATTTTTTTTTTTTGTTTGGTACTATGTTGGTGTTGTTTTAATTTCTATATTAAGAAACGTGATTGTTATATGGAAGACATATTTTGCAGAAATAATGGGATTCATTCTAAACCTAGACATTGACTAGCTAGCCATACACTATCAGAAAAATGGGACATTTTCGAGGGCAAGTACCCTTGGAAATATAAAAAGACTCTCGGAAAAACTCATTTTCAAGCGGGACATGCCGTCGATCGTCGTCGTATTAAGTCTTATCGGAAATGTTGAGTTTTTGATGAGTCGTCGGAGAAAAAAAATATTTCCGAGGATGTTGCTGTCGGAAATGGAATTAAATGCCCTCTGAAATAAGATAAGATAAACCTAGTTATTTTTATATTCAACGGCAACATGCCCTCAGAAATAAAAGATACACTGTCGGAAATAGACTTATTTCATTAATTTTTTTTATTTTTATTGTTGAAATATCTATATTAGGCAAGTAATGTAACAAACATAATAATAATATATGAAATATACTAAATGTAACTTCATTAATTTCAAAAATTCATAAAATCACATTCATCATTCAAAAATGCAACAAAAATATCAATTTAATAGTATCTTTTACAGAAAAAAAATATACCAAAGTATATACAAAATGATATCACCATATCTTAAATATGTTCAATCATCCTCTAAATAACTTCAGTTTCTGAATCATTTGCCTCAACTTCAACATCCTCATACCCATCATCATATTCTCCCGTCACAACAATGTCCTATGTGAAAAAAGGAATTTTAATCATTATTATTACCAAAACAAGAACTTGTATAAAATATAATCAAGAAGCCGAGACTAATGAGAAAAATATTGCAATAAAAACAACTTTATATCGATGCATAGTCTCCATTTCAAAAAATCTAATAATTATTCCATCATTCACCTATATTAGAAGCTTGTCCATAATTACTTAAGTTCATCAACTAATAGAGCAATGACAAGTCACCAATCATTTTTCATGAGAACTCAAAATATAGAACACTTCATTCACTTAATCTATTAATAAAATGAAATAAACAACTTATACCTTCTGAGATGATTCTTGTGCAGACTTTCCAAGAACAAGTTTTATCATTCTTTTCAACTTCTTGATTTCTTTCTCTAAGTCTTTTACTTTTACTTCCAAATTACTACATTGATGCTTGTTACCTCCTTAACTTGGAGAACCATACATATCCTTGCCTTTGATGCCTGCTCCCTAACCAACAACACGACCATGTGCTGCTTCTCTTGTCACTTCTCGAGATATTTTCCATTCATCCACCAGCAAGCCTTGATCTATAACAGTGGATCTCATTGATTCCATTGTTTCCTATAATAAATACAAACATTTGTGTTAGTGCATATAGTAATGAAATCATGCAAATAAATCAGGAATATTATGAAAATTTAATATCAAATACACATGCATTTCCTTTGCCTTGTTACTTGCCCATGTCCCCTTACATGAAACATCTTGAATAAATCAAGTGGACTAAGTTAAGTACCTATTTGTTACTGCAATAAAGAATTGAAATTCAATAAGTTCATAATAAATAAACACACTTCTTTTATGATCAAAGTCAAACATGTTCTCTTCCCATTTCTGTTCTATGCTTGGCCATTGGGACGAACTTGTAGTATGAATAAGTTTGGACTTAGTTCAATTCCTCTTGCTCGTTGTGCTTGTTTTCTATATATAATTAAAAAAAAAAGAGCATAAAATCAACTTGGTTATTCTGAACCCATTGTTGAGTACTAGAGAATTCATATATTATAGAGGGTAAAATTATCATTTTATGCTCCAAGTCTCACTAACATTTTCACTTTTACATGTTTAAATCCTTTAAGCTTTTATTATGTGTGTTTTATTATAATTTAAGTATTTTATGTATTTCAGAGATATTTTAGCCATTTTATGACTAACGAGAAGTCAGACAGCAAAACTGATGGAATTTTTGAACTCATAATAGTCGAAAACCTTAGGAGGAGCATAAATGGATATTCGACATACGGTACTGTTCATATATTAGGTAATATTCACAAGTACAACACTGTTTATACGGTATGATGATGTGGCATTGACCGATGATGTGGTAGGATGTTATTGGACCAAAATACTGATGTGGCATTGACTGATGATGTGGCAGCATCTTATGGGACCGAAATGTTGATGTGGTGTTGACTAATAATGTGTACCAACCAATCAAAGCTTGCCATGTGGTGCAATCCTGAGCGTATGAATTATTTTCATTTGATGGCCATGATTTACCTATGTATTTATAAATAGAGGGCTCCTCCGCCTAAGTTGACACCCTTGAATCCATTTTTGAGCTCCATTTTCTATAATTCTCTCTGTATCTTGTATTTTCTACATATTTTAATAAAATTATCATTTTACTCCTTGTTCAATTATAAGTGGTTAGTTTATTTAAAGCTTGGGTGAAAGGTGAAGGCTAAACATGATCCATGAGCTTAGGTAAGTTTATTTTCTTTTTCTCTCTGATTTATGTGGTTGTTTTGACTCATTATCGACAGACAGTGTATCCTGTCTAGATTTTGCACAGTATACTTGCTCCCTAGTGAAAGATCGTTACTGTCTGGCACAATGAGCACTTAACATCATATTAATTAGAGAGAAAATTTCCCTATAGTATTTTGTGGGTCGTCTTGACTCAGTATTGACAGAGAGTGTATCTAAGCTATTTAGTGAATGGTTTTGCCATGTTGTTGATTATTATCATCTGGCACAGCGTGTTCTTGACACCACACTTAGTGAAAGATCATTACCCCTTGCACACTGAGCGCTTGATGTTGTATTTATTAGAGTGAGAATTATGAGGAGTTGAAATACCCCCTTCATGAATTAATTGGAACTAAAAACATAAATATTAAGCCTATGGTGAAATGTTGAGTATGAATTTAGAGACTCAAGCTTTTCATTTGCATTATTTTCATCTTTAATTCATTCCCGCCATTTTATTTTAAATTTTAAGATAAAAAAATTCACTCCCAACCAACTCACATATACACCTAGAAAATTAACCCTATGCATAATTAAATCTACATTCTCATGGGACCGAACACAAAATCTATTTACAATAGATTCGTGCCTTTGCGAGTACAATAAAATGTGGACAACACCCATCAAGAACAACTCATGTATAAAGTACATAGACAATATTTATAAGTTTCTTATTCCTATAATGATTCTAGCAACTATAATTCACTGATGAATTAAAAGAATAACGAAGCTTAAGAAAGAAAATGACAGAAAAGTATTATGCTAATAGTCATTATTAGTACTTTCCACCCCTCATACATCCATTTGTCAACCATTTTACCTACCATCATATATCTCTAAAGTCATAACATGTCCTTGAGCAACTAAAACGACCCGTCCCGCACCCCCAGGGCGAGTCTATCTAAACTCGTATAATCGAATCGATAATAATTATGATATTTAAGAATTCTATCAAAAATTCGACAGAATCTCCCCTATAAATAAAACATCCACAAGCCTACACTTTATAAAACAATACTCCCAAAATAATTCAATATCCATCCATCCTTCATAACCAACTTCTCAAGTCAACATACCAAATACCACCCAAATCATTCTAATATTAAAATATAATGGCTATCCTTAATTACAAAATATAACAAATAAAACAATTCGCAATATCCCAAATATCAAAATATTAAATCTACGACTCCTAGCACCATCACGTGGCCACAATTTTAAATCTAACTATCGTTACTGGGTCGACTGATGTACCTGCAAATCTCCTATTGGGGGGGGGGGGGAAATATAATAAAAATGGGATGAGTATAAAACTCAGTAAGCTCAGTGAGTGGATAGTAATTTTTGAAAAATAAATTTATTTAAAATGATTTAATCTTTCTCAAATCATCATACTGCATGCATAAGCCCCCAAAAGGTAAAAGCGCCCAAACACACGGCCCAAAGCCTCTATATGTGTTCAGACAGGCCCCAATGGCCTCTATCTCATCTCATATGTATCTCTGTATCTGGAGGGCAAGGGTACTATCCAATGATTTTCCAAACAACATTTTATACACATGTACATAAACATATAATCACATCTTAAATCTCATTTTCTTTTTATTCAACATATCTAAAATCCACTCAATTCTAATATCACGCATTTACTCAAAACGATAACAAAATCATCAATCAAACTCATTCTTAATAACAATAAATATCAACACATAGATAAAAATCAATTTTCTAGAAAATCATGAAATCGAAGCATCAAATACTTATTTATCAAAACATATTATACTGTATCATAAAATCAGCATATACTATGAAAATAGGTTTTGTATATTTCACTCACAGTAACAAAGACTAGACTCGGTATCAACAACGTCCGCGGGTTAATTCTCGTTCGCGGATCCTCCTAATCAAGGAAACGACATAATCATTTTCTGTAAATTTGAAATACAACTAATTTTACATAATAATTCTCGAAAAGAATATCTATCAACATTAAATTATCCCCGCATGAACAAAATTACCGAAATACCCCTACATGCCAAAATTACCAAAATGCCCCCAACATCATTATTTTACCAAAATTATCCTCATAATCTTCAATTACTAAATGGTCCTCAATTCAGATCATGAAATTACCACAATGTCAGAAATTACGAAATTACCCTCGGAGCGTAAAATTACCAAAATGTCCTTAATGACTTAAATTACCGAATTACCCTCGAAATCTCAAATTACCTCACTGCCCTAACCTAAAAATTACCAAATTATCCACTGATTCCATAAATTACAAATTCACCCTAAAGTTTTATGAATTTACCGAATTGCCCCTGCCGGTCAACGGTGACCGGACTTCAGTCAATGACGACGGGAAGCTTAGGTCTGATAGTTCAGACCTCGGTGAGTCCAAAGGTATCGGCGGTGACCTCCCACGTGCGGTGATGGCGGCGGATCGTGCTCCCAAAGCCGCGAGCTTTCCAAGTGGCCGATTGTCGACAATCCGGCAGTTTCAGGTGACAAGATTGGTCGGAAAATGATGCTGGTGACGTGAGGAGTAGAACCCAGCTGGAGGTGTGCCCAAACTCCGGCGAAATTGACGGCGATGGTGATGGGTTTTTGGCCGTGAATTTTCGAGCTTCAAACGGCGGCGTTCCAGTCGTTTTCCAGCAACGAGGATAGCTGGGTTATGACGTCCGGCTTCCAAGCTTCAGATCGGTACCAAGCTTGGCCGGTGAGGTGGCCAGAATCGCGAGATCCGTCCGGTCAAGGTCGCGGGTCGAGTTGGATTCGCGGGTCAAACCGGATCAATTCTCTTTCTCTCTCTCTCTCATGTGCCCCTCTCTCTTTCCTTTTTTGGAAACCAGCTTCCCACTTTCTATTTATAGAAACTGGCTTTTTTTTTTTTTTCACTTAAGCTTAATACAAATTAAGCTAATACCGGACATGTGACGAAAATAAAATCCGACTACCCGAGTTTTTTAATCGCGCGCAATTTATATCGATTTAATGTTGTGACAATTTTAAAATTAATATCGAAGAGGAAAAATTAAATCATACACTTAATTAAGAAAAATCAAAGTGTATATGTTACAGCAACTGCTTTGGCCTTTCCTTGACCATTTTTTTTCTTTTTGCTACTTGAAGCTGGTACAAAATCAAATAAGATACAAATTAGCCATTAATTTAAATTTAGTTGTGCATTAAACATTAAGTTAATACCTTCATCTATTGTAGTAAAACATAAAGCTTCACCACCAATTATAGAGCTAATTCAGTATCCCTGTTATGTGTGCTAGCTTGAGACTTTCCTTTGCTAGCAACTATGTCATTTGATCTTGTAATTTTCATTTGTCTTTTTCCCTTCGTTAGTAGCTAGAGACTTCTTTTTGTTTATAGTTCGAAACTTTCCATTTTTAACCATTCTATCAAACCTTATCTTGAAATTCTTACAAGAATTTTAAAGAATAAAGCATCATTAGAAGCCAATTAAACATTCAACAAAAATATTTCAAACAAACACAAATGGCAGAAACGGTTACATTAATAATAGTTACAAAACCTACATGATAAAAAAATAATGCAGCATGCACTGTACAGAGTCATAATAAGTTACCATTTTTAATTTGCAAAAGGAAAATAGGGAATATTTTTTCTAATTTGCAAAGTGTTAAGCTTATTTGTTTTTCAAGCCTAACCAAATCTTATTTTTTCAAAACCTTAGCACGTGATTCTCTGAAAAATGTGCTAACTTCTATCAAAGCATCACAATTTTCTTTAGGTAAAACCTCTCGCATTGTAAGAGACAATAATCTCTCTGAGAACACATGACGGTCATGAGTCTTCATGCACAGAATTTTATGCTCGAGTATATTCAGACATCTTAACAAATTAGCTGAGTATCCATCTGGAACTTGCACATTCATAAGCCACTCACACAATCTTTATCTCTTTTCATTTTTCAAACTACAAGAAGCAATGGGCAAAATAGGTTTTCCATCATCATATTTTGGGTGAAGCTCATGCTTTATATTCAAGGATTCTATATCAAGGAGAGCATTTAGGTTATCTTTTGTTTTGCCATCAATATTAAAAAGTGTGCCAAGTATATTAAACGTTTTTTTTCAATGTGCATGACATCTAAATTATGACACAACAAAAGTGTTTCCAGTATGGTAACTAAAAAAAAAAAAAAACTATGTTTTTTCTAATTCTTGTGCTTTTCAAACCCATGAATGACTTGTTTTTTCCCTGTTTTACCAAATATTATTGGCCTTAAACTTTCAAGTTCATTTAGCCCTTGCTCACCAGATGGTTTTTTCGGTGTAGCTTTCATTTCTATCATACCATCAAATTGGCTCTTTTGAAATCTCCACTTATGTCCCAGTGGCAAAAATCGATGATGCCTTATATAATATATTTTTGAACTGTGATATAATCTACAATGAGCAGTCTTCTTAGCACAACATGGGCAAGCCAACTTTCCTTTTGTGATTTAACCAGATGTAAGATCATATGCAGGAAAGTCATTAATTGTCCACATAACAACCGCTTTCAATTGAAAATTTAAACGTGTGGAAACATCATAAGTATTTACTCCATTTTCCCACAACTCATTCAACTCATCAATTAATGGCCTCAACTACACATCAATATCATTACCTGGGCCTTTTGGGCCTGGGATAAGGAAAGACATGAACTTATACAGCTCTTTCATACACATCCAATGTGGAAGATTGAATGGAAATAAAAGAACAAGCCAACAACTGTATCCAAAATTCATATTTTCAAAAGGATTGAGGCCGTTAGTAGCTAAGGCCAATCGAACTTTATGGGGATTGCTATAAAATGACTCATAAATGTGATCAAAACTCTTCCAAGCCTCAGAATCTGCAGAATGCCTCAGCAGCCCATCTTTAACACGCTTGTCAGAGTGTCATCTCATGTGTGCAGTTATTTTAGATGACATAAATAACCTTTGAAGTCTAGGTATAATAGGAAAGTAACATATAACCTTCAAAGAACATTTTTGGCTTTCCCTTCACCACCTTACCTTTTGTCTTCCATCTCGAAAGCCCACTAGTTGGACATTGAGATGCATTATACAATCATTCATACTTGCGTCAAATTTTTCATAATACAAACCATTATCTTTAACTATCTTTTTTGCATCATAATTACACATAGGCAATTTTTCACACGAAGAAAATGCATCCTTCAAAATCTCCAATAATGTGTCAAAGGATTTGTTACTCCAACCATTAATGCATTTGACATGCATTAACGTGACAAAAAAAGATAAGTTGGAATATCTCGTACAATTTGAATACAATGGTTGTTGAGCCTCTTCTAATAATTTATAAAAACTTAGTGCATCATTTTTAGGATCTTCGAAAAACTTTCTTCAACTTGGCCAAACATATCATTATATCCACCATCACGACCATCATCACCATAACAGTCAGCATCATCACTATCACTATCACTATTACTCTTTCTATTTTCCTAATGATAGTATCAAGTAGTGTGGTCCAATCTCATCCCTTTATATAAAAGATGTCTTTCCACCTCACTCAGAACTAATCTATACCTATTAGTACACTTAACTCATAGATATAGGATTTTTTTATCCTCATATTTAATGTGCCTAAAAGTATAATCAAGAAAATTGTTCACTCCACTAACATATTCACTTGTTGACTTTTCTAATTACATCCATGATTTATCAACTGACAACATGTCTGAATAAAAAAAACTATATGAAAGGCAAAATCATTATGCAAGCAGCAGCCACAATAGCACTCAAGAGATATACTACATCATTTAAAGAAACAAAACCCTTTGCAGACTTCAGAGAACAAATTCTAACCTACATAATATAATTAGAAAAGCAGCCACCACAAAGCATAGAAGCTTCTTTGTATAGTGGTACAATAATCAAAACCTGAAACATGTCCATTAGTATTAAAATTGTTGACATCAAACAAAAATGAAACTAAATATCATTTTTGCTAAGCTCTAAATATGACTATCACTACTTTAATTTTATTTTATTTTTGCTGAGCACCAACACTCTTGGATTTCCTTTGAATGTTCCTAAATCTCATCTTTAATAACTAATCAAAGTTGACTTTCTAAAATAGTGTCTTTCAATCCTATAAAACAAAGCAAATAAATGCAAACTCGATTAACCAAACAAGAAATGGTTGTGCACTCTGTGCTCCTAAATTATGCAAACTCTGTAGTTAATTACACATTAACTACACCATCGAGAATTATCACAAAACAACTTTATTACAAATTCATGTTAATGGATCAAGAAATTACCAATTAAGTTTTAAGGAACTTGGTGAAATTCAAGTCATTAAGGCCCAGAAAGTAAAACTTTAATAAGATTGAAAAGCAAGAAATGAAAATAAACAACTGAAAGAAGAATAAAAATTACAAGTATCAAAACTAGATCAAGAGATGCCTACAAAGAGTTGATGAGATGACTCGGAGAGACACAGAAGATGCACAAAGTTGTGAATCTACAACTCTAAAACCCTAGAAAATTTATGATATTAAAGAAAAATCATGAAGAGGGATATGGATTGGAGAAACTGTAGGAAAAGCTAAAAAGAGTTAAAAATTTGCAAGCTAAAAATTCTAAGTAAATTTACTTTGAGGTGCTTCTACATGCGAACAAGATACAAAAAGTGAGAGAGCAGCAGATGCTAAGATGAAAATAGTGTCTCCATTTGTTCGTTTGAATTTTCTTTTAATCAATTTGTATTAATTACAATGTCTTATTTTGTTTAAGGGCTTTATTTACTACCAAAGGGTTGGACTTTATTTAATTGGCTTTGTTACTTTTGTATGAACTGATAATATCTTAATTTTGTTTTATTTATATATATTTTTATATTTATAGGGTTATTTCTGTTTTATCTTTTTTATAGGAGGTTCAGAGATTTAATTTTAATTTAGTATTATATTTCCTACCACAAATTCATTATTAGCAAGGGCAAATTACCCTCTGAAAACTTTATCACTTTTTTAATGATTTTCCAACAACTCCTTTATGTCCTTGTAAAAAGTGCTTATTATCGAGGGTAAACAATGCCCTTGGAAATATTTGTTCGGTAATATAGCTTTTTGTTGTAGTGCGTTGGCAATGTTATGAAGAAAATCTAGACTTGAATGATAGTTGGCTATCTTTGTTTGGTGAGTTTGCACGTTACAGGATTGTGTGAGATGATTCTATTGTAAGCCTTTGGCAAGAGCGATACAGATTGGCATATTTGTTTCCAAAGGTTTGTTACTTGCCAAGTTGATGCTGGATTGAGTTGGTGTGTTGATCTTTTCCATATTGGTACATGATTCGTGTGGTTGCATATGGTTCATGCGCTGTGACTATTTGAATTCCGCGAATTCCACATGTGGTGGGCAATGTATCTTAACAGTCCCCTTGAGATCAGTTGGGTTATGGAGTGAATGCCAAGCTTGTGCTGAAAGAGGAAGAAAAGATCTTTATCCAACAAGAAGGGAACATGCTTGGCTTTAAGGAGTCCTTGAATGACTTCTTGTTGTTGAAGAAGTGGATTATGTGTCATGTTGATGGCGCTCTTGTCGTTGTTGAGGAGGTGAGGAACATGTAAAGTTGAGACCCCGATGTCCTGCAATAAAGAAAGAATGCAAGTTAATTAAGTCATTTTGGGAAACAAATGAAGCCCGATATTCTACTTCTACAATGGATCAGGCAACAATTTTTTGTTTCTTGTTACACCATGAGATTATATTTGTCCCAAGGTAAACACAAAAGCATGTTGTGCAACATTCTATTTTAAGGTAGGGTTGCCAAAAAAGTCCAAGCCGAGCTGCATGGATTAGGCCTGGATATGGGCAAAAAAATATGAAGCCCGCATAGATTGGGCCTAAATAAGGGCCTAGAAAAAGCCCAGGCTTTTTAATTTATAAATAAAAAACATATCAAATTAAAAAATTAAAATAGTATATTAACTTTTTTTTATATTAGTATTTACGGTTGGGCATGTGTTGGTTTGGTTTGGGTTTACTTTAAACCCAAACCAAACCATAAAAGTTTGGGTTCGATCCAAACCAACCCAAATAATTTCAACCCAACTCAAACCAACCCATTTGGATTTGGTTTGAATTTTATTATCAAAATATTTTTTATTTTGATAAATTTAATTATAAAATTATTAATTGTTATTAATTATTAAATTGATACTAAAATATGAAAAAACTAGTGGATAAAAATTATAAATAATAAATTTTATAATAACTTAATCCTTAAATTAAAGAATACTAGAAAATTAAAATAAAGTTTAATAACAAAAATCATTAATTCTCAATAAAAAAGAACGTAAACTCTAATAATAAACTTCCACAAACATGACATCAATAGGTAAATTCAAAGAAAGCAAATAAAAAAAAATTATGTGAGTGCCATTTAGTTAAAATAATAAAATTTCTTTAACTAAAAAAATGTATCCTTTGACTTATAATTATTGAGATGATAATTTTCTATCAAATGGTGTTTTTTTTTTTTTTTCAATAGGTTGATTGCTCATGAATTTCAAGATGGAGGATCAACGTCAATAAATCCCATCAAAATAAAAAAAACGGAGTATTATTTATGCTACATGTTGTGAAAATTTTAATATACTCGCAAGCGCACGAATCTAGAAATAGAATAGTGGTAACGAGGTCGATCCCACAGGGATTGTTATAAATTGAAAAGTCTAATTTAAATCTAAAATTAATATTAATTCTAACCTAGTTGAGCAAATTGAGTTTTAAAAGAAATTAAACTAAGAAAACAATTAAAGTAAAAGAGAATTCAATAGGATAGAAATTACCAAGGTTTCAGAATCCACCACTATTCAACTAGTAATTATCTAAATATTCATTAATCCCCAATTTTAGAGTGACAACTCGAAATCAATCTATGTCATCTCATGGATATAACAATTAAGCCCAAGTAATTAAATCTAATGTAGGTTCTTTTTCTGCTTAATAGTATGACATCTAAGCATCCCATGTAAACATATTGAATAACAAAGAGTCAAAGTTTCCTAAGTACTCTGTGTAAACAATTTAATGAAAGACATAGAATCAAAGATAATCATGTATAAACTTTATAGATCCAAGCATAGATTTAATCGAATAGTAATCCTAACAATCAACAATGCATGACATAATTGATGAAAAGATTTTAATAACATCCAACTAATCATGTGAAATAAAAACCATAATCATCAAAGAATATATATAGGGAATTAATTAAATAAAAAGATAATTATTTCATTGAATAGGGTTTCATTCTTAACCTCAGTATAAGAAAATTAGCTAGACATACTTGAATTGGGAGCAACAAAATAAATAAAATCACTCATGGAAGCCGAACTGCTGCTGCTACCCAGCCTTGCGTCTTGTGTCTGCAGCTCTGCACTTTTGTTTTTGTCCTCTAGCGGCTCCCCCCTATTCTAAAGCCAAAACTCTCTTTTTATAATGCTTAGCCACCGAATCCTCTTTGTATACTAATTAAAATCCTTTTCCAATTATAAAACAAAGCTTCCATAATAACGCCACCATAAGCCATTAATTCCACTTTTGAAAGTCAAGTGTGGGCCCCATTTAAATTGCTTTCCACTTTTGCAATGCCATGCACATGCAACTCAATTGGAGAATTGAAATTCAATGCAAATTGCTCTTGGCTCTTAACTCTGTCACGGCTTCAACTAATATTCTCCCAAATTGTTATTCTTTTTGCACTTTTTATTTCCAATCTCCAATTAATTCCCTATGCAATAAAATAATTCAATTAATTAAAAATAAAAAATAAAAATAACTAGTAATTAGATAATAAACGGTAAAATATGTATATAAATTGTGTTCAGCAGTACAATATCAATATAGCACACAAATGTTAATTTTATTTATAATAAGGATTTATAATTTCTGTCACAATAATATTTTATCAGTGGCGAAATATTATTTCTCATAATTATTAATTATTTCCTTCCAATGGGCTAGGAAACTATGCCCTCAAAAACCATCTCAACATTATTACTATAATTTTCCTTAATTTAAATACGAAAACAACAATATAGATTTGGTGTTTTTCTTATTATTGTTAGAAACATAAAAGCGGTAATTAAGTAAGTATAATGTGAGTTCATAAAAAAAAAAAATGATTTCATTTCATCAAACACTAATTTCATCTCATTTAATTATTTACAATAGCATTTATTTAATTCAGATTTGTTTTTACATGTTGTTTTCCTTTTCTAACTGTTAATAATTGATCACGATGTGAACAATTTAACAATAACCTTTCACTTATTTGTTTTTGTTTTCATTTATTTCATTTGACAAGTTTGAGTGTTGGGGTTTTGTTCATGACCCATGGGTAAACTATACCCAACCCATAATGAAATGATTTTTTATATAAAACCCACATTTAACTCATTTTCATAATTTACCCAACTCAAACCATTTAATTTGGTTTGGGTTTGGTAAACCCATGAATTGTGGGTTTATACCCACCCGTATTAGTATTTGTGATTTAGTATGTTGTGTTACTAATATCAAGCCCGGACTTTTTAATTTATGAATAAAAAATATCAAATTAAAAACTCAAATATTATATTAATAAGCATTTATTATCTATTTTGTTGTGTTACTAATATTTTAAATATTTGACTATTATTCTATTATGTATAGAATAATTATCTTTAATTTAAATTTTTTACTTTATTAAAAATTTATTTAAAAAATAATGAAGGCCCAAGCTTGCCCAGTCTAAGTTTGGATGGGCTTTTGAATGGCATGAGCTTATTCTCAACAAGTTGGGCCTGGGCCTAGGCTTTAAAAGGCTCAGTTCAAGCTTGGCCCAAGCCCTTAATTTGCCAACTTTATTTCAAGGCAACCAATGCAATTAGAGTTCGAAAAAGCTTTGATTGATTAGAGTTTTGCTCAAAGAAATCGAAGTCCGAAGTTGAGAGTGCCTTTGAGATAGCGTAGGATTTTTGTAACAACTTTAAGGTCTTGTTTAGTAGGGCTTTGGAAGTGTTAACAAGCTTTCTTGACAACATGAATAACGTCTAGCCTAGTGAATATGAGATATTGTAGGTTGCCCACAAAGGTATGGTAATTTGTGGCACATATGGGTTTTTAATCATCATCTTATGGTTAGCTTTTGACAACCATAAGGGTATGATTAAGGATACAATTAGGTAAAGCAGACTTGGTTAACAAGTCATGCATGTATTTGGCTTAGGATAAAAAATATCCCTTGTAAAGCACCAAATTTCAATTCCTAAAAAGTAGCTCAATAAGCTTAAGTCTTTTAATACAAACAGAGTTATGAGTTGGTTGATAATGGATTGAATTCTTTCGAGATTATTTCTTGTGATAATTACATCATCAACATAAACCAAAAGCAAATCATAATATTGTTAGCATAAAAAATAAAGAGGGAAAATCAGATTTGTAAATTATAAATCCAAGACCTAAAAATGCTAATGATAAACACTCAAACTAAGCATTTGAGGTTTGTTTGAGTCAATATAAGGGCTTGTGAAGCAAGCAAACATGGTCAGGTAGATTTTGATTCATAAAGCTGGGTGGCCGGTCCATGTTGGCAGTTTCCTTTTACTTGACTATGTAAGAAGGCATTTTGAATATCTAGTTGTTTGATAAGCCATTTGGAACTAAT
Source organism: Citrus x changshan-huyou (assembly GCA_039657385.1). Lineage (NCBI taxonomy): Eukaryota > Viridiplantae > Streptophyta > Magnoliopsida > Sapindales > Rutaceae > Citrus > Citrus x changshan-huyou. Next base: position 14,453,071 of record CM077555.1, read on the forward strand.
TACGAGGGCTAAGACAAGTTGTATAGTAGTTGGCTTAATGACAGGGCCGAAAGTCTTGTCGAAGTCAATGCCAATAACTTGTGTATATCCCTTTATGAATAAAAGGGCTTTTAACCGATCCACTGTATCAATCTTCTCGATGTTTGGTTTTATAAACCCACTTTGAACTAACTAAATTAGCATCAGGTAAAGGAACTAAGGTCTATGTCTTATTTTGATAGAAGGCAGCAAGTTCATCGGCCATCGCTTGCAACCATGGATGAGGTTTGGTTCAATTATAGTAGCATGATTGGTTTAAAGGACAAAGACAAGATCTTGTTTGAGCTTGTTGATTGTTAATATAGGAAAGACTCTATTGTTTTGGCAGGAGATATGTTTAGTTCAACAAATAACTTTCCTAAGAGATTGTTCAAGGCACATGAGTTATGGTTGTCACTTTTTTTTAAGTTCGTTGTGAAGTCGTGTTTATGTTTGTATTATCATTAGAAGTCTGTGTTATTAGATGAGGAGCTCTTTTGAGGTGAATTTATAATGGGATGTCCAAGTCAAGAGGTGGGAGGTTTATGAAGGTTTTCAATTATCACGGTTTTGTCCAAAAGACTTGGAGTGCGAGATAATGATTCATTCCTATTTGAAGGTGTGGTAGTGTGTTTTAGATTATTAACTTTAGTGTGCCCAAGAGAATTGTTATTGAACGACTCTGTTAAAGTTTTTAGGAGCCATTGTGGCACATCTAAGGTAATGGGAACCCTACAAGCATTTTACATAGGAGAATAATCTTTTAGTTTTGATAAGAGAAACATAACTCACCAAGGATTAAATGACGAGAGATATAAATTCAATTGTTTTTAAGAAAAAGACAGCAGTGTCTCTTGTGAGTGGGGCTATAACCTACAAAAATACAAGGAAGAGTCTTTTTGTCAAATTTGATTTTGTTGTAGTCATTTAAAGAGACAACTAAAAATTCTAATTTTATTATAAATAGGAGTTTCCTTGAAAAGTAACTCATGAGGCATTTGCATCTTAATAATCCTTTGTGGCATTTTATCTATGAGATATGCGATTGTTGAAACAACCTCTATCAAATGCTCAAATAGTAACAAAGATTCAGATGACATTGTAAAGGTAGCCTTTATTATATGTCTATGTTTCCTTTCAGCAGCTCTATTTTGTTAAGGAGTATAAAGACATGAAGTATGTTTGATGATTCCAGATTGTTAAAGGTCTTGTTGGAAAATGATAGAGGTTCTCTTTATTTTCTATTTTCTACAACAAAGTCAAAAGAGTGAAATTCCACTGAACAATTTATATCATCTATAAGTTTGTTGACTAACAAGAGGTTCTCTTTAAGTTTGAAAACAAGCAAAAAAAATTTTGAAGTTTGATTTCCCATGCATTGTATCACCTAAAGCAGGATAAAGTTGTGGGCCGTTCTCATCATGCAGATTCATGGCCACAAGGGCTTGTGGTACTACCTTTTAAAGAGTAAAGTAGTAGTACCTTTGTTTATAAGCAGTAGCATTATGGTTAGGCTTGCCATAAATTTTACGTATTATACTTAATTTAGAATTATGTTTCCACTTATCACTTTCTGTGTAGTAATGTTTTGGTGTAGGTGGCAGATTGGACCATTATTGTTGAACTTTAGCTACAACAAAGAGTTGTTAGAGGGTAATTGATTTATGTTGAAAGATTGATTAATGTTGTTATGCCCACTGTTAAAGGGAAAATTTCCTCTTCCACGAAGGTTGTTATTGAAGCACTACTAGAAAAATGGTCTTTACTGACTTTAGAATAGTGTCAGAAATTACTTTCACTGACACTTGTTAATTGTGTCAGTAATCTGGGAGTCAGAAAAATAGTGACACTTATAAGTGGTGTCAGTGATTACTATTACTACAGTATCACCGATATTATGACACCATAGTGTTAGTAGTTATTGATATTTTATTAGTGTCTATGATTACCATGGTATCACTAGTTAATTTATTTTTAAAAAAATAAAAAATTAAATTGGATCATTGCCTATTGATTTATTTGTAAAATTAAAAGCACCACAAAATAACAAAAAGAAATTGATTTATATCACAAAATCTTTCATTTCACATTTAAATATTATTAGTATATATTACAAATTGAACTTCAATAGCCAAAATATGAGATATCCTACTCTCATAACTAAATAATCTAAATTCAATACATAAAAATTTCTACCATCCAATCAAATGCCTACTACTTGTGGCTAAATTTAATAAATCTAGAAGCTAAATTGAGAATGATGACTGTCTTTCACTCTTTGAATATGAGTAGTATAATTGCGTTATCACAGCAGCAGCTTCTCCATTCAATAGACTGTATGGGTTAGGATACAAGTGAAGTTGAGGAATAAACACTTCAAACACATTGAGCAAATATGCATACATGGAAAAGGGAGAAAAAATTAGCTGCCAATTCCCAACCATTAGAGAAACAATGGTTAATATAAATAAATCTATTTTGTTCTAAAGAAAAAATATTCATACACTATTTATAAGTAAACTCAGTTATTTCAAAGAAAAATTAGTGAACAAGGAAGTTGTAGTTTATTTCCTTAAAAATACCAAAGAAATACAGTTTATTCAACTACAGATATAAATAAGAAAAAAGGGAGTCAATGATTATTCTCTTTTGGTAAGGTTATTTATAATAAGTTAATGACTCTAAATAGAGTAAGAACGATAACTAGGTAAAAATACAATTACTTGTTGAAAATTAGTCACTAGATTCCCAGTAACTACATCATAATGTTGAGCAATTAATTACTAAGGCATCAGCCAAGTAGTTAGTGTAGGGACTGACTTCATTCATTCCCTTAAAGAAATCCAATAACCTTGCTACCTCCTTATTTATATGCATACTTCCAATGTTTAATTATTTTGCTGCAGAGAAAGAAAGTTAATAGAAATGACAAACTGATAGCGTTTCTGCAATTTTCAGATAATCACACAGAGCATTTCTTTTATAAATTAACCGTCTACTTGATCGTAGCAGAGAAAAAAACACAATAAAAGCTAAATCTTTACCTTCTTGTTTCTTCCAAGTAGCCAAAGAAATAATACCTTCTAGTTTCTTCCAAGTAGCCAAAGAAACATAGAAGCTCTTCTCCAAGTCACTTATTTAAACCTAAAAGAACAATTAAAAAAAAATCAAGATCTAATGACAATAAAAGAGACCCGAAATCATAAAATAAGAAAAGAAACAAGAAGTTAGGATTTTGAAGGCAAATGGTGAACCTGTGCCACCGGTTTGACAGGATCATGGCTGAGCACTTTTTGACAATATATATATATATATATATTTGGTAGGCAGCTAGTGCTAACCGCCTACTCAACATTTATAATTCAGAGCAAGTTATTCCATCCTAGGCAACCACAGAAGCTCCATCACAAATATTCCCCAAGTCTTTCAAGGATCCAGAAACTAAAATTACTTTTGGAACTCAAGAAGAGTGTGAAAATAATCGAAATAAAAAGCTCTCAAGTGTGGAAAACTAGCAGAGAAACCAAGTTGCTTAAACTCTTGTTCAGTCCTGTGTTTACCTTTGGCCCTGTAGATGGTCATTACAAAAATGTCCCCTTCTAAGAGAGCACGCGTCCTCTGACTCTCGTTTGAATCATCAGGCAGCACGGGCTCACAAGCAATCAGTTTTCCTCCTGCCGGAAGAGCCTTGTAACAGTTCTCCATTATCAGCTTGCATTCATCATCAGTCCATGGAGTTAAAACCCACTAAAAAGAAAGAGGCAAATCAACCAAAAACATTTTTTGTGTATGTTAACATTAGAAGCATAAAATCAAAAGAAAAGTATGAAAGTATAGTCTGTCAAGAATGATTTATTTTGACATTGGAAAAACAAAATGATATTTATCAGGAGGTGAAACAACTTATAAAAATACTCTAGCATATAACTTGAAACTTCACTATGATAGTTATCAATTTGATTAGTTTCTCAATTTGCATTTTGTTCTTCCAGATAATGGTCAAAGGGTAGTGGATTAACACGGAGACAACTATTAACCATGATCTCCATTTACATGGTTAACACTATTCAAAATACACAACTAGGGGACAAGATATATATAACCTGCAATTTAATCCTCACCTAATGGCTAATATTTTCTCATCTGTATAATAGACTGAAATGAAACCTATCATGTGTTCAACTAATTTAATTTGCATCAATCAAAGCAACTTCTTTTTCTCCAGCTTTCTGTCTCCCCCGACACATTCTAAAGTAAATGAAGAGCACCAACAGCATGTGTCAGTAAATAGGTGTTGTGGCAAACAATCCCAAACCTTCCAAAGTAATGACCATTGTTAGATGACCAGCTCTGACAATCGACGATATATAGTATATTCCACAAGAAACTACTAGTTGTTAAGGAGAAATTTTTAACTCAAACAGAGTTGTACAGTTATGTGACTAGTGAGAGAGAGAAAGAAAGAAAGAAAGAAAGAAAGAACGAAAGAAAGAAAGAGAAATAAGCCAAACATATAAACAAGAAATTTCATAATAGCTAAAATCATTTGCAGCATGTAGGATACATAATAGCTCATAGCCTTCACTCTTACCCAATCAAGGCCAACACCATGAATCTCCATCATTATGAAAACATAAATCTCTGATTTCACATAGTCAAAGAAAAGAAATAAAATGTGAACTCAAAAGAACTCACCAGTGATACTATCTAGAATAGTTATAAACACATTACAATATATCAACTGGAAAAATATTTTTCTGTATAAAAAGCATCTTCTATATAGCAAGGACAATGCGTATATAAAATGATCCAACAAATTGCACAAAAGTATAGAAGTTTGGAAGAGTCCTTATCAGGATACAAGAATCAGCAATTACATACCTCGAGCCCCTCATCTTGCTCCCAAGCAAGGCCGGGACCATTATACATATTCTTGATGAGCAGAGTGCACGATTTATCAGGGTAAAAATGAACTCTGCTGCATCTCTGACCAAACCGACAAGCTCCAGTCTTCAAATGGAAAGGACAATGAGCTTTATCCTGCCATATATAATAAAAACATGATTGACCATGATAAACATGCAAATATAATAGAAATGAAATATAATACAGTAATTGCAAATTGAAAATTTCAGATAGACAGATTGAAAGAAAAGGCATGCCTGTTCAGTTCCAAAATTGGGCACTTGTTGAGCAACAGTCTCCAACGCCTGTTGTGCATTCTGGTGATCAGCAAAGGCTTCTGATTGTGGGGGCAGAGGATTTGATGTAGGCCTATCAACATCCTGTAAAGGAAGTAATAACATAGAAAGTTTAATTTTTGCCATAACCGAAGAGAATGGGCATCCTGAAGTAAAGTAGAAACAAGCCTAACATAGCTGTCAATAGAGTCAAAATTACCTCTTTTTTACTTAGTGGGTTCGCATCCTTCTTCGGAACTCTGACCTTTTTCTTCCTGATAATAATCTCATTTCCTTGCCATATAATTTCTGCAGGCCCTTCTTCAACATATTCCCAATCATCATCCTCATCACATTCATTCTCCTTTCGCCTCCAAATTCGCGATGCTCCGAGAACACGCCGTAGCTGGTGAGCAAGCGGAGGATACGTTGCAAGTTCTCGGCGTCCCCACCGCCGGATGGGAGGATATGTGTCAAGACCTGGGAGGCGGAGAGAGGGGTGTTGGCCCCACCTTGCCAGATGGCATCCGGTACGTGGAGACGGATGGCAGCGGTTAGAGACATGGGAACACTTATCATGTTGGCCAGCTCCATTATGGCCAGTCTTACCTTCGTCCCGCCATCTCTGCACTCGTTATCTTCCATTACTGCTTACTGACCTTTGATTTCGCAGCACCATGCCGGCCAAACAAAAAGATAAAACCTAAGCACTTTTTGACAATTTGGATGTTAGGGATTTTTTAGATCTGGGGAGCTTAGGAGGGAACGAATACTTTGTAAAGGGAGTTGAAAAATTGTATTTTGGATAAGATAAGATTTGTCCATTTGTTTTGTTTTTATCCACTTAAAAAGCACAACTCTAAAAAAAATTAAAAATAATTCGTAGCTTAGTGGTCTTTTGATTCAATGTAGAAGCTCTACGTTTAAGAGGTCTTGGGTTCGAATTCAGACTAAAACAAAATTAAAATGATAATTTTTAATTGCTGATACCTAAGCGTCATTGATCGCTATTACTAAAGCTATTGATACTTCAGTATTAGTAATTAGTGATACATATCTGTTAAACGCGGAAAATGATCCAAATATATGTATATACTGATACTTTTAAATAAAGTGTCAGAACACAAGTATCAGTAAAGACTATTTTTCTAGTAGTGAAGCAGCCTTTTTGTCGTTGTCCTAAAAAACGTTTCCCATGTCCACGTTGGCCAAAGAAAGCTTGTTGTGGATCCGCTTCTTTGCCATCATTTTTCTGAGCGATCACAGTCTGCTCATGGTTTTTTTAAGGATGATAGGAATAATTTTAAACTTGGATAAGATGGCTTGGTCAACAAAACCATTTTTAAGTCAACATACTCGATTCTCAGTGCTCATGTTGTTGAAAAGACTTTGTCATCATCAGTCAACGGCTTTCCAATGGCAGCTAGATTGTCGCACTGGCCTTTGAATTTTTTAAGAAGTCGTCAAGCTTCAGGAAGCTTTCTTTAGGGAGAATAGATTATCTTTAAGCCAAGACTCATGCTCCTTCGTAGCGGGAACTTGTACTCTTCAATGAAGAGATAAACTTCTCTTGTTGTTTGTCATCCAACTATTGGTATAAGGATGTCTTCCATTATTATTCCATGTAACCAAGTAAAATAGCCTATAATTGTCTGCTAAAATTGAAAAGGTAGGGTTAGTGACAAACTATCCATTATTTGGAAATTGTTTAGGGTAGTGCATCATTAGAGATGTGATTGTCGAGTCCTAGGTTGCTGATCAAGAGAAGGATTTAGGACCTCCATAAGAGATAATTGTTGCTAGAGAGTCTGACAGAGATTAGGTTGGCACATTGATGGATAATTTACGGAGAGAGTTTGGCCTCGATTTGAGTGTTACATAAAGAAGCATAAGCTCTGATACTATGGTAATTTTCAAGAGTATTGTATGTTGGATCCATCTCATTTTGGTGGTCCAAGCCGAAAGCTTCCATTAGATTGGGTGTTTAAGTAATTAAAGAAAGATTGGTAGGCTAAGTGAAATTAGCGTATATAATTTATAAAGGCAAATAAGTGGAAGCAGTAGTAACATGAGAAGAACACAAAAATGTGTGAGAGAGAGAGGAAAAAAAATGCAATGGCCCACTATATCAATTTGTGTTCAAGGGTTTCAATCTTTGATTAGGCAATCAAAAGCAGAATTTAACTCCATTTTCTCCTGAAATACCTACTTGTTAGAGAGACATATATTAGAGTGTTGTTGTAAGTCAAGATTATTAAGATTCTTGATGTTGTTAACCTCAAGTGTTATCTAGAGAAGAATTTATGTTCTAGTCCCATTATTTATATAGTGGGAGGTTATATCAAACCACAATCCTATAATATTTCCCGATTTGGGTTTTCTTTGTAAAAATATGTGTGTTGCGGTTGATTTATTGCTTTGAATTGTGTTGGTTTTTTTTTGTGTATTAATTCGTAGTACACATCAACTTTTAATCACACAAAGAGGAAAATAGTTTGTTTTTACTTTATTTGCAACTATTTGTGTGGGTCCCTTTCCTAACATTATGAATGACTGAATGCTTTTGATGTATTTTCTTAATGTACAAGAAGGATTATATATTTATACAGGAGTTGAGGAATTATATATGGAAGAAATATTTGGACATTCACTAGCCGTTGGTTATGTTATGAAGAAAATCTAGACTTGCATGGTAGTTGGCTATCCATTTTTTGGTGAGTCTGCATGTCACGGGATTATGTGAGATGATTCCATTGCAAGCCTTTGGTAAGAGCAATACAAATTGCCATATTTGTTTCCAAAGGTTTGTTACTTTCCTTGTTGATGCTGGATTGAGTTGATGTGTTGATCTTTTCCATGTTGGTACATTACGCGTGTGTCTGCATATAGTTCATGCGTTGTGATTGTTTGAAATCCATGAATTCCACATTTGGTGGGCAAATTTTCCCACCACATAAGAAGAGGATAGATGACTGACAATTTGTGACGTATTTTGGGCAAATTGTCTTATATCATTATAGTATGAACGAATCGTGATAGAATTTTGGTCTGTCATAAATCGATGATGGTTTTGTGATAGAATTATTGTCTATAAAGAATTTATGATAGAATAGTGATAGAATTTTTTTCTATCAAGAAATTGTGATAAAAATATAAATTTGACCATGTTTGACCAAAATTTTGATTTAATATTTTATTAAAAGAAAAAGAAAAAAAGTGTATTATAATTTCATTGATAATTTAAATTATATGAAAAAGTAAATGAAGGAATTGAACTGTGAGTTTTATCAAAATGCTACAAAAAGTACACCTCTCCAAACCAAAGAAATTGAAACCCTAGAAGCTCAAACCCTCACTCACGATTAAATAATCTTCCTACATTCACAGCCTATTAACCTAAGTAAAAGAGTTGACTTTCAAATCCCACCAAGAGGCCACAGAGTCGATGTCTTCCTAGTGGTTCTCTTCAATTCACGAGAGTTTGATCGAAAATTATGAAAGAGCTGGTGTTGATTCTTGGCTTCAATTCCAGCGAAAGTGAAGCGGCGAGAAGAGAGAGGTAAGCAGATAGATACAGGTAATGACAAGTAATATGTTGTTGGTGGTGGCTTGTGAGGTTTGGATCAAGATTCTATCACATCCTTCTACCACAGTGATGTTGCATTCTAGAAATCATTAACCAAGGTAATTTAACTAATTAACTAAATTTAAATCTGTTAACTCTCAATATAAGGTTTACTTACAAAAATGAACTCTAACTTGTCTTTTCATTTGATCACATTATGATCATTATGTTTTTTTAGCCACCTAAATTACATTTGCCTGTGATTTTCGGACACGAAGCCATTAGGTAATTCAATTGATCAACCTACTCTTTTTTTTCTTAAGTTCATTTGCTTAATTATTCACTCTATTGACTTAATTATTACTAGTGGCTTCCCTGAGATTCTAGAGATTGCAACTGTATACACATGGATGACCCAACAATCAAGTGATCAACCCAATAAATAATAATATTAATAATCATGAAATAGGTAGGAGTCAGTTACTGAGAAATAATGTGCCATAATATAAGAAACTTTGCATCTTATAACTTTTCCAGCCTTTTATGATGCAGATTTTTCTGAAAGTTGAATTGCAATTCAATGCTGCTTATCCGATTATTTATTGGACAAAAAGGAATTTAAAAATAAACTTTTAGTGATTTAAAAAGAATCGAACATGCTACCAACTCTCTTGTTAGAAGTTGTAATTTCATTGATAGATTCTAGGCTTCCATGGACCTGTGAAGTATTTATCTCTTGCAAAAAAAAAAAAAAATGTATTCACTCTGCCAAGGGAACTAATTATTATGGGAAAGGTAATGTTTCTAATTCTGGATAATTTCTTTTTCTTTAATGCATATAGTTATTTTAGCCTACATTTCTTTGTTAGTTAGATAATTCACATATATGCAAATGAATTATTTATTTTATTTACTTATCTGTGAAAAAAATAAAAATAAAAGCAATTTAATAAACTGATGTAAATGCTATTATTATTACTAATCTGCAGGCTATTTGCTATGACTTCGACAATGGTGTCTATCATAGATAACATTATTTTCTTTTCTAATTCTTCTAAAAGCATCAATTGAGAATTTAGTGCAAACTTTAGCAATTTTGCTATAGATTTGTTGTCAAAATAGCTGATGAAAGTTTATAGGGGCTTTTTTTTCTTTTTTTTTGGCTTTTCTACAGTAAAAACAGCCCTTGGTAAATTGCTGGGGCTATTTTCACTATAGAACGACAGCAAGACAGCCTTTGTAGATTTTTAGGGGCTTTTTCCTGTGTTCTAAAGTCAAAACAGCTCCTAGCAATTTTTTGGACTATTTTGTTTTGAAAACATTTTTTAGGATTGTGGAGAAAAGAGGGGAATAACAGCAGTATTTTTTTAGGAGGCTTGATGATGAGTTTGATAAATTTGGCAAGTGTTACTAGACTAAAGTGAAAAAAGTTTATGTTGAGGCTGGAAGTTTAGGTGAGCAAATGCACATTTTGGGCGCTCTCGGGATAAAAACTAAGAAATTGGAAGGAGTTATGCAGGATTTTGTACAATTCAAGCCTGAAGAACAAAAGCATGAAAGCAGGATGATTTTAAAAATTCTTGACTAGTATATGTCTCAACTTGCTTTTATACAATATCTGTGGCATTATTTTTGAAGTTTGACAATATTAATCTTGTGATTAACACTTTAATGCAAAGAAGGAATACACTCAGGATGAACTTAGTGAGGTTCTTTTGGAATGGGCTAACCATTTTTTCCACATCCTTATCGCATTTGCAAAATAGTTAGTATGAGTATGAAACTATAGATGGACCTTGTTATTAGTTGTTACAATTTGTTGAAATTAAAGTTGTAGTGTTAAACTATAATGGTTGTTGTTAAGGATTGCAGTATAGATGTTATGCATTTGATAATATTAGGTATTTTGATTGATTTTGGTGTAGATTGGGTTGCTGGGTATAGGTCAGAGTGTTGTTGTGTATATCGCTGGATTTAGAGCGCTGTTGGAAGATGGTGGGTTGTTACGTATGATTTGGAATGTTGTTGGGTATGCGGCTGAAATTATGATCAAGATGCATGAGCCTTAAGTGGGTGAATTTGAGGTTGGATTTTAAAGTTCACTGAAGCACTCAACTACTTACAAAAACTCCTAAATGCATATGAAGTAATTACTGCCACAATAATGGAGGTATCGTTCAAATTTTTATTCTGAGACAAAGTCATCTGGGTTTCAACTATAAATAAAATATGCATTTGCATATAGTCTCAGTGTCTCCGATGGCTGATATTTAGAAACTATGTCCAGCTCAGCTTAGGTGTTGATGCATTGACCAATTAAATCAACGATAAATAAATTACTAGCAAGATTAACATTATGATATCCCTGAAAAGTATCGTCTGATGATTATTAATCCATTAGAGGTATCATTTCTACTGATAGAGATGTTTCCAAGAAAACCGAGTTCAGGTTTTTTTTTGGTGAAAATAAGTCCTGAAAAAGAACTTAGTACCTTCGCTTTAGAATTGACATTTGTGGATAAGGAATTGGCTTGGAACACAAGGGAGGGGTTTAGATAATTAGCACTCGCAAATAATACAACTCGTATTATTGAAAAAAATAATAATAATAACTCGTATTCTGACTTTGATTGTTTACAAAGTGTGAATTTACAAAAGTTATGTACATAATGAAATAGCTAGCTATAAGAGATTTAATTACATAACTACAGAAATACAGCTGGAGTACATAATCTGGTTTCCTAAACTACAAAATATGTAATGAAATACTTCCTTTTTAAAGATACATGATATTCTAAATTCTTGATAGTGAAATTCAATGATAGCCTTGACTTGTGCAGGCTATGCTGTGTGTTTTAACCGTTGGTGAATTTTCTTTTGTTGACCATTTACAGCTTGCTTATTAGTCCCCTTCAAGTTGGCAAGTGACATACGATATGGATTCTACGGTTCTGTCAGAAATTGCCAAACATGACTTTCGAGAGAGCGGTGAATACATCGACAATTTCCAAGGAAGAAGGAACTAGTTTTGTCACCATCGAAGGGACGAATTTTTTCACCATCAGACCTTCTGCAACCTTTTCTCGAAGAAAGTGATAATCAACCTCTATATGCTTGAAGCGAGAATGGAAGACAAGATTAATAGTCATGTATAAAGCACTTAAATTATCACTAAGCAATTGAGGACGTTGAGCAAGAGAAATCCTTATTTCAGGAAAGAGATATGTGATCCATGTTAGCTCAGTTGCTGTCAAAGCAAGTGCCTTATATTCAACCTCTCCATTGGGTCTAGATACTGTAGGTTGCTTTTCGGAGGACCAAGAGATACATTTAAGGCTTCGGGGTAACTTACTTTCGATTCTCTGTCTATGGTCTTATCCCATCACATGCAAGTGGGAGATATTGGAATTGATGCCCATGATGAGCTGGATAGGCCCAAGAAAAGAAACATGTAAAAGCTTATTTTATATAGAGTTTAATATGACTATTGCAAGTCTAATTAGCTTTGAGAGTTATGAAGTCTTTTGATTGACTTCAATCACTCTTATTAGCTCCCATATAAACATACCTAATTACCTATTGTATCTAAAATAGATGACTATGATTCTGCACACGTGCAATGATTCCGAAGCAGCCAGCTATATGCTTGATTTCTTCAAGCTATATATGCTTATATATATTTAAAAATTGAGAGCTGCTTGCTTACATTCGAGGGCCATTCGGTGGCTATACAAAATGAAATTTTTTTTTTTACAATTGCTTCATTTACCAAATTTGAGAAATGAGAGCAAACAAAGGAAAATGGAAGAGAAATAAGAAAGTGGAAAAGAGAAAAGAGAAGAAAAGGAAAATAAGAAAAATAAGAACGAAGCTGAATGTGGGAAAAGAGAAAAAGAAAGGAAAAGGAGAAAAAATATTAGGGGAAATAGAATTAGATAGTTAGATCTACATTAAGTGAGTTAGTGGGTAATATATTTATGAAATTTAAGTAGTTGTGATTTAATTTGCCTTATACGTACAAGTTTTTATATTAGTTCTAGCAGTTAATTTTTAATCCTATATTTTAGGAGAAATCCAAGAATCTAAGAACCCACACGAGCCCCCAACGAACCCGGAGTGAAACAAGCTCTGTGGGGATACTATTATTACTATTATGTGTTTCATGAAACATTTATGTTTAGTAGTATGATTTAATATAATGTTATGATTACATGTACAAATATTATATATTTGATTAAGTCATAAAATATGACTTGCTTTTATAGACTATGTGCATGCATATTGAGAGTTAGGTTACTCTACCCTTGCAATGTAGTTAAATTCCATCGGGTTTTGAGAGGTTTTTGCCGGACTCTACTCATGCAATGATGATCCCAGTAAATATTGAGAGTTATTTCCTTGGGTATTATTAGGTGCAGTTTTGTCATGTATGTATTATTTCCCATGTTTACAGATGCATTACTTCTTTTATTATTATTATTATTATTATTATTATTATTATTATTATTATTATATATATATATATATAGTCGTTCTCTCACGCGGACACCCGCAACTTCAAAAAAATGCGGGTGCTCACATTTCGGCCGTTGGATCCCATCAACGGCTGGATTAAATTGTGAAAATAAAAGCAACTTCGACATTTTCTCTTGTGTGGGTCTGTCTTCAAAACTTTGGAAAAAAAATTATTTCTTTTATTTAATGGGGATCAGGCTACGGTGCAACTGTGGTACCGTGCCACAGTTGCATTTAGCCGTTGGATGCACTTGAATTGCTGGGGTTCACTGACATTCAACAGTTGGATGCAACTATGGCACGGTACCACAGTTGCACCACAGGTTTCCCATTTAATGGGGACCATGATATACTAGTTTTTAATTTCTCTCTCTTCTCCCAACTCCATCTTCCCACACCAAAGAGCAATCCGCAATTAATACCTATAGCAATTAGTTGTCTGCTAATGAGAAGCGAAATATCAACGATCTAGACCTGTTTGCTCCGAAACCATGAACCAGAACTAGAGCAGGACCACCACTTCTCGAATAATATCGTCAGTGCTGTTAACTTAAAATTTAGATACTGCCCATAGAAGCTGAGTTTATGACCCCACTGGTGAAGTTTGATTGGTAACTTAAAATTTTTTTGTTTTTCTCTTCTCCTATCTCCATCTAAGGAGATTTGGCAGTACTGTCACTCACGCACATATGAAAATTGAATGTAGATTTTTTTAATTCCTTTCCTTTTTTTCTCCCCCAAAACTAAAACTTGCTGATTTTTATTTTTCAATTTTCAAAGATAAATATACAGTTATCATCATCACCATTTTTGCTTCTCCATCTTTCCATCATCAAAATTATCCTTCCGATCGAAGAAGATGAAGCAAAAGAAGAAAAACACACTTCAGTAAGTTACCCAAAAAAAAAAAAAAAATTAACGACCCATCTAAATAATCAAGCTGAAAGGTATCTATAACAGAAGATTTTCTCAAAAAAAAAAAATTTCGGAAATTGAAGAAGAAAAACACAGGCCAGGACATTCTTAAGAAATTTCAAAGTTCATGAAAGAAGAGCAAAATGAGGCATTTAAGCCACATCTAAGGAATATTAGAAGAGCAACATGTTGGACACGTCATCTCCGGCCACGTCGCTGTTGATGATGAAGATGATCCAACGATTTGGCTTCTTGGGTGTGGGACGATAGAGTTGGGAGAAGAGAGAGAAATTAAAAACTAGTTATCATGGTCCCCATTAAATAAAAGAAATAACTTTTTTTCCAAAGTTTTGAAGAGGGGTCTACACAAGAGAAAATGTCGGAATTGCTTTTACTTTCACAATTTAATCCAGCCGTTGATGGGATCCAATGGCCGAAAGGTGAGCACCCACATTTTTTTGAAGTTGCTGGTGTCCGCGTGAGAGAACGACTGTACATATATATACATACATATACATATATATACATACATACATACATATATATATATATATATATATATATAAAGTAGTGTTTTGGTCAGGGATTTTAAAGTACGGGAAAGTCCGGAAAAGCGTTAAAATCACATGGCTTTAAAGACCTACAGTTTTATGCCTTTAAAACCATGCGGTTTTAAAGATTTCCCGTACTTTCAGGTACTTTAAAATTCATGACTGAAACATATATATATATATATATATATATATATATATATATATATATAGCCACAAGCTCATTATTTTCCTATTTATCCCTTTTCAGCCAGGATTTCGCAAGATTTCGCGCTGATCAATTCTAGTCAATTAAAGTTGGGCCAAGAGACGTATTGCCACATGACTTGCATTTTTAGCACGTTTATGTTACTTATGTTTTTATGTATATATATTTGTAGGGTAAGTATATATAGTGAGATATGAACTGTGTACGTTTTGAATATATATTTTCGAATGAGGTATAGAGGTTGTTATGTGTTTATAGTGGAGACCATTTTTATATATCCATGAATTAAATTTGTGCCGCGAGTTTTAGTTATTAGATCGTATGATTCGCCTCGGATTTGACATATAGGTCGGGGCAAGCCGTGTCATGTGATAAGGGTGTGAAAGAATGAAAAATATGAAGAAGATATTAGAAAACACAGGGATTGAAAACGAGAGAAAATGGCAGTGGGCTCTGGCAATGTGATATGAGGGGATTTTGTTTTATTATAATTATCCTCCGACCATAAACATACAGTAGCGTGATGGTTTTCTTTGAAATTATCCTTTGTCTCTCATCAACTTGACAGTGATATACCTTATTGTGATTTGCTTCCGCATTCAAGTATCAAAATGTATGTTTTTGGATATCCTATTAACTGTATGTTGAATATGTACGGATATCAACACTTATCATTTTGAAGCTATCAAAAGATAGACTATAGTTTGCAATAAGAACAATGTAGGTTGAGTTTTGTTGGTAGAAAGAACTTAGACATAAATTTTAATGAAAATGCCTAATTTGGAAAGTTTGATATACGTTTAGTGAATGAAAAAGGCTGCAAATTTAAAATAGCACAAAATTTAATGAAAAAAATTCTACGTGTTCAGTATTAACTCCTGTTACGGAAATGTGGGGTTGAGCAATTACTAATATTCTGGTAGCTGCGACTTTTGGAGAAATATAAATGTAGCGTAAACAAATGCAAAGAAAATAGGACACAATAATTTACGTGGTTCGGCGTAAGGCCTATGTTCATGGCCAAACACTGGAAAATAATTTTACTAATAATAGGAATTTACAAAAGTGGGAGAAACTCTCAACACCCCAAACCCCAATACACTCAAATGGAACCTCACTGGAACACTCAAGTTGAAGCTCTCTCAAATCTCTTAAATCGCTTCACTTACAATTTCTCTCTACTTCTCTCAAATTGGGATGCTTACAATTGCAAAATGCTTCTATATTTATAGAGAGCATTTTGCACCAAGTTGGGTTCAATTGGCCAAAACGTTGAGCTGGAACTTGCATTGCATGCGTTAAAGTCATGCATATTTGTCAACAATTGCATGTGTAATTTGTTGCCATCTTCAATTTTCAACATCACCCTTCAATTTTCAACAACACCGAATTGCATGAACAAGATTTTCAAAACCTTTTTCATGCTTTCAAAACCTAACTTTGTCTTTTCTACTCAAGTCAAAATTTCAACAACTCCATGGACTAAGAGATTTTGGTGGGCACAAGCTATAAATTTCTTATCTTTTCTAATCTTTTTGAAGCTGTCAAAAGATACGCTATAGTTTGCAATAAGAACAGTGCTGGCTAAGTGTTGGCGGTAGAAAGAATTTAAAGATAAATTTTAATAAAGATGGTTAATTTGGAAATTTTATATGCGTTTAGTGAATGAATAATGCTGCATGTATTTAAAATAGCACAAAATTTAATACAAAAGCATAAAATAAAATAAAATCTTGTGCTGTGGTGAATTCTTTTCTTGTAACGAAACTTTTTATTTTTTTTAGTGATGGCATACTATTTTTTACTATCTTTTTTTCTTATACATTGGTATTGTCAGCCAACCGATGAATAAATGGTAAAATATTGATGTGAAAAATCTCTGCCACCTTTTCGAATTTTATTTTTTAAAAGATAGAGGTAAATGATTTCAAATTAATCTTTTAACTCTCTAACTTTTGTCAAATTTAAATTTGAATAGCCAACAAAATAAAATTAATTGAAAACTCTACCTCCGTGCTCCGAGTGCAATTATTTTGACTCAAATTAATGTCTTAAAATTTTGAAAAAATGACCAGCACATTGAATACATAAAATGTGCCTATATATAGATCACACCCTGCCAATCATGGTGTTATAATTATTGAATCATTGATCAGTAAATGTATCTTACTGTCCTTTTCTCATGCGCATGCGTCATTACAAAATCATTACGAAATCAAAGTTAATGTGTGTACCATAATTTAAAGGCACAAAAATTACGCCAAGTGTCCAAATAAAAAAGAAAGAAATAAACTATCCCGAAAAATCAAACAAGTAAATAAATTATATCCAATCTATTCCGAATAAAGTAACACGAGAACAAAATTCTCCTAGCACTTACAATAATAAGTAAGAGTGAAAAATCATTCTAATTTTGGGATTCCGGGGTCTGAGGGAACCATGACTAATTCCGAGATTTCGGGGTCTGAGGGAACCACGCCCAAGATCATAGGAGTAGGGAAGCACATGGGCGGGTCCGGGATAAATATATTTATTTCCCTAGGAACAAGTTCACGTCCACGTGTGCAATAATAGTTGGTGGCACGTGTCATCAAGGAGAGAGACCAAGGCAAAACCCTAGACCCATGTCATCCATCAACTATAAATAGGGACCATCTCACCAAGAAAAGTGGATCTCTCCTAAGCCAAAAAAACCCTAATCTTGTTTATTGTTCTTGCTTCCATTAGACCTTAAAATCAAACACTGACTTGGGCGTTGGAGTGCCTTTTTCAGGTACCCACCACACCAGATTCGAGTTCAACACGTGTCACAAGTTCTCCACAAATCAAAAGTACGTGTGAAGGTAAATTCCTACTCCTTCAGTTAACAATGTTGTTAGATTGTAACTTGTTAGATTATATCTAATCGCATTAATATTCATATGAGGAGTTAAAGATGCTTGCATACAGTTAGGTAGCGTTTGTTTTTTTATCTGAAATCTAAATGGGTCTGAATTTTTCTAAAGTCTGAATGAGTTTGATTATGAAAAAATGAATGACATTTTTTTTTCATTTTTAAATATCTAAATATAAGTGGTATCTTATTTATTTTCACAATAAAAAACATCTTAAATTTAGTTATTTGACATTTATGTCCTTGTAAATTAAAACAAAAAAAGGATTAGATTTTGTAGTTTAAGAAATAAATTATTTTACAGAGATATTTTTAGAATATAATATTTACTTGTCATTCATACCTTTTTTTTCATTTAGATAAAAGTTACAAAAGTTTACTTTTTCTATTCAGATGTAAATGTTTAAAAATCAGACATAAGTTTAAAAAAAAAAACAAGTATATTTTAGAAAAAGTCTGAAATTAATAAAATTTCAGACTTCAAATATTTAACAAACAACTTCTTAGTCCACATTTGCGAGGAAGCGTCATTATATATAATGTGCTTCTCCATTATAGTGTGTGATCAATCAGGCAAGCTTAATTTAAATGATCATCAGTATCTATGGATGCGAATCAAGATCAAGGAGCAAAAGAGTTGTTTCAAGGCCGAGCTCAACTGTATAAGCTCATGTTTAGTCATTTAAGCTCGACGTCACTCAAGTGCGCGATTGAGCTGGGCATAGCGGATATAATTCACAGCCACGGACGGGCCATCACTCTTTCTGAGTTGGTCTCGGCACTTGATATTCAGCCTACAAAAACGACTAGCCTATTCAGGCTCATGCGCTTGTTAGTGCACTCAGGCTGCTTTAACAAAACCAAAGTCAATGGACAAGAAGAAGTATACGGGCTCACAGCTGCTTCTACTCTGCTCATCAAAGACAAGCCCTACAGCATGTCACCAACTGTTTCAGCATTTGTTGACCCACTTTTTGTCGCTCCATTTCAGTCTTTAAGTAGTTGGTTCAAAGGGACTGAGCACGTTGTGGGAAACTGTTCATGGAATCAAGTTCTGGGAATTTATGAATCAAAACCCTGGAATAAACCAGCGGTTCAATGAAGCAATGGCCAGTGACACTGAAATAATGACAAGCTTTGTTGTCAAAGCCGAGTGTAAGCAAATCTTTGAAGGGTTGGGCACATTGGTTGACGTAGGAGGTGGCAACGGATCGTTATCCAGAATCATCTCTGAAGCATTCCCTGGCATCAAATGCACTGTACTCGACCTCCCGCATGTTGTTGCTAACTTGCCTGAGGCCGACAACTTTAAATACATAGCAGGTGACATGTTTCAGTTTATCCCTCCGGCAGATACCTTTCTCTTCAAGGTAAGATCCAATTTTAAAAATTTAAAACAACTTCTTAACCGTTTTCGTGAATACCAGATGATTTATTTCAATTGTTCTGTGCGCAGCACATATATCCGGACGTTCGATCTTACAAAATCAGGATTTGAATGATTCAAATCAGATTTAAAGTAACTGCAAAATGCTATACAACTCTAAATTTAATTAACATTTGGATTTTACAGAATCTAGAAGTTTAGGCTTGAGCATGACCATTTACGTAGTCATTTTATAGTGCGGTTGCCCGCATTTTTTCAAGTGTAGATTCGAAGTTTACCATATTGGTAAAGGCTTGTATAACATTGAAACTTATTTTTTCATAACTTATATGTATATGTATATATGTGTGTGTGTTTATAGGCGGAGTAATAAAACGTTTTATCTACAACACTATAAAATTATTTTACAATATTTAAAACAACGAATCTCCATTCTAAAAAGTGTGATTTGTGTATGTATATAGATAGATGGATAGATAGACACACGCACGAACTGTTGGGATTTTATTAAAAAGAAAAAGTATCCTATATTTTATCTAAAATGTTAGATCAAACAACGGAACTGCACTATAAGTGGTGGGTATTGATTAAATGAGTGATTGGCATGCTTGCAGTTGGTTTTTCATGGATTAGGTGATGAGGATGGGTTGAAGATACTGAAGAAACGCAGAGAAGCAATTGCAAGCAATGGTGAGAGAGGAAAGGTAATAATAATAGATATCGTTATCAATGCAGAGGAAGACGAACACGAATTAACCGAAACAAAGTTCTTGCTTGACATTGTGCTGAGCGTTAACTCTACTGGGAAAGAGAGAACTGAAAGTGAATGGGCAAAGCTATTCTTCGATGCTGGTTTCAGTCACTACAAAATAACACCTATATTTGGCATGAGGTCCCTCATTGAAGTCTATCCATAAAGAATTGAGCAACCGTATTCCCGCAAGTCTCTTGTACTGCTTGATGGAATAGCAAAATATCGTTCAAGATTTAAGTGTACGTAGTAGTTGAAATGTCTCGAAATGACTAGAAAATGAGGTGACACACGGGTTTAAATATAGGATGAGTCACTCAATTAAAATGCTATAGTCTTTTGGGATGGAAACTTAAATATCCTAGACCACCCTTTAATATATTAAGAATAAAGGATTTGTGTGTACTATGTTATATTGCATTTTGTTATTGTTTCCAGCATCTGCTCTTATGTTTTATCTTTACTAATAAAATTACGATATTTCTTAAGTTATTGTGTTCTCAAAACAACTGCAAAATAATTTATATTGTTACTTTGGATATTTTCAATTAGGTTGTACATTAATGATAAATGATTCAAAATTTATATTTGCAATGTAAGTAAAAAATAATAATAATTAGTAAAAAATTAAAAAAGTAAAAATAACCTATTCAAATTGATGAGTAATATTACTATTAAAAGTTAATATTTCAAAAGTATAACATCCCCACGATTCTTCTAAGCCAATCAGAAACATCATCATCTAAGATTGTTTGATGTAAGACAAAATTGAAGTTTACTTATTTTATTTAGTATTTTAATTTTTTCAAGCAGAATTTATAATTGGACTTTTATTTGGGGGTGCATGGATTCACTTTTCCAGTTTACTATTAGAAAGATTATGTCACGGGTTTAATAATTTTTTATCATTAAAATCCTTATTTTATGCGAGGGTTTTATCTATCTTGATCACATTTCCACTATGTTATTAAGAAAATCTTCAATTAATATGCAGTATAATA
Organism: Citrus x changshan-huyou; assembly: GCA_039657385.1. Lineage (NCBI taxonomy): Eukaryota > Viridiplantae > Streptophyta > Magnoliopsida > Sapindales > Rutaceae > Citrus > Citrus x changshan-huyou. The sequence goes on from CM077555.1 coordinate 14,474,055, forward strand.
TCCAAGTCAACTCAATCAAGTGAGGCTAATTAAAACTGAGGATCAAATAGCACAATCAACCTTACATAACAAGCAAGAATAATGAAAGCCTTGAATTAATCACTAGCTGTTAGTCCTCTATCCGTTTCTTTTAATTTAACTAGGTGGAAGCCAAGAATCTTGAGCAAAACTCTATGCCCCATATTGTATATGTATCCAACAATTCGTCAATGAAACTTTTTTTTATGGTACCACAGCCAATCTTGAGAATCACAGACATGCATGGTTATTATGTTTCAATGAAAAAAAGTTTGCCACTAGTGAACCTCTTAAGAAAGTTGGCTTGCTTGATTGTAGATCAGTATACAAAAGAAATTCAAATCTATTTGTGATTATTTGGCTGCCATCAAGAAACCAGTGGAAGACGTTGATAAACAGTGGCAATTGGCACGTGGACTTGGACCAGACCTGAGAACTCTCAAGGTAGCGATGCTGGGAAATCCTCCATACCGTCAATTTGGTCCTTTTATATTACAAGGTTCAAAAAGTTGAATTAATTTTCTATTAATGCAAGCTAGTATCCAAGGTGGTCAATGGATCTAGAGATGGGGGAAAGAAAAAAACACTTAAAGAAAGATGTAATTGATTGATTATGTTAACTGCTAGCTCATTTGTAAATTTGAAGGATAACAAAGACTTTATTGGAATTCACCCTATTAAAAGTGCAGTGTGATTATACAAAGAGTAGTGTTAGGCATCTTGAAATTTTATCTCAAATGATACGATATTCATTAAGTGAATGATGGTATAGTTTAATTAACTAACGTAATATTTATGAAAAATTGTGAATCACTTCATGAAAAACATGTTACATACCATGCATATCACATAATATTTTAGTGTGTATTATCTTCTCTTTAATGATAAATTGTATTGTGGGCATTTAAATATATAATATTGTAAAATTTAACTGAAGAGTTGGTGTAACAAAATATTTTGATAAGGATATCTGATGAAATTTCAAATAAATTTCATTTTCACCCTAAATTTCAAGCGACCTGAATATATGCACTATGATTTATTCCGAGCAATCCGAAACCGAAATAATATGAGCTTTCAGATTGATTAAATGTTTTTCCCAATACATTCAGATTTCAGAAAGTTTCAAAAGAAAGCTGAAAAAATATATCAATAATTGAAATGAAAAAAGTTGGAAGGAGGTATCTAAAAGTCAATTTCAACGCCAATGATGTGTAATTCCACATGAGCAAACTAGTTAATTGCCATGAGAAAAGGAAAAGAAAAGAAAGGTGCATAAAATTTAATTTGACAATAACAGCCACGTTCTCCCCCCCCCCCCCCCCCCCCAAAAAAAGCATAAATTTCATTTGACAATGATATCCTGATATCCATGACCTCAACTTGGGAAAGGAAAAACAAAAAAAAAACTCCATCGTATAGAAATTTCATTTGACATATTATCATTTATCTTGCTTCGCTTCGTATCATTTGTGTATTTTATTGTCTTTGAAGCATATGATTTTTTTTGTTTGGTACTACGTTGGTGTTGTTTTAATTTCTATATTAAGAAACGTGATTGTTATATGGAAGACATATTTTGTAGAAATAATGGGATTCATTCTAAACCTAGACATTGACTAGCTAGCCGTACACTACAAGAAAATGGAACATTTCCGAGGCAAGTACCCTTGGAAATAAACAAAGACTCTCGGAAAAACTCATTTTCAAGCAGGACATGCCGTCGATCGTCGTCGTATTAAGTCTTATCGGAAATGTTGAGTTTTTGATGAGTCGTTGGAGAAAAAACAAATATTTCCGAGGATGTTGTCGTCGGATATGGAATTAAATGCCCTCCGAAATAAGATAAGATAAACCTAGTTATTTTTATATTCAATTTCAACGCCAATCATGCGTAATTCCACATGAGCAAACTAATTAATTGCCATGAGAAAACGAAAAGAAAAGAAAAGAGCCACGTTCTCCACCCCCCCCCCCCCCCCCCCAAAAAAAAGCTTAAATTTCATTTGACAATGATATCCTGATGTCCATGACCTCAACTTGGGAAAGGAAAAACAAAAAAAACTCCATCATAAAGAAATTTCATTGGACATATTATCATTTACCTTGCTTCGCTTCGTATCATTTGTGTATTTTATTGTCTTTGAAGCATATGATTTTTTTTTTGTTTGGTACTATGTTGGTGTTGTTTTAATTTCTATATTAAGAAACTTGATTGTTATATGGAAGACATATTTTGCAGAAATAATGGGAATCATTCTAAACCTAGACATTGACTAGCTAGCCGTACACTATCAAAAAATGGGACATTTTCGAGGGCAAGTACCCTTGGAAATATAAAAAGACTCTCGGAAAAACTCATTTTCAAGCGGGACATGCCGTCGATCGTTGTCGTATTAAGTCTTATCGGAAATGTTGAGTTTCTGATGAGTCGTCGGAGAAAAAAAATATTTCCAAGGATGTTGCCGTTGGAAATGGAATTAAATGCCCTCCGAAATAAGATAAAATAAACCTAGTTATTTTTATATTCAACTGCAACATGCCCTTAGAAATAAAAGATACACTGTCGGAAATAGACTTATTTCATTAATTTTTTTATTTTTATTGTTGAAATATCTATATTAGGCAAGTAATGTAACAAACATAATAATAATATACGAAATATACTAAATGTAACTTCATTAATTTCAAAAATTCATAAAATCACATTCATCATTCAAAAATGCAACAAAAATATCAATTTTATAGTATCTTTTACAGAAAAAAATATACCAAAGTATATACAAAATGATATCACCATATCTTAAATATGTTCAATCATCCTCTAAATAACTTCAGTTTCTGAATCATTTGCTCAACTTCAACATCCTCATACCCATCATCATATTCTCCCGTCAAAACAATGTCCTATGTGAAAAAAGGAATTTTAAGCATTATTATTACCAAAACAAGAACTTGTATAAAATATAATCAAGAAGCCGAGACTAATGAGAAAAATAGTGCAATAAAAACAACTTTTTATCGATGCATAGTCTCCATTTTAAAAAATCTAATAATTATTCCATCATTCACCTATATTAGAAGCTTGTCCATAATTACTTAAGTTCATCAACTAATAGAGCAATGACAAGTCACCAATCATTTTTCATGAGAACTCAAAATATAGAACACTTCATTCACTTAATCTATTAATAAAATGAAATAAACAACTTTTACCTTCTGAGATGATTCTTGTGCAGACTTTCCAAGAACAAGTTTTATCATTCTTTTCAACTTCTTGATTTCTTTCTCTAAGTCTTTTACTTTTACTTCCAAATTACTACATTGATGCTTGTTACCTCCTTAACTTGGAGAACCATACATATCCTTGCCTTTGATGCCTGCTCCCTAACCAACAACACGACCATGTGCTGCTTCTTTTGTCACTTCTCGAGATATTTTCCATTCATCCACTAGCAAGCCTTGATCTATAACAGTGGATCTCATTGATTCCATTGTTTCCTATAATAAATACAAACATTTGTGTTAGTGCATATAGTAATGAAATCATGCAAATAAATCAGGAATATTATGAAAATTTAATATCAAAAACACACATGCATTTCCTTTGCCTTGTTGCTTGCCCATGTCCCCTTACATGAAACATCTTGAATAAATCAAGTGGACTAAGTTAAGTACCTATTTGTTACTGCAATAAAGAATTGAAATTCAATAAGATCATAATAAATAAACACACTTCTTTTATGATCAAAGTCAAACATGTTCTCTTCCCATTTCTGTTCTATGCTTGGCCATTGGGACGAACTTGTAGTATGAATAAGTTTGGACTTGGTTCAATTCCTCTTGCTCGTTGTGCTTGTTTTTTATATATAATTTTAAAAAAAGCATAAAATCAACTTGGTTATTATGAACCCATTGTTGAGTACTAGAGAATTCATATTTATAGAGGGTAAAATTATCATTTTATGCTCCAAGTCTCACTAACATTTTCACTTTTACATGTTTAAATCCTCTAAGCTTTTATTATGTGTGTTTTATTATAATTTAAGTATTTTATATATTTCAGAGATATTTTGGCCATTTTATGACTAACGAAAAGTCAGACAGCAAAACTGATGGCATTTTTGAACTCATAATGGTCGAAAACCTTAGGAGGAGCATAAATAGATATTCGGCATACGGCACTGTTCACATATTAGGTAATATTCACAAGTACAACAATGTTTCACATATACGATATGATGATGTGGCATTGACCGATGATGTGGCATTGACCAATGATGTGGCAGGATGTTATTGGACCAAAATACTGATGTGGTATTGACTGATGATGTGGCAGCATCTTATGGGACCGAAATGTTGATGTGGTGTTGACTAATAATGTGTACCAACCAATCAAAGCTTGCTATATGGCGCAATCCTGAGCGTATGAATTATTTTCATCTGATGGCCATGATTTACCTATGTATTTATAAAAAGAGGGTTCATCTGCCTATTTTGACACCCTTGAATCCATTTTCGAGCTCCATTTTCTATAATTCTCTCTCCATCTTGTATTTTCTACATATTTTAATAAAATTATCATTTTACTCCTTGTTCAATTATAAGTGGCTAGTTTATTTCAAGCTTGGGTTGAAGGTGAAGGCTAAACATGATCCATGGGCTTAGGTAAGTTTATTTTCTTTTTCTCTCTGATTTATGTGGTTGTTTTGACTCATTGTCGACAGACAGTGCATCCTGTCTAGATTTTGCACAGTATACCTGCTCCCTAGTGAAGGATCGTTACTGTCTGGCACAATGAGCACTTAACATCATATTAATTAGAGAGAAAATTTTCCTATAGTATTTTATGGGTCGTCTTGACTCAGTATTGACAGAGAGTGTATCTAAACTATTTAGTGGATGATCTTGCCATGTTGTTGATTATTATCATCTGGCACAGCGTGTTTTTGACACCACACTTAGTGGAAGATCATTACCCCTTGCACACTAAGCGCTTGATGTCATATTTATTAGAGTGAGAATTATGAGGAATTGGAATACACCCTTCATGAATTAATTGGAACTAAAAACATAAATATTAAGCCTATGGTGAAATGTTAAGTATGAATTTAGAGACTCAAGCTTTTCATTTGCATTATTTTCATCTTTAATTCATTCCTGCCATTTTATTTTAAATCTTAAGATAAAAAAATTCACTCCCAACCAACTCACATATACACCTAGAAAATTAACCCTATGCATAATTAAATCTACATTCTCGTGGGACCGAACACAAAATCTATTTACAATAGATTCGTGCCCTTACGAGTACAATAAAATGTGGACAACACCCATCAAGAACAACTCATGTATAAAGTACATAGACAATATTTATAAGTTTCTTATTCCTATAATGATTCTAGCAACTATAATTCACTGATAAATTAAAAGAATAGCGAAGCTTAAGAAAGAAAATGACATAAAAGTATTATGCTAATAGTCATTATTAGTACTTTCCACCCCTCATCCATCCATTTGTCAACCATTTTACCTACCATCATATATCTCTAAAGTCATAACATGTCCTTGAACAACTGAAACGACCCGTCCCGCACCCCCAGGGCGAGTCTATCTAAACTCATATAATCAAATCGATAATAATTATGATATCTAAGAATTCTATCAAAAATTCGACAGAATCTCCCTTATAAATAAAACATCCCCAAGCTTGTAATTTACAAAACAATACTCCCAAAATAATTCAATATACATCAATCCTTCATAACCAACTTCTCAAGTCAACATACCAAATACCACCCAAATCATTCTAATAGTAAAATATAATGGTTATCCTTAATTACAAAATATAACAAATAAATACAATTCGCAATATCCCAATTATCAAAATATTAAATCTACGACTCCTAACACCATCACGTGGCCACAATTTCAAATCTAACTATCATTGCTGGGTCGACTGATGTACCTGCAAATCTCCTGTGGAGGGAAAATATAATAAAAATACGATGAGTATAAAACTCAGTAAGCTCAGTGAATGGATAGTAATTTTTGAAAAATAAATTTATTTAAAATGATTTAATCTTTCTCAAATCAATTTCATCAAAATATTATAAGAACTTATATAAACATATTCAATTCAAATTAGTCACTGAAATAACTATATTACATAAATCTGCATAAAATCAATGAAATCATAATACTTATAATATCAAATACTGAATACCAAAAACTATCATCAAACTAGTACCCAGGGGAATGATCTCATCATATCCAGACCTCGACGGACGGGCAATCAGGGAACCATCATGCCCCGGAGCTACAATGGATAGATGGGGAAATCTCATCTCATATCTCATGTATCTTAACATCTGTATCTCTGTAATCATCATACTGTATGCATAAGCCCCCAAAAGGTAAAAGCACCCAAACACACGGCCCAAAGCCTCTATGTGTATTCAGACGGGCCCCAAAGACCTCTATCTCATCGCATCTGTATCTCTGTATTCATCTCATATTATCTGTATCTCTGTATCTGGAGGGCAAGGGTACTATCCAATGATTTTCCAAACAACATTTTATACACATGTACATAAACATATAATCACATCTGAAATCTCATTTTCTTTTTATTCAACATATCTCAAATCCACTCAATTCTAATATCACGCATTTACTGAAAACGATAACAAAATCATTAATCAAACTCATTCTTAATAACAATAAATATCAACACATATATAAAAATCAATTTTCTAGAAAATCATTAAATCGAAACATCGAATACTTATTTATCAAAACATACTGCAATGTATCATAAAATCAGCATATACTATGAAAATAGGTTTTGTATATTCCCCTCACAGTGACGAAGTCCAGACTCGATATCAACAACGTCCGCGGGTTGATTGTCGTTCGCGGATCCTCCTAATCAAGGAAACAACATAATCATTCTCTGTAAATTTGAAATACAACTAATTTTACATAATAATTCTCGAAAACAATATCTATCAACAATAAATTATTCCCGCATGCACAAAATTACCGAAATACCCCTACATGCCAAAATTACCAAAATGCCCCCAACATCATTATTTTACCAAAATTATCCTCAGAATCTTCAATTACTAAATGGTCCTCAATTCAGATCACGAAATTACCACAATGTTAGAAATTACGAAATTACCCTCGGAGCGTAAAATTACCAAAATGTCCTTAACGACTTAAATTACCGAATTACCCTCAAAATCTCAAATTACCTCACTGCCCTAACCTAAAATTACCAAATTATCCACTGATTCCATAAATTACAAATTCACCCTAAAGTATTATGAATTTACCGAATTGCCCCTGCCGGTCAACGGTCACCGGACTTCAGTCAACGACGACGGGAAGCTTAGGTCTGATAGTTCAGACCTCGGTGAGTCCAACGGTGTCGGCGGTGAGCTCCCACGTGCGGCGATGGCGGCGGATCGTGCTCCCAAAGCCGCGAGCTTTCCAAGTGCCCGATCGTCGACAATCCGGCCGTTTCAGGTGACAAGGTTGGTCGGAAATTGATGCTTGTAACGTGAGGAGTAGAACCCAGCTGGAGGTGTACCCAAACTCCGGCGAAATCGACGGCGATGGTGACGGTTTTTGGCCGTGAATTTTCGAGCTTCAAACGGCGGCGTTCCAGTCGTTTTCCGGCAACGAGGACGGCTGGGTTATGACGGCCGACTTCCAAGCTTCAGATCGGTACCAAGCTCGGCCGGTGAGGTGGCCGGAATCGTGAAATACGTCCGGTCAAGGTCGCGGGTCGGGTTGGATTCGCGGGTCAAACCGGATCAATTCTCTCTCTCTCTCACGTGCCCCTCTCTCTTTCCTTTTTTGGAAACCAGCTTCTTACTTTCCATTTATAGAAACTGGCTTTTTTTTTTTTTTTTTGCACTTAAGCTTAATACAAATTAAGCTAATACCGGACCTGTGACGAAAATAAAATCCGACTACCCGAGTTTTTTAATTATGCTCAATTTATCTCGATTTAATATTGTGACAATTTTAAAATTAATATCGACGAGGAAAAATTAAATCATACACTTAATTAGGAAAAATCAAAGTGCATATGTTACAGAAACTGCTTTGGCCTTTCCTCAACCATTTTTTTTCTTTTTGCTACTTGAAGCTGGTAAAAAATCAAATAAGATACAAATTAACCATTAATTTAAATTTAATTGTGCATTAAACATTAAGTTAATACCTTCATCTATTGTAGTAAAACATAAAGCTTCACCACCAATTATAGAGCTAATTCAGTATCCCTGTTATGTGTGCCAGCTTGAGACTTTCCTTTGCTAGCAACTATGTCATTTGATCTTGTAATTTTCATTTGTCTTTTTCCCTTCGTTAGTAGCTAGAGACTTCTTTTTGTTTATAGTTCGAAACTTTCCATTTTTAACCATTCTATCAAACCTTATCTTGAAATTCTTACAAGAATTTTAAAGAATAAAGCATCATTAGAAGCCAATTAAACATTCAACAAAAATATTTCAAACAAACACAAATGGCAGAAACGGTTAGATTAATAATAGTTACAAAACCTACATGATAAAAAAATAATGCAGCATGCACTGTACAGGGTCATAATAAGTTACCATTTTTAATTTGCAAAAGGAAAATAGGGAATATTTTTTCTAATTTGCAAAGTGTTAAGCTTATTTGTTTTTCAAGCCTAACCAAATCTTATTTTTTCAAAACCTTAGCACATGATTCTCTAAAAAATGTGCTAACTTCTATCAAAGCATCACAATTTTCTTTAGGTAAAACCTCTCGCATTGTAAGAGACAATAATATCTCTGAGAACACATGACGGTCATGAGTCTTCATGCACAGAATTTTATGCACGAGTATATTCAGACATCTTAACAAATTAGCTGAGTATCCATCTGGAACTTGCACATTCATAAGCCACTCACACAATCTTTATCTCTTTTCATTTGTCAAACTACAAGAAGCAATGGGCAAAATAGGCTTTCCATCATCATATTTTGGGTGAAGCTCATGCTTTATATTCAAGGATTCTATATCAAGGAGAGCATTTAGGTTATCTTTTGTTTTGCCATCAATATTATAAAGTGTGCCAAGTATATCATCGCACACGTTTTTTTTCAATGTGCATGACATCTAAATTATGACACAACAAAAGTGTTTCCAGTATGGTAACTGAAAAAAAAAAATACTATGTTTTTTCTAATTCTTGTGCTTTTCAAACCCACGAATGACTTGCTTTTTCCCTATTTTACCAAATATTATTGGCCTTAAACTTTCAAGTTCATTTAGCCCTTGCCCTTGCTCACTAGATGGTCTTTTCGGTGTAGCTTTCTTTTGTATCATACCATCAAATTGGCTCTTTCGAAATCTCCACTTATGTCCCAGTGGCAAAAATCGATGATGCCTCATATAATATATTTTTGAATTGTGATATAATCTACAATGAGCAGTCTTCTTAGCACAACATGGGCAAGCCAACTTTCCTTTTGTGATTCAACCAGATGTAAGATCATATGCAGGAAAGTCATTAATTGTCCACATAACAACCGCTTTCAATTGAAAATTTAAACGTGTGGAAACATCATAAGTATTCACTCCATTTTCACACAACTCATTCAACTCATCAATTAATGGCCTCAAGTACACATCAATATCATTACCTGGGCCTTTTGGGCCTGGGATAAGGAAAGACATGAACATATACGGCTCTTTCATACACATCCAATGTGGAAGATTGTATGGAAATAAAAGAACAAGCCAACAGCTGTATCCAAAATTCATATTTTCAAAAGGATTGAGGCCATCAGTAGCTAAGCCCAATAGAACATTACGGGGATCGCTATAAAATGACTCATAAATGTGATCAAAACTCTTCCAAACTCGAAATCAATCTATGTCATCTTATGGATATAACAATTAAACCCAAGTAGTTAAATCTAATGTAGGTTCTTTTTCTGCTTAATAGTATGACATCTAAGCATCCCATGTAAACATATTGAATAACAAAGAGTCAAAGTTTCCTAAGCACTCTATGTAAACAATTTAACGAAAGACATAGAATCAAAGATAATCATGTATAAACTTTATAAATCCAAGCATAGATTTAATCAAATATTAATCCTAACAATCAATAATGCATGACAGAATTGATGAAAAGATTTTAATAACATTCAATTAATCATGTGAAATAAAAACCATAATTATTAAAGAATATATATAGGGAATTAAATAAATAAAAAGATAATTATTTCATTGAATAGGGTTTCATTCTTAACCTCAGTATAAGAAAATTAGCTAGACCTACTTGAATTGGGAGCAACAAAATAAATAAAATCACTCATGGAAGCCGAACTGCTGCTGCTACCCAGCCTTGCGTCTTGTGTCTGCAGCTCTGCACTTTTGTTTTTGTCCTCTGGCGGCTCCCCCCTATTCTAAAGCCAAAACTCTCTTTTTATAATGCTTAGCCACCGAATCCTCTTTGTATACCAATTAAAATCCTTTTCCAATTATAAAACAAAGCTTCCATAATAACGCCACCATAAGCCATTAATTCCACTTTTGAAAGTCAAGTGTGGGCCCCATTTAAATTGCTTTCCACTTTTGCAATGCCATGCACGTGCAACTCAATTGGAGAATTGAAATTCAATGCAAATTGCTCTTGGCTCTTAACTCTGTCACGGCTTCTACTAATATTCTCCCAAATTGTTATTCTTTTTGCACTTTTTATTTCCAATCTCCAATTAATTCCCTATGCAATAAAATAATTCAATTAATTAAAAATAACAAATAAAAATAACTAGTAATTAGATAATAAACGGTAAAATATGTATATAAATTGTGTTCAGCAGTACAATATCAATATAGCACACAAATGTTAATTTTATTTATAATAAGGATTCATAATTTCTGTCACAATAATATTTTATCAGTGGCGAAATATTATTTCTCATAATTATTAATTATTTCCTTCCAATGGGCTAGGAAACTATGCCCTCAAAAACCATCTCAACATTATTACTATAATTTTCCTTAATTTAAATACGAAAACAACAATATAGATTTGGTGTTTTTCTTATTATTGTTAGAAACATAAAAGCGGTAATTAAGTAAGTATAATATGAGTTCATAAATTAAAAAAAAATGATTTCATTTCATCAAACACTAATTTCATCTCATTTAATTATTTACAATAGCATTTATTTAATTCAGATTTATTTTTACATGTTGTTTTCCTTTTCTAACTGTTAATAATTGATCACGATGTGAACAATTTAACAATAACCTTTCACTTATTTGTTTTTGTTTTCATTTATTTCATTTGACAAGTTTGAGTGTTGGGGTTTTGTTCATGACCCATGGGTAAACCATACCCAACCCATAATGAAATGATTTTTTATATAAAACCCACATTTAACCCATTTTCATAATTTACCCAACTCAAACCATTTAATTTGGTTTGGGTTTGGTAAACCCATGAATTGTGGGTTTATACCCACCCGTATTAGTATTTGTGATTTAGTATGTTGTGTTACTAATATCAAGCCCGGACTTTTTAATTTATGAATAAAAAATATCAAATTAAAAACTCAAATATTATATTAATAAGCATTTATTATCTATTTTGTTGTGTTTCTAATATTTTAAATATTTGACTATTATTCTATTATGCATAGAATAATTATCTTTAATTTAAATTTTTTACTTTATTAAAAATTTATTTAAAAAATAATGAAGGCCCAAGCTTGCCCAGTCTAAGTTTGGATGGGCTTTTGAATGGCATGAGCTTATTCTCAACAAGTTGGGCCTGGGCCTAGGCTTTAAAAGGCTCAGTTCAAGCTTGGCCCAAGCCCTTAATTTGCCAAAAATTATTTCAAAGCAACCAATGCAATTAGAGTTCGAAAAAGCTTTGATTGATTAGAGTTTTGCTCAAAGAAATCGAAGTCCGAAGTTGAGAGTGCCTTTGAGATAGCGTAGGATTTTTGTAACAACTTTAAGGTCTTGTTTAGTAGGGCTTTGGAAGTGTTAACAAGCTTTCTTGACAACATGAATAACGTCTAGCCTAGTGAATATGAGATATTGTAGGTTGCCCACAAAGGTATGGTAATTTGTGGCACATATGGGTTTTTAATCATCATCTTATGGTTAGCTTTTGACAACCATAAGGGTCTGATTAAGGATACAATTAGGTAAAGCAGACTTGGTTAACAAGTCATGCATGTATTTGGCTTAGGATAAAAAATATCCCTTGTAAAGCACCAAATTTCAATTCCTAAAAAGTAGCTCAATAAGCTTAAGTCTTTTAATACAAACAGAGTTCTGAGTTGGTTGATAATGGATTGAATTCTTTCGAGATTATTTCTTGTGATAATTACATCATCAACATAAACCAAAAGCAAATCATAATATTGTTAGCATAAAAAATAAAGAGGGAAAATCAGCTTTGTAAATTATAAATCCAAGACCTAAAAATGCTAATGATAAACACTCAAACTAAGCATTTGAGGTTTGTTTGAGTCAATATAAGGGCTTGTGAAGCAAGCAAACATGGTCAGGTAGATTTTGATTCATAAAGCTGGGTGGCCGGTCCATGTTGGCAGTTTCCTTTTACTTGACTATGTAAGAAGGCATTTTGAATATCTAGTTGTTTGATAAGCCATTTGGAACTAATTACGAGGGCTAAGACAAGTTGTATAGTAGTTGGCTTAATGACAGGGCCGAAAGTCTTGTCGAAGTCAATGCCAATAACTTGTGTATATCCCTTTATGAATAAAAGGGCTTTTAACCGATCCACTGTATCAATCTTCTCGATGTTTGGTTTTATAAACCCGCTTTGAACTAACTAAATTAGCATCAGGTAAAGGAACTAAGGTCTATGTCTTATTTTGATAGAAGGCAGCAAGTTCATCGGCCATCGCTTGCAACCATAGATGAGGTTTGGTTCAATTATAGTAGCATGATTGGTTTAAAGGACAAAGACAAGATCTTGTTTGAGCTTGTTGATTGTTAATATAGGAAAGACTCTATTGTTTTGGCAGGAGATATGTTTAGTTCAACAAATAACTTTCCTAAGAGATTGTTCAAGGCACATGAGTTATGGTTGTCACTTTTTTTTAAGTTCATTGTGAAGTCATGTTTATGTTTGTATTATCATTAGAAGTCTGTGTTATTAGATGAGGAGCTCTTTTGAGGTGAATTTATAATGGGATGTCCAAGTCAAGAGGTGGGAGGTTTATGAAGGTTTTCAATTATCACAGTTTTGTCCAAAAGACTTGGAGTGCGAAATAATGATTCATTCCTATTTGAAGGTGTGGTAGTGTGTTTTAGATTATTAACTTTAGTGTGCCCAAGAGAATTGTTATTGAACGACTCTGTTAAAGTTTTTAGGAGCCATTGTGGCACATCTAAGGTAATGGGAACCCTACAAGCATTTTACATAGGAGAATAATCTTTTAGTTTTGATAAGGGAAACATAACTCACCAAGGATTAAATGACGAGAGATATAAATTCAATTGTTTTTAAGAAAAAGACAGCTGTGTCCCTTGTGAGTGGGGCTATAACCTACAAAAATACAAGGAAGAGTCTTTTTGTCAAATTTGATTTTGTTGTAGTCATTTAAAGAGACAACTAAAAATTCTAATTTTATTATAAATAGGAGTTTCCTTGAAAAGTAACTCATGAGGCATTTGCATCTTAATAATCCTTTGTGGCATTTTATCTATGAGATATGCGATTGTTGAAACAACCTCTATCAAATGCTCAAATAGTAACAAAGATTCAGATGACATTGTAAAGGTAGTCTTTATTATATGTCTATGTTTCCTTTCAGCAGCTCTATTTTGTTAAGGAGTATAAAGACATGAAGTATGTTTGATGATTCCAGATTGTTAAAGGTCTTGTTGGAAAATGATAGAGGTTCTCTTTATTTTCTACAACAAAGTCAAAAGAGTGAAATTCCACTGAACAATTTATATCATCTATAAGTTTGTTGACTAACAAGAGGTTCTCTTTAAGTTTGAAAACAAGCAAAAAAAATTTTGAAGTTTGATTTCCCATGCATTGTATCACCTAAAGCAGGATAAAGTTGTGGGTCGTTCTCATCATGCGGATTCATGGCCACAAGGGCTTGTGGTACTACCTTTTAAAGAGTAAAGTAGTAGTACCTTTGTTTATAAGCAGTAGCATTATGGTTAGGCTTGCCATAAATTTTACGTATTATACCTAATTTAGAATTATGTTTCCACTTATCACTTTCTGTGTAGTAATGTTTTGGTGTAGGTGGCAGATTGGACCATTATTGTTGAACTTTAGCTACAACAAAGAGTTGTTAGAGGGTAATTGATTCATGTTGAAAGATTGATTAATGTTGTTATGCCCACTGTTAAAGGGAAAATTTCCTCTTCCACGAAGGTTGTTATTGAAGCACTACTAGAAAAATGGTCTTTACTGACTTTAGAATAGTGTCAGAAATTACTTTCACTGACACTTGTTAATTGTGTCAGTAATCTGGGAGTCAGAAAAATAGTGACACTTGTAAGTGGTGTCAGTGATTACTATTACTACAGTATCACCGATATTATGACACCATAGTGTTAGTAGTTATTGATATTTTATTAGTGTCTATGATTACCATGGTATCACTAGTTAATTTATTTAAAAATAAATAAAAAATTAAATTGGATAATTGCCTATTGATTTATTTGTAAAATTAAAAGCACCACAAAATAACAAAAATAAATTGATTTATATCACAAAATCTTTCATTTCACATTTAAATATTATTAGTATATATTACAAATTGAACTTCAATAGCCAAAATATGAGATATCCTACTCTCATAACTAAATAATCCAAATTCAATACATCAAAAATTTTTACCATCCAATCAAATGCCTACTACTTGTGGCTAAATTTAATAAATCTAGAAGTTAAATTGAGAATGATGACTATCTTTCACTCTTTGAATATGAGTAGTATAATTGCATTATCACACTAGCAGCTTCTCCATTCAATAGACTGAATGGGTTATGATACAAGTGAAGTTGAGGAATAAACACTTCAAACACATTGAGCAAATCTGCATACATCGAAAAGGGAGAAAAAATTAGCTGCCAATTCCCAACCATTAGAGAAACAATGGTTAATATAAATAAATCTATTTTGTTCTAAAGAAAAAATATTCATACACTATTTATAAGAGAGACATATATTAGAGTGTTGTTGTAAGTCAAGATTATTAAGATTCTTGATGTTGTTAACCTCAAGTGTTATCTAGAGAAGAATTTATGTTCTAGTCCCATTATTTATATAGTGGGAGGTTATATCAAACCACAATCCTATAATATTTCCCGATTTGGGTTTTCTTTGTAAAAATATGTGTGTTGCGGTTGATTTATTGCTTTGAATTGTGTTGGTTTTTTTTTGTGTATTAATTCGTAGTACACATCAACTTTTAATCACACAAAGAGGAAAATAGTTTGTTTTTACTTTATTTGCAACTATTTGTGTGGATCCCTTTCCTAACATTATGAATGACTGAATGCTTTTGATGTATTTTCTTAATGTACAAGAAGGATTATGTATTTATACAGGAGTTGAGGAATTATATATGGAAGAAATATTTGGACATTCACTAGCCGTTGGTTATGTTATGAAGAAAATCTAGACTTGCATGGTAGTTGGCTATCCATTTTTTGGTGAGTCTGCATGTCACGGGATTATGTGAGATGATTCCATTGCAAGCCTTTGGTAAGAGCAATACAAATTGCCATATTTGTTTCCAAAGGTTTGTTACTTTCCTTGTTGATGCTGGATTGAGTTGATGTGTTGATCTTTTCCATGTTGGTACATTACGCGTGTGTCTGCATATAGTTCATGCGTTGTGATTGTTTGAAATCCATGAATTCTACATTTGGTGGGCAAATTTTCCCACCACATAAGAAGAGGATAGATGACTGACAATTTGTGACGTATTTTGGGCAAATTGTCTTATATCATTATAGTATGAACGAATCGTGATAGAATTTTGGTCTGTCATAAATCGATGATGGTTTTGTGATAGAATTATTGTCTATAAAGAATTTATGATAGAATAGTGATAGAATTTTTTTCTATCAAGAAATTGTGATAAAAATATAAATTTGACCATGTTTGACCAAAATTTTGATTTAATATTTTATTAAAAGAAAAAGAAAAAAAGTGTATTATAATTTCATTGATAATTTAAATTATATGAAAAAGTAAATGAAGGAATTGAACTGTGAGTTTTATCAAAATGCTACAAAAAGTACACCTCTCCAAACCAAAGAAATTGAAACCCTAGAAGCTCAAACCCTCACTCACGATTAAATAATCTTCCTACATTCACAGCCTATTAACCTAAGTAAAAGAGTTGACTTTCAAATCCCACCAAGAGGCCACAGAGTCGATGTCTTCCTAGTGGTTCTCTTCAATTCACGAGAGTTTGATCGAAAATTATGAAAGAGCTGGTGTTGATTCTTGGCTTCAATTCCAGCGAAAGTGAAGCGGCTAGAAGAGAGAGGTAAGCAGATAGATACAGGTAATGACAAGTAATATGTTGTTGGTGGTGGCTTGTGAGGTTTGGATCAAGATTCTATCACATCCTTCTACCACAGTGATGTTGCATTCTAGAAATCATTAACCTAGGTAATTTAACTAATTAACTAAATTTAAATCTGTTAACTCTCAATATAAGGTTTACTTACAAAAATGAACTCTAACTTGTCTTTTCATTTGATCACATTATGATCATTATGTTTTTTTAGCCACCTAAATTACATTTGCCTGTGATTTTCGGACACGAAGCCATTAGGTAATTCAATTGATCAACCTACTCTTTTTTTTCTTAAGTTCATTTGCTTAATTATTCACTCTATTGACTTAATTATTACTAGTGGCTTCCCTGAGATTCTAGAGATTGCAACTGTATACACATGGATGACCCAACAATCAAGTGATCAACCCAATAAATAATAATATTAATAATCATGAAATAGGTAGGAGTCAGTTACTGAGAAATAATGTGCCATAATATAAGAAACTTTGCATCTTATAACTTTTCCAGCCTTTTATGATGCAGATTTTTCTGAAAGTTGAATTGCAATTCAATGCTGCTTATCCGATTATTTATTGGACAAAAAGGAATTTAAAAATAAACTTTTAGTGATTTAAAAAGAATCGAACATGCTACCAACTCTCTTGTTAGAAGTTGTAATTTCATTGATAGATTCTAGGCTTCCATGGACCTGTGAAGTATTTATCTCTTGCAAAAAAAAAAAAAATGTATTCACTCTGCCAAGGGAACTAATTATTATGGGAAAGGTAATGTTTCTAATTCTGGATAATTTCTTTTTCTTTAATGCATATAGTTATTTTAGCCTACATTTCTTTGTTAGTTAGATAATTCACATATATGCAAATTAATTATTTATTTTATTTACTTATCTGTGAAAAAAATAAAAATAAAAGCAATTTAATAAACTGATGTAAATGCTATTATTATTACTAATCTGCAGGCTATTTGCTATGACTTCGACAATGGTGTCTATCATAGATAACATTATTTTCTTTTCTAATTCTTCTAAAAGTATCAATTGAGAATTTAGTGCAAACTTTAGCAATTTTGCTATAGATTTGTTGTCAAAATAGCTGATGAAAGTTTATAGGGGTTTTTTTTTTTTTTGTTGGCTTTTCTACAGTAAAAACAGCCCTTGGTAAATTGCTGGGGCTATTTTCACTATAGAACGACAGCAAGACAGCCTTTGTAGATTTTTAGGGGCTTTTTCCTGTGTTCTAAAGTCAAAACAGCTCCTAGCAATTTTTTGGACTATTTTGTTTTGAAAACATTTTTTAGGATTGTGGAGAAAAGAGGGGAATAACAGCAGTATTTTTTTAGGAGGCTTGATGATGAGTTTGATAAATTTGGCAAGTGTTACTAGACTAAAGTGAAAAAAGTTTATGTTGAGGCTGGAAGTTTAGGTGAGCAAATGCACATTTTGGTCGCTCTCGGGATAAAAACTAAGAAATTGGAAGGAGTTATGCAGGATTTTGTACAATTCAAGCCTGAAGAACAAAAGCATGAAAGCAGGATGATTTTAAAAATTCTTGACTAGTATATGTCTCAACTTGCTTTTATACAATATCTGTGGCATTATTTTTGAAGTTTGACAATATTAATCTTGTGATTAACACTTTAATGCAAAGAAGGAATACACTCAGGATGAACTTAGTGAGGTTCTTTTGGAATGGGCTAACCATTTTTTCCACATCCTTATCGCATTTGCAAAATAGTTAGTATGAGTATGAAACTGTAGATGGACCTTGTTATTAGTTGTTACAATTTGTTGAAATTAAAGTTGTAGTGTTAAACTATAATGGTTGTTGTTAAGGATTGCAGTATAGATGTTATGCATTTGATAATATTAGGTATTTTGATTGATTTTGGTGTAGATTGGGTTGCTGGGTATAGGTCAGAGTGTTGTTGTGTATATCGCTGGATTTAGAGCGCTGTTGGAAGATGGTGGGTTGTTACGTATGATTTGGAATGTTGTTGGGTATGCGGCTGGAATTATGATCAAGATGCATGAGCCTTAAGTGGGTGAATTTGAGGTTGGATTTTAAAGTTCACTGAAGCACTCAACTACTTACAACAACTCCTAAATGCATATGAAGTAATTACTGCCACAATAATGGAGGTATCGTTCAAATTTTTATTCTGAGACAAAGTCATCTGGGTTTCAACTATAATAAAATATGCATTTGCATATAGTCTCAGTGTCTCCGATGGCTGATATTTAGAAACTATGTCCAGCTCAGCTTAGGTGTTGATGCATTGACCAATTAAATCAACGATAAATAAATTACTAGCAAGATTAACATTATGATATCCCTGAAAAGTATCGTCTGATGATTATTAATCCATTAGAGGTATCATTTCTACTGATAGAGATGTTTCCAAGAAAACCGAGTTCAGGTTTTTTTTTGGTGAAAATAAGTCCTGAAAAAGAACTTAGTACCTTCGCTTTAGAATTGACATTTGTGGATAAGGAATTGGCTTGGAACACAAGGGAGGGGTTTAGATAATTAGCACTCGCAAATAATACAACTCGTATTATTGAAAAAATAATAATAATAACTCGTATTCTGACTTTGATTGTTTACAAAGTGTGAATTTACAAAAGTTATGTACATAATGAAATAGCTAGCTATAAGAGATTTAATTACATAACTACAGAAATACAGCTGGAGTACATAATCTGGTTTCCTAAACTACAAAATATGTAATGAAATACTTCCTTTTTAAAGATACATGATATTCTAAATTCTTGATAGTGAAATTCAATGATAGCCTTGACTTGTGCAAGCTATGCTGTGTGTTTTAACCGTTGGTGAATTTTCTTTTGTTGACCATTTACAGCTTGCTTATTAGTCCCCTTCAAGTTGGCAAGTGACATACGATATGGATTCTACGGTTCTGTCAGAAATTGCCAAACATGACTTTCGAGAGAGCGGTGAATACATCGACAATTTCCAAGGAAGAAGGAACTAGTTTTGTCACCATCGAAGGGACTAATTTTTTCACCATCAGACCTTCTGCAACCTTTTCTCGAAGAAAGTGATAATCAGCCTCTATATGCTTGAAGCGAGAATGGAAGACAAGATTAATAGTCATGTATAAAGCACTTAAATTATCACTAAGCAATTGAGGACGTTGAGCAAGAGAAATCCTTATTTCAGGAAAGAGATATGTGATCCATGTTAGCTCAGTTGCTGTCAAAGCAAGTGCCTTATATTCAACCTCTCCATTGGGTCTAGATACTGTAGGTTGCTTTTCGGAGGACCAAGAGATACATTTAAGGCTTCGGGGTAACTTACTTTCAATTCTCTGTCTATGGTGTTATCCCATCACATGCAAGTGGGAGATATTCGAATTGATGCCATGATGGGCTAGATAGGCCCAAGAAAAGAAACATGTAAAAGCTTATTTTATATAGAGTTTAATATGACTATTGCAAGTCTAATTAGCTTTGAGAGTTATGAAGTCTTTTGATTGACTTCAATCACTCTTATTAGCTCCCATATAAACATACCTAATTACCTATTGTATCTAAAATAGATGACTATGATTCTGCACACGTGCAATGATTCCGAAGCAGCCAGCTATATGCTTGATTTCTTCAAGCTATGCTTATATATATTTAAAAATTGAGAGCTGCTTGCTTACATTCGATGGCCATTCGGTGGCTATACAAAATGAAATTTTTTTTTTTACAATTGCTTCATTTACCAAATTTGAGAAATGAGAGCAAACAAAGGAAAATGGAAGAGAAATAAGAAAGTGGAAAAGAGAAAAGAGAAGAAAAGGAAAATAAGAAAAATAAGAAAGAAGCTGAATGTGGGAAAAGAGAAAAAGAAAGGAAAAGGAGAAAAAATATTAGGGGAAATAGAATTAGATAGTTAGATCTACATTAAGTGAGTTAGTGGGTAATATATTTATGAAATTTAAGTAGTTGTGATTTAATTTGCCTTATACATACAAGTTTTTATATTAGTTCTAGCAGTTAATTTTTAATCCTATATTTTAGGAGAAATCCAAGAATCTAAGAACCCACACGAGCCCCCAACGAACCCGGAGTGAAACAAGCTCTGTGGGGATACTATTATTACTATTATGTGTTTCATGAAACATTTATGTTTAGTAGTATGATTTAATATAATGTTATGATTACATGTACAAATATTATATATTTGATTAAGTCATAAAATATGACTTGCTTTTATAAACTATGTGCATGCATATTGAGAGTTAGGTTACTCTACCCTTGCAATGTAGTTAAATTCCATCGGGTTTTGAGAGGTTTTTGCCCGACTCTACTCATGCGATGATGATCCCAGTAAATATTGAGAGTTATTTCCTTGGGTATTATTAGGTGCAGTTTTGTCATGTATGTATTATTTCCCATGTTTACAGATGCATTACTTCTTTATTATTATTATTATTATTATTATTATTATTATTATTATTATTATTATTATTTATATATATATAGTCGTTCTCTCACGCGGACACCCGCAACTTCAAAAAAATGCGGGTGCTCACATTTCGGCCGTTGGATCCCATCAACGGCTGGATTAAATTGTGAAAATAAAAGCAACTTCGACATTTTCTCTTGTGTGGGTCTGTCTTCAAAACTTTGGAAAAAAAATTATTTCTTTTATTTAATGGGGATCAGGCTACGGTGCAACTGTGGTACCGTGCCACAGTTGCATTTAGCCGTTGGATGCACTTGAATTGCTGGGGTTCACTGACATTCAACAGTTGGATGCAACTATGGCACGGTACCACAGTTGCACCACAGGTTTCCCATTTAATGGGGACCATGATATACTAGTTTTTAATTTCTCTCTCTTCTCCCAACTCCATCTTCCCACACCAAAGAGCAATCCGCAATTAATACCTATAGCAATTAGTTGTCTGCTAATGAGAAGCGAAATATCAACGATCTAGACCTGTTTGCTCCGAAACCATGAACCAGAACTAGAGCAGGACCACCACTTCTCGAATAATATCGTCAGTGCTGTTAACTTAAAATTTAGATACTGCCCATAGAAGCTGAGTTTATGACCCCACTGGTGAAGTTTGATTGGTAACTTAAAATTTTTTTGTTTTTCTCTTCTCCTATCTCCATCTAAGGAGATTTGGCAGTACTGTCACTCACGCACATATGAAAATTGAATGTAGATTTTTTTAATTCCTTTCCTTTTTTTCTCCCCCAAAACTAAAACTTGCTGATTTTTATTTTTCAATTTTCAAAGATAAATATACAGTTATCATCATCACCATTTTTGCTTCTCCATCTTTCCATCATCAAAATTATCCTTCCGATCGAAGAAGATGAAGCAAAAGAAGAAAAACACACTTCAGTAAGTTACCCAAAAAAAAAAAAAAAATTAACGACCCATCTAAATAATCAAGCTGAAAGGTATCTATAACAGAAGATTTTCTCAAAAAAAAAAAATTACGGAAATTGAAGAAGAAAAACACAGGCCAGGACATTCTTAAGAAATTTCAAAGTTCATGAAAGAAGAGCAAAATGAGGCATTTAAGCCACATCTAAGGAATATTAGAAGAGCAACATGTTGGACACGTCATCTCCGGCCACGTCGCTGTTGATGATGAAGATGATCCAACGATTTGGCTTCTTGGGTGTGGGACGATAGAGTTGGGAGAAGAGAGAGAAATTAAAAACTAGTTATCATGGTCCCCATTAAATAAAAGAAATAACTTTTTTTCCAAAGTTTTGAAGAGGGGTCTACACAAGAGAAAATGTCGGAATTGCTTTTACTTTCACAATTTAATCCAGCCGTTGATGGGATCCAATGGCCGAAAGGTGAGCACCCACATTTTTTTGAAGTTGCTGGTGTCCGCGTGAGAGAACGACTGTACATATATATACATACATATACATATATATACATACATACATACATATATATATATATATATATATATATAAAGTAGTGTTTTGGTCAGGGATTTTAAAGTACGGGAAAGTCCGGAAAAGCGTTAAAATCACATGGCTTTAAAGACCTACAGTTTTATGCCTTTAAAACCATGCGGTTTTAAAGATTTCCCGTACTTTCAGGTACTTTAAAATTCATGACTGAAACATATATATATATATATATATATATATATATATATATATATAGCCACAAGCTCATTATTTTCCTATTTATCCCTTTTCAGCCAGGATTTCGCAAGATTTCGCGCTGATCAATTCTAGTCAATTAAAGTTGGGCCACGAGACGTATTGCCGCATGACTTGCATTTTTAGCACGTTTATGTTACTTATGTTTTTATGTATATATATTTGTAGGGTAAGTATATATAGTGAGATATGAACTGTGTACGTTTTGAATATATATTTTCGGATGAGGTATAGAGGTTGTTATGTGTTTATAGTGGAGACCATTTTTATATATTCATGAATTAAATTTGTGCCGCGAGTTTTAGTTATTAGATCGTATGATTCGCCTCGGATTTGACATATAGGTCGGGGCAAGCCGTGTCATGTGATAAGGGTGTGAAAGAATGAAAAATATGAAGAAGATATTAGAAAACACAGGGATTGAAAACGAGAGAAAATGGCAGTGGGCTCTGGCAATGTGATATGAGGGGATTTTGTTTTATTATAATTATCCTCCGACCATAAACATACAGTAGCGTGATGGTTTTCTTTGAAATTATCCTTTGTCTCTCATCAACTTGACAGTGATATACCTTATTGTGATCTGCTTCCGCATTCAAGTATCAAAATGTATGTTTTTGGATATCCTATTAACTGTATGTTGAATATGTACGGATATCAACACTTATCATTTTGAAGCTATCAAAAGATAGACTATAGTTTGCAATAAGAACAATGTAGGTTGAGTTTTGTTGGTAGAAAGAACTTAGACATAAATTTTAATGAAAATGCCTAATTTGGAAATTTTGATATACGTTTAGTGAATGAAAAAGGCTGCAAATTTAAAATAGCACAAAATTTAATGAAAAAAATTCTACGTGTTCAGTATTAACTCCTGTTACGGAAATGTGGGGTTGAGCAATTACTAATATTCTGGTAGCTGCGACTTTTGGAGAAATATAAATGTAGCGTAAACAAATGCAAAGAAAATAGGACACAATAATTTACGTGGTTCGGCGTAAGGCCTATGTCCATGGCCAAACACTGGAAAATAATTTTACTAATAATAGGAATTTACAAAAGTGGGAGAAACTCTCAACACCCCAAACCCCAATACACTCAAATGGAACCTCACTGGAACACTCAAGTTGAAGCTCTCTCAAATCTCTCAAATCGCTTCACTTGCAATTGCTCTCTACTTCTCTCAAATTGGGATGCTTACAATTGCAAAATGCTTCTATATTTATAGAGAGTATTTTGCACCAAGTTGGGTTCAATTGGCCAAAACGTTGAGCTGGAACTTGCATTGCATGCGTTAAAGTCATGCATATTTGTCAACAATTGCATGTGTAATTTGTTGCCATCTTCAATTTTCAACATCACCCTTCAATTTTCAACAACACCGAATTGCATGAACAAGATTTTCAAAACCTTTTTCATGCTTTCAAAACCTAACTTTGTCTTTTCTACTCAAGTCAAAATTTCAACAACTCCATGGACTAAGAGATTTTGGTGGGCACAAGCTATAAATTTCTTATCTTTTCTTATCTTTTTGAAGCTGTCAAAAGATACGCTATAGTTTGCAATAAGAACAGTGCTGGCTAAGTGTTGGCGGTAGAAAGAATTTAAAGATAAATTTTAATAAAGATGGTTAATTTGGAAATTTTATATGCGTTTAGTGAATGAATAATGCTGCATGTATTTAAAATAGCACAAAATTTAATCCAAAAGCATAAAATAAAATAAAATCTTGTGCTGTGGTGAATTCTTTTCTTGTAACGAAACTTTTTATTTTTTTTAGTGATGGCATACTATTTTTTACTATCTTTTTTTCTTATACATTGGTATTGTCAGCCAACCGATGAATAAATGGTAAAATATTGATGTGAAAAATCTCTGCCACCTTTTCGAATTTTATTTTTTAAAAGATAGAGGTAAATGATTTCAAATTAATCTTTTAACTCTCTAACTTTTGTCAAATTTAAATTTGAATAGCCAACAAAATAAAATTAATTGAAAACTCTACCTCCGTGCTCCGAGTGCAATTATTTTGACTCAAATTAATGTCTTAAAATTTTGAAAAAATGACCAGCACATTGAATACATAAAATGTGCCTGTATATAGATCACACCCTGCCAATCATGGTGTTATAATTATTGAATCATTGATCAGTAAATGTATCTTACTGTCCTTTTCTCGTGCGCATGCATCATTACAAAATCATTACGAAATCAAAGTTAATGTGTGTACCATAATTTAAAGGCACAAAAATTACGCCAAGTGTCCAAATAAAAAAGAAAGAAAGAAACTATCCCGAAAAATCAAACAAGTAAATAAATTATATCCAATCTATTCCGAATAAAGTAACACGAGAACAAAATTCTCCTAGCACTTACGATAATAAGTAAGAGTAAAAAATCATTCTAATTTTGGGATTCCGGGGTCTGAGGGAACCATGACTAATTCCGAGATTTCGGGGTCTGAGGGAACCACGCCCAAGATCATAGGAGTAGGGAAGCACATGGGCGGGTCCGGGATAAATATATTTATTTCCCTACGAACAAGTTCACGTCCACGTGTGCAATAATAGTTGGTGGCACGTGTCATCAAGGAGAGAGACCAAGGCAAAACCCTAGACCCATGTCATCCATCAACTATAAATAGGGACCATCTCACCAAGAAAGGGAGATCCCTCCAAAGCCAAAAAAATCCTAATCTTGTTTATTGTTCTTACTTCCATTAGACCTTAAAATCAAATACTGACTTGGGCGTCGGAGTGTCTTTTTCAAGTACCCACCACGCCGGATTCGAGTTCAACACGTGTCACAAGTTCTCCACAAATCAAAAGTACGTGTGAAGGTAAATTCTTACTCCTTTAGTTAACAATGTTGTTAGATTGTAACTTGTTAGATTATATCTAATCGCATTTGCAAATATTCATATGAGGAGTTAAAGATGCTTGCATACAGTTAGTTAGCATTTGTTTTTTTATCTGAAATCTAAATGGGTCTGAATTTTTCTAAAGTCTGAATGAGTTTGATTATGAAAAAATGAATGACATTTTTTTTTCATTTTTAAATATCTAAATATAAGTGGTATCTTATTTATTTTCACAATAAAAAACATCTTAAATTTAGTTATTTGACATTTATGTCCTTGTAAATTAAAACAAAAAAAGGATTAGATTTTGTAGTTTAGGAAATAAATTATTTTACAGAGATATTTTTAGAATATAATATTTACTTGTCATTCATACCTTTTTTTTCATTTAGATAAAAGTTACAAAAGTTTACTTTTTCTATTAAGATGTAAATGTCTAAAAATCAGACATAAGTTTAAAAAAAAAACAAGTATATTTTAGAAAAAGTCTGAAATTAATAAAATTTCAGACTTCAAATATTTAACAAACAACTTCTTAGTCCACATTTGCGAGCAAGCGTCATTATATATAATGTGCTTCTCCATTATAGTGTGTGATCAATCAGGCAAGCTTAATTTAAATGATCATCAGTATCTATGGATGCGAATCAAGATCAAGGAGCAAAAGAGTTGTTTCAAGGCCAAGCTCAACTGTATAAGCTCATGTTTAGTCATTTAAGCTCGACGTCACTCAAGTGTGCGATTGAGCTGGGCATAGCGGATATAATTCACAGCCACGGACGGGCCATCACTCTTTCTGAGTTGGTCTCGGCACTTGATATTCAGCCTACAAAAACGACTAGCCTATTCAGGCTCATGCGCTTGTTAGTGCACTCAGGCTGCTTTAACAAAACCAAAGTCAATGGACAAGAAGAAGTATATGTTGGGAAAATATGCTCTTTAAAAGCATATGTGTTTATTTAATTGTAATAAATAATTTTTCTGATTAATAAAATAAATGAGGTATTTTATTCAAATATCTTAATTGCATTAATATTTGTATTAAAGTCCATTTAATCATATTATATGTATTTATGTGATCACCATGTGGATTCACAGAAGACATAAATACAAGTTATCTTATGATTAAATAAATTTGGTTCGCAGTTGATAAATAAAGTTGGGCACTTTATTTAGGTATAGACTGTAATAAATTCATTGAATGATTTGTCTTAATCATGTATGAATTTATTGATGTAGTGCGACTACATTGAACAGGATCACATATGAGATTTAATTAACTTTGTAATAACTGTCAGACTTATTAAATCTCATAGGCGTTGATTTTACTGTAATCTTAATCTTGAGTTAATTATGATTTCATGATTGTAATTGTTATTCCATTTGAGTTACCAACGGGCACGACACATCCTTGTGGTCAAGATTACCCGGTATCTTGGTGGGAGCAATTATGAGTATTGGAGTTATGGATTAACAATATAGAATTTGTACAACACATCTCTTGATGGGTTTTCGGCACTTGATCATAGAATTCTCTGGCCAGAGTGTGTCAACATATTTAGTATGTTGAAAATGATCATTAGAGAAAACCAGTAAGGATCAAGGAATAAGATGTTATTAAATTGATTGGACAGTTGAGATATCAATTTAATTAACGATGTGGTACAAAGGATTGTGCAGTAAAGAAATCAATGTGGCTTGGGACGAATTATTATTCGAGCATACAATTATGGAAGTCAGTTCCAATCTTTTAGTGGAGTAGATTTGGAATTAAATAATTGGGCTAGTTTAATTACAGGCCTAATTATTGTAGCCACTATTGTATGTTCCCAAATGATCCCCGGGTTAGCTCATTTAATTGACTGCACCACTACTGGACTAATAAGTAAGATAACTAGCTATTTGGGTCAAAAGCCTAAATATATCATTTAGTGGGAGGCTCCATTTAATTAGCTTTTGTGTAAGGGGCCTTATGTTATTTTACAAGGTGGGTCCCTTATTGAAAAAGCAAATAACGTGGGTTTTATTTTTTGGATTATTTGGAGCCTAGGATTTTCACTAAAGGGTGATATAAAAGGCTTATTTTTCCCAAAAGAAAGGAGGGAAGCCACTTTATACAAATCAGAGAAAAAGATTTTTCTCTCCATTGTTGAGAGAAAAATTTTCTCGTGCTAGTTGCTTTGGTAGTGATAACGGCGCCCACACGTCAAGTGCAGATCGAACCTGAGTCATAACCTGTAAGATCATTGGTGACAGTTCGTGATCTAACAAGCGTGGTGGTGATAGATCGTGATCTAACAGGAGTGGTGGTGACGGATCGTGATCTGGGAGCCTAAATCACTTCAGCGGAAAAAGCCAACTCGAATTTTCAAGGTACGATTTCTGGATTACGTATTCTTATATATTATATGAGAGCGGTCTTCAAAAGGTTTTATAAAAATTTAAAAACTGGATTTTTCCCCAACAGTATACGGGCTCACAGCTGCTTCTACTCTGCTCATCAAAGACAAGCCCTACAGCATGTCACCAACTGTTTCAGCATTTGTTGACCCACTTTTTGTCGCTCCATTTCAGTCTTTAAGTAGTTGGTTCAAAGGGACTGAGCACGTTGTGGGAAACTGTTCATGGAATCAAGTTCTGGGAATTTATGAATCAAAACCCTGGAATAAACCAGCGGTTCAATGAAGCAATGGCCAGTGACACTGAAATAATGACAAGCTTTGTTGTCAAAGCCGAGTGTAAGCAAATCTTTGAAGGGTTGGGCACATTGGTTGACGTAGGAGGTGGCAACGGATCGTTATCCAGAATCATCTCTGAAGCATTCCCTGGCATCAAATGCACTGTACTCGACCTCCCGCATGTTGTTGCTAACTTGCCTGAGGCCGACAACTTTAAATACATAGCAGGTGACATGTTTCAGTTTATCCCTCCGGCAGATGCCTTTCTCTTCAAGGTAAGATCCAATTTTAAAAATTTAAAACAACTTCTTAACCGTTTTCGTGAATACCAGATGATTTATTTCAATTGTTCTGTGCGCAGCACATATATCCGGACGTTCGATCTTACAAAATCAGGATTTGAATGATTCAAATCAGATTTAAAGTAACTGCAAAATGCTATACAACTCTAAATTTAATTAACATTTGGATTTTACAGAATCTAGAAGTTTAGGCTTGAGCATGACCATTTACGTAGTCATTTTATAGTGCGGTTGCCCGCATTTTTTCAAGTGTAGATTCGAAGTTTACCATATTGGTAAAGGCTTGTATAACATTGAAACTTATTTTTTCATAACTTATATGTATATGTATATATGTGTGTGTGTTTATAGGCGGAGTAATAAAACGTTTTATCTACAACACTATAAAATTATTTTACAATATTTAAAACAACGAATCTCCATTCTAAAAAGTGTGATTTGTGTATGTATATAGATAGATGGATAGATAGACACACGCACGAACTGTTGGGATTTTATTAAAAAGAAAAAGTATCCTATATTTTATCTAAAATGTTAGATCAAACAACGGAACTGCACTATAAGTGGTGGGTATTGATTAAATGAGTGATTGGCATGCTTGCAGTTGGTTTTTCATGGATTAGGTGATGAGGATGGGTTGAAGATACTGAAGAAACGCAGAGAAGCAATTGCAAGCAATGGTGAGAGAGGAAAGGTAATAATAATAGATATCGTTATCAATGCAGAGGAAGAGGAACACGAATTAACCGAAACAAAGTTCTTGTTTGACATTGTGCTGAGCGTTAACTCTACTGGAAAAGAGAGAACTGAAAGTGAATGGGCAAAGCTATTCTTCGATGCTGGTTTCAGTCACTACAAAATAACACCTATATTTGGCATGAGGTCCCTCATTGAAGTCTATCCATAAAGAATTGAGCAACCGTATTCCCGCAAGTCTCTTGTACTGCTTGATGGAATAGCAAAATATCGTTCAAGATTTAAGTGTACGTAGTAGTTGAAATGTCTCGAAATGACTAGAAAATGAGGTGACACACGGGTTTAAATATAGGATGAGTCACTCAATTAAAATGCTATAGTCTTTTGGGATGGAAACTTAAATATCCTAGACCACCCTTTAATATATTAAGAATAAAGGATTTGTGTGTACTATGTTATATTGCATTTTGTTATTGTTTCCAGCATCTGCTCTTATGTTTTATCTTTACTAATAAAGTTACGATCTTGCTTAAGTTATTGTGTTCTCAAAATAACTGCAAAATAATTTATATTGGTACTTTGGATATTTACAATTAGGTTGTACATTAATGATAAATGATTCAAAATTTATCTTTGCAATGTAAGTAAAAAAAAAATAATTGGTAAAAAATTAAAAAAGTAAAAATAACCTATTCATATTAATGAGTAATATTACTATTAAAAATTAATATTTCAAAAGTATAACATCCCCACGATTCTTCTAAGCCAATCAGAAACATCATCATCTAAGATTGTTTGATGTAAGACAAAATTGAAGTTTACTTATTTTATTTAGTATTTTAATTTTTTCAAGCAGAATTTATAATTGGACTTTTATTTGGGGGTGCATGGATTCTCTTTTCTAGTTTACTATTAGAAAGATTATGTCACGTGCTTAATAATTTTTTATCATTAAAATCCTTATTTTATGCGAGGGTTTTATCTATCTTGATCACATTTCCACTATGTTATTAAGAAAATCTTCAATTAACATGCAGTATAATATCCAAGTCAACTCAATCAAGTGAGGCTAATTAAAACTGAGGATCAAACAGCACAATCAACCTTACATAACAAGCAAGAATAATGAAAGCCTTGAATTAATCACTAGCCGTTAGTCCTCTATCCGTTTCTTTTAATTTAACTAGGTGGAAGCCAAGAATCTTGAGCAAAACTCTATGCCCCATATTGTATATGTATCCAACAATTCGTCAATGAAACTTTTTTTATGGTACCACAGCCAATCTTGAGAATCACAGACATGCATGGTTATTATGTTTCAATGAAAAAAAGTTTGCCACTAGTGAACCTCTTAAGAAAGCTGGCTTGCTTGATTGTAGATCAGTATACAAAAGAAATTCAAATCTATTTGTGATTATTTGGCTGCCATCAAGAAACCAGTGGAAGATGTTGATAAACAGTGGCAATTGGCACATGGACTTGGACCAGACCTGAGACCTCTCAAGGCAGCGATGCTGGGAAATCCTCCATACCGTCAATTTGGTCCTTTTATATTACAAGGTTCAAAAAGTTGAATTAATTTTCTATTAATGCAAGCTAGTATCCAAGGTGGTCAATGGATCTAGAGATGGGGGAAAGAAAAAAACACTTAGAAAGATGTAATTGATTGATTATGTTAACTGCTAGCTCATTTGTAAATTTGAAGGATAACAAAGACTTTATTGGAATTCACCCTATTAAAAGTGCAGTGTGATTATACAAAGAGTAGTGTTAGGCATCTTGAAATTTTATCTCAAATGATACGATATTCATTAAGTGAATGATGGTATAGTTTAATTAACTCACGTAATATTTATAAAAAATTGTGAATCACTTCATGAAAAACATGTTACATACCATGCATATCACATAATATTTTAGTGTGTATTATCTTCTCTTTAATGATAAATTGTATTGTGGGCATTTAAATATATAATATTGTAAAATTTAACTAAAGAGTTGGTGTAACAAAATATTTTTATAAGGATATCTGATGAAATTTCAAATAAATTTCATTTTCACCTTAAATTTCAAGCGACCTGAATATATGCACTATGATTTATTCAGAGCAATCCGAAACCGAAATAATATGAGCTTTCAGATTGATTAAATATTTTTCCCAATACATTCAGATTTCAGAAAGTTTCAAAAGAAAGCTGAAAAAATATATCAATAATTGAAATGAAAAAAGTTGGAAGGAGGTATCTAAAAGTCAATTTCAACGCCAATGATGTGTAATTCCACATGAGCAAACTAGTTAATTGCCATGAGAAAACGAAAAGAAAAGAAAATAAAAGAAAGGTGCATAAAATTTAATTTGACAATAACAGCCACGTTCTCCCCCCCCCCCCCCCCCCCTTCCCCCCACACCAAAAAAAGCATAAATTTCATTTGACAATGATATCCTGATATCCATGACCTCAACTTGGGAAAGGAAAAACAAAAAAAAAACTCCATCATATAGAAATTTCATTTGACATATTATCATTTATCTTGCTTCGCTTCGTATCATTTGTGTATTTTATTGTCTTTGAAGCATATGATTTTTTTTGTTTGGTACTATGTTGGTGTTGTTTTAATTTCTATATTAAGAAACGTGATTGTTATATGGAAGACATATTTTGCAGAAATAATGGGATTCATTCTAAACCTAGACATTGACTAGCTAGCCGTACACTACAAGAAAATGGAACATTTCCGAGGGCAAGTACCCTTGGAAATAGACAAAGACTCTCGGAAAAATTCATTTTCAAGCAGGACATGCCGTCGATCGTCGTCGTATTAAGTCTTATCGGAAATGTTGAGTTTCTGATGAGTCGTTGGAGAAAAAAAAAATTTCCGAGGATGTTGCCATCGGATATGGAATTAAATGCCCTCCGAAATAAGATAAGATAAACCTAGTTATTTTTATATTCAGCTGCAACATTTCCTCAGAAATAAAAGATACACTGTCAGAAATAGACTTATTTCATTAATTTTTTTATTTTTATTGTTGAAATATCTATATTAGGGAAGTAATGTAACAAACATAATAATAATATACGAAATATACTAAATGTAACTTCATTAATTTCAAAAATTCATAAAATCACATTCATCATTCAAAAATGAACAAAAAGATCAATTTTATACTATCTTTTACAGAAAAAAAAAATATACCCAAGTATATACAAAATGATATCACCATATCTTAAATTTGTTCAATCATCCTCTAAAACAACTTCAGTTTCTGAATCATTTACCTCAACTTCATCATCCTCATACCCATCATCTTCTCCCGTCAAAACAATGTCCTAGGTGAAAGAAGGAATTTTAATCATTATTATTACCAAAACAAGAACTTGTATGAAATATAATCAAGAAACTGAGACTAATGAGAAAAATATTGTAATAAAAACAACTTTATATCGATGCATAGTCTCCATTTCAAAAAATCTAATAATTATTCCATCATTCACCTATATTAGAAGCTTGTCCATAATTAATTAAGTTCATCAACTAATAGAGCAATGACAAATCACCAATCATTTTTCATGAGAACTCAAAATATAGAACACTTCATTCACTTAATCTATTAATAAAATGAAATAAACAACTTATACCTTCTGAGATGATTCTTATGCAGACTTTCCAAGAACAAGTTTTATCATTCTTTTCAACTTCTTGATTTCTTTCTAAAAGTCTTTTACTTTTACTTCCAAATTACTACATTGATGCTTGTTACCTCCTTAACTTGGAGAACCATACACATCCTTGCCTTTGATGCCTGCTCCCTAACCAACAACACGACCATGTGCTGCTTCTCTTGTCACTTCTCGAGATATTTTCCATTCATCCAATGGCAAGCCTTGATCTATAACAGTGAATCTCCTTGATTCCATTGTTTCCTATAATAAATACAAACATTTGTGTTAGTGCATATAGTAATGAAATCATGCAAATAAATCAGGAATATTATGAAAATTTAATATCAAATACACACATGCATTTCCTTTGCCTTGTTACTTGCCCATGTCCCCTTACATGAAACATCTTAAGTGGACTAAGTTAAGTACCTATTTGTTACTGCAATAAAGAATTGAAATTCAATAAGATCATAATAAATAAACACACTTCTTTTATGATCAAAGTCAAACATGTTCTCTTCTCATTTCTGTTCTATGCTTGGCCATTGGGACGAACTTGTAGTATGAATAAGTTTGGACTTGGTTCAATTCCTCTTGCTCGTTGTGCCTGTTTTCTATATATAATTTTAAAAAAA
Organism: Citrus x changshan-huyou; assembly: GCA_039657385.1. Classification (NCBI taxonomy): domain Eukaryota; kingdom Viridiplantae; phylum Streptophyta; class Magnoliopsida; order Sapindales; family Rutaceae; genus Citrus; species Citrus x changshan-huyou. The sequence continues at coordinate 14,507,664 of CM077555.1, forward strand.
GCATAAAATCAACTTGGTTATTCTGAACCCATTGTTGAGTACTAGAGAATTCATATTTATAGAGGGTAAAATTATCATTTTATGCTCCAAGTCTCACTAACATTTTCACTTTAACATGTTTAAATCCTCTAAGCTTTTATTATGTGTGTTTTATTATAATTTAAGTATTTTATATATTTCTGAGATATTTTGGCCATTTTATGACTAACGAGAAGTCAGACAACAAAACTGATGGTATTTTTGAACTCATAATGGTCGAAAACCTTAGGAAGAGCATAAATGGATATTCGGCATACGGTACTGTTCACATATTAGGTAATATTCCCAAGTACAACACTGTTTCACATATACGGTATGATGATGTGGCATTGACCGATGATGTGGCAGGATGTTATTGGACCAAAATACTGATGTGGCATTGACTGATGATGTGGCAGTATCTTATGGGACCGAAATGTTGATGTGGTGTTGACTAATAAAGTGTGCCAACCAATCAAAGCTTGCCATGTGGCGCAATCATGAGCGTATGAATTATTTTCATTTGATGGCCATGATTTACCTATTGTATTTATAAATAGAGGGCTCCTCCACCTAATTTAACACCCTTGAATCCATTTTCGAGCTCCATTTTCTATAATTCTGTCTCCATCTTGTATTTTCCACATATTTTAATAAAATTATCATTTTACTCCTTGTTCAATTATAAGTGGCTAGTTTATTTCAAGCTTGGGTTGAAGGTGAAGGTTAAACATGATCCATAGGCTTAGGTAAGTTTATTTTTTTTTTCTCTCTGATTTCTGTGGTTGTTTTGACTCATTGTCGACAGATAGTGTATCCTGTCTAGATTTTGCACAGTATACCTGCTCCCTAGTGAAGGATCGTTACTGTCTGGCACAATGAGCACTTAACATCATATTAATTAGAGAGAAAATTTCCCTATGGTATTTTGTGGGTCGTCTTGATTCAGTATTGACAGAGAGTGTATCTAAGCTATTTAGTGGATGGTCTTGCCATGTTGTTGATTATTATCATCTGGCACAGCGTGTTCTTGACACCACACTTAGTGGAAGATCATTACCCCTTGCACACTGAGCGCTTGATGTCATATTTATTAGAGTGAGAATTATGAGGAGTTGAAATACCCCCTTCATGAATTAATTGGAACTAAAAACATAAATATTAAGCCTATTGTGAAATGTTGAGTATAAATTTAGAGATTCAAGCTTTTCATTTGCATTATTTTCATCTTTAATTCATTCCCGCCATTTTTTTTTAAATCTTAAGATAAAAAAATTCACTCCCAACCAACTCACATATGCACCTAGAAAATTAACCCTATGCATAATTAAATCTATATTCTCGTGGGACCGAACACAAAATCTATTTACAATAGATTCGTACCCTTGCGAGTACAATAAAATGTGGACAACACCCATCAAGAACAACTCATGTATAAAGTACATTGACAATATTTATAAGTTTTTTATTCCTATAATGATTCTAGCAACTATAATTCACTGATGAATTAAAAGAATAGCGAAGCTTAAGAAAGAAAATGACAGAAAAGTATTATGCTAATAGTCATTATTAGTACTTTCCACCCCTCATCCATCCATTTGTCAACCATTTTACCTACCATCATATATCTCTAAAGTTATAACATGCCCTTGAGCAACTGCTTTGGCCTTTCCTCGACCATTTTGCTTCTTTTTGCTACTTGAAGCTGGTACAAAATCAAATAAGATACAAATTAGCCATTAATTTAAATTTAATTGTGCATTAAACATTAAGTTAATACCTTCATCTATTGTAGTAAAACATAAAGCTTCACCACCAATTATAGAGCTAATTCAGTAACCTTGTTATGTGTGCTAGCTTGAGACTTTCCTTTGCTAGCAACTATGTCATTCGATCTTGTAATTTTCATTTGTCTTTTTCCCTTCGTTAGTAGCTAGAGACTTCTTTTTGTTTATAGTTCGAAACTTTCCATTTTTAACCATTAGAAGCCAATTAATTTTTCAACAAAAATATTTCAAACAAACACAAATGGTAGAAACGGTTAGATTAATCATAGTTACAAAACCTACATGATAAAAAAATAATGCAGCATGCACCGTACAAAGTCATAATAAGTTACCATTTTTAACTTGCAAAAGGAAAAAGGGAATATTTTTTGTAATTTGCAAAGTGTTAAGCTCATTTGTTTTTCAAGCCTAACCAAATCTTATTCTTTCAAAACCTTAGCACATGATTCTGTGAAAAATGTGCTAACTTCTATCAAAGCATCACAAATTTCTTTTAGTAAAAACTCTCGCATTGTAAGAGACAATAATCTCTCTGAGAACACATGACAGTCATGAATCTTCATGCATGGAATTTTATGCTCGAGTATATTCAGACATCTTAATAAATTAGCTGAATATCCATCTGGAACTTGCACATTCATAAGCCACTCACACAATCTTTATCTCTTTTCATTTGTCAAACTACAAGAAGCAATGGGAAAAATAGGTTTTCCATCATCATATTTTGGGTGAAGCTCATGCTTTATATTCAAGGATTCTATATCAAGGCGAGCATTTAGGTTATCTTTTGTTTTGCCATCAATATTAAAAAGTGCACCAAGTATATTATCCCGCATATTTTTTTTTCAATTTGCAAGACATCTAAATTGTGATACAATAAAAACGTTTTCAGTATGGTAACTGAAAAAAAAAACTATGTTTTTTCTAATTTTTATGCTTTTCAAACCCATGAATGACTTGCTTTTTCCCTGTTTTACCAAATATTATTGGCCTTAAACTTTCAAGTTCATTTATCCCTTGCTCACTAGATGGTCTTTTCGGTGTAGCTTTCTTTTCTATCATACCATCAAATTGGCTCTTTTGAAATCTCCACTTATGTCCCAGTGGCAAAAATCGACGGTGCCTCATATAATATATTTTTGAACTGTGATGTAATCTACGATGAGCAGTCTTCTTAGCACAACATGGGCAAACCAACTTTCCTTTTGTGCTTCAACCAGATGTAAGATCATATGTAGGAAAGTCATTAATTGTCTACATAACAATCGCTTTCAATTGAAAATTTAAACGTGTGGAAACATTATAAGTATTCACTCCATTTTCCCACAACTCATTCAACTCATCAATTAATGGCCTCAAGTACACATCAATATCATTACCTGGGCCTTTTGGACCTGGGATAAGGAAAGACATGAACATATACGACTCTTTCATACAAATCCAATGTGGAAGATTGTATGGAAATAAAAGAACAGGCCAACAGTTGTATCCAAAATTCATATTTTCAAAAGGATTGAAGCCATCAATAGCTAAACCCAGTCGAACATTACGGGGATCGCTATAAAATGACTCATAAATGTGATCAAAACTCTTCCAAGCCTCATAATCTGTAGAATGCCTCAGCAACCCATCTTTAACACGCTTTTCAGAGTGTCATCTCATGTGTGCAGCTACTTTAGATGACATAAATAACCTTTGAAGTCTATGTGTAATAGGAAAGTAACATATAACCTTCCAAGAACATTTTTGGCTTTTCCTTCACCACCTTACCTTTTGTCTTCCATCTCGAAAGCCCACAAGTTGGACATTGAGATGCATTTGCAAATTCTTTATAATAGATTATACAATCATTCATACATGCGTCAATTTTTTCATAATGCAAACCATTATCTTTAACTATCTTTTTTGCATCATAATTACACATAGGCAATTTTTCACATGAAGAAAATGCATCCTTCAAAATCTCCAATAATGTGTCAAAGGATTTGTTACTCCAACCATTAATGCATTTGGCATGCATTAATATGACAAAAAAAGATAAGTTGGAATATCTCGTACAATTTGAATACAATGGTTGTTGTGCCTCTTCTAATAATTTATAAAAACTTAATGGTTGTTGTGCATCATTTTTAGGATCTTGGAAAAACTTTCTTCAACTTGGCCAAACATATCATTATATCCACCATCACGACCATCATCACTATAACAGTCAACATCATCATTATCACCATCACTATCACTATCACTATTACTCTTTCTATTTTCCTAAGGGAAATTATCATTCGTATACCCTATGAATACTCTGTTATCAAAAATACTACGAGACTTTGAGGGTGTATCAATCGTCCACCCTAAATTGACAAAATGTATCTGCTATTAACCAAACCGTTACTTACCGTTTAAATAAGATGATGTCAGAGGGGTAATTTGGTCTTTTCATATGATACAAGTAATAATTAAAGGGTATACAAGTGATAATAAAAGAATTTAAGGGTATACAAGTGATAATTTTCAAGGGTAACATCGTCAATTTGCTACAATTCTGTTAACTTTCAAACGGCAGCTAACGGTTTGGTGGTTGGCATATAACTTTTATCAATTTAGGGTGGACGATTGATACACCCTCAAAGTATTGTAGTATTTTTTATAACAGAACATGTATAGGGTATTCGAATGATAATATCCCATAGTATCAAGTAGTGTAGTCCAATCTCATCCCTTTATATAAAAAATGTCTTTCCACCTCGCTCTGAACTAATCTATACCTATTGGTACACTTAACGCATGGATAGAGGATTTTTTTATCCTCATATTTAATGTGTCTAAAAGCATAATCAAGAAAATTGTTCACTCCACTAACATATTCACTTGTTGACTTTTCTAATTACATCCATGATTTATCAACCAACAACATGTCTGAATAAAAAAAAAACTATATGAAAGGCAAAATCATTATGCAAGCAGTAGCCACAGTAGCACTCAAGAGATATACTACATCATTAAAGAAACAAAACCCTTTGCAGACTTTAAAGAACAAATTCTAACCTACATAATATAATTAGAAAAGCAACCACCACAAAGCACAGAAGCTTTTTTGTATAGTGGTACAACAATCAAAACCTGAAACATGTCCATTAGTATTAAAATTGTTGACATCAAACAAAAATGAAACTGAATATCATTTTTGCTGAGCTCTAAATATGACTATCACTAATTTAATTTTATTTTATTTTTGTTGAGCACTAATGTTGAGTGTTAGAAAATGCATATTTATAAAGGAGAAAATCGTCATTTTACATTTCACGTCTTACTAACAACCCTTACTTTTATGTGTTTAAGCTTCTTGTAATTTAATTGTGTGTTTTATTTTAATTAAGTATTTTATGTATTTTAGGGGCGTCATAGTCATTTCACAATAAACGAGAGATCAGACGGCAAAACGGACATCACTTTTGAACTCAGGACGGTCGAAAACCTTAGGAGGAGCATAAAAGGAAAAATGGCATTGTTCACATGTACGGTACTGTCTACGTTACTGTTCACGACACTGTTCACATAGACGGATTGATGACGTGGCATTGACCGATGATGTGGCATTGACTGATGAGGTGTCACGATCCTGTTGGACTAAAATTCTTATGCACTGTTGATCGATGACGTGGCAGCATATCAATGGACCAAAAATCTCACGTACAGTACATGCAACACACAAGATTATTTTCAACCAAATCGCGTCACTGTTCACCCGGTGCAAACCGTGTTACTGTTCATCCATGTGGTCAAACCGTGTACTATTCACGACTGATGATGTGGTGCAATCCTGAGCGTCCAAACTGTTTTTAATCCGATGGTCATGATTTACTCGATGTATCTATAAAAAGGGGGCCTCCCCCCCGTAATTTGATATCTCTAAATCCATTTTTGGGATTCATTTTCTATAATTCCTTCTCCATCTTGTATTTTCTACGTATTTTAATAAATTCCTATTTTGCCCCTAGTTCAATTATGAGTGGCTAATTTTCTTTCAAGCTTGGGTTGAAGGTGAAGTCTCAACATGTGTCGTGGGCTTTATTTGGTAAATTTACTTTCTCTTCCCCTCTAATTTTTGTGGATGTTTTGACTTCTCGTCGACAAATAATACTAATTTTGTCTAGTACCGCCTTGGTTTCACCGGCTCCCTAGTACAAGGTTATTATTATTTGGCACGATAAGCCCTTAGCACCATATTGATTAGAGTGTGATTCATGAGGTGTGGATTCCCCCCTCATGATTTAATTGGTATTAATAAGGAATATTTAGCCCATGATGCATGTTGATACGGATCCAGATACCCAAGTACGTCATTTCAATAGATTTCTCTTCAATTTATTCTCGTCATTGCAATTCCAATTTTAGAATTTATTCTCGCCATTTCAATTCCAATTTTAGGATAATTTAAATCACTTCCACCACAAATCCAACCACCCATTTACAAAATTAATTCTACATATAATTAAAATCCACCTCCTCGTGGGATCGACACTCGTCACCATTAGTCTATTCTACAATAGATTCGTGCGCTTGCGAGTTCAATAAAATTTGCACAATAACTAACACTCTTGGATTTCCTTTGAATGTTCCTAATTATCATTTTTAATAACTCATCAAAGTTGACTTTCTAAAATAGTGTTTTTCAATCCGATAAAACAAAGCAAATAAATGCAAACTCGATTAACCAAACAAGAAATGGTTGTGCACTCTGTGCTTCTAAATTATGCAAACTCTGTAGTTAATTACACATTAACTACACCATCGAGAATTATCACAAAACATTTTTATTACAAATTCATGTTAATGGATCAAGTAATTACCAATTAAGTTTTAAGGAACTTGGTGAAATTCAAGTCATTAAGGCCCAGAAAGTAAAACTTTAATAAGATTGAAATGCAAGAAACAAAAGTAAATAACTGAAAGAAGAATAAAAATTACAAGTATCAAAACTACAGACCAAGAGATGCGTACAAAGAGTTGATGAGCTGACTCGGAGAGACACAGAAGATGCACAAAGTTGTGAATCTACAACTCTAAAACCCTAGAAAATTTATGATATTAAAGAAAAATTATTAAGAGGGAGATGGATTGGAGAAACTGTGGGAAAAGCTAAAAAGAGTTAAAAATTTGCAAGCTAAAAATTCTAAGTAAATTTACTTTGAGGTGCTTCTACATGCAAACAAGATACAGAGAGAGAGAGAGCAGCAGATGCTAAGATGAAAATAGCGTCTCCATTTGTTCGTTTGAATTTTCTTTTAATCAGTTTGTATTGATTACAATGTCTTATTTTGTTTAGGGGCTTTATTTTCTACGAAAGGGTTGGGCTTTATTTAATTGGTTTTGTTTCTTTTGTATGAACTGATAATACCTTCATTTTGTTTTTTTTTAATATTTTTTAATATTTTTTTTATATTTATAGGATTTATTTTTGTTTTATCTTTTTTATAGGAGGTTCAAAGATTTTATTTTAATTTAGTATTATATTTCATTTTTTTAATGATTTTCCAACAACTACTTTATGTCCTTGTAAAAAGTGCTTATTATCGAGGGTAAACAATGCCCTTGGAAATATTTGGTCGGTAATACAACTTTTTGTTGTAGTGCATTGGCTATGTTATGAAGAAAATCTAGGCTTGAATGATAGTTGGCTATCTTTCGTTGGTGAGTTTGCATGTCACAGGATTGTGTGAGATGATTTTGTTGTAAGCCTTTTGCCAGAGCGATACAGATTGGCATATTTGTTTCCAAAGGTTTGTTACTTGCCATGTTAATGCTGGATTGAGTTGGTGTGTTGATCTTTTCCATGTTGGTACGTGACTCGTGTGGCTGCATATGGTTCATTAGCTGTGACTATTTGAATTCCGCGAATTCCATATGTGGTGGGCAGTGTATCTTAACAGCCCTCTTGAGATCAGTTGGGTTATAGAGTGAATGCCAAGCTTGTGCTGAAAGAGGAAGAAAAGATCTTTACCCAGTGGTTTGGTAAGTGGATATATAGTTTGCAACAATAAGGGAATATGCTTGGCTTCAAGAAGTCCTTGAATGACTTCTTCACGAACGAAATGGACATCGATTTCGATGTGTTTGCTATGAGCATGAAGAAGTGGATTATGTGTCATGTTGATGGCGCTCTTGTTGTTGTTGAGGAGGTGAGGAACATGTAAAGTTGAGACCCCGATGTCCTAAAATAAAGTAAGAATCCAAGTTAATTAAGCCATTTTGGGAGACAAATTAAGCCCGATATTGTACTTGTACAATGGATCATGCAACAATTTTTTGTTTCTTGCTACACCATGAGATTAAATTTGTCCCAAGGTAAATACAAAAGCCTATTGTGCAACATTCTATTTCAAGGTACGGTTACCAAAAAAGTCCAAGCCGAGCTACATGGATTGGGCCTGGATATAGGCTGAAAAATATGAAGCCCGCATAGATTGGGCCTAGAAAAAGCCAAGGCTTTATAATTTATAAATAAATAATATATTAAATTAAAAAAATTAAAATACTATATTAACATTTTTTATATTAGTATTTATGGGTGGGCATGTGTTGGTTTTGATTGGGTTTTAAGTAAACCCAAATCAAACCATAAAAGTTTGGGTTCGATCCAAACCAACCCAAATAATTTCAACCCAACCCAAACCAACTCATTTGGATTTGGTTTGAATTTTATTATCAAAATATTTTTTATTTTGATAAATTTAATTATATAATAATTATAATAATTATTAATTGTTATTAATTTTTAAATTGATACTAAAATATGAAAAAACTAGTGGATAAAAATTATAAATAATAAATTTTATAATAACTTAATCCTTAAATTAAAGAATACTAGAAAATTAAAATAAAGTTTAATCACAAAAATCATTAATTCTCAATAAATAAGAACGTAAACTCTAATAATAAACTTCCACAAACATGACATCAACAGGTAAATTCAAAGAAAGCAAATAAAAAAAATTATGTGAGTGCCATTTAGTTAAAATAATAAAATTTCTTTAACTAAAAAAATGTATCCTTTGACTTATAATTATTGAGATGATAATTTTTTATCAAATGGTGTTTTTTTTTTTCAATAGGTTGATTGCTCATGAATTTCAAGATGGGGGATCAATGTCAATAAATCCCATCAAAATAAAAAACGGAGTATTATTTATGCTACAATATCAATATAGCACACAAAATGTTAATTTTATTTATAATAAGGATTTATAATTTCTGTCACAATAATATTTTATCAGTGGCGAAATATTATTTCTCATAATTATTAATTATTTTCTTCCAATGGGCTAGGTAACTATGCCCTCAAAAACCATCTCAACATTATTACTATAATTTTCCTTAATTTAAATACGAAAACAACAATATAGATTTGATGTTTTCTTATTACTGTTAGAAATATAAAAGCGGTAATTACGTAAGTATAATATGAGTTTATAAATTAAAAAAAAATGATTTCATTTCATCAAACACTAATTTCATCTCATTTAATTATTTACAATAGCATTTATTTAATTCAGATTTGATTTTACATGTTGTTTTCCTTTTCTAACTGTTAACAATTGATCACGCCGTGAACAATTTAATAATAACCTTTCACTTATTTGTTTTTTTTTTCATTTATTTCATTTGATAAGTTTGAGTGTTGGGGTTTTATTCATGACCCATGGGTAAACCATACCCAACCCATAATGAAATGTTTTTTTTTTTTTTTATATAAAACCCACATTTAACCCATTTTCATAATTTACCCAACTCAAACTATTTAATTTGGTTTGGATTTGGTAAACCCATGAATTGTGGGTTTATGCCCACTCGTATTAGTATTTGTGATTTATTATGTTGTGTTACTAATATCAAGCCCGGACTTTTTAATTTATAAATAAAAAATATCAAATTAAAAACTCAAATCTTATATTAATATATTTTTTATTTAAGCATTTATTATCTATTTTGTTGTCCTACTAATATTTTAAATATTTGACTATTATTCTATTATGTATAGAATAGTTATCTTGAATTTAAATTTTTTTACTTTATTAAAAATTTATTTAAAAAATAATGAAGGCCCAAGCCTTCCCAGTCTAATGTTTGGATGGACTTTTGAATGGCATGGGCTTATTCTCAACAAGTTGGGCTTGGGCCTAGGCTTTAAAAGGCTCAGTTCAAGCCTGGCCCAGACCCTTAATTTGCCAACTTTATTTCAAGGCAACCAATGCAATTAGAGTTCGAAAAGGTTTTGATTGATTGGAGCTTTTCTTAAAGAAATCAAAGTCCGAAGTTGAGAGTGCCTTTGAGATAGCGTAGGATTCTTGTAACAACTTTGAGGTCTTGTTTAGTAGGGCTTTGGAAGTGTTAACAAGCTTTCTTGACAACATGAATAATGTATAGCCTAGTGAATATGAGATATTGTAGGCTGCTGTTGGTGATTTATTATAATCAAATGTTATTGATGCCAATGTGCAAGTGTACACAACAAGTAATAAAGTGATGAATATTCAAGATCGTCTCCACAGGGATTGATGTCACTAGAAATGCTACAACAATCACAACAGTGCAATATACCTTAAGTCCAAGTTAACAAATGTAAAGTAGGTTCTATTGAAATTGATAATTGTGAGAGACTAAAATAAAACAATTCAGTAATGAATTAACTTAAATTAAATACGTCTAAGAATCAATTGAGAATAAGGTAGTTGAATGATCAAACTCTCTTTATGGGCTGACTGCTTTTTCTCAAGTTAACACCAGTTGTTACATCAATTGCTACAGCACTGGGCAGAATTAGTCTACATCCTCAGTTGTCGCGTGTTGGAACTCTCACACCCTTAAGTATATTAGCAATGACCAGTTGCTATTCTACCTATGACATGGCCTTATGAACCTTTATTCTCTCCACCCTATGAGGTGAGTACCTATGTCTAGTTTGTCACAAATCTTAACTTCAAGTATAGCCCTTATGGGATTCAAGATAAACTTAATCCAGGAAACTCAAATTAAGATCAAGTATTACTCTAATAATAACCACTAAGAGATGCCCTTTTGCGGCTCTATCTTAACTTGAACTATTAAATGGGTGGTCAACCGAAATAACAATTATAATAATAGCTACTAGAGTAAAATGCTACAGCAATGACATAACAACTCATAAGAACAGTCAAGAACCCATTAGATTGTTTGTCACTCAACTACAAGCAAATTTAGTTCATATTCTGAAAGAGAAAAACAAACATCAAAATATTGGTCATGAAATACATCGGTTCAATCAAAGAGTAAGGAAAAGAACAAGTAGAGAACGATGAAGATTGAATCCAAATAACTCTGTTGGATTCTTCACTGATGCAGAATTGGTTCCCTTGAATTCGGATTGTTTTCTTTTCTTCCTCTCGATTTTTCCAATGTTAATTCCTTGCCGCCGTTTTATGTGGTGCGCGCCTCCTTTTATAACTAAAAACTAGGGTAAACAAAAGCCTCGGGCGTGCATGAGTTAAATTAGGAAACTGCAGATCGCAATTCTGCAGCTGACCCGCGCTAAGTTTTCTCCCTCAGTGCTCCAGGATTGCTACAGCAATGGTTGCTCTAACAACGGCTATAACACTGCACTGTTCCCGGTTGTGCTTTACTTCTTTTGTGGCCATATTCTTTCCTCCTTTTGCTAGTCTAATAGCTCAGCATCCCTTCATGAATTATAAACTTCTTAAAACCTACAATTATGCACATGTTTTGAGCACAAATTACTTTAATTCAAGCAAAACTTATTAAGACTCAACTAAAATGGATGTTTATGTAAAATATAACCAAAATATAATAAAAACACCTCATTTACTCTCTAAGTGATCTTGATTTAAGTCTAGAATTGCTGTAATAACTCTCATTTCATAGAGTTATCACACCCCCAAACTTAAACCGTTACTTGTCCTCAAGTAATGACAACATACTAACACTTCACACACACAATCATGCAACACACAACTTAACTCTTTTATCAAATTTGCACGGATTCTTCCACCTTCATTTCACAATCCCAATCATGCAAAATGACCATAGTAAATCAGTTCTAGACTTAAACTTCCTTATGTCCACTGTGTGTGTGTGTTACTTTGATTGAATTCCAAAGATGCTACAACATTACCAAGAGATTGCATGTAATTCAGTAGTAGTACAATTTTATTCATATATGGGGTAGCATAAATCTCACATACTCAAATTGTGCTGAGTTTAAGAATGAAAATTTGAGAGTATTCAACCTCCTCACTGCAACATTTATTTTTCATGTGAATGCCAATCAATTGTAATGATGACACCCAATTACTCAAACCATGCACAGATCAGAGTTGTTGTAGCAATATCTGTAACATAATCTTATCTAGAGATATCTTTTACTCAAGGCTGAACATGGGGCTCATGAACAGACCTGACTACTCAATATCCTAGACAGAGGACTTCCTCGTATTATTGTCTCACTTTTTTTTTTTGCTGCTACAACACTGCTCATAACTCTTGTTGCCTTTGGACGCAAATCTGCATATGGGGTACATACTCAGCTCTGGTTACTCAGCAACTTGAGCCATTGGAGCAGAATTTATTTCATAGCAAGCACAGTCAATCAAACATTTTCCCCCAAACTTAAGATCTTTTCTATTCTTTTGGCTCTGCTACAACATTCTCATAAAACTCCACCAAAGTTTAAGTGTCAGGACAGAATTTCACTCTCCATCTATAACTATCTCTACTCGGCATTCTTATGATCACTAATTAACACTCAATTTATCTTCATTAGGTTTTTAAATCCATACACAAATATTAGATAGCAGAGCTTCACACAACACATACATAAACACATATTCAAAACACTCAGAGATACATCCCCCCCAAACTGTAAATGGTGTTGTGTCCTCACAAGCACACAACAACAAAGTCACACAAATCGATAAGGACATGGAGGAGGACGTTAGAAAATAAATCACACAAATTGAAAACATAATGAAAGAAAAGTTTTTCAGAATTAAATAAATTGACTAGCAAGAATGAGATACTCTCCTGTTGTTTGGGTGTTGCTGCAATATGGGGGGATGACATCAGCACTTCTTGGATGCATTACGCAGCTTATCCTTTGGGGAAGCTTGTGGGGAGGTAGCTGGCAACGTCTTTGTCTTTTTCTTCAATGGGCTGGTGGGAGGAGTTGCGGCTGGGGCAGCTTGCTTGGTTGACACCGATCTGGTCCTTTTTGGTTCTGTCGAGGCTGTTGCAGCAGTGCCTCTAGAACTGTTGCCTTTTGTTTTGCTGGATCCTCTAGGACTAGCACGAATAAGTTTGCTAGGAATTTGCTATGGAGGAGCTAGGGTTGGTGCATCAGCTGCTTGTCCCTCAGTTGTGAATGCGGCAATGATGTCAAATAACGGCTTGGGTTCGGTGGGTGTACGCATGACTCTGGTTGCTGCAGCTTCCAACTTTGCATCAACTTGCTCGACTTCATCTTCAGAGGCAGAATGAGTTGCTATTTTTTCCTTGCCCTTGCTCGAAATGGCTGGAATGTGGGGTTCCTCTTTAGGTTCACTCTCTTCCTCTTCTTGGATGATGTGCTTTTTCTTTATTTTGGAAGAGGTCCTGACTGGGGGTTCCTCACGTTCTTTCTCATAATCTTCATCTGCCTCTGTGGGTGAGCTGTTAGTCGCAGACTTGTCACCTTCTTCCTCAGGTTGATCAGATGGTTCAGCATTTTCTAAGTCAGCCTCTGCTTGTGGGTCTGCTGCAACTGCTGCTTCTGGTTCATCTATGTCAGTGGCTTCTTCACTGGCTTCTGCTGGAGCATCTGTGGTGTTGATGTCAAAATTATACCGCTAGAGTAATGAATTAAGGAAATGCCGGTGGGTGTGTTTTTATGTAAAGAGCAAATTGGTGTAAGTGGTTGTCTAGGTGCTGTAAATAGCTCCAAAATCGATCGTTTTCCTTCTGCTGAGCCTCAGCCCATTGAGTGATACTGGTACTCAGCGCCTGAATTGTCTATTCTAAACCAATAGCTCGTCTCGCCCTTGTGACAGCAGCTGGTTCCGTTGTTGCTCCAGCACTTTCACCAACAATTCTCTCAATGGTGTGTGTAGTAAGGGCACTATCATTCTTGACATGTTCATCATTTGCATCAAGACAAACATCAGATACTACACAGATGCTGGTTATGAGTGAAGGAAATAGCAAGACGACAACTTTGTGTTTTTTGATGGCATAATCTCTAATTTCTTTTTCGATAATGCTTCCCACATCTATGGGAAGCCTTCGAACAATAACATATAACAAAACCAACCTTTCTTGTGAAATAGTAGTAGTGTGGGTGGTTGGCATCAGCCTGGATTTTAGAAATTTCACTTACACCTTAGCAATAGATTTTAAATCTATCCTATTAATTACACGCCCTTCCTCATTAGCCTACGATGCCCTCTCTATTGTAAGAGTTGTGAAGATGGTGTTCCATCTTTTTGGAGTCAATTTGTCAAGCAACTTGGCATACTCACAATTAATTTCAGCAGGTAAATTATAAAAAGCATTTATAACTCGAGAGTCTAATGGAACAAGTGTATTTCTTACCCAAATATTGTACTGATTAGGGCTTACCAAATTGGTGTAAAATTCTTTGACTACTGTAGCATTGTGTACTGTTTGCAAAATTCCTGTGGATTGCGATGGAAATTGAAACCCTTTTTCTTCCAGAATCTTGCGCGGTTCAATGAATTCTTCATATTTTTCTTACACGTGGTAACTTTGGAAGCGTGAAGGATCTTTAAGTCGGCTAGCTGTTCTCTTATACCTTGGCATTGCTATAACAGTAACAATTCGAAGGTAATAGGCCTGTGAGTAAAATGAGAAAATGGTGGTAAGAATTATTGGAGTCGTGCTTGCGAGGGAGAGGGGAAATAGTGTCGTAGGTCACTACGCACAGTAATTCCCTTTTATAGTGGAATTTAATTGAAGATAAATTCGGTAAAGAAAGATAAATTAGGGAAGAAAATATTTTGAATTCATTGAGTATATCCCATAAAAATAGGCAAGAGAAATTAATGCATTAATTTCGGAGATTTTTGCTTCCTCAATTGCTATCCAAATCCATGCATCCATTTGTCATGATTTATCTCCAACGGTAAGTGAGAGGCTCCAATTTTAAATTACTGTAACGGTAATATTGGCCGCTGCAGTACCCAATTGTTTGCTCGAGCAACGGTTACATATGCTACTCCAATAGCTTCTGACACGTGGCTTGCCTCTGTACTCTGTCACAATACAACCCCAATTGTCAATATGGAATTCATTTGTCACACATACTTCCCTTAAAAACTTTTTAACATTAACTAAAGCCAATTCTAAAAAATTAAAAATAAAGATATAGAATGATAACAGAAGTAAAGAGTTCAATAATGCGAAAGGATAAAAATAAATAGCCAGAAGTGAATAACAAAATTAAAATAAAATAAAAGGAAGAGCCTTCAACAAAACCAGAGAGGATCAAGCTCGGTTTGAAGTGGCTGCCTCTACAATGGGTTGCCTCTCATTGAGCGCTTGATTTAAGGTCCTTCATTCTAACCTTCTTTGATTGCTCAATAACTTGGTTCTTTAAGGAGTAAGACCTCCTTTGAACAATCTGCCACTGGGTGTATGTAATGCTTAACCCTGTGTCCATTAACTTTAAATTCTTGACCTGTTTGTTCATCTAGAAGATCAACAGCCCCATGAGGATAAATTCTGAGCAGCTTAAAAGGTCCAGACCATCGAGATTTTAGTTTTCCTAGAAATAATCTTAGTCTTGTATTATGGCGCATCACTAGTTGACCAGGGCTAAATTTCCTAGTTTGGATATGCTTGTCGTGCCAGTGTTTTGTCATCTCTTTATAGATTCTTGTATTTTCATATGAGAATAGACGTAATTCATCAAGCTCACAAAGTTGAAGCTTCCTTTGCTCTACTGCAGCATGTATATCCCAATTTAATTGCTTCAGTGCCCAATGTACTTTATGCTCTAGCTCAAGTGGCAAGTGACAAGCCTTCCCATAAACAATTTGGTAGGGAGACATGCCAAGTGGTGTTTTGTATGCTATTCTGTAGGCCCATAGGGAGTCATGTAACCTCAAGGACCAATCCTTTCTTGATGGGTTCACCACTTTTTCTAAGATCTTCTTAATTTCTCTATTGGACACTTCTGCATGACCATTAGATTGTGGGTGATATGCTATTGCTACTTTATGCCTGACTCCATATTTTACAATAGCTGCAACAAATACTTTGTTGGAAAAATGAGTACCTTCATCGCTAATAATTGCTCTAGGAGTGCCAAACCTGAAAAAAAAAATTTTCTGAAGAAAGGCCACTACTGTTTTAGCATCATTGGTAGGTAATGTTGCAGCTTCTACCTACTTAGAGACATAATCCACAGCAACAATGATATATAAGTTCCCAAAGGATAGTGGAAAAGGTCCCATGAAATCTATTCCCTATACATCAAAAACTTCCACTTCCAGAATGTTTGTCAATGACATTTCATGTCTTTTAGTTATGTTCCCTGTCCTTTGACACCTGTCACAATATTTAGCAAATTCATAAGCATATTTAAAAATAGAAGGCCAGTAATAACCTGATTGCAGAACTTTAGCAGCTGTTCTGTGACCACCAAAATGTCCTCCATATGCTGCAGCATGGCATGACTCCAGTATGTGGGGAATCTCTCCCTCTAAAGCACATCTTCGTATTACTTGATCCGAACATAACTTATATAAATATGGTTCATCCCACTAGTAGCTTCTAACATCATGAAGAAATTTTCTTTTCTCTTGAAACATCAACTCAGGTGGTAGCAACTCACTTACTAAGTATTTAGCAAAATCTGCATACCATGAAGATCCTGAGTGCTGCAGCATCTGCTTGCTGTACTACTAACAGCTATCATCAGGAAAAGTTTCAGTGATGTCCTTTCTTGTCAATGTACTTGTGTCTGCTTCCAGCCTTGACAGGTGGTCTGCTACTTGATTCTCAGTCCCCTTTCTATCTTTAATTTCGAGATCAAACTCCTAAGGCAATAAGATCCATCTGATTAATCTTGGTTTGGCATACTTCTTTGAAATTAAGTACTTGATGGCTGCATGATCTGTGTATACAGTCACTTTAGTACTCACCAAGTAAGCTCTGAATTTATCAAAAGCAAATACTACTGCTAGTAACTCTTTCTCTGTAGTGGTGTAATTAATTTGAGTTTGAGTAAGAGTTTTGCTTGCATAGTATATGGAGTGAAAAATCTTATCATTTCTCTACCCTAATACTGCTCCAACAGAATGGTCACTGGCATCACACATCAGTTCAGATGGTAGAGTCCAATCTGGTGATATAACCACTGGTGCAGTGATCAAAGATTTCTTTAATTCTCCAAAGGCTTGAAGACAGTCTTTATAAAAGTGAAAGGGCTTGTCATGTTCCAGCAATGAGCATAATGGTTTAGCTACCTTGGAAAAATCCTTAATGAATCTTCTGTAAAATCCAACATGACCCAAAAAACTCCTAATACCCTTAATTGAAGTAGGAGGTGGTTTATCTATTACTTCTATCTTGGCTTTGTCTACCAATGCCATTCTTAGACACCTTATGACCCAACATTATGCCCTCTTGCACCATGAAATGACATTTTTCCCAATTGAGTACTAAGTTAGTCATCTCACGTCTTTTAAGAACTTCTTTCAAGTTGTGTAAACAATCATTATATGTCTCTTCAAAAACTGAAAAGTCATCCATGAAGACTTCTAAAGTTTGTTCTACCATATCAGAAAGAATAGACATCTGACAATTCCAAGTCCAATTAGACTTTGAGAGTTATGAAGTCTTTTGATTGACCTCAATCACTCTTATTAGCTCCCATATAAACATACCTATTGTATCTAAAATAGATGTGTATGATTCTGCACACGTGTAATGATTCAGAAGCAGCCAGCTATATGCTTGATTTCTTCAAGCTATGCTTATATATATTTAAAAATTGAGAGCTGCTTGCTTACATTTAATGGTCGTTCGGTGGCTATATAAAATGCAAAAAAATTTAACAGTTGCTTCATATACCAAATTTGAGAACCGAGAGCAAACAAAGGAAAATGGAAGAGAAATAAGAAAGTGGAAAAGAGAAAAGAGAAGAAAAAGAAAATAAGAAAAATAAGAAAGAAGCCGAATGTGGGAAAAGAGAAAAAGAAAGGAAAAGGAGAAAAAATATTAGGGGAAATAGAATTAGATAGTTAGATTTACATTAAATAAGTTAGTGGGTAATAGATTTATGAAATTTAAGTAGTTATGATTTAATTTGCCTTATACGTATAAGTTTTTATATTAGTTCTAACAATTAATTTTGAATCATGTATTTTAGGAGAAATTCAAGAATCTAAGAGCCCACAGGAGCCCCAATGAACCCTTAGTGAAATAAGCTTTGTAGGGATACTATTATTACAATTATGTATTCCATGAAGCATTTATGTTTGGTAGTATGATTTAATATAATGTTATGATTACATGTACAAATATTATATGTTTGATTAAGTCATAAAATGTGATTGCCAATCACCATATATGTGTCTTTCCCTATAAACTCTGTGCATGCATATTGAGAGTTAGGCTACTCTACCCATACGATGTAGTTAAATTCCATCGGGTATTGAGAGGTTTTTGCCCAGCTCTACTCATGCGATGATGATCCCAGTAAGTATTGAGAGTTATTTCCCTGGGTATTATTTGGTACAGTTTTGTCATGTATGTATTATTTCCCATGTTTACAGATGCATTACTTTATTATTATTATTATTATTATTATTATTATTATTATTATTATTATATATGGCTGCAAGCTCATTATTTTCCTATTTATCCCTTTTTTGCCAGGATTTCGCAAGATTTTGTGCTGATCAATTCTAGTCAATTAAAGTTGGGCCACGAGATGTATTGCCTCATGACTTGCATTTTGAGCATGTTTATATTACTTATGTTCTTATGTATATATATTTGTAGGGTAAGTATATATAGTGAGATATGAACTGTGCAAGTTTTGAATATATATTTTTGGATGAGGTATAGAGGTTGTTATGTGTTTATAGTGGAGACCATTTTTATATATTCATGAATTAAATTTGTGCCACGAGTTTTAGTTATTAGATCGTATGATTCGCCTCGGATCTGACATATAAGTCGGGGCAAGCCGTGTCATGTGATAAGGGTGTGATAGATATGAAAAATATGAAGAAGATATTAGAAAACACAAGGATTGAAAATGAGAGAAAATGGCAGTGGGCTCTGGCAATGTGATATGAGGGGATTTTCTTTTATTATAATTATCCTCCGACATAAACATACAGTAGCGTGATGGTTTTCTTTGAGATTATCCTTGTCTCTAATCAACTTGACAGTGATATAACTTATTGTGATATGCTTCTGCATTCAAGGATCAAAATGTATGCTTTTGGATATTGAAACGACCCGCCCCGAATCCCCCCGGGCGAGTCAATCTAACCTCATCCAAACTAGATTGATAATAATCTAATTAGTGAGGATTTTTCCAAAACATCGGCAAAGTTTCCTTTATATATATAACACTCCCAATCTACAAATATGTAAGACAAGCACTCCCAATATAATTCAATATACAACAAACTCCAGTGATCAACATCCTCAACCAAAATGCTGAGTTTTATATCTCTAGGGTCTCAAAAGATAATATTATAACTAATATTAATATCTTAGTTTATTCTTAATCCCAAAAGAATAATATAACAAAATTATACAATCCCAACAGGACGAGATAACCAAGATGTCCTAACAAAAATATCTATATATTCTAACACCATCATGTGGCCAAGACTCAAAATATATTTACAATCGATGGATTGGTCTGGTGTACCTGCAACCTCCTGGTGGGGGGAGGGGGAAATATAATAAAAACGAGGTGAGTTTAAAACTCAATGAGATCAGTGAGTGGATAGTAGTTTTTGAAAATTAATTCTTACTTTAAAAGAAATAATCATATCATTTCCAAACACGATTTCATCAAACCATATGCGAGAAACCAGTAATAAATCATTTAACATTTAAATCAGATTACTAACCATGAAAAACATATATAATATCGTACCCAATAACCATAGAAATCATATCACAATATCAAATAGAATACACAAATCTGAAAATCATCACCAAACAAGTACCCAGGGAAATAATCTCGTCATATCCGGACCTCAACGGACGGGCAATGACGTACTATTTGGGTACCGTCACGCCCTGGAGCTACACGGATAGACATGGAAATACCATCTCATATCTCATCATATCTCATCATATATGTGCATGCATAATCTAGTCCCCAAAGGACAAAAGTGCCCAAGCACACGGCCCAAAGCCTTTGTGTGTACTCAGATGGGCCCCAAAGACTTGTATCTCATCTGTATCATTTGTATCTCAATATTTGTCTTTGTCTCATAGCTGTATCTCTGTAATCATTATACCGCATACATATGCCCCCAAAATGCAAGAGCGCCCAAACACATGGCCCAAAGCCTCTATGTTGTTTAGACAGGCCCCAAAGGCCTTTCATCTCATCTCATCTCATCTGTATCACTGTATCTGGAGGGAAGGATATTGTCTAATAATTTAAAAACAATCTCTATACTCATATTCACATACCTTTTAACCATATTTTAAATCATACCACAATTAAATCCACTTTTCTTATCTTTAAATTATTATCATGCTTATTGAAAGTTGATACGCAAAATCATTAACCAAATATTTTAATAAAATACCAATGCGTGAATAAAATCTATTTCGAGGAAATTATTAAATCAAAACATTTAAACTAATTATTAAATCAGAACATTTAAACTAATTATTAAATCAGAACATTTAAACTACTTATTTTGCAAACATGCTTTACTATTATAATTAGCTATGAAAATAAGTTTTGTATATTCCACTCACAGTGACGATGTTCACGCTCGGTTATCGTCCACATCCACGAACCGGTTCTTACTCGCGGATCCTCCTAAATCAAGGAAACGACAAAATTAATTATTTTCCTTAAATCGGAGTTATGACTAAATTTATGCAATACACTCGAAACGAACATCTATCCATAATTTACAACTCCCGTGTCGATAAAATTACTAAAATGCCCTCGAATCCGTAAATCATTAAAATATTCCAAAATCGTAAATCATTGAATTACCCTTAGAATCATAATTACACCCAATCCTCAATTCTAGGAATTACTAAAATATCTACGGGCTCAGAAATTACAAAATTTTCCTCGGAGTGTGAAATTACCGAAATGCCCTTGCCGGTCAACGGTCACCAAAATTTGGTCAACACTGGCCGGGAAGCATGGGTTAGACACTTTTGGCCAAGCTGAGTTCAATGGCACCGGCGGTGAGCTCCAATGCGCGGCAACAATGCCGGAATCTAGCTCA
Organism: Citrus x changshan-huyou; assembly: GCA_039657385.1. Lineage (NCBI taxonomy): Eukaryota > Viridiplantae > Streptophyta > Magnoliopsida > Sapindales > Rutaceae > Citrus > Citrus x changshan-huyou. The sequence continues at coordinate 14,528,968 of CM077555.1, forward strand.
ACAGCCGTGAATTTCCAACAATTGGTCGGCGGCGAAACAATGACTCCCAGTGACTGTGGATGGTCGGAAATGGAAGAGGGAGTCGTGGGGAACAAAATCTAACCAGTGGTGTCATCCAAAATCGGCAAAAGTCCCGGCGGAGCAAAGTGGAAAAGTCACGGGTTTTCAAGCTTTGGTCGCTGGCATTCTGGTTGTTTTTCGGCGACGTGGACGGCATGGGTATGATGGACGGTCTTCAATCTTCAGATTGGTACCAAACTTGACTGGAACGGTGGCTGGAAATGGAAGTTACGACCGGGTCAAGGTCGCGGGTTTCGGGTCGGGTTTTCGGGTTTGTAGTTGGGTCGGTTTTGCAGCTTCCCTTCACTCTCTCACACGTGCATGTGTTTAACCTGTTTCCAACTCTTTCCTTTTACTTATAAAATCCTTAACCGCCTCATTTTCATTTTTAATTTCTACATATGTTACAGATATCCTATTAACTGTATGTTGAATATGTACGGATATCAACACTTATCTTTTTGAAGCTATCAAAAGATAGACTATAGTTTGCAACAAGAACAATGTAGGTTGAGTTTTGTCGGTAGAAAGAACTCAGACATAAATTTTAATGAAGATGCCTAATTTGGAAATTTTCATATACGTTTAGTGAACGAAAAAGGCTGCATGTATATAAAATAGCACAAAATTTAATGAAAAATTCTTCGTGTTCAATATTAACTCCTGCAGCGGAAATGTGAGGTTGAGCAATTACTAATATTCTGGTAGCTGCAACTTCTGGAGAAATATAAATGTGGCGTAAACAAATATAAAGAAAATATGACACAATAATTTACGTGGTTCGGCGTAAGGCCTACGTCTATGGGCAAATACTGGAAGATAATTCTACTAATGATGAGAATTTACAAAAGTGGGAGAAACTCTCAACACCCCAAACCCCAATACACTCAAATGGAAACTCACTAGAACACTCAAGTGGAAACTCTCTCAAATCTCTAAAATCGCTTCACTTGCAATTACTCTCTACTTCTCTTAAATTGGGATGCTTACAATTGCAAAATGCTTCTCTATTTATAGAGAACATTTTGCACCAAGTTGGGTTCAATTGACCAAAACGTTGAGCTGGAACTTGCATTGCATGCATTAAAGTCATGCATATTTGTCAACAATTGCATGTGTAATTTGTTGCCATCTTCAATTTTCAGCATCACAAATTGCATGAACAAGATTTTTAAACCTTTTCCTGCTTTCAAAACCTAACTTTATCTTTTCTATTCAAGTCAAAATTTCAACAACTCCATGGAATAAGAGATTTTGGTGGGCACAAGCTATAAATTTCTTATCTTTTCTTATCTTTTTGAAGCTGTCAAAAGATAAACTATAGTTTGCAATAAGAACAGTGCTGGCTAAGTGTTGGCGGTAGAAAGAATTTGGAGATAATTTTTAATAAAGATGGTTAATTTGGAAATTTTATATGCGTTTAGTGAATGAATAACGCTGCATGTATTTAAAATAGCACAAATTTTAATACAAAAGCATAAAAAAAATTAAAAAATTCTTGTGTAGTGGTGAATTCTTTTCTTGTAATGAAATTTTTTATTTTTTATAGTGATTGCATACTATTTTTTATACCATCTTTTTTTTTTCTTATACATTGGTATTGTCAGCCAAGCCATGAATAAATGGTAAAATATTGATGTGAAAAATCTCTGCCACCTTTTCGAATTTTAATCTTTTAGCTCTCTAACTTTTGTCAAATTTAAATTTGAATAGCCAACAAAATAAAATTAATTGAAAACTCTACCTCCGTACTCCGAGTGCAATTATTTTGACTCAAATGAATGTCTTAAAAATTTGATAAACAGACCAGCACATTGAATATATAAAATGTGCCTGAATATATATCACACCCTGCCAATCTCGGTGTTATAATAATTGAATCATTGATCAGTAAATATATCTTACTATCCTTTTCTCATGGGCATGCGTCATTACGAAATCAAAGTTAACAATGTTGTTAGATTGTAACTTGTTAGATTATAACTAATCGCATTTGCAACTATTCATATGAGGAGTCAAAATGCTTGCATACAGTTAGTCCACATTTGCGAGCAAGCGTGATTTTATATAATGTGCTTCTCTATTATAGTGGGTGCAGGGGTGGCTTTAAGTATAGGCGAACAAGGCGATTGCCTAAGGCCCTATATTTTTTTAAGGCCTCATTTTTTTTTTTGTATTTCTTAATAGTTCTTTAATTAATAAAGATCCTTTTTTTAAAAAAATTATGTATTGTAGAGAAGCCTATTAGACATCTTTATAATTAACAATTATACCACAACTAAGAATTATTATTTTTTTTTTATAGAAAATCAATATTTGGTAACCTTAATGTTCAAAAGATATAATTAATAAAATTGTTTAGCTATTAATTCATTCATTATTAGTTTTTCTACAAAAAAAATTTAATTTTTTACCTTTTAAGTTTCCTAAAAAAATTAAATTCTTTGACTTTTAATATTCCTTTTAATTTCCATTAAAACCTTGTAATATAATATAAAAATCAATAAATAAATAGATTTCTTGCTCTCTTTTTTTTTTACAAAGAGAATTATTACATTCATTAATTCATGTAAAAAAGAAAAAAATTAGTTTCTTAAAATATAAAGTGCATATCTATTATTTCATAATCAATTCATTATCTCAACTTTCTGCTATTCTAAATATTCTATTTGAAAATAATATTGTTTTTATTTATTTGTTTGTTTATTTTTGTAATAATTTTAATGGAAGTAAAAAAGATATCTTCTTGGTTATTTTTTTAGGTTTGGTTTTTGAAAATTTTTAAGATATTTTTTATTACTATTAAAATTCAAGAGTTAAAAGCCGAATGAATTTTTTAGTCTTTTATATTTCTTTGAGTATTAAAATTGTAAAATAAAAAAAGGCCCCACAAAAAATTTTTGCCTAAGGCCCCATATACTTTAAAGCCGGCCCTGAGTGGGTGATCAATCAGGCAAGCTTAATTTAGTTGATCATCAGTATCAATGGATGCGAATCAAGATCAAGGAGCAATAGAGTTGTTTCAAGGCCAAGCTCAACTTTATAAGCTCATGTTTAATCATTGAAGCTCGATGTCACTAAAGTGCGCGATATAGCTCAAGGCCAAGCTAGGCATAGCGGATATAATTCACAGCCACGGACGGGCCATCACTCTTTCTGAGTTGGTCTCGGCGCTTGATATTCAGCCTACAAAAACGACTGGTTTATTCAGGCTCATGCGCTTGTTAGTTCACTCGGGCTGCTTTAAAAAAACCAAAGTCAATGGGCAAGAAGAAGCATACGGGCTCACAGCTGCTTCTACTCTGCTCATACAAGATAAGCCCTACTGTTTTGTCACCAACTGTTTCAGTATTTGTTGACCCATTTTTTGTCGCTCCATTTCAGTCTTTAAGTAGTTGGTTCAAAGGGACTGAGATTACGTTGTGGGAAACTGTTCATGGAATCAAGTTCTGGGAATTTATGAATCAAAACCCTGCAATAAACCAGCGGTTCAATGAAGCAATGGCCAGTGATTCTGAAATAATGACAAGCTTTGTTGTCAAATCCGAGTGTAAGCAAATCTTTGAAGGGTTGGGCTCATTGGTTGACGTAGGAGGTGGCAACGGATCGTTTTCCAGAATCATCTCCGAAGCATTCCCCGGCATCAAATGCACTGTACTCGACCTCCCGCATGCTGTTGCTAACCTGCCTGAGGCCGACAACTTGAAATACATAGCAGGTGACATGCTTCGGTTTATCCCTCCGGCAGATGCCTTTCTCTTCAAGGTAAGATCCAATTTTAAAAATTTAAAACAACAAGTTAACCGTTTTCGTGAATACCAGATGATTTATTTCAATTGTTCTGTTCGCAGCTCATATATCCGGACGTTTGAATCTTACAAAGTCAGGATTTGAATAATTCAAATCAGATTTAAAGTAACTGCAAAATGCTATACAACTTTAAATTTAATTAACATTTGGATTTTAGAAAATCTAGAAGTTTAGGCTTGAGCACGACCATTTACGTAATTATTCTTTAGTGCGGTTGCCCGTATTTTTTCAAGTGTAGATTTGAAGTTTTACCATATTGGTAAAGGCTTGTATAACATTAAAACTTATTTTTTTAGAACTTATATGTATAGTTATATATATATGTGTGTGTAGGCGGAGTAGTAAAACATTTTATCTACGACACTATAAAATTATTTTACAATATTTAAAACAACGAATCTGCATTCTAAAAAGTGTGGTTTGTGTATGTATGTGTGTATAGATAGATACTAAAGAAACGCAGAGAAGCAATTGCAAGCAATGGTGAGAGAGGAAAGGTAATAATAATAGATATTGTTATCAATGCAGAGGAAGAGGAACACGAATTAACCGAAACAAAGTTCTTGTTTGACATTGTGATGAGCGTTAACGCTACTGGAAAAGAGAGAACTGAAAGCGAATGGGCAAAGCTATTCTTCGATGCTGGTTTCAGTCATTACAAAATAACACCTATATTTGGCATGAAGTCCCTCATTGAAGTCTATCCATAAAGAATTGAGCAACCGTATTCCTGCAAATCTCTTGTACTGCTTGATGGAAAAGCAAAATATCCTTCAAGATTTAAGTGTAGTAGTTGAAATGTCTCGAAATGACTAGAAAATGAGGTGACACACGGGTTTAAATATAGGATGAGTCACTCAATTAAAATGCTATCGTCTTTTGGGATGGAAACTTAAATATCCTAGACCACCCTTTAATATATTAAGAATAAGAGATTTTTGTGTACTATTTTATATTGCATTTTGTTATGGTTTCGAGCATCTGCTCTTATGTTTTATCTTTACTAATAAAATTACGATCTTTCTTAAGTTATTGTGTTCTCAAAACAAGTAGCTGCAGAATAATTTATATTGTTACTTTGGATATTTACAATTAGGCTGCACATTAATGATAAATTTATCTTTGCAATGCAAGTAAAAAAAAAAAAAGTAAAAAAGTAAAAATAACCTATTCAAATTAATGAGTAATATTACTATTAAAAATTAATATTTCAAAAGTATAACATCCCCATGATTCTTCTAAGCCAATCAGAAACATCATCAGCTAAGATTATTTGATGTAAGACAAAATTGAAGTTTGATTATTTTATTTAGTATTTTAATTTTTTCAAGCAGAATTTATAATTGGACTTATATTTGGGGTGCATGGATTCTCTTTTCCGGTTTACTATTAGAAAGATTATGTCACGTGCTTAATAATTTTTTATCATTAAAATCCTTATTTTATGCGAGGGTTTTATCTATCTTAATCACATTTCCACTATGTTATTAAGAAAATCTTCAATTAACATGCAGTATAATATCCAAGTCAACTCAATCAAGTGAAGCTAATTAAAACTGAGGATCAAATAGCACAATCAACCTTACATAACAAGCAAGAATTATGAAAGCCTTGAATTAATCACTAGCCGTTAGACCTCTATTCGTTTCTTTTAATTTAACTAGGTGGAAGCCAAGAATCTTGGGCAACACACTATGCCCCATATTGCGTATGTATCCAACAATTCGTCAATGAAACTTGTTTTTATGGTATCACAGCTAATCTTGAGAATCACAGACATGCATGGTTATTATGTTTCAATGAAAAAGTTTGCCACTAGTGAACCTCTTAAGAAAGTTGGCTTGCTTGATTGTAGATCAGTATACAAAAGAAATTCAAATCTGTTTGTGATTGTTTGGCTGCCATCAAGAAACCAGTGGAAGACGTTGATAAACAGTGGCAATTGGCACGTGGACTTGGACCAGACTTGAGACCTCTCAAGATAGCGATGCTGGGAAAACCTCCATACCGTCAATTTAGTCCTTTTATGTTACAAGGTTCAAAAAGTTGAATTAATTTTCTATTAATGCAAGCTAGTATCCAAGGTGGTCAATGGATCTAGAGACGGGGGAAAGAAAAAAATTCTTAAAGAAAGATGTAATTGATTGATTATGTTAACTGCTAGCTCATTTGTAAATTTGAAGGATAACAAAGACTGTATTGTAATTCACCCTATTAAAAGTGCAACGTGATTATACAAAGAGTAGTGTTAGGCATTTGAAAATTTTATCTCAAATGATACAATATTTATCAAGTGAATGATGACATAATTTAATTAACTCACGAAATATTTGTGAAAAATTATTAATCACTTTATGAATAACATGTTACATAACATGCATATCACATAATATTTTAGTGTGAATATTATTTTCTCTTTAATGATAAATTGTATTGTGGGCATTTAAATAATATAATATTGTAAAATTTAACTAAAGAGTTGGTGCAACAAAATAAACAAAATATTTTGATAAGGATATCTAATGAAATTTCAAATAAATTTCATTTTCACCTTAATTTCAAGCGACCTGTATATATACACTATGATTTATTCAGAGCAATCCGAAAACGAAATAATATGAGCCTTCAGTTTGATTAAATGTTTTTCCCAATACATTCAGATTTCAGAAAGTTTCAAAAGAAAGCGGACAAAATATATCAATAATTGAAATGAAAAAAGTTGGAAGGAGGTATCTAAAAGTCAATTTCAACGCCAATGATGTGTAATTCCACATGAGCAAACTAGTTAATTGCCATGAGAAAACGAAAAGAAAAGAAAAGAAAGGTGCATAAAATGATATCCTGATATCCATGACCTCAACTTGGGAAAGAAAAAAAATAAAAAAAGAACTCCATCATAAAGAAATTTCATTTGACATATTATCATTTATCTTGCTTCGCTTGGTATCATTTGTGTATTTTATTGTCTTTGAAGCATATGCTTTTTTTTTTTTGTTTGGTAGTATGTTGGTGTTGTTTTAATTTATATATTAAGAAAAGTGATTGTTATGTCGAAGAAATATTTTGTAGAAATAATGGGATTCATTCTAAACCTAGACAATGCCTAGCTAGACATCACTACAAGAAAATGGTTCATTTCCGAGGGCAAGTACCCTTGGAAATGGACAAAGACCGTCGGAAAAACTCATTTTCGAGCGGGACATGCCATCAATCGTCATAGTATTAAGTCTGATCGGAAATGTTGAGTTTCCGATGAGTCGTCGGAGAAAAAAAATATTTCCGAGGACGTTGCCGTCGGAAATGGAATTAAATACCCTCCGAAATAAGATAAGATAAACCTAGTTATTTTTATTTTCAATGGCAACTTGCCCTTAGAAATAAAAGATACACTGTCAGAAATAGACTTATTTTGTTGTTCAATGACCCCCTTTATTTTATTTAATAATATTATTTAATTAATTTTTTATTTTTTTTGTTGAAATATCTATATTAGGGAAGTAAAGTAACAAACATAAAAATAATATACGAAATATACTAAATGTAACTTCATTAATTTCAAATTTTCATAAAATCACATTCATCATTCAAAAATGCAACAAAAATATCAATTTTATAGTATCTTTTACATAAACAAATAGGGTAAAAGCTCATTTAGTCCCTGTATTTTAAGATTAGTATCCATTTAGTCTCTATATTTTTAAAAATGTCTTGAAACATCCCTACCGTTAAAGTATTGATACCCCTACCGTTACTTTTTATTTCTTTTGGCTTACTTGTACAATATTACCCTTTTATAATAATTTTTTTGTTTGGACATTAATAAAAAAATAATTAAATTGCCAATTTAATCCTAAAAAATTATATTAATTTTTAATTGTCAAAAATTGTATGCAAACTACCAAGTGTGCAAATGGTGCTTGCAAAAAAATTAATATAATTTTTTTTATTTTTTAGGGTTTAATTGGTAATTTAATTATTATTTTTTATTAATGTCCATACAAAAAAATTATTATAAAAGGGTAATATTGTAAAAGTAAACCAAAAGAAATAAAATGTAACGGTAGGAGTATCAATACTTTAACGGTAGGGATGTTTCGAGACATTTTTAAAAATATAGGGATTAAATGGACACTAATCTTAAAATACAGGGACTAAATAGGCTTTTACCCAAAAAAATATATCAAAGTATATACAAAATGATATCACCATATCTTAATATATGTTCAATCATCCTCTAAAACAACTTCAGTTTCTGAATCGTTTGCCTCAACTTCATCATCCTCATACCCATCATCATCTTCTCCCGTCAAAACAATATCCTAGGTGAAAGGAGGAATTTTAATCATTATTATTACCAAAACAAGAACTTGTATAAAATATAATCAAGAAGCTGAGACAAATGAGAAGAATAGTGTAATAAAAAAAACAACTCTATATAGATGCATAGTCTCCATTCAAAAAATCTAATAATTATTTAATCATTCACCTATATTAGAAGCTTGTCCATAATTACTTAACTTCATCAACTAACAGAGCAATGACAAGTCACCAATCATTTTTCGTGAGAACTCAAAGCATAGAACAATTCACTCACTTAATCTATTAATAAAATGAAATAAACAACCTATACCTTCTGAGATGATTCTTGTACAGACTTCCCAAGAACAAGTTTTATCATTCTTTTCAACTTCTTGACTTCTTTCTCTAAGTCTTTTACTTTTACTTCCAAATTACTACATTGATGCTTGTTACCTCCTTAACTTGGAGAACCATACACATCCTTGCCTTTGATGCCTGCTCCCTAACCAACAACACGACGATGTGCTAGTTCTCTTGTCACTTCTCGAAATATTTTCGATTCATCCACTGGCTAGCCTTGATGTATAACAGTGGATCTCATTGATTCAATTGTTTCCTATAATAAATACATACATTTGTGTGAGTGCATATAGTAATGAAATCATCCAAATAAAACAGGAATATTCTGAAAATTTAATATCAAATACACACATGCATTTCCTTTGCCTTGTTACTTGCCCATGTCCCCTTACATGAAACATCTTGAATAAATCAAGTGGACTAAGTTCAGTACCTATTTGTTACTACAATAAAGAATTGAAATTCAATAAGCTCATAATAAATAAACACACTTTTTTATGATCAAAGTCAAACCATTTATCTTCCCATTTCTTTTCTATGCTTAGCCATTGGGACGAACTTGTAGTATGAATAAGTTTGGACTTGGTTCAATTCCTCTTGTTCATTGTGCTTGTTTTCTCTATATAAGTTTAAAAAAAAGCATAAAATCAACTTGGTTATTCTGAACCCATTGTTGAGTACTAGAGAATGCATATTTATAGAGGGTAAAATCGTCATTTTATGCTCCAAGTCTCACTAACATTTTCACTTTTACGTGTTTTAATCCTTTAAGCTTTTATTATGAGTATTTTATTATAATTTAAGCATTTTATGTATTTCAGGGATATTTTAGTCATTTCATGACTAACAAGAAGTCGGACAGCAAAACAGATGGCATTTATGAACTCAGAATGGTTAAAAACCTTAGAAGGAGCATAAAAGGGTATTCGGCATATGATATTGTTCGCATATACAGTAATATTAACAAGTACAGCACTGTTTCACATATACGGTATGATGATGTGGCATTGACTGATGACGTGGCATTGACCGATGATGCAGCATCATCTTATGAGATCGAAATGCTGATGTGGTGTTGACTAATGATGTGTACCAACCAATCAAAGCTTGCCATGTAGCACAATCCCAAGCATCTAAATTGCTATCCATTGTATCTATAAATAGAGGGCTCCCTCGCCTAATTTGACACCCTTGAATATATTTTGAGCCCCATTTTCTGTAATTCCCTCTCCATCTTGTATTTTTTTACATATTTTAATAAAATTATCATTTTACCCCTTGTTCAATTATGAGTGGCTAGTTTAGTTTCAATCTTGGGTTGAAGGTAAAGCCTCAACATGATCCATAAGCTTAATTAGGTAAGTTTATTTTCTTTTTCTCTCTTATTTATTAGTTGTTATGACTCATTGTTGACAGACAGTGTATCCTATCTAGATTTTGCACAGTATACCTGCTCCCTAGTGAAGGATCGTTACAGTCTGGCACAATAAGCACTTAGCACCATATTAATTAGAGAGGAAATTCCTCTATAGTATTTTGTGGGTTGTCTTGACTCAATGTTGACAGAGAGTGTATCTAAGTTATTTATTAGATGGTCTTGCCATATTGTTGATTATTATCGTCTGGCACAACGTGCTCTCGACACCACACTTAGTGAAAGATCATTACCCCTGGCACACTGAGAGCTTGATGCCATATTTGTTAGAGTGAGGATTATGAGGAGTGGAAATATCCCCTTCGTGAATTAATTGGAACTAAAAAAGGAAATATTAAGCCCATGGTGAAATGTTGAGCATGAATTCAGAAACTCAAGCATTTCATTTGCATTGTTTTCATCTTCAATTCATTACCGCCATTTTATTTTATATCTTAAGATAAAAAAATTCACTTCCAACCGACTTACATATACACCTAGAAAATTAACCCTATGCATAATTAAATCTACCTTCTCATGGAATCGACTACAAAATCTATTTACAATAGATTTGTGCGCTTGCGAGTACGATAAAATTTGCACAACACCCATCAAGAACAACTCATATATAAAGCACATAGACAAGATTTATAAGTTCCTCATTCCTATAATGATTCTAGCAACTATAATTCACTGATGAATTAAAAGAATAGCAAAGCTTAGGAAAGAAAATGACAGAAAAGTATTACGCTAATAGTCATTATTAGTACCTTCCACCCCTCATCCATCCATTTGTCAACCGGAGGTACATTCTCAGGAGCATGTGCATAACGCTCTCCAACAGATGGATACTTCTTAAAAATGCCCCTGCTTAGCTCTGACATCCAATCTGGAAAATGAATTTCCATATGAATTTCTACAACATCTTTAAGCTTCTATTCTGTACATGTATAAGAAAATTGTGCTTCCTTGAAAGAGCAAATAGTGTTTAAATTCTTCCCTTGGATATTCAAAATATTTAATAAATGGCCTATTGATGCTGCTGTTGAAGATGACACCAATTTCATGTATAGCTTTTGAAATACAAGTATGCAACCCAAGAGGGGGGTGAATTGAGATTCTAAAAAATTATTCAATTTATTAAAGAAAATCTTAATGCAATTATAAATCAAATTGAAAGCAATAACAATTAAGAAGATCACAATATAAAAAGATAAGGGAAGAGGGATTCAAACACTGAGATTTTTACGTGGTTCGGCCAACCTCGCCTACGTCCACGCCTCCAAGCTTTCCGGGCTTGAGGATTCCACTAAGCAAGCCTCCAAGGCTTCAAATGCTTACACTTGACTTCCAAGGTGTCAATAAACCTTTACAACAAGAGATTATCCCCAATCTCTTAACCCAAGTGTATCCCAACACTTACAATCACTCAAAGTAAAAGATTACAAATTGTTTTTCTCTCACACAATATTTAAGATCACAAATCAATGCCCAATGTGTGAATAGATGAAGAGAGAATGTGTTTCAAGCTCTATGAAGATTGTATTCTCGAATATTTGCTCAATGGTCGTGTTGTGATCAATCTTTGTTTGGATTTGAATGAGCTTATTTATAGTTGCAGCTGAAAACTAGCCGTTATTGACTTTCTGCACACTGTCGGATCGCTGTTAACTATATATCGGATCGCCGTTTGACTGGTCAATATAACCGTTGAGCTGATTTTTCAAATTGTCGGATCGCCGTTATCTAGATGTCGGATCGCCGTTTGTGTCCAGAGGCTACACTTCACTTCTGGTTAATATCGGCGAGTCATTTATCACAATTGTCGGATCACCGTTTTTGTCCAGAGGCTACTGGATGATATCGGTGAGCCGTTTATCAAACATGTCGGTGTGCCGTTTACGTCCAGAGGCTAATCTCCATTTCTGCTTGAAATCGGCGAGCCGTTTATTACAAATGTCGGATCGCCGTTTTCCACTAAAACTGCTGCAGTGAACTATTTTGCAAGATGACTGTTTTGTCTCCAAATCTTTATAAAAATACTTTATGAAACTTGTCAAAATAGATGAAAATTATGTTGAGCGTTTAAAACGATTTAATCAATCTTAATCATGTTTGTTATCATCAAAATCAATAAGGAATAATTTATGTTAACAATCTCCCCCTTTTTGATGATGACAAACTTTTCAAGAAAATATTTGTGCAATTTTGCTCCCCCTAAATATGTGCTCCCCCTAAGTGAAATTTTGAAAGACTTGTTAACTCCCTTAAAAAAAATATTCAACTGTTAATCTCAAAATTTTAAACACGAAATTTATGCCAGTAAACTCATGCATGCCAATACTATTTTGCCAAAACCAATTTCGCAGTTTGCCAATTGCCAATTTCTCTCCCCCTTCATCATCAAAAAGAAAGAGACGCGATGAATGACTTATGTTTGGAGAAATTTGGGCAGAGTCTCCCCTGAAATATGAGCATTTCCTCAACAACACACAAAGTTTAAAAAGAGAAACACTTCCATATAAATATACCACCATATCAACCAACCTCCATACCAACAAATTCACACTTCCAGAAAGAGCAATATAATCAATATAATACCAAAAACAACTTGAGCATAAATCAAGAGCACATGTCCAACATGAGATATCAGAAGCATAAACACAAAATAAATAACATCATATGCATAAGGCAAATAACATGAAATGAGAAATGTCTGTGCGAATATCATAGGGACAGAGAAAACTAAGATGGAGGCTGTGAAGACGAACTGCCGGGGTCATATCCAAGGTGGCCGAGAATGCGACGCTGTCCTGCAATTAACTCCATCTGCTGATCAGAAATTTGCTCCCGAAAGGTTGCAAAATCAGATCGAAGCTGCTGCTGCTGCTGGGACAGGGCATCTACTCGGTCGAGAAGCTGCTGGAAGCGATCCTCAGGAACAGCTGATGCCGCAGGAGGGACGGCAGTCTCGGTAGGCTCGTCATCCTGAGATGCATCTGCTGCTGGTGAAACAGGAGCTGCTGGTGCTGCTGCTCGGCGAGGAACACGCGGTCTAGCCCCAAGACGGAAATCAGGCAGCTCATCCTCGGAGTAGACATCATTCAGCATGCGATCATCCTCGGGTGCAATCAGTGTGGCTTCGTTTTTGGAGGATGTGGTCTTTTCCCATTTCCCACGCTTCTTAAAGAAACCAATGGCAGAAATAATGTCTCGACCGAGCTTACGAGTTTCGAGAAAAACAGGCTCGACGATAGGAACATGAAAGTGGTTCAGGATCCTAGTGATGATGCTGCCATAAGGAAGGGATCGGTTGGAGACTTTAGGAGTGGACAGCATATGACACATAATAGTGTAGGATAGGCTCACATGGCGTCTACGGATGAGAGAGTCTAAAAGACCAATATCAAGCCTAGTGACCTCATCAGTGTGACCCTGCCTAGGAGTGACCATGTGTTGGAGAATAATGTGAAGTATTCGAATCTGAAAAGGGAGGAGTTGAGACCTAAAGGACAAAGAGCAGATGTCATCGGAAAGATCCCGACGACGACAAATGTTCCGTACACCATCCACATGACGAAAATTACTAAACTCTAGTTCTTTCCTAGAGGTGTACAGATCTAATCCTCCATAAGCGATTCCTAGAATACTACATAATTCGGGTTCATCAAGTTCAATACGAATACCTCCTACAAATGTATGAAGCTCGTCACGACTAGAAGAGGAGAAATCGATGTTTGAATAAAAGACTCGAACAAGATTTTCATAAATAGGTTCATCAACACTTAAAGCTTGTTTCCAATGACTAAGCATTTGAGTAATTGAGTGACCACAAACAGAAATATCCGAGAACTCCGAAGTGTTAAGAGAAAAAGAGGGAGTTACGGGTTTACCCATGAACTTCTCACGGAAACGCTGAGCAGAGGTAGCATCGGGAAAATGAAGACTTTCGAAGTCTTGAGGAGGAGACCTGGGTGGACTGGAACGGCGTGAAGCAGTGTGCTTGGTTCGAACACGCCTTGGAGGTCGTTCCGCCATGGATGAGAAAAATTGTGAAAATGAAGTTTTAGAGATGAGATAGTGATTGTGGGTGAAAATGTGACTGGAGAAAGGAAGAGATATGGGTTAATTTGAGCAAGGAGGGCTCGGCTGGTTCTAGGGTTTCAAAAAGAAGATTTTTCAATTTTAGATGAAAAAGAGGGATTTGAGTCGGTTAAAAGGGTCTAGAGAAGATAAAAAATGGTTTGTGATGCTTTAATTTGATGAAAAAGGGCAAGAAAAAATGATGGATTTGGGAGTAGAGAACTGGTGCAGTCGCGGGCTGAAGAAAGAGAGAGAGAAGGGGAAGCCGAAATGAGGAGGAAGACAAAGGACTGTTCAATTAACGCGTGATAACGGCGAGCCGTTATAAATAAAACGGCGAGCCGACAGAGTCCAGAGAGTCCTCAAAATAAATTCATCAAAACGGCGAGCCGTTTATATAAATAACGGCGAGCCGATAGGGTCCAGAGAGTCCACACAAGAAAAATGTATCAGGACGGCGAGCCGATAGACAGATATCGGCGAACCGATAGCTTCCAGAAAGCGTTCCATTGTTTCTGCCCAAAACGGTTAGCCGTTTATTTAAATAACGGCGATCCGTTTTCTACAACCTATGATTTCGCACATGTATTTTGATATTTGGCTACTTATTAATACATTTCAAGATCATTTTATTGATCCAAAATGATTTGAGTGCCATTTCAATGCATAATTCATGAACATATATATATGTATTGCAATAATTAATTCATACATTTTCAAATATACATACACATTACATGCATATTACGATTGAGCATTCCATAGAAATTAAAGCATCAAGTCATAGATCAATCAATAATAATAGACTCAATAGCATGAATGAAGATGTTAATGTGAAAATTTCATCATCCCAAGTTCATGCCGAATTTTGGAAAATTGTTCTTCGCAAAGAGGTTTTGTAAAAATATCGGCAAGTTGTTTTTCCGTAGAAATAAACTCTAGTGCAATGTCTCTCTTTTGAACATGATCTCTCAAGAAATGATGTCTTATTTCTATATGCTTGGTTCGAGAGTGTTGAATGGGATTCTTTGAAAGATTAATAGCACTAGTATTATCACACTTAATAGGAATTTGTTCAAGATTAATGCCATAATCTCTAAGTGTTTGTTTCATCCAAAGTGCTTGTGCACAACAACTTCCGGCAGCTATATATTCAGCCTTGGTAGTTGAAAGTGCAACAGAATTTTGTTTCTTGCTAAACCATGAAACAAGAGAGTGTCCTAAAATATAGCAAGTACCACTAGTGCTCTTCCTATCCACTTTATAACCAGCAAAATCCGCATCCGAAAAGCATGTTAAATCTATGTGAGTTCCCTTAGGATACCAAAGGCCAATATCTATGGTTCCACTCAAATAACGGAAAATTCTTTTAACAGCTAGCAAATGAGATTCCTTGGGACATGACTGAAATCTTGCACACAAACATACACTAAACATGATATCGGGTCTACTTGCAGTCAAATAAAGTAGGGATCCGATCATACCTCGATACATTCTGATGTCCACTTCTTTACCTTTTTCATCTTTGTCCAGCTTGGTTGTTGTGCTCATTGGTGTATTCTTGGTCTTTGAATCATCAATGCCGAATCGTTTGAGTAGATCCTTTACGTACTTGGCTTGATTTATGAAAATTCCTTCCTCGTTTTGTTTGATTTGAAGTCCAAGGAAGTATTTCAACTCTCCCATCATACTCATCTCAAATTCTTTGCTCATACACGATGAAAATTCTTTACACAACAACTCATTAGTAGAACCAAAGATAATATCATCAACATAAATTTGAACAATAAGTATGTCTTGGTTCTTATGCTTAACAAATAGAGTAGTATCCGCTTTACCCATTGAGAAGTCATTTTCCAACAGAAAATTTTTAAGTCTATCATACCATGCTCTAGGTGCTTGTTTTAAACCATACAAGGCTTTAAGCAACTTATAAACATGATTTGGAAATTTTTCATTTTCAAAACCAGGGGGTTGTTTTACATACACTTCTTCCATAATATATCCATTTAAGAAAGCACTTTTCACATCCATTTGAAATAAAATAAAATCTTTATGACATGCATATGCTAACAACATTCTAATGGATTCTAACCTTGCTACAGGAGCAAAGGTTTCATCAAAATCAATTCCTTCTTCTTGGTTGTAACCTTGAGCCACTAATCTAGCTTTGTTTCTTACAACCACGCCGGATTCATCCATCTTATTTCTAAACACCCATTTAGTACCTATTACAGATTGATGTTCAGGTTTAGGAACTAATTCCCACACATTGTTTCTTTCAAATTGATTTAACTCCTCTTGCATTGCCATAATCCAAGATTCATCATTTTCTGCATCCTCAAAGGATTTTGGTTCAATTTGAGAGATGAATGCATTATGCTCATAAGTATTTCTAAGTGATGATCTAGTTGTAATACCTCGTGAGGGATCTCCTAAAATTACATCTTTAGGGTGAGAAGAGACATATCTCCACTCCTTGGGGAGTGTTTGAGAAGTACCTTCATTTTGCTCCGCATTTAGTTCTTCATGATGTTCCTCTTGAATTCCATGTGGTGCATCCTCTTGATTGTCATTTGATGCTTTTTCTTCTTGTTCTTCTTCTCCTGCATCATCATCAACAACTACTTTCTCCGTAGAGGAGGGGTTAGACTCATCAAATGTGACATGCATAGATTCTTCCACAACTAAAGTTCTTTTGTTATAGACTCTATAAGCTTTGCTTGTATTTGAATAACCAACAAAAATACCAACATCGGATTTTGAATCAAATTTACCAAGATTGTCTTTTGTGTTCAATACAAAACATTTGCATCCAAAAACTTTAAAATAGCCAATGTTGGGTTTTCTATCTTTCCAAAGCTCATATGGAGTTTTATTAAGATTAGGTCTAATCAACACCCGATTTAAAACATAACAAGCGGTGTTGACGGCTTCGGCCCAAAAATATTTTGGTAATGCATTTTCATTTAACATGGTCCTGGCCATTTCTTGAATAGACCTATTCTTTCTCTCAACAACTCCATTTTGTTGTGGAGTTCTAGGCGAAGAAAATTGATGCTCAATGCCTAGATTATTGCAAAAACTCTCAAATGCATGATTTTCAAATTCTCCTCCATGATCACTCCTAATGCATACAATACCATGCCCTTTTTCATTTTGTAATTTCTTACAAAGCACTTTAAAAGCATCAAGAGCATCATCCTTATTGGCTAAGAATAATACCCATGTATATCTAGAATAATCATCCACTATCACAAAAGCATAATATTTTCCATTTAGACTTGCATATCTAGATGGCCCAAAAAGATCTATGTGAAGAAGTTCAAGTGGTTTTGAAGTAGAAATATGGTTTTTATTTTTGAAAGAAGTTTTAATTTGTTTTCCAAATTGACAAGCTTCACAAATCTTATCTTTTTGAAAACCAATTTTCGGAAGACCTTTAACTAAATCATCTTTCGAAATTTTTGAAATCAAATCCATACTTGCATGTCCTAATCTTCTATGCCACAACCAACAATCATCATGCAATGCCGAAAAACATTTATCAAGAGTAGATGCACATTCTATGTCAATGATATAAACATTACCACATCTATTTCCAACAAATAAGGTTTTGCCATCACATGAGTTCTCAATAATACAACTAAGTTTATCAAAGATAACTTTATAACCTTTGTCACATAATTGACTAATGCTAATTAAGTTGTGTTTCAAGTTTTCAACCAAACATACATTCTCAATTAAAGTTGAAGAGACTTTACCAACATTTCCAATTCCAAGAATTTTTCCTTTTGAGTTGTCTCCAAAAGATACGTCTCCACCATTTTCAATTTTGGTGAAGCTTGAGAACCATGCATAGTTTCCGGTCATGTGCCTTGAACAACCGCTGTCCAAGTACCATTTATTTTTCTTCTTCTTCAAGCCCTACAAGAAAAAGTCTCAAGTTTTAGGTACCCAAAGCTCTTTGGGTCCTTGAGAGTTAGCAACGGTTCCTTTTGGAACCCAAATGCATTTGACACCATAATATGCATTCCTTTTCACGGGACATCTAAATTTCATGTGACCATTTTGATTACAATAATGACATGCAATCTTATGATCATTTGTGGAGGTAGCTTTAACAAAATAATTCTTATAATACTTTTGCTTCAAGTTAGGCTTATATCCAAGTCCTCCTTTATCAAAAACACATTTTTGTGAGTTAAGCATATTATCCAACATCTTTTGCCCGTTTGTAAATTTCAAAACAATTTCATTCAATTCATTATTCTTTTTCTTGAGCAATTCGTTCTCATTTTTCAACTCATCTATGTGTGATTTCAAATGTTCATGTAAAATGCTAGGTTTCTCATTTGATAATGCAATTTCATCATGCAATGTTTTGTTTCCTACTTCTAGGCATACAATTCTTGCATTTAGAGATTCATTTTCATTTTTAAGCTTTGCCATTTCCTTTTTAAGACATACATTCTTTTTACCAATTTTCATCAACTCATTATGCAAATCTTGAAAAGCATCATATAATTCATCATAGGTAGGATCACTTACCTCATTGAGATCATCATCCCCTCCTATTGCCATGAGTGCTAGGTTTGATACTTCTTGCGATCCTTCTTCATCATTTGATTCTTCCTCACTATCATCCCAAGTTGCAACCATTGCTTTCTTCTTCAGTTTGTTGATAAGTGGGCACTCCGATCTTATATGTCCAGGCTTCTTGCATTCATAGCAAGTGATTGCCTCCTTCTTCTCCCTATAGTTCTTGAAGTTTCTGAAATTTCTTCGCTCTCCGGTTTTCTTGAAGAATTTTCTGAACCTCCTTGCTAGCATGGCTAGCTCTTCATCATCCGGTTCACTCTCCCCATCACTCTCATATTTTGAAGCTTTGAGAGCAATGCTTTTCTTCTTCTCCTCATGTCCTTTTTCTACAGCTAAATCCTCTTCATACGAAATAAGAGAACCAATTAAATCATCAAGAGGTAAAGTATTTAAATCTTTGGCCTCTTCAATAGCGGTTCTTTTAGGTCTCCATTCTTTTGGAAGTGACCTAATGATTTTCTTAACTTTCTCACTATTTGAGAAGGTTTTCCCTAAGGCACCTAGGGTGTTCACTATGTCCGTGAATCTAGTGTACATAGAATACACATTTTCATTTTGTTCCATTTGGAACAACTCATATTGACGAGTGTATCTACTGATTTTAGACTCTTTCACTTGATTTGTCCCTTCATAGACAACTTCAAGTTTGTTCCATATCTCTTGTGCACTTTCACAACTAGATACTCTATGGAATTCTTTCTTATCAAGGGCACAAAACAAAGCATTCATAGCCTTGGAGTTTAGAGACATCTTTCTCTTTTCTAACTCACTCCATTGACTCGATGGTTTAGGAATATCATCTCCTACTTCATCTTTGAACGTAGGCATGAATGGACCATCACAAACAACTTCCCAAATTTCATAATCTAAGGCTTGCAAATAGATTCTCATTCTAGTTTTCCAATAAGCATAGTCATTACCATCGAAAAATGGTGGTCTAGTTGTGGATTGCCCTTCTCTAAAGGTTGAGTCATTTAGGGTTGCCATGGATCTTTTACTCTAGACGGTTAAGTCTTAACAAGAGAACCTCGCTCTGATACCAATTGAAATACAAGTATGCAACCCAAGAGGGGGGTGAATTGGGATTCTAAAAAATTATTCAATTTATTAAAGAAAATCTTAATGCAATTATAAATCAAATTGAAAGCAATAACAATTAAGAAGATCACAATATAAAAAGATAAGGGAAGAGGGATTCAAACACTTAGATTTTTACGTGGTTCGGCCAACCTCGCCTACGTCCACGCCTCCAAGGCTTCAAATGCTTACACTTGACTTCCAAGGTGTCAATAAACCTTTACAACAAGAGATTATCCCCAATCTCTTAACCCAAGTGTATCCCAACACTTACAATCACTCAAAGTAAAAGATTACAAATTGTTTTTCTCTCACACAATATTTAAGATCACAAATCAATGCCCAATGTGTGAATAGATGAAGAGAGAATGTGTTTCAAGCTCTATGAAGATTGTATTCTCGAATATTTGCTCAATGGTCGTGTTGTGATCAATCTTTGTTTGGATTTGAATGAGCTTATTTATAGTTGCAGCTGAAAACTAGCCGTTATTGACTTTCTGCACACTGTCGGATCGCCGTTAACTATATATCGGATCACCGTTTGACTGGTCAATATGACCGTTGAGCTGATTTTTCAAATTGTCGGATCGCCGTTATCTAGATGTCGGATCGCCGTTTGTGTCCAGAGGCTACACTTCACTTCTGGTTAATATCGGCGAGCCGTTTATCACAATTGTCGGATCACCGTTTTTGTCCAGAGGCTACTGGATGATATCGGTGAGCCGTTTATCAAACATGTCGGTGTGCCGTTTACGTCCAGAGGCTAATCTCCATTTCTGCTTGAAATCGGCGAGCCGTTTATTACAAATGTCGGATCGCCGTTTTCCACTAAAACTGCTGCAGTGAACTATTTTGCAAGATGACTGTTTTGTCTCCAAATCTTTATAAAAATACTTTATGAAACTTGTCAAAATAGATGAAAATTATGTTGAGCGTTTAAAACGATTTAATCAATCTTAATCATGTTTGTTATCATCAAAATCAATAAGGAATAATTTATGTTAACAGCTTTCGGTGTTATGATCCTTGCAATTTTTGAGAAAACGTATTAAGTAAATTTCAAGCCATTAGAACCAAAAAAAATAAATGTAAACTACATATAAAACCAAAACATGAAGTTGATTTTACCTACTATCATATATCTCTAAAGTCAGACCATGCCCTCAAGCAACTGCTTTGGCCTTTCCTAAACCAATTTTTTTTCTTTTTACTACTTGAAACTAGTACAAAATCAAATACGATGCAAATTAGCCATTAATTTGGATTTAATTATGCATTAAACATTAAGTTATTACCTTCATCTATTGTAGTAAAACATAAAGCTTCACCACCAATTATAGAAGCTAATTAAGTATCCTTGTTATGTGTGTTGGCTTGAGACTTTCCTTTGCCAACACTTATGTCATTTGATCTTGTAATTTCAATTGTCTTTTTCCCTTCGTTAGTAGCTAGAGACTTCCCATTGTTAATGGTTTATGAAGACTTCCTTTTGTTTACAGCTAGAGACTTCCCTTTGTATATCGCTAGACACTTCTTTTTGTTTATAGTTAGAGACTTTCCATTTTTCACCATTCTATCAAACCTTATTCTAAAATTCTTGCAAGAATTTTAAAGAATAAAGCATCATTAGAAGCCATTAAATATTCAACAACAATATTTCAAACAAACACAAATGGCCGAAACAGTTATATCAATAATAGTTACAAAACCTACATGATAAAAAAATAATGCAGCATGCACTGTACAGAGTCATAATAAATTGCCATTTTTAACTTGCAAAAGGAAAAAAGGGAATATTTTTTTCTAATTTGCAAAGTGTTAAGCTCATTTGTTTTTCAAGCCTAACCAAATCTTCTTCTTTCAAAACCTTAGCACATGATTCTCTGAAAAATGTGCTAACTTCTATCAAAGCATCACAATTTTGTTTAGGTAAAACCTCTCGCATTGTAAGAGACAATAATCTCTCTAAGAACACGTGACAATCATGAGTCTTCATACCTGAAATTTTATGCTCGAGTATCTTCAGACATCTTGACAAATTAGCTGAATATCCATTTGGAACTTGCACATTCACATGCCACTCACACAATCTTTATCTCTTTTCATTTGTCAAACTATAAAAAGCAGTGGGCAAAATAGGTTTTCTATCATCATATTTTGGGTGAAGCTCATGTCTTATATTCAAGGATTCCATATCAAGGCGAGCATTTAGGTTATCATTTGGTTTGCCATCAATATTAAAAAGTGTGCCAATTATATTATCGCATACATTTTTTTCAATGTGCACGACATCCAATTTATGACCCAATAACAGCGTTTCCAGTATGGTAACGGAAAAAATACTATGTTTTTTCTAATTCTTGTGCTTTTCAAACTCAGGAATCACTTGCTTTTTCCCTATTTTACCCAATATTATTGGCCTTAAACTTTCAAGTTTATTTAGCACTTGCTCACCCGATGGTCTTTTCGGTGTAGCTTTCTTTTCTATCATACCATCAAATTGGCTCTTTTGAAATCTCCACTTATGCCCAGTGGAAAACATCGACGATGCCTCATATAATATATTTTTGAACTTTGAGGTAATCTACGATGAGCAGTCTTCTTAGCACAACATGGGCAAGCCAACTTTCCTTTTGTGCTCCAACTAGATGTAAGATCATATGCAGGAAAGTCATTAATTGTCCCCATAACAGCTGCTTTCAATTGAAAATTTATACGTGTGGAAACATCATAAGTATTCACACCATTTTCCCACAACGTATTCAACTCATCAATTAATGGCCTCAAGTACACAACAATATCATTTCCTGAGCCTTTTGGGCCCGGGATAAGGAAAGACATGAACATATACGACTCTTTTATGCACATCCAAGGTGGAAGATTGTATGGAAATAAAAGAAAAGGCCAACAGTTGTATCTAACATTCAGATTTCAAAAAGGATTGAAGCCATCAGTAGCGAAACCCAGTCGAACATTACGGGGATTGCTATAAAATGACTCATAAATGTGATCAAAACTCTTCCAAGCCTCAAAATCTATAAAATGCCTTAGCAGCCCATCTTTAACATGCTTTTCAGAGTGTCATCTCATGTGTGCAACTATTTTAGATGACATTAATAACCTTTGAAGTCTATGTGTAATTGGAAGTAACATATAACCTTCCAAGGAACCTTTTTGGCTTTCCCTTCACCACCATGCCTTTTGTCTTCCATCTCGAAAGCCCACAAGTTGGACATTGAGATGCATTCGCATATTCTTTATAATAGATTATACAATCATTCATAGATGCATCAATTTTTTCATAATGCAAACTAAGATCTTTAACTATCCTTTTTGCATCATAATTAGACGTAGGCAATTTTTCACACAAGGGAAATGCATCCTTCAAAATCTCCAATAATGTGTCAAAGGATTTGTTACTCCAACCATTAATGTATTTGACATGCATTAACTTGACAATAATAGAGAAGTTGGAATATCTTGTACAATTTTAATACAATGGTTGTTGAGCCTCTTCTAATAATTTATAAAAACTTAATGCATCATTGCTAGGATCTTAGGAAAAAACTTTCTTCAACTTGGCAAACATATCATCATATCCACCACCACCACCACCACCACCACCACCATCACTATAACAGTCACCATCATCATTATCACCATCATTATCACTATCACTATTACTTTTTCTATTTTCCTAATGACAATATCCAGTAATGTAGTCCAATCTCATCCTTTTATGTAAAATATGTCTTTCCACCTCACTTCAAACTAATCTATATCTATTGCTACACTTAGCGAATGGATATAGAATCTTTTTTATCCTCATATTTAATGTGCCTAAAAGCATAATCAAGAAAATTGTTCACTCCGCTAACATATTCACTTGTTGACCTTTCTAAATGCATCCATGATTTATCAACCGGCAACATGTCTGAATAAAAAAAACTATATGAAAGGAAAAAGCATTATGCAAGCAGCAGCCACAGTAACACTCAAGAGATATACTACATCATTTAAAGAAATAAAACCTTTTGCAGACTTTAGAGAACAAATTCTAACCTACAGAATATAATTAGAAAAGCAGACACCACAAAGCATAGAAGCTTCTTTGTATAGTGGTACAACAATCAAAACCTGAAACATGTACATTAGTATTAAAATTGTTGACATCAAACAAAAATGAAACTAAATTTCATTTTTTCTGAATTCTAAATATGACTATCACTATTTTTATTTTATTTTATTTTTGCTGAGCACTAATACTCCTGGATTTCCTTTCAATGTTCCTAAATATCATCTTCAATAACTAATGAAAACTTGACATTCTAAAATAGTGTTTTTCAATCCTATAAAATAAAGGAAATAAATGCAAACTTGATTAACCAAACAAGAAATGGTTGTGCACTATGTGCTCCTAAATTAAAAAAAAAATGTCGATGCTATTATATTAGGCTAATTAAGAAAAACAACTTTATAAAACTTAAAGATTTTAATCTGAACTTGCTAAGTACACACATTAATTTAAATTAATTACACATTAACTGCACCATCGAGAATTATCACAAAAACAACTTTATTACAAATTCATGTTAATGAATCAAGTAATTACCAATTAAGTTTTAAGGAACTTGGTGAAATTCAAGTCATTAAGGCCCATAAAGTAAAATTTTAATAAGGTTGAAATGCAAGAAATGAAAGTAAACAACCGAAAGAAGAACAAAAATTACAAGTATCAAAACTAGATCAAGAGATGCCTACAGAGAGTTCATGAGTTGACTCGGAGAAACACAAAAGATGCACAAAGTTGTGAATCTACAACTCTAAAACCCTAGAAAATTTATGAAATTAAAGCGAAATCATGAAGAGGGAGATGGATTGGAGAAACTGTAGGAAAAGCTAAAAAGAGTTAAAAATTTGCAAGCTAAAAATTCTAAGTAAATTTACTTTGAGGTACTTCTACATGCAAATAAGATACAGAAAGTGAGAGAGAGAGCAGCAGATGCTAAGATGAAAATAGCGTCTCCATTTGTTCGTTTGAATTTTCTTTTAATCAGTTTGTATTGATTACAATGTCTTATTTTGTTTAGGGGCATTATTTACTACGAAAGGGTTGGGCTTTATTTAATTGGTTTTGTTTCTTTTGTATGAACTGATAATACCTTCATTTTGTTTTTTTTTTTTGTTTTTTTTATATTTATAGGATTAATTTTTGTTTTATCTTTTTTATAGGAGGTTCAAAGATTTTATTTTAATTTAGTATTATATTTCATTTTTTTAATGATTTTCCAACAACTACTTTATGTCCTTGTAAAAAGTGCTTATTATCGAGGGTAAACAATGCCCTTGGAAATATTTGGTCGGTAATACAACTTTTTGTTGTAGTGCATTGGCTATGTTATGAAGAAAATCTAGGCTTGAATGATAGTTGGCTATCTTTCGTTGGTGAGTTTGCATGTCACAGGATTGTGTGAGATGATTTTGTTGTAAGCCTTTTGCAAGAGCGATACAGATTGGCATATTTGTTTCCAAAGGTTTGTTACTTGCCATGTTAATGCTGGATTGAGTTGGTGTGTTGATCTTTTCCATGTTGGTACGTGACTCGTGTGGCTGCATATGGTTCATTAGCTGTGACTATTTGAATTCCGCGAATTCCATATGTGGTGGGCAATGTATCTTAACAACCCCCTTGAGATTAGTCGGGTCATAAAGTGAATGCCAAGCGTGTGCTGAAAGAGGAAGAAAAGATCTTTACCTAGTGGTTTGGTATGTATATCTATAGTTTGCAACAAGAAGGGAACCTGCTTGGCTTCAAAGAGTCCTTGAATGACTTCTTCACGAACGAAATGGACATCGATTTCGATGTGTTTGTTGTGAGCACGAAGAACTAGATTATCTATCATGTTGATGGCGCTCTTGTTGTCGTAGACGAGGTGAAGAACATGTGAAGTTGAGACCCCAATGTTCCACAATAAAGAAAGAATCCAAGTTAATGATACCATTTTGGAAGACAAATTAAGCCCAATATTCTACTTCAACAATGGATCGTGCAACAATTTTTTGTTTCTTGCTACACCATGAGATTAAATTTGTCCCAAGGTAAACACAAAAGCCTGTTGTGCAACATTCTGTTTCAAGGTAGGGTTGGCAAAAAAGTTCGAGCCGACCTGCATGGATTGGCCCTGAATACGGGCTGAAACATATGAAGCCCGCATAGATTGGGCCTAGAAAAAAGCCCGGGCTTTTTAATTTATAAATAAAAAATATATCAAATTAAAAAAATTAAAATTGATGCATAAATTAGTAAGCGTACTAGGCGGCACAAGTAGTATAATGAAAAGTAGAGTATCGTTCCACAGAGATTGTATATCCTATTAGCCACCGAAATTATTCTAACCCTAATTTATTTAAACAATCGATAGGCGAATTTAAATTAAAAATTAAAATAAAATAAAATAACTAAAAATTAAATAAATATGCAAGCAGTAATAAAAATTACTAAGAGATTAAAACACTAGGACATCCGATTTCACCATAACCAATCCAATTTATTCCTCCATCTATGCTATTAAAGTTTATTACCCATGTTGACAATGAATTTCCCTATTCTATTCAATATCCTCTCTGGAGTAATATCAAAAATACCTTCACATATTAACCCATTATATTTTTATGTGAATTTAAATATGCAAAGATTCAGTAAGCTCTGTGGAAATTCTTAGAAAAACTGCATGAATCATGTTGGCACATCTTTGTCTTTCGTTCAATTCATGGCATCCATTACACAGAGTAAAAATACATAAATCTCCTCTTGGTCTCATTATGTATCCTCAAATCATTCAAATATTGGCTAGATATTTAAAAGCATTAAACACAATAATGGATACTCAACCATGGAATAATAAACTAAAAATAACAAAAATTTATAAAATTAAATTTTCATATTTAGGCTACATCGTAGCTCTAGCAAAATAAACTAGTTCATAGGAATATAAGAAAATCCATGAATTTAATTGAAAACATTCAAGTAAGATAATAGAGAAGAGAGAAAGAAAAACTCAAGAATCAATCTTAGCGTCTTCTTCCTTCTCCAAATTGCTCCTGCTGCTCTCGGTTTATTTTCCTTCTAATTGGTGCACTGCTTTTTTTTTTTTTTTTTTTTTGGTCCTCTGTTGCTTCCGCTTGGCACTTCCCTTTTATGATACTTTCAATTTTTGCGCCCTAAATCCGTGCATGGAAAGAATTAAATCTAAAGCTCAGCCGCCTCTTTCATGCATGCACATAACTTTTACCATTAATTGGCCACTGAATATTGTTACAGCCAAAGCACATAACTTTTTTTTTTTATATTAATCACGAGGTATTCTGGGGAGGGCTCCAACTGTGGGAGGCACCTTTAAGCCTGTACCACAACCCAGACTAGAAGTCCCCGCTCGAACCGGGAGGCACAGGTTCTCCCAACAAAGACGACTTCCCTGCGACTCGAACTGGGGAGCAAACCCAATCAAACTACTTAAGGGGACTCCATTGCCAATGGAGCCAACACTTTGTTGGTAGCCAAAGCACATAACTTTTACAATTAATTGGCCACTGAATATTGTGACAGCCAAATCCTTGCATGGAAAGAATTAAATCTACCGCCTCTTCCATGCATGCACATAACTTTTTACAATTAATTGGCCACTGAATATTGTTACAGCCAAAGCCATCACGTGGTTGCCATATTTTCTTGTAAATTAATTCTTCAATGCTTGCCCATGTGATTGCATGCACGATGATTAATTAAATTAAATCTTTCTTGATTTGTTCAATTAAAGTTCTTTATTGCTTTCCCATTTTTATTCCTTCAAGTAAATTTCTTTCTGAATGTTCTGATTTAATTCATCTTTAATCCTATATTATACCTAAAATAACAAAATATAAAAATTAAGATAAAATTAATATAATAAGATATAATTTAACCTAAAATTAAGTTAAAGAAGTATTAAAATAATAGATAAATTATGAACACATCAAATACCCCCAAACTTAACATTTTGCTAGTCCTCGAGCAAAAACTAAAATAAAAACTATGAAAATGAAATTCTAACTAAACCACTTTCGCAGGTGATCGCGATTGCATTTAGCGTATGCAACAAGCCTTTAAACCCCTAGGCGGCCCTAGTGGACGAGTTATAGTCTCGTGAGGGTTTCCAGCGATGATACCCACAAACATCATAAAAAAATGCGTCAAAGATTGCATAAAGTATATAGCTCAATGAAAATTAAAAATATTAGCAAAGTTCTAACTTTAATTCAATGGTTAGCCTCATCTCATATTGGATTCCTGTGTTGTGTGTGAATCAATTCAATCAAAACTCATTCTCAAGATCTTCAACATCAACAGCCCTTGTATGGAATAATAAACAGAGTAGGTCAAACTAACCTCATCATCTTGATCTTTTTTTTTTTTCAATATTTCCATAGTCAGGAGCTTTCACTTTGCCCCTTAAGATAGTCTTATTCTCATGGTAGATTATGCTCTACATACTGGTGGTACATAGACCCAAATTACTCAAGGATAACTTCAATCTTAAGGGTTATAGGTAGCTATTTCTGACTATGGTGCCTGGGTACACTTAAGTTGATGGGGAAAAATTAGGTTTTTAAATTTTTTTATAAAACCTTTTGAAGATCTCTCTCATATAATATATAAGAATTTGTAATCTAGAAATCGTACCTTGAAAATCCGATTGGACTTTTTCCGTTGAAGTGATTTAGGCTCCTAGATCACGATCCGCCACCACCACTCTTGTTAGATCACGATCCGTCACCACCACGCTTGTTAGATCACGAACTGTCACCAATGATCTTCCAGGTTATGACTCATGTTCGATCTGCACTTGACGTGTGGGCGCCTTTATCACTACTAAAGCAACTAGCACGATAAAATTTTTCTCTCAACAATAGAGAGAAAAATCTTATTCTCTGATATGTATTAAGTGGCTTCTCTCTTTTTCTTTTGAGAAAATAAGCATTTTATATCTCCCTTTAGTGAAACCCTAGGCTCTAAATAATCAAAACACCAAACTCACGTTACTTGTTTTTTTCTATAGGGAACCCACCATGTAAAATAACATAAGGCCCCTTACACATAAGCTAATTAAATGGAGCCTCCCACTAAATGATATAATTAGGCTTTTGACCCAAATAGCTAGTTATCTTGCTTATTAACCCAGTAGTGGTGCAGTCAATTAAATGAGCTAACCCGGGGATTATTTGGGAACATACAATAGTGGCTACAATAATTAGGCCTGTAATTAAACTAGCCCAATTATTTAATTCCAAATCTACTCCACTAAAAGATTGGAACTGACTGCCATAATTGTATGCTCGAATAATAATTCGTCCCAAGCCACATTGATTTCTTTACTGCACAATCCTTTGTACCACATCGTTAATTAAATTGATATCGCAACTGTCCAATCAATTTAATAACATCTTATTCCTTGATCCTTACTGGTTTTCTCTAATGATCATTTTCAACATACTAAATATGTTGACACACTCTGGCCAGAGAATTCTATGATCAAGTGCCGAAAACCCATCAAGAGATGTGTTGTACAAATTCTATATTGTTAATCTATAACTCCAATACTCATAAATGCTCCCACCAAGATACCGGGTAATCTAGACTACAAGTATGTGTCATGCCCATTGGTAACTCAAATGGAATAACAATTACAATTATGAAATCATAATTAACTCAAGATTAAGATTACAGTAAAATCAATGCCTGTGAGATTTAATAAGTCTGACAGTTATTACAAAGTTAATTAAATCTCATATGTGATCCTGTTCAATATAGTCGTACTACATCAATAAATTCATACATGATTAAGACAAATCATTCAATGAATTTATTACAGTCTATACCTAAATAAAGTGCCCAACTTTATTTATCAACTGCGAACTAAATTTATTTAATCATAAGATAACTTGTATTTATGTCTTCTGTGAATTCACATGGTGATCACATAAATACATATAATATGATTAAATGGACTTTAATACAAATATTAATGCAATTAAGATATTTGAATAAAATACCTCATTAATTTTATTAATCAGAAAAAATGTTTATTACAATTAAATAAACACATATGCTTTTAAAGAGTATATTTTCCCAACAATCTCCCACTAGCTCTCAAAGCATATCTGGCATATTGCACATGCTCTAGGGCTCTAAGTGCAGGTTATAAAGGTTTCCCACTAATGGCCATTGTAATAAGATCTGCCATTTAGCATTTAATGCCATTTGGGGTACTGTCATATAACCTTTCTACACTATTCCCTTATAAGATTATACTTCCTTTCAATATGTTTTGTTTCTTGTGGTTCCTTGGTTCCTTAGATTGAGCTACCGCACCACCATTATCACAAAATAGTTTAAGGGGTGCAGTTACAACAGGTAACACCTCAAGATTTCGTAGGAACTTGCGGAGCCATATAACTTCTTTTGCAGCTTCAGATGTAGCCACATATTCAGCTTTAGTTGTTGAGTCTGTGATACAAGATTGTTTCACACTCATCCAACTAATAGCTCCACTTCCCAATGAAAACACATAGCCGGAAGTTGATTTTCTGGAATCCTTATCTGACATAAAGTCAGAATCAGTATAACCCACTGGAATGAGTTCATCACCAGAATACACAAGCATATAATTTTTAGTTCTTTTCAGATACTTCATTATATGCTTGACCGTAGTCCAGTGTTCAGGTCTAGGATTAGATTGATATCTACTAACCATCCCTACCGCAAAACAGATGTCTGGCCTAGTGCAAAGCATGACATACATGAGACTTCCCACAGCTTCTGCATAGGGAACTCGTCTCATTCTCTGTATCTCTTCAAATGTTTTAGGTGATTGATCCTTAGAGAATGTAATTCCATGTCTGAATGGTAATAAACCAGTCTTGGAATTTTTCATGCTAAATCTAGCCAATATCTTATCGATATAGACCGCTTGAGACAAGGCTAAAGTTTTATTCTTCCGGTCTCGTAGTAACTTGATACCAAGAATATAACTTGCCTCTCCCAGGTCTTTCATATCAAATTGTTTTGCTAACCAACTCTTTATTGTAGTCAATACTTCTATATCGTTTCCAATTAGGAGAATATCGTCTACATAAAGAATTAGGAAGGCTACAAATTTTTCTTGAATTTTCTTGTACACACATGGTTCATCAATGTTCTGAATAAATCCAAACGATTTAATCGCTTGATCAAATCTAATGTTCCATGACCAGGATGCTTGCTTTAATCCATAAATGGATCTCTGCAACTTACATACCATGTGTTCTTGGCCTTTTTGTATAAATCCACCTGGTTGCTGCATGTAGATGTTTTCTTCAAGATGCCCGTTAAGAAAGGCAGTCTTGATATCCATTTGCCAAATTTCATAATCTAGCACTGCAACAATGGAGAGCAGAATCCTGATGGATTTAAGCATAGCAACCGGAGAAAAGGTTTCCTCATAATTGATTCCTTCTTTCTGAGTAAACCATTCAGCTATTAATCTTGCTTTAAATGTTTCCACCCTTCCGTCTACTCCTTTTTTTCTCTTGTAGATCCACTTGCACCCTATAGGTTTTACCCCATTTGGTGCCTCTACAAGTTCCCAGACTTTATTGGAATACATAGATTCCATTTCTTGATTCATGGCCTTTTTCAAAATTCAACATCTCTATCTATTAGAGCTTCGTTGTAACTAGTGGGATCTTGTACATGTTCATCTGAGATAGCCGTATAGGTTTCTCCCAAAAGCATGTATCTCGCAGGTAACCTAGTTACCCTCCCACTACGACGAGGTTCTAAAAGTGATGGTTGTTCAAGGATAATCCTGTGCTGATCAGCTGGTTGTTGCTGTTCTTCCTGTTCTATAACAGGTGTTGAAAGCTGAGCATCAACCTGATCTCTTTTATTTCTCTAGTTTTACCTTACTCTTAGGTTATAAGTCATTATATAGTCTTCCTCAAAGAAAGTAAAGAATATTTCTATAAATACATTCCTATCTTGAGGACTATAATTCAGACTTTCCCTTATTCCTTTAAGATACCTAAAACATGCAAGCTTCTGAACACGAATCCATTTTCTCTATCTCTGATTCTAGTAGAAATACTAGTAAACTCCAAATACGAATGTGTCTCAAACTATGTTTGTGACTTTTTCATAATTTCTTGGAGTAGTAGACACCGAGATAGATGAAACTAAGTTCAATAAACTTTGTAGTTTTAAATACTAGTATCTGGAATCAAAAAGGTAAATGATAAACCACTTAGTATATATCTTGTCTTATCCAAAAGAATCTTGTTTCTCCATTTAATTACACTATTGTATCATAGTGTTCATTGACAACCAAATAGTGCTTGAATTCTCCATAGAGATATTCTTTGTTTCGATCATATCGAAGTTCTTTTATGTTCCTGTCTAATTGCTTCTGTCTTATCCACGTACTCTTTTGAATTTCAAAAGCAATGGAATAATGACGCATTTAGACAAACATAAATAAAATGAATATTCATCAACAAGATTGATAGAATATTCATAACCTCTTATAACATGTAAACTGATTAGTCCGTATACATTTGTATGCGCTAAATCATCAAATACAATATTATGCTTTTAGCTCAAAAAGAGCATCCTTGTCATATTACTTTTCTAAATAAGATTTATAGAGTTACAATGATCAATCTTAATAGGCCAACAAGTCTGTCATTAATCATTTTCTTAAAATCTTATTATAGTTTATATGACTTAAGCATAAATATTAGATGTGATTTTTGGTTAGAAGAAACATTTCTTTTCTTAGATAAATGCATATACTTTTTATCATTATATCTTACTTTGAATAGATCAATGGACTTCTATGATATAAATTGTCTTTATAAATAACCAAAATAAGTAATAAACAGATGATCCAAAAATAACAGTGTACTCCTGTTTATTAAAACAAGCCACCGAAATTAAATTCCTCTAATATAAAGACAAATATCAAAACTAAAGTCTTGTAAAATTGATCTAGCCTTTCAATTGATATAAACTAGCATGTCCTCAACTACTGTTTGAAGCTTTCTTCACTTAATCTCTTGGTTTCCTGAAAACCAAATAAATGAATTACAAATAAGATTAGTTATCTCATAATATACTATTGTATGAATCAATAGAAATCTGAACTAATTAGGAAGCTTAAAGATTTCCTATACCTGATTTTAATAACCTTAGGACAATCTTTCTTCCAGTGACCCTTCTGTCCACATTTGTAACACTTGCCTTTTGACTTGCCACTTCTTTTAGTGGACAGTTTGCCGATCCCAATTCTTGCTTGCTCATTCTTGTCTTTCGACTTAAGCCTTGAAGAGAATCCTTTTTCAAGAAGTTTTCTATTATGATAAAATTCTTCTATAGCATGTAGTTTGTGCATTAATTCAATTAAGGTCATATCTTTATTGTTTAAGATATAGCTGACCTTAAACTCTTTGAATGTATCAGGTAAAAATTCAATCACCATGTCAATCTTTGATTTATCATTGATTTGAACACCATGAATCTCTACCTCATTCAAATAGTCCATCATTTTGAGGACATGATCACGAACTTTTGTGCCCTCTTCCATCTTAGTATCCGTAATACGTTTTAATGCTGCTTCTCTGGTAAAATGGGTATTTTGCCCAAACATCTGATGAAGACTAGCCATAATTTCAGTGGTTGTTTCCATGCTCCGATGTTTCTTATGCAGTTCCACAGAAATCAAAGCCAATATATAGCGCTTAGCCATTTTGTTAGCTTCGCACTATTTCTCATAAGGCTCCCTCTGATTTCTATAATCGTATAACGATGGTTCAGGAGGGCAAGGCTGGGTCAACACATATTTGCTTCCCTTAGCAGTGAGAATATAAAATGATTGCATTTCCAATCTAAATAATTTTCGCCAGTGAGTTCATTTTTAACAAGGATAATTAATAATGGGTTGATGGAAGACATTTTCTGAAAAAACAAAATAGACATGCATAAATACTTTGAAATAATATTCACAATAAATGACAAAAATGCAAAAAACCATAAATGCATTTTAATTTATTGTAACGATAATCTAGTACCGCTTTGACAAGCTATCCGTTGGGGAAGTCATGTCTACACTTACTAGACCCAATTATCCATTGGATTATTTACTTTCATGTAGAGACATGATAAATAATTATCGTTTTTTCTTTGGGCCTAAATTTGTTAACAGAGCTTCGTTGGGAAGGTTAATAACAAATTTTAGTTGAGTGTATAACCATTGTTTCAATCTACGTATTTTTCATATCAATAGTCGCCGTTGGGGTGAACAATTGATTGAAAAAATATTTCAATTTTATCTTTGAAGAAGTTCATCAAATAAAATATCTAATATATATACCCTCCGTAGGGAGCATCACCGTATCATGAAGTCGAGGTATATATATAATTTTATTATTGAACTAACAATGGAGCCCGTGGGAAAAATTATCTTGAATTTTCCTTCTCCCACTCAATATTTGAAAATTGGTTTTTCCTTTTTAAAACATACATATTGTTAATTGCATGCTTCCTATAATATTATCTAGATTATATCCAATATTACTAAGCATAGGCAAATTTCAAACAATATAATGAGATTCATTATTAATGAATGACATGTATAATTATGCATAGAGTGGCACTACCTATTCTATATGACATGTTATCATGGCATGTTATCATCCAAAACATAACATATAGAAAAAAATAATTAAATAATCTTAATTCATGGCTTTCCTAATAATGAAAAATACATTAACCCTAAGTCTAATCTTCATTGGGCTTCTTGTCAATGTCCATCTTCCATAGCTTGTCTTTGTTGATGGACTAGGGGAAATTGGGCTTTTAAATTTATAATTGGTCCAATTTTAATTTGGAAAGGAAATAAATAAATAATTAAAATAAAACTTTTGGACCAAAAATAAATTTAATATATTCAATTTTATCTATGCATTTTAATCCATTAAGCCCAATTGAAATTGGGCCTAAAACTAGGATTCATTAAGCCCAAAACTATTTTTGGATTAAAACGCAAAAAATTAAAACATTTCTGCCCGAAGGAAAACTTATGAAACCATAGGGACCTCCATGATAAAAACCATAAAACCCTAAAATAATATTTTTCTTTCTTTCTTCTTCCCCAGCCGCCATCTCCACAAAGCACCAGCTGCTGTTCCCGGTCAACCGCCGCTGTTTAGAGACGCCTGCCGGTCTCCGACACATCTCCGACGAGGAGCCACCATCGCCGCGTCACCGGAAGCCGACCAAACCCGCGCGCAACTTGCTGCTCGTGCAGCGCGACCGCGCGCGCTGGACTGGCTGCCCCTGCACGCGCGCTAGCTGCTGAACTCGCGCGCGCAAGCAGCTGGCTTCGCGTGCGCATTCGTTGCGGGCCTCGTTGCTGTCTGCAGTGCGTGCTTCTTGAAATGCGATTGCAGCGAGTGAATTTTCCAGCGATTTACAAATTTCCGATGCTAATTTTGGCTTACAAAATTCTATAACAGTAAAATAAATCAAGAGGGAAACATGATAATAAAAAACCACCCCTCTTGTTACAGATCCAAACGAAAAATACAGTAGAAAATCTAACCATGAATTAAGACAAACCAAAACATGCTTTATTCATATATTAAACAAATAATATATATCTGAATAAATTGTGCCACTCTAATACATATATTTTAAGATTAATTTCATACGAAATTCTTATATATTAATATGAGGAGGCTCTGATACCAATTGATAGGGAAAAATTAGGTTTTTAAATTTTTTTATAAAACCTTTTAAAGATCGCTCTAATATAATATATAAGAATTTGTAATCTAGAAATCATACCTAAAATAACAATTTGTTCTGATTTAATTCATCTTTAATCCTATATTATACCTAAAATAACAAAATATAAAAATTAAGATAAAATTAATATAATAAAATATAATTTAACCTAAAATTAAGTTAAAGAAGTATTAAAATAATAGATAAATTATGAGCACATCAAATACCCCCAAACTTAACATTTTGCTAGTCCTCGAGTAAAAACTAAAATAAAAGCTACGAAAAGAAAATCCTAAGTAAACCATTTTCGCAGGTGATCGCTATTGCATTTAGTGTATGCATCAAGCCTTTAAACCCCTAGGCGGCCCTAGTGGATGAGTTATAGTCTCACGAGGGTTTCCAGCGATGATACCCACAAACATCATAAAAAATACCTCAAAGATTGCATAAAGTATATAGCTCAAAGAAAATTAAAAATATTGTCAAAGTTATAACTTTAATTCAATGGTCAACCTCATCTCATATTGCATTCTTGTGTTGTGTGTGAATCAATTCAATCAAAACTCATTCTCAAAATTTTCAACATCAATAGCCCTTGTATTGAATAATAAACAAAGTAGGACAAACTAACCTCATCATCTTGATCTTTTTTTTTTTCAATATTTCCATAGTCAGGAGCTTTCACTTTGCCCCTTAAGATAGTCTTATTCTCATGGTAGATTATGCTCTACATACTGATGGTACATAGACCCAAATTACTCAAGGATAACTTCAATCTTAAGGGTTATAGGTAGCTATTTCTGACTATAGTGCCTGGGTACACTTAAGTTGATGGGGAAAAATTAGGTTTTTAAATTTTTTTATAAAACCTTTTGAAGATCGCTCTCATATAATATATAAGAATTTGTAATCTAGAAATCGTACCTTGAAAATCCGATTGGACTTTTTCCGTTGAAGTGATTTAGGCTCCTAGATCACGATCCGCCACCACCACTCCTGTTAGATCACGATCCGTCACCACCACGCTTGTTAGATCACGATCCGTCACCACCACGCTTGTTAGATCACGAACTGTCACCAATGATCTTCCAGGTTATGACTCATGTTCGATCTGCACTTGACGTGTGGGCGCCTTTATCACTACTAAAGCAACTAGCACGATAAAATTTTTCTCTCAACAATAGAGAGAAAAATCTTATTCTCTGATATGTATTAAGTGGCTTCTCTCTTTTTCTTTTGAGAAAATAAGCATTTTATATCTCCCTTTAGTGAAACCCTAGGCTCCAAATAATCAAAACACCAAACTCACGTTACTTGTTTTTTTCTATAGGGGACCCACCATGTAAAATAACATAAGACCCCTTACACATAAGCTACTTAAATGGAGCCTCCCACTAAATGATATAATTAGGCTTTTGACCCAAATAGCTAGTTATCTTGCTTATTAACCCAGTAGTGGTGCAGTCAATTAAATAAGCTAACCCGAGGATCATTTGGGAACATACAATAGTGGCTACAATAATTAGGCCTGTAATTAAACTAGCCCAATTATTTAATTCCAAATCTACTCCACTAAAAGATTGGAACTGACTTCCATAATTGTATGCTCGAATAATAATTCGTCCCAAGCCACATTGATTTCTTTACTGCACAATCCTTTGTACCACATCGTTAATTAAATTGATATCTCAACTGTCCAATCAATTTAATAACATCTTATTCCTTGATCCTTACTGGTTTTCTCTAATGATCATTTTCAACATACTAAATATGTTGACACACTTTGGCCAGAGAATTCTATGATCAAGTGTCGAAAACCCATCAAGAGATGTGTTGTACAAACTCTATATTGTTAATCTATAACTCCAATACTCATAAATGCTCCCACCAAGATACCGGGTAATCTAGACTACAAGTATGTGTCATGCCCATTGGTAACTCAAATGGAATAACAATTACAATCATGAAATCATAATTAACTCAAGATTAAGATTACAGTAAAATCAATGCCTGTGAGATTTAATAAGTTTGACAGTTATTACAAAGTTAATTAAATCTCATATGTGATCCTGTTCAATATAGTCGTACTACATCAATAAATTCATACATGATTAAGATAAATCATTCAATGAATTTATTACAGTCTATACCTAAATAAAGTGCCCAACTTTATTTATCAACTGCGAACTAATTGAGAATGTATGTTTGGTTGAGAACTTGAAACATAACTTAATTAGTATTAGTCAATTATGCGACAAAGGTTATAAAGTTAGCTTTGATAAATTTAGTTGTGCTATTGAGAATTCATGTGATGGCAAGATCTTATTTGTTGGGAATAGATGTGGTAATGTTTATAGAAGGTTAGGACATGCAAATATGGATTTGATTTCAAAAATTTCGAAAGATGATTTAGTTAAAGGTCTTCCGAAAATTATTTTTCAAAAGGATAAGATTTGTGAAGCTTGTCAATTTGGAAAACAAATTAAAACTTCTTTCAAGAATAAAAACCATATTTCTACTTCAAAACCACTTGAACTTCTTCACATAGATCTTTTTGGGCCATCTAGATATGCGAGTCTAAATGGCAAATATTATGCATTTGTGATAGTGGATGATTATTCTAGATATACGTGGGTATTATTCTTAGCCAATAAGGATGATGCTCTTGATGCTTTTAAAGTGCTTTGTAAGAAATTACAAAATGAAAAAGGGCATGGTATTGTATGCATTAGGAGTGATCATGGAGGAGAATTTGAAAATCATGCATTTGAGATTTTTTGCAATAATCTAGGCATTGAGCATCAATTTTCATCACCTAGAACTCCACAATAAAATGGGGTTGTTGAGAGAAAGAATAGGTCTTCAAGAAATGGCTAGGACCATGTTAAATGAAAATACATTACCAAAATATTTTTGGGCCAAAGCCGTCAACATCGCTTGCTATGTTTTAAATCGAGTGTTGATTAGACCTCATCTCTATAAAACTCCCTATGAGCTTTGGAAAGATAGAAAACCCAACATTGGCTATTTCAAAGTTTTTGGATGCAAATGTTTTATTTTAAACACAAAAGATAATCTTGGTAAATTTGATCCAAAATCTGATGTTGGCATCTTTCTTGGGTATTCAAACTCAAGTAAAGCTTATAGAGTTTATAATAAAAGAACTTTAGTTGTGGAGGAGTCCATGCATGTTACGTTTGATGAATCTAACCCCTCCTCTGCGGAGAAAGGAGTTGCTAATGATGATGCAGATGGAGAGTTACAAGAAGAATCATCAAAAGAGAATCAAGAGAATGCACCACAAGAAAATCAAGAGGATAGACAAGAAGAACAAACAAATATGGAGCTGGAGCAACAAGATGGTATTTCTCAAACACTCCCCAAGGAGTGGAGGTATGTCTCTTCTCACCCTAAAGATGTAATTTTAGGAGATCCCTCACGAGGTGTTACAACTAGATCATCACTTAGGAATACTTGTGAGCATAATGCATTCATTTCTCAAATTGAACCCAAATCCTTTGAGGATGCGGAAAATGATGAATCTTGGATTATGGCAATGCAAGAGGAATTAAATCAATTTGAAAGAAACAATGTGTGGGAATTAGTTCCTAAACCGGAACATCAATCCGTCATAGGTACTAAATGGATTTTTAGAAATAAGATGGATGAATCCGGTGTGGTTGTAAGGAATAAAGCTAGATTAGTGGCTCAAGGTTACAACCAAGAAGAAGGAATTGATTTTGATGAAACTTTTGCACCCGTTGCTAGACTAGAATCAATTAGAATGTTGTTGGCATTTGCATGTCATAAAGATTTCATCTTATTTCAAATGGATGTGAAAAGTGCTTTCCTAAATGGGTATATTATGGAAGAAGTGTATGTAAAACAACCCCCTGGTTTTGAAAATGAAAAGTTTCCAAATCACGTTTATAAGTTGCTTAAAACCTTGTATGGATTAAAACAAGCACCTAGAGCATGGTATGATAGACTTAAGAATTTCCTGTTGGAAAATGATTTTTCAATGGGTAAAGCGGATACTACTCTATTTGTTAAGCATAAGAACCAAGATATACTTATTGTTCAAATTTATGTTGATGATATTATTTTTGGTTCTACTAATGAATTGTTGTGTAAAGATTTTTCATCGTGTATGAGCAAAGAATTTGAGATGAGTATGATGGGTGAGTTGAAGTACTTCCTTGGACTTCAAATCAAACAAAACGAGGAAGGAATTTTCATAAATCAAGCCAAGTACGTAAAAGATCTACTCAAACGATTCAGCATTGATGACTCAAAGACCAAAAATACACCAATGAGCACAACAACCAAGCTGGACTGGATAGGAATAGCACTAGTGGTACTTGCTATATTCTAGGACACTCTCTTGTTTCATGGCTTAGCAAGAAACAAAATTCTGTCGCACTTTCAACTACCGAGGCTGAATATATAGCTGCCGGAAGTTGTTGTGCACAAGCACTTTGGATGAAACAAACACTTAGAGATTATGGCATTAATCTTGAACAAATTCCTATTAAGTGTGATAATACTAGTGCTATAAATCTTTCAAAGAATCCCATTCAACACTCTCGAACCAAGCATATAGAAATAAGACATCATTTCTTGAGAGATCATGTTCAAAAGAGAGACATTGCATTAGAGTTTATTTCTACGGAAAAACAACTTGCCGATATTTTTACAAAACCACTTTGCGAAGAACAATTTTCCAAAATTCGGCATGAACTTGGGATGATGAAATTTTCACATTAACATCTTTATTCATGCTATTGAGTCTATTAACATTGATTGATCTATGACTTGATGCTTTAATATCTATGGAATGCTCAATCGTAATATACATGTGATGTGTATGGATATTTGAAAATGTATGAATTAATTGTTGCAATACATATATATATTCATGAATTATGCATTGAACTGGCACTCAAATCATTTTGGATCAATACAATGATCTTGAAATGTATTAATAAGTAGCCAAATATCAAAATACATGTGCGAAATCATAAGTTGTAGAAAACGAATTGCCGTTATTTCAATAAACGGCTAACTGTTTTGGGCAGAACCAATGGAAAGTTTTCTGGGCGCTATCGGTTCGCCGATAACTATCTATCGGCTCGCCGTCCTGATACAAAATTTTGAGGGGACTCCCTGGACCCTATCGGCTCGCCGTTATTTCTATAAACGGCTTGCCGTTTTGATGAAATTTTTTGGAGGACTCTCTGGACTCTGTCGGCTCGCCGTTATCACGCGTTAATTGAACAGTCCTTCGTCTTCCTCCTCATTTTGGTTTCTCTTTCTCTCTCTCTCTCACTCCAACCCGCGACTGCACCAGTTCTCTCCTCTCAAATCCATCCCTTTTCTTGTCATTTTTCACCAAATTGAAGCATTACAAATCATTTTCATCATCTCTAGCACCTTTTAACCGATTAAAATCCTTCTTTTTCTTCAAAATTTGAAAAATCTCATCTTGAAACCCTAGAACCAGCCGAACCTCATTTGTTCAATTTGACCCAAATTTCTTCCTTTTCCAACTACATTTCCACCCACAATCACTCTCTCATCTCTCAAACTTCATTTCCACCGATCTATTTTCCTCCCAACTCATCCATGGCGGAACGACCACAAAGGCGTGCTCGAACCAAGCACACTGCTCCGCGACGTTCTAGTCCCCCCAGGTCTCCCCCTCAAGACTTCGAGAGTCTCCATTTTTTCGATGACACCTCTGCTCAACAATTTCGTGAAAAATTCATGGGTAAACCCGTAACTCCCTCTTTTTCTCTTAACATTTCGGAGTTTTCGGATATTACTGTTTGTGGTCACTCCATTACTCAAATGCTTAGTCATTGGAAGCAAGCATTAAGTATTGAAGAACCAATTTATGAAAATCTAGTTCGAGTCTTTTATTCTAACATAGAATTCCCCTCTACTCGTCGTGACGAGCTTTATACATCTGTAGGAGGAATTCGCATTGCTTTTAATGAACCCGACTTATGTAGTATTCTGGGAATAGCTTATGGAGGGTTAGATCTGTACACCGCTAGGAAAGAACTATCTTTTAGTGAATTCCGTCATGTGGATGGTGTACGGAACATTTGTCGTCGTCGGGATCTTTCCGATGACATCTGCTCTCTGTCCTTTAGGTCTCAACTCCTCCCTTTTCAGATTCGAATACTTCACATTATTCTCCAACACATGGTCACTCCTAGACAGGGTCACACTGATGAGGTAACTAGGCTTGACATTGGTCTATTAGACTCTCTTATCCGTAGACGCCATGTGAGCTTATCCTACACTATTCTGTGTCATATGCTGTCCACTCCTAAAGTCTCCAACCGATCCCTTCCTTATGGCAGCATCATTACTAGGATCCTGAACCACTTTCAAGTTCCTATCGTCGAGCCTGTTTTTCTCGAGACTCGTAAGCTCGGACGAGAAATTATTTCTGCCATCGGATTCTTTAAGAAGCGTGGGAAATGGGAAAAGACCACATCCTCTAAAAACGAAGACACACTGCTTGCACCAGAGGATGATCGTATGTTGAATGACGTCTACTCCGAGGATGAGTTACCTGATTTTCGCCTTGGGGCTAGACCGCGTGTTCCTCGCCGAGCAGCTGCACCAGCAGCACCTGCAGCACCAGAAGCAGCTGCATCTCAGGATGACGAGCCTACCGAGACTGCCGTCCCTCCTGCAGCATCGGTTGTTCCTGAGGATCGCTTCCAGCAGCTTCTCGACAGAGTGGATGCTCTGTCCCAGCAGCAGCAGCTGCTTCGATCTGATTTTGCAACCTTTCGGGAGCAAATTTCATATCAGCAGATGGAGTTACTTGCGGGCCAGCGTCGTTGATAACTCTATGAAATGAGAGTTATCATGGCACTTTTAGACTTAAATCAATACTACTTAGAGAGTAAATTATGTGTTTCTATTGCATTTTTGTTACATTTTGCATAAATAATCATTTTAGTCAGTCTTAATAAGTTTTGCTTGATTTAAAGTAATTTGTGCTCAAATTGTGTGCATAATTATAGGTTTCCAGAAGCTTATAATTCATGGAAGGAATGCTATGCAATAGGCTTGCAAAGCTAAGGAAAGAACATGGCTACAAAAGAGTTGAGACAAATCTGAAACAATGCAGTTGCTGTAGCCGTTGTTGTAGCAACCATTGCTGTAGCTGTTGCTGTAGCAATCCTGGAACAACGATAGAGAAAATTCTGTGCGGGATAACTGCAGAATTGCGATCTGCAGTTTTCTAATCTGACTTATGTGCGCCCTAGGGTTCCGTTTACCCTAATTTTCAACTATAAAAGAAGCACACATCATAAGGAAAATGAGAGCCGTCACCTAAGGAGAAAAACACAAAGAAACAAAAGAAAAACAAGATTCAAGAGAGAGATTAAGGGCTGCACAAGAGGAGAATTTACAGAAATAAATCAAGAACTCAGTCCTTCTTATTCTTCTCTTGCTTTCTCGTTTTCTATTTATTTATAGGGATGTGTTTCATTGCTGAAACTTTGTTTTTTATTTTTCTTTTACAAACTATGAACTAAATTTATTTGTGGTTGAGTGATAAACAATCT
Source organism: Citrus x changshan-huyou (assembly GCA_039657385.1). Classification (NCBI taxonomy): domain Eukaryota; kingdom Viridiplantae; phylum Streptophyta; class Magnoliopsida; order Sapindales; family Rutaceae; genus Citrus; species Citrus x changshan-huyou. The sequence goes on from CM077555.1 coordinate 14,572,124, forward strand.
TGATGGTTTATTGACTAAATATATGTGTTGCTGCATGTTTGCTGTAGCAGTTTGTTTTAATAGTATTTATTTTTATTCATTATTTCGGTTGATCACCCATTTAATGATACAAGTTAGGAGAGAGCAGAAAAAGGGCCTATCTTAGTGGAACATATCAGAACAATACTTGATCTTAAATCGAGTTTCCCGGATTGAGTTTTACTTGAGTCCCAAAGGGCCATGCTTGATTTAAGATTAGTGATAACCTAGACATAGGGATTCACCTTGTAGGGTAAATAGAACCTAAGCGTGTAATGCTATATCTTATGTTGGCATAACAATTTATCACTGTTAGGTTGCATATAGATATAAGATATCCAACATGCGACGGCTGAGGATACATAAAGATTTTGCCCAGTGCTGTAGCAGATGCTGCAGCAACCGAGCCAAACATTAGAAAAATAGTCAATACCATTAAGAGAGTTTATTCACTCAACTACTATATATTCTCATTAGTTTTATCCTTGAGTTTGACGTGATAATTTACTTTGTTGCATTTTATTTATTGCGCTTTTATTTTAATTAGTATAATAGTTTCACCAATTATTTTATTTTATTTTAGCACAAAAATCTGTACTGTTAAGATTGCTGTAGCAAATCTGATAACATCAATCTTTGTGGAGACGATCTTGAATACTCATCATTTTATTACTTGTTGTGTACACTTGCACATTGACACCAATATCATTAGTATTTATACACCAACAGTCGCATTCTCGGCTACTTTGGATATGACCCCGGCAGCTCGTCTTCACAGCCCCCATCTTAGCTTTTCTGCCCCTCTGATATTCGCACAGACATTTCTCATTTCATGTTATTTGCCTTATGCATATGATGTTATTTGTTTTGTGTTTATGCTTCTGATATTTCATGTTGGACATGTGCACTTGATTTATGCTTGAGTTGGCTTTGGTATTATATTGTTTATCTTGCTCATTATGGAAGTGTGTAATTGTTGGTATGAAGGTTGGTTGATACGGTGGCATATTTATATGGAAGTGTTTCTTTTTCACTCTATGTATTCTTGAGGATATACTCATATTTCAGGGGAGATTCTGCCAAAATTTTTCCAAACATAAGTCATTCCTCACGCCTATCTCTTTTTTATGATGAAGGGGGAGATAATCGGTATTGAGATAATTGAGATAATTGGTATTGGCATAAATTATTTATCAAATCAATCTGTCGTGTTTAAAATTTTGTTTGAGATTAAAGTTAAATGAATTTTTTTTTAAGGGAGATTAACAAGTCTTTCAAAATCTCACTTAGGGGGAGCACATATTTAGGGGGAGCAAAATTACACAAGTATTTTCTTGAGAAGTTTGTCATCATCAAAAAGGGGGAGATTGTTAACCTAAATAATTCCTTATTGATTTTGATGATAACAAACATGATTAAAGTTTGATTAATCTTTTAAGAGCTCAACATAATTTTCATCTATTTTTGACAAGTCTAATAAAGTAATGTTTATAAAGATTTGGAGTCAAAACAGTCATCTTGCAAAATAGTTCACTGCAGCAGTTTCTTGTGGAAAGCGGCGATCCGACATGTGTAATAAACGGCTCGCCGATTTCAAGCAGAAATGGAGATTAGTATCTGGACATAAACGGCGAACCGACATGTGTGATAAACGGCTCGCCGATATCAACCAGTAGCCTCTGGACCTAAACGGCGAACCGACATTTGTGATAAACGGCTCGCCGATATCAACCAGTAGCCTCTGGACCTAAACGACGATCCGACATATAGTTAACGGCGATCCGACAATTTGAAAAATCAGCCCAACGGTCATATTGACCAGTCAAACGGCGATCCGACATCTAGCTAACGGCGATCCGACAGTGTGCAGAAAGTCAATAACGGCTAGTTTTCAGCTGCAGCTATAAATAAGCTCATTCAAATTCAAACAAGGATTGATCACAACACGACTACTGAGCTTATACTTGAGAATACAATCTTCATTGAGCTTTAAATACATTCTTGCTTCATCTATTCACATATTGGGTATTATTTTGTAATCTTAAATATTGTGAGAGGCAAAATTAGTTTATAATCTTTTATCTTTGAGTGATTGTAAGTGTTGGGATACACTTGGGTTAAGAGATTGGGATAATCTCTTGTTGTAAAGGTTATTGACACCTTGGAAGTCAAGTGTAAGCATTTGAAGCCTTGGAGGCTTGCTTAGTGGAATCCTCAAGCTCGGAAAGCTTGGAGGCGTGGACGTAGGCAAGGTTGGCCGAACCACGTAAAAATCTCAGTGTTTGAATCTCTCTTCCTTTATCCTTTTTGTTGTGGTTAATTCATTTGTTATTGCTTTGAATTTGTTTCATATTTGCATTGAGTTTTTAATTATAAATTGAATAATTTTTTAGAATTCCAATTCACCCCCCCTCTTGGGTTGCATAACTAGTATTTCAAAGGTAACAATTTTAATTCAAGAGTAGGAGGTGATTTAATAGATAGCAAAGTTATCTTTACTTCCCTGTCTGAAAGGTTTAGAGGTTCAATAACTCTGTTATGTCTGTCAGCTTGCATTTCTCCTATCCAATTTATTTGGTTTGCTGTAACATCCTCTTCTTCGAAGCTTTCAAAGGTGATAGCTTTGATAACTTCTTTACTGCAGTATCTATTTATTCTTTCTGTTACAGCAAAATCCACGACACTCATAAAATTACAATCTTCTGCCTCATCAGGATTCTTCATAGCTTTTAGTACATTGAAGGTGACTTGTTGGTCATTCGCCCTCATGGTTAGCTCTCCTTTCTGCACATCTAGCGGAGTCTTCCCTGTTGCTAGGAAAAGTCTTCCAAGTATAATTGGTACCTCTTTATCAGCCTCAAAGTCTAGTACAATGAAATCCACTGGAAAGATGAATTTATCTACCTTCACTAATACATCTTCGATCTTTCCTTCAGGATATGAATGAGATCTGTCAGCCAATTACAGAGTAACTGTTGTTGGTCTGCACTCTCCTACTCCCAATTGCTTAAATACAGATAATGGCATTAGATTAATGCTGGCTCCCAAGTCACAGAGTGCTCTGCCATTGTACCTAGTCCCAATTGAACATGGTATTGTGAAGCTTCCTGGATCCTTCAATTTTGGTAGAATCTTACTCTGAAGCATGTGACTGCATTGCTATGTAAAAGCAACAGTTTCAAATTCTCCCAACTTTCTTTTTCTTGCCTAGATATCTTTTAGAAATTTCACATAATTAGGCATTTGTTCCAAGGCTTCCACAAAAGGTATGTTGATGTGTAACTGCTTCAGCACTTCCAAAAATTTGTTAAACTATTTGTCATATTTTTGTTTCTGAAATCTCTGTGGGAAAGGAGGTGGATGTCTAAACTACTATACAGTTTCAGGAGGTACAAATTTCTACTCCTTCGATTTATTAAGAGTTGTTACCACTGGTGTTGCAACATCTTCTTCAACATGTATTGAGTGATTTCCTTCCAAGGTTGTTGTAGCTTGACTACTAACACCAGTATCTTGATAACTGGGTTGCTGTAACTCTCTTTCAACTTGAGGTTGTTCTTGTGAGGAATTAAGTTCCAACCTCTTTTTAGCCACATCAACAGGAATATCAACATTCTTTCCAGATCTTAAGTTGATCACTTTACAATGTTCTTTACCCTCTCTTCTTGGATCTTCTGTATTACTGGGTAAACTTCCTTGAGATCTGCTACTCATTGTTGTGGCAAGCTGTCCAATTTGATTTGCCAGGTTTCTCAGAGATACAGCTTGACTTTGCACAATTGCCTCATTCTTCACGATATATTCCTTAATAAGTGTTTCCAATGAACTAATTTGATCATGGCTAGTGTGTTTTTGCCCTTGGTTCTGTTGATGAAAACCAGGTGGCTGAACATGTCTGTTCTGTCCACTGGGTGCTGGAGCATGCTGATTTTGATTGCTCCATGAGAAATTTGGGTGTTGCTTCCATCCAGGGTTGTAAGTACTTGAATATAGGTTGTTCTGGAGCTGTTAGTTGAAGTTACCCACATAGTTTACTGATGCTGGATTTCCTGATAATTGTCAAATACATGCTTCTCTCCACAATACACACAAGATAGTTCAGCAATTTGCTTTACTGCTGCAGGAGCAGTAATCATAGCTTTCACCATGTTAGTCAATGATGTCACTTGAGTTGACAGTGCTGTAATTGCATCTATGTTATGTTCCCTTACTGCTCCTCTTGCTACAATTTGTCTAGTTGATGACCACTTATAGTTATTGTTAGCAATTCTCTCCAAAATTTCATAGGTTTTAGTGTAAGATTTGGATAATAGGGCTCTAGTTGCTGAAGCATCGACCATCAATCTCACACTTGGATTCAACATGTTGTAAAAGGTTTCTAGTTGTATGTAACAAGGAATGCCATGATGAGGACATCTTTTGAGCAACTCTTTAAATCTTTCACAAGCCTCATACAAGCTCTCATCTTCAAGTTGGTGAAAATGGGTGATCTCATTCTGTAATTTTCCATTCTTGGTTGGTGGAAAATATTTCATTAAGAATTTTTCAGCCAAGTCATTCTATGTAGTGATGAAAGAATTCAACCATGCTCTTGCTCAATATCTTAAGGAATAAGAAAAAAGCCTCAGTCTTAAAGCATCTTGTGTTGCTCCAGCAATTTTAAAAGCATCACTCACTTCCAAAAATAACTTAAGATGGAGATAAGGATCTTCAGTGGCAGTCCATTAAATTGACCCACTGTTTGCAGCATTTGAAACATCACTGGTTTAAGTTCAAAGTTGGCAGCTTCCACTTTAGGTCTGACTATTCCAGGATGTACAACTTGAGGAGTTAACACAGCATAATCTCTGATAGCCCTGTCTCTATCATCTGCCATGTAAATGATATTGTTGTTGCTGGTTGTCTCTGATTAATGTGCCCATTTTGCCCTTCTTGAACATTGACAGGTTGTAGTGGCCCGTGAGGATCCAAGTTTCCCAAATCTTGCAAATTATCCATTTCTGAAGCAGTTTTTGAATTTCTTTGCTCTCTTCGCAATCTCCTTACAGTCCTTTCAATCTCAGGATCAAATTGAAATTCAACAAATTTGTCTTTGCACATGCAAGTTTTGATCTGTCAATAAATAGAATGAATTAAATCAAGTTGGCATTGTCAAGATTAGCTTTACAATTCAAAAAACTTGTTGGTTATTTTAACTCAATTGCTATTGATATCAATGTGCAAGTGTACACAATAAGTAATAAAGTGATGAATATTCAAGATCGTCTTCACAGGGACTGTTGTTATTAGAAATGCTACAACAATCATGATAGTGCAAACTTCCTTCTAACTAAAAGAAAATATAAATAAAGTTAATTGACTAATGAAATTAACAACGTAATAAAATAACTGCAGTAATGAAGTAAATTGGTCGGTTTACGCCAAAAAGAATTCAATAAGAATAAGAATAAGGTAGTTGAATGATCAAACTCTCTTTATGAGCTGACTGTTTTGTTCAAACTAACATCAGTTGCTGCAGCAACTCCTATAGCACCGGGCAGAATTAATTTACATCCTCAGCTGTCGCTTGTTGGACTTCTCATACCCTTACGCAACCTAACAATGACCAATTGTTATATCACATAAGATATGGCATTACGAACATACACTCTCTCTAACCTACAACGTAAATCCTTATATCTAGTTCATCACAAATCTTAACTTAAGTGTGACCCTTTTGGGACTCAAGTTAAACTCAATCCAGGAAACTTCAATTAAGATCAAGTATTGCTCTAATAATTTCCACTAAGACATGCCCTTTTATGGCTCTCTCTTAACTTAAACCATTAAATGGGAGGTCAACTGAAATAATGATTGTAATATAAGCTATTAAAACAAAATGCTACAGTAATCTTGCAGCAACTCATAAGAACAGTCAAGAACCCATTTAGATTGTTTGTCACTCAACTACAATCAAATTTAGTTCATAACTTGTAAAAGAAAGACTAACAGCAAAATATCAGCCATGAAATACATCGTCTTAATCAGAGAATAAGTAAGGAAATAAGTAAAAAAGGATGAAAACTAATCTAAATAGTTCTGCAGATTTCTTCAATGGTGCAGACTTGTTCTCTCTTGAATTATGCTTCTTCCTTCTTCTTTTTCTTGATTTCTTTTATGTTAATTCACCGCCTCCCTTTCCATATGATGCGTGCTCCTTTTATAATTAAAAATTAGGGTAAACAGAGGCCTAAGACGCGCATAAATCATATTAGGAAACTGCAGATCGCGATTCTGCAAGTATCCCGCGCGAAATTTTCTCTATCGTTGTTCCAGGATTGCTACAGCAACGACTACAACACTACATTGTTCCAGATTTGTTACAATTCTTTTGTAGCCATGTTCTTTCCTCATTTTTGCAAGCCTATTGCATCAATATTCCTTCCTTGAAACTTGAGCTTCCGAACACCTACAATTATGCACACAATCCAAGCATGAATTATTCTAAATCAAACAAAATTTATTACGATAAAATAAAATGAATGCTTATGCAAAATGAAACAAAAATACAATAGAAACACATCATTTACTCTCTAAATAATATCGATTTAAGTCTAAAAGTGCCCTGATAATTCTCATTTCATAGTATCACTTCTAAATATACATAGTTTAAACTTTTGAAATTAATCAAATTCAACATAGTATGAAAGCCATTTCAGCAACATACCATAAAGAGTATAGTAAATGTGGTGAGAAAACAAAAATCATTTGCAGCTTTTCCATATGCATGCTGCTCTGCAGCATATATTTGTAGAGTTTGAAGTAGGATTTTGTTTAAACTAGATTATGATAAAAACAAGAAGTTTCCACCTTCACAGACAACTCATGGTAACATTCATCTATCACCTCTTTTCTTTGGCATTATATCACCTTTTTACCTTATGGTAATTTATATCACTTCTTTAGAAGTTAATTTGTCTCGTTTGAATTAGATAGAGAGAGCACAAGCAAGAGAGTATAGAAAGTGTGGTAAAAAAAAACAAAAACAAAAAAAAGAAAAATAAGAAGTTTCTACATTCACACTTAGCTTATGATGATATTCATCTGGCATCTCTTTTATTTGGCATTATATCACCATTTTAGTTTAGGGTAATTTACATCACTTTTTTAAAAGTTAATTTATGGCTTGAATTGTGTAGAGAAAGTACAAACAAGAGAGTGTAGCAAGTATGGTGAAAACAAGAAATCATTTGTAGCCTTTCCATATACCTGCTGTGCTGTAACATAGTCATAATTTGTAGAGTTTGAACTAAGTTTTTTGATGTGCTGATAATTTATATATCATTTTAATAATTCCCTAAATTAAATTTATGTCTTTTATTATTTTATTAATTTATCTTTTTTATTTTATTATTGTAGATATATTTTGAGAATAAAAAGAAAATCAATTGCAGTTTAAGGAATAAATCGGCACAAGATTAATGACTTAGGAAAATAAATCTTGAGATACTAATGTAACTAGCAAGTGGAAGACAAAAGGAAATATATTATTTGAATTAAATCGATTGAATTTGGTAGGCATCGCGTACATGCATCTACTTAAAGTTCTCGGCTTGACTTTGTTTTAATCTGTAACACCCCAAATCTAACACATGCGGAGCACGTGAAGAAGGAGATTACTCACAAATCATAATCTTTACTCATAAGTTTCAAACTGAAATACCTCCAATTCTTATTCAAATAAATCCATAAATTCAAACGTCTAATACTAAATAATCTCTCTCGAGGACATAAAAAAATAATAATAAAAGTCTCAAACTCCAAATTACACGTTCATAATAGAAATAACTAAATAGAAACACGAGTCTATTCCTCCTCTTATTCAATGGCAAACGGAAACTGGAAAAATTACTAACTCCAAAGCTAAGCGCACCTCTCAAAAGAAACTTAATCTGCAAAAAGTAATGACGAGGGGTGAGCCGTCAACTCGGTAAGTAAAATCATTCCTAACACACTAGGCCTATCGACACCAAAAATATTGCAAGCCTTCTTTTAATTAAAACATATATCATAATCCATAATTTTCATAAAACGATATATCACGATAACATAAGATAAATTCTTAATAATTCAGAATATTCAAAAGCATATTTACTTGCAAAGCAAATCATGTAATACGTATACAGAAAACACAAGGTTAGCTCATGTCACATAGTGTCACCTATAGTCCCGGTGACCCGGCCAGAAACAGAATCAGAATATCGTGTGCACACTCAGAACATAAACCCAGTACTGGTCCAGACAGATATATCGTATATTACGATCAGAATCAGAATCAGAATCAGAATAACTATGGACAATGAGCCAAAACATTAGGAATCTCATACAATCATCAATAATCGAAATCAATCATGGGTATAAAACATTCGTATCAAATTCATAAAAGTCCATATCAATAATTTAGGCTTGCATAACATTTTAAAGATAAAATCATAAAAGTAGGCATGTAACAAAATAACTTACATATTCAAAAGCATTTATAAAATACTTTGTTAAAAAGAATTTAGCTTTAAAACATTTACATAAAACTAATTTTATTATCAAAATCAAGTAGTATAAAAACATTTATACTTATAATAATAATATCAAAATACTTATACATATCCAGTATACTAGGAATAAAGTTACTTACCTCGACAAATGAACTTGAATTAACCCACCTCTAAGCTTCTAAGAGCCTCAATCACCTTCAACTCCTTAAACAAATACAAGATATGACAATTAATAACTTATTCTAAGAATCTGATTTTCTAATTCATACCCGTACAGGTCTGATTCTCAGAATTTTAACTCTTAATCTAAAACTCAGAATGATATAATATCCTCTGGAACTATTCTGGACATCCATGAGTACCCCATGTAAAATTTACAAGAGGATCCGATATCAAAAACATTTTAAAAACTATTTACTACTCAGCAAACTCGAAACTGTTTTCACATAATCTAAACCAAACAGAACGGGTTCCGTGATTTTTATAAAATAAAATACTAAACAGAAAATTATAAAATTAAAACTGGGAATCCTAAACACATATATTAACCTACATATAAACTTTCAGAATTTTCCGAGTTCATTTGATGGTACAAATAGTCTTGTAAATCCGATCGCAATGCTGGAATCGCAGTTTTCCAGTGCAGTGGTTTCTATTTCGAAAATACATATAAAATTCAAAACGAAATCTAATTCAATGAAATAAAATTTAATCAAGAAGCCCTACATGTCTAGTTCCCAGAAATATAAATTTTATAAGAAAATTCGTTCAGAAAATATAGCTTTAAATTCGAGATACTCATGCTGTCCAGAATTATCCTGTGCTTAATACGTCAAGGATTGATTAACTAAACTCATAATAAATCAAAACCCTAAGCAAAGTCTAAATATATTCTAAACCATGCATCATGATCTACAACCATTAGAATCGTGCCAATATAAACCCTAGTTAGATAGAGTGATTAGAAATCTGTTGAGAACATGGAGAATAACTTACCCGTCGCTTGATTCTCTCCTAAACAAAGGTTTGAATCCTAAGATTTGGGTAAGAGCGTAAAGAGCAGCAGAGAAGAAGAATAAACGTTGTGAACTTAGGGTTATGGAAGGGAAAAAGTATGAATTTATAGGGAGTCTTAAGAAACCCTATTTAATTAGGAAAATAACAATTTTCCCAAAATTATCTCATAAATAACCTCTTAATAAGGGTTATAGGCCACCCATAATTCTCAATGAAAGCCCAATTTCCATAATTTAATATGTATGGGAATTTGTGGCGTTACAATTTCTCCCCTCCTAACAAAAATTTCGTCCTCGAAATTAAAAGGTTACCTTATGCATGGAAGAGTTGAGGATACTTCTCCAACATTTCTGCTTCTCGCTCCCAAGTGGCTTCCTCAATAGAATGATTCATCCATCGTACCTTCACTAGGGGAATAACTCTATTCCTTAATACTTGTTCGTCTCGATCGACAATCTCAATAGGCTGTTCCTCATACGACATGTCTTCATTTATCTGAATCGGTTGATAGTCTAGCACATGTAAAGGGTCTGCAATGTACTTTCTTAACACAGACACATGAAATACATTGTGAAGCCTAGACAGACTTGGTGGTAAAGCTATGCGATAGGCCACCGGACCAATTCTCTCTAAAATCTCAAATGGTCCAATAAATCTAGGGCTAAGCTTTCCTGTCTTCCCGAACCGAAACACCCCTTTCCATGGCGATACTTTCAAGAAAACAAAATCTCCTTTTTCGAATTCCAACTCACGTCTACGACGATCTGCATAACTCTTCTGTCTGCTCTGAGCTGTTTGAAGACGTCCTCTAATCAACTTGATTTTATCAACAGTAATCTGTATTAATTCTGGACCCAAAATTTTTCTTTCACCAACCTCATCCCAGCAAATTGGGGACCTACACTTTCTTCCATATAATACCTCAAATGGTGCCATGCCAATACTCGAATGGAAGCTATTGTTATAAGCAAATTCGATCAACATTAGGTGCTCTTCCCAACCACCACTCAAGTCTAGGACGCAAGCTCGAAGCATATCCTCAAGGGTTTGAATAGTCCTTTCGGATTGCCCATCTGTCTGTGGATGAAAAGCAGTGCTAAATCTCAATTTCGTCCCCAACTCTTTATGTAAGCTAGCCCAAAATCTTGAAGTGAACAGTGGATCTCTATCAGACACTATTGACACTGGAACTCCATGAAGCCTCACTATCTCCTTAATGAACAACTTAGCTAGTTGCCCTACATTGTCTGTACTCTTCCTTGCCAAGAAATGAGCTGATTTCGTCAATCGATCAACAATTACCCAAATGCAATCACATCCCCTCCTAGAACGAGGTAATCCAGAAACGAAATCCATTGTTATGTGTTCCCATTTCCACTGAGGAATAGGAAGCGTTTGTAAAGTTCCTGCTGGTCTTTGATGCTCAATCTTTACTTGTTGGCAGACTAAACACCGAGACACAAAAGCAGCAATATCTCTCTTCATATTCCTCCACCAAAAACTTTGCTTTAGATCACGATACATCTTAGTACTACCAGGATGCATACTGTAAGATGATTCATGAGCTTCTCTTAAGATCTCCGCCTTCAACTCTTCGTCTGCTGGCACGCATAACCTTTGTCCCAACCATAATCCATCCCCATTATCAAGTCTAAATCCGGGCTTATGTCCTTTGCTCACATCTTCACGGATTTTATTGAGTTCTATGTCGTTCTTCTGAGCTACCTTAACTCTATCAATTAGAGTGGGTTGGACTGTCAAATGTGCTAACACGTCTGCTTGCCCATGAGTAACTACCTCAATCCCACATCTCCTCAAGTCTTTTACCAAATGAGATTGCATGGTGATAAGATGAGCCATGCACCCAGATGATTTCCTACTCAAGGCATCTGCTACCACGTTTGCCTTACCTGGATGGTAATTAATAGAACAATCAAAATCCTTTACCAACTCCAACCATCTTCTTTGCCTCAAATTCAATTCCTTTTGAGTAAACAAGTACTTCAAACTCTTATGATCGGTGAAGATCTCACAAGTCTCCCCATACAAATAGTGTCTCCAGATTTTTAGAGCAAATACTATAGCAGCCAATTCCAAATCTTGAGTTGGATAATTTTGCTCATGACTCTTTAACTGCCTAGAAGCATATGCTATAACCTTACCATGCTGCATTAAAACGCAACCCAAACCTTTTCTAGAAGCATCACTGTAAATCACAAAACCTCCACCTTCAGAAGGAAAAGTTAAAATGGGAGCAGTCACCAAATGACTCTTGAGCTCTTGGAAGCTCTTTTCACATGCCTCATCCCAATTGAACTTCACATTCTTCTTAGTCAAATTAGTCAATGGTGCTGCTATGCTAGAAAATCCTTTGACAAAGCGCCTATAATAACCTGCCAATCCTAAGAAACTCCTTACTTCAGTCACACTAGAAGGCCTTTCCTAATTCACAATTACCTCCACTTTGGCTGGATCTGCTGAAATACCATCCTTCGTCAATATATGTCCCAAAAACATCACACGATCAAGCCAAAACTCACATTTCTTAAATTTTCCATACAACTTCTTCTCCCGCAATGTTTCTAATACAATCCTCAAGTGCGTCTCATGCTCCTCCTTATTCTTAGAGTAAATCAATATGTCATCAATAAAGACGATGACAAACTGGTCAAGATAAGGTTGGAAGATCCTATTCATCAAATCCATGAACGCTGCAGGAGCATTAGTTAATCCAAAAGGCATAACTAAGAACTCATAGTGTCCATAACGAGTTCGAAAAGCTGTCTTCGATACATCCCCACTTCTTATTTTCAATTGATGGTAGCCAGATCGTAAATCAATTTTAGAGAATACCGCTGCACCTCGTAATTGATCAAAGAGGTCATCAATTCGGGGAAGAGGGTATTTATTCTTGACGGTAACCATATTCAACTGCCGGTAGTCTATACACAACCTCATTGAACCATCTTTCTTCTTTACGAACAAAACGGGAGCACCCCAAGGCGACACACTAGGACGAATGAAACCCTTATCTAGTAATTCTTGTAGCTGGACCTTTAGTTCTTTTAATTCAATGGGTGCCATCCGATATGGTGCCTTGGATATAGGTGTAGTACCAGGAACTAATTCTATAGTAAACTCAACCTCTCGATCTGGGGGTAGTCCCGGAAGATCTTCAGGAAATACATCAATAAACTCCCTTACAATAGGTATGTCTTCAAGGCACGCCCCATCGGGATGGTCAGCAACTATATACGCTAAAAATCCTTCACACCCCTTCTTTAGCATTTTCATTGCCTTAACCATAGAAATCAAAGCTTTATGACTCTTATGATTCCCTTGAAAATGAAATTCTTCCTCACCAGGTAGGCGAAAAATAATTTCCTTAGCAAAACAATCTATTGAAACATGGTAAGGTCCTAACCAATCCATCCCCAAAATCAAATCAAAATCATGCATCTCTAAAGGTAGGAGATCCACAAGGAATTCTCTATCACACAATCTGATCACACATGACTTATAGACATGATCTATTAACTGGCAATCCCCCATAGGGGTACTAATTGTCACGTGAACATCCAGTGGTGTGATAGGCACATTAGCATAACGGGCAAACACACAAGATACAAATGAATGTGTAGCACCAGGATCAAAAAGAACTTTGGCTTCTCTAGAGAATAAGGACAATGTACCTGATACTACATCATTGGACACCTCAGCATCTTTTTCTGTTAGTGCAAAAACACGCCCTTGCACCCTCGGTTTCTTCCTCTGCCCTTCGTTAGTCTGAGTATTTGTAGTCTCGCTACGTCTCTTTGGGCAATCCATAATCCTATGCCCAGATTCTCCACAAGCAAAACAAGCTCCAGTTTTCCAATGGCATTCACCAGGGTGCCTCCTTTCACAATGTCGACAAATGGGGTAGTTCCTCCGAGCAGTGTCATCAGGAACACCCTTGTTATCCCATTTGTTACCTCCACCATTATACTTCTGGGAGTGAGGACCCTGCCTATAAGAACTTCCATTTTGCGGTCCACCTTGTGGATTCTTCTTATTTCTCTGATCCCTTGTAACTTGGGCTTCAAGAATATCCTTCTCCGCAAGAATTGCTCGGTCCACCAAATCGGCATAATTGTTAATCTTAAGGATGGTCAATCGCCCTTTAATGTTAGGACGTAACCCTTCCAGGAACTTCCTACACTTACTACCTTCATTAGCAACCAAGGTATGAGCAAAACGAGAGAGGGCAGTAAATTGTTCCTCATACTCCGCAACAGACTTTGTTCCTTGAGTCAACCTCAAGAAATCAGCCTCCATCTGATGTCGAACTCGTTCAGGAAAATACTTTTCATGAAAAGCCTCCAAAAATAACTCCCAAGTAATGGGTGCATCTTGCAAGCCAGCCCTTATGAGACGAGATTTGGCATCCCACCAGTGGTCTGCCTCACCCTGAAGGACAAATGAGGCTAATATTACCCTTTGATCATCATTACAACCCATAGCCACAAATATCTTCTCCATCTGTTTTAGCCATGCCTCTGCAACCATGGGATCGGCAGTCCCCTGAAAGGTAGGTGGTCCCAATTTCTTAAATCGTTCTAAGTTCACCATAGCCCCATGATCTCTTGCGCCACCTTGCCTTTCAACTGGCACATTCTCTTGTGCCCCAACTCTGCCTCTAGCCATATCTTGAATTAACTTACTTTGTTGTTCCATCAATCTAAGCATTGCGCGCATCATAGGATTTCCTTCGTTAGCCATCTCGTGCAAGGTTGGGTCAGCGTCGTCAGCGATACCTAAAACATCTCTCGAGCTAGAGGCATGCCTAGCACCTCCCCTACGTGACATCTTTTGACTATAACACGGAGAATAAATAAATAATTAAAAAGGGTAAATAATTCATAGCTAAAGGTCGTGCAAGCGCGCAGAGTACTGAATAAGTAGTATAACTAAGAAAATTTGTTATTGTAAACAAGAGCAATAAGTAGTATAACTAAGATCTTTGACAAGAACTCCTCTTAAGATAAATTGTTCGATCCTGTCAATTTCTGTCCATCTCTTATTCTTAACACTTTTCATACCCATATTGTCCTTCTTTATGTCTACAAAACAAAAGTAATCAATTCCATTAGACAACCTAATGAATCCTCAAAAGAAAGTCTACAGAATCCTAACCTAGTTGCTCTGATACCACAATTGTAACACCCCAAATCTAACACGTGCGGAGCACGTGAAGAAGGAGGTTACTCACAAATCATAATCTTTACTCATAAGTTTCAAACTGAAATTCCTCCAATTCTTATTCAAATAAATCCATAAATCCAAACGTCAAATACTAAATAATCTCTCTCGAGGACATATAAAAATAATAACAAAAGTCTCAAACTCCAAATTACACGTTCATAATAAAAGTAACTAAATAGAAACACAAGTCTATTCCTCCTCTTATTCAATAGCAAACGGAAACTGGAAATCACTAACTCCAAAGCTAAGTGCACCTCTCAAAAGAAACTTAATCTGCAAAAAAGTAATGACGAGGGGTGAGCCGTCAACTCGGTAAGTAAAACCATTCCTAACACACTAGGCCTATCGATACCAAAAATATTGCAAGCCTTCTTTTGTTTAAAGCATATATCATAATCCATAATTTTCATAAAACGATATATCACAATAACATAAGATAAATTCTTAATAATTCAGAATATTCAAAAGCATATTTACTTACGAAGCAAATCATGTAATACGTATACAGAAAACAAACAGGTTAGCTCATGTCACATAGTGTCACCTATAGTCCCGGTGACCCGGCCAGAAACAGAATCAGAATATCGTGTGCACATTCAGAACAGAAACCCAGTACTGGTCCAGACAGATATATCGTATATTACGATCAGAATCAGAATCAGAATCAGAATAACTATGGACAATGAGCCAAAACATTAGGAATCTCATACAATCATCAATAATCGAAATCAATCATGGGTATAAAACATTCGTATCAAATTCATAAAAGTCCATATCAATAATTTAGGCTTGCATAACATTTTAAAGATAAAATCATAAAAGTAGGCATGTAACAAAATAACTTACATATTCAAAAGCATTTATAAAATACTTTGTTAAAAAGAATTTAGCTTTAAAAACATTTACATAAAACTAATTTTATTATCAAAATCAAGTAGTATAAAAACATTTATACTTATAATAATAATATCAAAATACTTATACATATCCAGTATACTAGGAATAAAGTTACTTACCTCGACAAATGAACTTGAATTAACCCACCTCTAAGCTTCTAAGAGCCTCAATCACCTTCAACTCCTTAAACAAATACAAGATATGACAATTAATAACTTATTCTAAGAATCTGATTTTCTAATTCATACCCGTACAGGTCTGATTCTCAGAATTTTAACTCTTAATCTAAAACTCAGAATGATATAATATCCTCTGGAACTATTCTGGACATCCATGAGTACCCCATGTAAAATTTACAAGAGGATCCGATATCAAAAACATTTTAAAAACTATTTACTACTCAGCAAACTCGAAACTGTTTTCACATAATCTAAACCAAACAGAACGGGTTCCGTGATTTTTATAAAATAAAATACTAAACAGAAAATTATAAAATTAAAACTGGGAATCCTAAACACATATATTAACCTACATATAAACTTTCAGAATTTTCCGAGTTCATTTGATGGTACAAATAGTCTTGTAAATCCGATCGCAATGCTGGAATCGCAGTTTTCCAGTGCAGTGGTTTCTATTTCGAAAATACATATAAAATTCAAAACGAAATCTAATTCAATGAAATAAAATTTAATCAAGAAGCCCTACATGTCTAGTTCCCAGAAATATAAATTTTATAAGAAAATTCGTTCAGAAAATATAGCTTTAAATTCGAGATACTCATGCTGTCCAGAATTATCCTGTGCTTAATACGTCAAGGATTGATTAACTAAACTCATAATAAATCAAAACCCTAAACAAGGCCTAAATATATTCTAAACCATGCATTATGATCTACAACCATTAGAATCGTGCCAATATAAACCCGAGCTAGATAGAGTGATTAGAAATCTGTTGAGAACATGGAGAATAACTTACCCGTCGCTTGATTCTCTCCTAAACAAAGGTTTGAATCCTAGGATTTGGGTAAGAGCGTAAAGAGCAGCAGGGAAGAAGAATAAACGTTGTGAATTTAGGGTTATGGGAGAGAAAAAGTATGAATTTATAGGGAGTCTTAAGAAACCCTATTTAATTAGGAAAATAACAATTTTCCCAAAATTATCTCATAAATAACCTCTTAATAAGGGTTATGGGCCACCCATAATTCTCAATGAAAGCCCAATTTCCATAACTTAATATATATGAGAATTTGTGGCGTTACATAATCCTTTGGAGTTAAGGATTTTGGGGCGAAGCATCTATATATATATATATATATATATATATATATATATATATATATATATATATATATATATATATATATATATATATTTATATAAAGTTGGGACTACAAGAGGTGATGTGGCATCACCATTTCTCATCTTTGTATATTCTCTATTATCTAATAAATAGAGAAATTTTCTTTCAGATTTGGCTTTTCATCTTCTCATAATTAATTTGACTGTTATTACACAATCAATATGTAACAGTTCATCAAAAGACTCACTATCTTCTCTAATTGAAACCTTCTTGATCATAAATTAAGCAATAATTTATAAATATTTTTAATCACTCTTCTCCTCTGCCTCACCTTAATTTATAAATAGCAACAAAAAATATGATATCCCACATAAACATAAACACAACATAAAAGAACAAAAAATAGCAATGGCTCTAAAACATGTGTTTTTCATTTTGGCCCTCACTTGCCTGATCATGGCAAATATTGCAAATGCAACCAGCAGGAATGATCGCCTCAACAACAATATGAAACCAGGCTACGATCTTGCAACAAGACTTGAAGTTAGCGGAGGCCTAACGGAGTGCTGGAACGCGTTAATGGAGCTGAAATCATGCTCAAATGAGATTGTTATATTCTTCCTTAATAGCTAGGCTGATATTGGCCCTGACTGTTGCCGCGCTATTGATATCATCACCCGTAATTGCTGGCCTGCAATGCTCACCTCTCTCGGATTCACTGCCGAAGAAGGGAACAGACTGAGAGGCTATTGTGATGCATTTTCTACTCCTTCTCCAAGTGGCCTCGCGGTCAGGGGCGGATGCAATGCAGGACCACTGGGGGCTCGAGCCCCCACTGAAAAAAAAATTGTTTAAAAGAAAATTTAAAATTTAAAATAGCCCCCGTAAAAATCATTATATAACCTTATTCTTTAAAAATTATAAAGTAATAATTTGACTTAAAAAAATAAAGCCCACAGCCCAAAATATTTATAATCCCAAAACTGAACCGTGAGTACCAAACTTGTAATTAGGGATTGTCTCGAAGAAAAGAGGAAGTTGCAAGCAGCAGTTGTATTCTTTATTCTCCAGAATTGCAGTGAAAAACGCAAAAGGAGAAGGAGCCAGGAAGGGGGTGATTTATTAATTGTTGTGGGCTTGAGTGGGTGGGACGTGGGACCCGCTTGCCTTTACATTCAATTTTGCACCAGGTAAAACATGTTCTTTTCTTTTTTTTTTTTTCAAATTAAGTTAAGAATTTCATATTTTATTTTTTGTTCACATGTCAATACATCTCTATATAAATTGTAATTGTTCAAGTGACTAATTCTAGTCTTTACAATTTCTTTTTTTTAGTGATTTTGTTTATAACTATTAGTAAATTAATTTTTTCAATTGTAATTAATTTATTTTTACATAAGTACTCATATATATAATTTTGATACAGATATGGAAAAGTATTTTAAAAGAAAATCAGTGATGCCGCAATTTCCAGAGAGATGAAAGTGGTCCAGAAAAACGAAATAAGTTTGACTTGGAATTGTCAGAACTTCCTTATGATCCTGGACAACGACCTCCAATTTCTTCTTACAATCCTAATGTTCGAGATGAAGTCCGTAGAGCATATTTACAAATGGGTCCTTACCAACCTAGATTCCACAATTTTTGTAAGTCTAAATTTGGGCAACAACAACGACGATTCAATCCTGCTTGGTTCAATAAATATGAAAATTGGTTAGAATATAGCATATCAAAGAATGCTGCATATTGTTTATGTTGTTATCTTTTCAGACCAGAAATTGGTGAGCAAGCAAGTGGTGAGATATTTACAAAAAATGGGTTCTCAAATTGGAAAAAACCAGAAAGACTAGAAGAGCATGTTGGAGGTCCTAATAGTGCTCACAACAAGGCTGTGGGTTATTGTGAAGATTTAATGAAACAAGAGCAGCATGTTCGAACATTTTTCAACAAGCATTCTGATCAAGATCGAAAAGATTATCGAATTCGCTTGTTTGCATCCATTGATGTTGTTCGGCTTCTTTTAGAACAAGGGCTTGCATTTCGTGGTCATGATGAATCTGATAATTCAAGTAACCAAGGAAATTATCTTCGAATTTTGAGATTTCTTGCCGATCACAATGAAGATATCAAAAAAGTTACTTTGAAGAATGCTCCTGGAAACAACATGTTGACTGCACCTTCAATTCAAAAAGATATTGTAAGGGCTTGTTCTATTGAAACAACCAATGCTATTATTAGAGACATAGGTGATGCATTATTTTCTGTTTTAATTGATGAATCACGTGATGCATCTATGAAGGAGCAGATGGCTGTTGTATTGCGATATGTAGATAAGAATGGATCTGTCATTGAGCGTTTTATAGGTCTTAAGCACGTTACTAGTACCACTGCTATCTCGCTCAAGGAAGCTCTTGATCAGTTATTTTCTAAGCATGGATTGAGTATATCTAGGCTGCGCGGGCAAGGTTATGATGGGGCTAGCAACATGCAAGGCGAGTTCAATGGTCTTAGAACACTTATTATGAATGAGAATGAGTGTGCTTATTATATACATTGTTTTGCTCATCAACTACAGTTAGCTATTGTGGCTGTCGCAAAGAAGCACGATCAAGTTAATTCTTTCTTCAATGTAGTTGTTAATGTTGTCAATGCTGTTAGGGCTTCATGTAAACGCCGAGATATTCTTAGAGAGAAGCAATTACTTTCAGTTGTTGAAGCACTTGAAAATGATGACTTACCGAGTGGGCAAGGCCAAAATCAAGAGATTACATTGAAACGTTTTGGTGATACACGTTGGGGCTCACATTATGGTACGTTGCTTCGCATAATCTCTTTGTTTCCACATATAATTAGTGTGCTTGAGATAGTTGCAAAAGATAAGTCAAACTCTAGCGAACAGAGATTTCAAGCAAATTATTTGATAGAGTTTATGCAATCTTTTGATTTTGTGCTTAGTTTATATTTGATGAGGGATATACTTGCACTTTCAAATGAGTTGTCACAAGCACTTCAAAGAAAGGATCAAGATATTCTAAATGCCATAAAATTGGTTGAAATATGCAAGAAAAACTTGCAAATGATGAGAGACAATGGGTGGGATTCTTTGCTTTCTGAGGCTTCTTCTTTTTGTTTGAAGCATGATATTGATGTCCCTAACATGAATGATGTTTTTTTGCCATGGGGTCGATCACGACGTAAGGCTCGAGAGATCTCAAACATGCATTATTTTCGAGTTGAACTATTTTTTGCTGTTTTAGATTTGCAACTTCAAGAGCTAAATAATCGTTTCAATGAGGTGAATATGGAATTGCTTCTGTGTTTGGCATGTCTATGTCCAAATGACGCATTCGCTGCTTTTGATAAGGACAAGTTAGTACGTCTTGCTCAATTTTATCCAAAGGATTTTTCACCAATAGAGCTTATGGCACTTAAGACTCAGCTTCAAATTTACATAATGGATATGCGTTCCAGTACTGAGTTTGCAGGATTGAAGGGAATCAGTGACCTTGCTAAAAGAATGGTTGAGACAAAGAAAGATAAGGTGTATCCGTTAGTTTATTTGTTGGTGACATTAGCATTAGTTCTTCCAGTTTCTACAGCCACAGTAGAGAGAACATTTTCAGCAATGAAATTTGTGAAGAATGAACTTCGGAATCGGATGGGAGATGAATGGATGAATGATAATTTGATTGTTTATGTAGAAAAAGATGTATTTAATAGTATTGATAATGAGTCTATTGCACAATGTTTTCAGAATATGAAATCGCGTAGAGAACAATTGTAAATTGGTTACCAAAAATTTTATATATTTAAGTTTCAATTTTTACATTTTGCTGTTATTTAATTTAGCCCCCGGTAAATTATTTTTCTAAATCCGCCACTGCTCGCGGTGATATATCAGCCTCAGATTTCCAAGGTTTTGGCTTAGACAAGGTGCATCTATGGCACTTCTATTTCCGTGGTGTTAATTTAGCTAATGCAATTTTAAATAATTAAAAAAGTCTTTTTGGTTTTAGCTTTACTTTATTTTTTTCATGTTTTTTTTGGAAGTCTTGCCTCTTAATCGAATAGAATAAATCATTAAAAGTAGAATAAGGAAAAAAAGATAATACTAAATTCTTTTTTCAAAGCTGTGCGAAGCGCGGTTCTATTTCCTAGTTATTATATAAGGACGAGAAACCGAGGGAAAAGAGGCTGTGGAAGAGTAGCAACCACGAGTTTGAGAAGAGGCAACCGAAACATACAAAAGATAAATTTTAAATGGACTTAATTTTTATATTTATAAATAGACATAAATAGTGATAGATTGATTTCGAGTTGTCACTTCAAAATTGAAACGATCCATAACTAGATAATTGTTAAGCTTTCTACGCGAATCAAGATCGAGAAAAGGAAGTTGAACTGTGGTGGATTATGAAATCTTGGCAGCCTCAACCTCTCGAATTCTTGTATTAATTTACTTACCTTTAATTACAGGTAGAGTTACAATTACCTTAAAATATTATATTTGGCTTTCTTAAAAATTGATGGTCCCTGCGAGTTTGACCTCATTATTCTTAATCTATACTCCATTGAACTCGTGTGCTTGCGAGCACATTAAGATTCTTCCAACAATTTTGTTTAAACTAGAGTATGAGAAAAACAAGGAGTTTCTACCTTCGCACTTAGCTTTTGGTGATATTTATCTAACGTCTTTTTTCATTGGCATTATATCAATTTTTAGCTTATTGTAATTTAGATCACTTTTTAGAAGCTAATTTATCTCACTTGAAAATGGATAGAGAGAGTACAAGCAAGAGAATAGATATAGAGTGTGCTGAAAAAACAGAAATCATTTGTTGCGTTTCCATATACCGGCTACCCCGCAACATAGTTATAATTTACAATTTTAACATACATGCATGCCTATATTATACCTATATTTAGAGTTTAAACCAGGATTTTGTTAAACTTAGAATACGAGAAAAACAAGAAGTTTCTACCTTCGCACTTAGCCTATGGTAAAATTCATCTAACATCTCTTTTCTTTGGCATTATACCACTTTTCTATCTCATAATAAGTTATATCACTTTTTTAGAAGTTAATTTATCTCACTTGAACTGGATGGAAAGGGTACAAATAATGGAGTATGGCAAGTGTGTGAAAAAACAGAAATCATTTACAACCTTTTCCATATTCCTGCTGCCCTGCAACCTAGTCATAATTTAATGTTTTCGCATACTTCCATGCGTATATTATACCTATTTGTAGAATTTGAACAAAAGAGTTTTGTTTAAATTAGAGGATGAGAAAAACAAGAAGCTTTTATTTTCGCACCTAACATATGGTAATTATATTCATCTAGCATCTCTTTTCTTTCGCATTATGTTAATTTTTTAGCTTATAATAATTTATATCAGTTTTTTAAAAGCTAATTTATCTCACTTGAACTGGATAGAGAGAGTACAAACAAGAGAGTTTATCAAGTTTGGTTAAGGAAAGAAATCATTTGTAGCCCTTTCATATACCCGCTATCTTGTAACATAGTCATAATTTATAATTTTAGCATACATGCAAGCCCATATTAAACCTATTTGTAGAGTTTGAACCAGGGTTTTGTTTAAATTAGAGTATAACAAACAAGAAGTTTCTACCTTTGCACTTAGCTTATAATAATATTCATCTAGCATCTCTTTTCTTTAACATTATATCACCATTGTAGCTTATCGTAATTTATCATAGTCCTAATTTATATATATATATATATATATATATATATATATATATATTTTTTTTTTTTTTTTTTTTTTTTTTCACTACACTCACTATACTTTCTTGTTAGTACTTTTTCTATCCAACTTAAGCGAGATAAATTAACTTCTACAAATAGGCATAACATAGGGATGCATGCATGCATGCTAAAACTATAAATTATTAGGGCAACATGTATATGAAATGACTGCAAATAATTTCTGTTTTTCGCCAAGCTTGTTATACTCTCTTGTTTATATTCTCTCCATCTGCATCAAGTGAAATAAATTAACTTCTAAAAAATTTTATAGTATGAGAAAAATAAAAAGTTTCTACCTTCGCACTTTGGTGAGAGAAAGCTAAAGTGGTGTACGATGTGGACAATTCAGTTGGCCAAACACACGCCACCTTTTGAAGAATAAAGGCAATTGCTCCGTCTTTATGTACATTAGTGAAGGCAATTTCATCCGCGCCCTATGTAAATTAGTACTATCTCAATCAATGATCTTTCTTGCCTCGTCATCAAAGTGTTCTTGCGATCAAACTGTCTAAAAATTTCTCTTGGGCTAGGGCAAGCAAATTTTGCACAGAATTAGGTAAAATCGAATAAGCTTGGTTAAGAAATTCATATGCTGCATCCGCATTCCACCAATCAGAAGCTTGCATGCAACTATAATCCACAAGTCCTTCTAGAGCTTAGCTGAGCTACCATTTTGGTTGACCTCATTTGTGATTCTTTCCAAAGATTCAAATCACTCGCGGAGACCACTCAATTCAATCATTAAAGATATCTCAATCAGTTTTGTCAACGAATTCGGAGAAAAAGGGAGAATCCACTCTGGATTTGAAGAAGGAAATTAGAAGAAAGACAGAAAACAGGGAGGGCTGAGCGTAAGCAAGCAATGCTAACGGAAGAAAGACTGAAGTAGGCACCGCAGAAAAGAATAATATAAACTCAACAACAACAACAACAAAATATTAAAAAAAGAAAAAGAAAAACTGTAAACAAGAAAGTAATAAAAGTACATTACCTAAACACAGAGAGATTAAGTAATAAAGATATTGAAAAACAGGGAGATTTTGATCGTTTTTTCATGCTTATAATGAGATTTAGTTTATGTAATTAGTTCAACTAGGAAAATCAGTTTGTTTATTTTTCCATTTAAGATGTTAATTAAGTGTTAACCGTCTCAAATAGAATAAATGAATGGGTGGATTTTGGTCTTATTTTATGCATGTATATTGTATTATTGAATCAGTCAAAAACTTTCAACAACTCCTAATTATTAATTAATTGCATATATAAACAAATGTTGTCACGGTGATATTACCATCTTTAAATTTATTTATCCGGAGTCAAAATCATCTTGGTTTAAATAAATAGATCTTTCAGATCAGCTTTGTATCAATGCAATGACCAATTCAATCCAATTAACTACGTACAGGTTACTTAGCTTATTATTGTAATATAAAATCAAGGCTTGTAAAGCACGCTTGCTGAAAAAATCAAGTGACATGAGCCTTTAAAAATCAATGTCAGAAGCGGTTTCATTATCCAGATTTACACAAAATCAAGCCCAAAAGCCATGGCCAAACTTCCCCAAGACATAGTTGCTGATATACTATCAAGGCTACCTGTGAAGTCTCTTTTACGGTTCAAGTGTGTATCCAAGCCATGGTTTTCATTAATCTCTGATTCTCAATTTGCCAAGACCCAACTCAAACAAGCAAAATCCGACTGCAGTGGTAACATTCGTAGAGTCTTACTCACGACGTCTCCACTTCAATCCATTGATTATGAAGCATTTGGATTTGGTGATGGCAGTGACAGTAATATCACAGTGCAGCTGGGTTATCCTGGGGAGAAAGTTCCTGAAGATGATGCTGATATTATAGGATCCTGTAATGGCTTGGTTTGTATAGATTTTGATTCCACCAACATGGTTCTGTGGAACCCGAGTACTCGTGTTTCCAGGGAATTGCCAAGGCCTGCTCCTTTTCCTGAACAAGGTACTTTTTTTGATGGGTTAGGTTATGATACCTCTGGTGATGATTACAAAGTCATTAGAGGTTTCATTTCAACTATTGGAAATGGAAATGTTTCCAGGGAAACTAAAGTTCAGGTTTTTTCCCTGAAAAACAATTCCTGGAAAGAAATTCAGTACTTTCATGCAAGGATTGATATTTACGGATTAGGGGTTCTGTCAAATGGCAAGCTGCATTGGCTTGGAATACTGGAAAATGGTTCGAATAAGAATTATGCAATCGTATCATTCGATCTGACAGAAGAAAGATTCACAGAGGTTGCTTCGTTACCAGAGCATATCGACCAAACTACCTCGGTTGTAAATTTGCGGAATTGGGGAGACCGCATTGTTGTATTTAATGATCAAAGGGACGGTTCTTTTGAGGCATGGGAGATGAAAGAATCATCATGGACTAGATTGTTTAGCATCTCAAGAGACAAATTTCCAGAATACGAATATTATCCAACTCTAATAGGCTTCACAAAAGATGGCAAATTTTTGCTGGGGAGTGATGGAAGGGAATTAGTCTTTTACAGCACAAAAGAAGACACATTTAGATATTTTGAGATATATGATGAGTGGCCTTGGTTTGAAGGTGTCATATATGAAGAAAGCTTAGTTTCACCAATTGTTGATGAAGCAAGCAAGTTCAAATAAGCAGATTCATATGATTCTAATGTAATATGTTGCATCTTCAATAATCAATTTCTTGTTTCTGATAAAATTATTTGTTTAGGAAGTGAATGAATTTGAATGTGGATTTTAAAATTCATTGAATCATTCAACTTGCAACACCTACTAACTACACAATTGCATATAAATAACCGTTCCCGCAGTGATGGGCATCTTTCCAATTTTTTACCCTGAGCCAAGTCATCTCAGTGTCAATAAATAAATCAGCATGTGCGAACTGCCTCTAATGGCTGACTTTTAAAACTTCAGTCCAGCTCAGTTTACGTGGCGATGCACTGACCAATTAATTAACCAAAAACAGATTACTAGTAGGTTTAACATTATAATATCAGAGAAAGCAATGCCATCTCAAAAACCAAAATTCTTGAAAAGTGGTTTCACAGACTCACAGTGTCTATTTTCACACAGAAATAGCAATGAATGCTTAAAGAATCAAGCTGTAAAGCCAGAACCAAACTTCCACAACACATTTTTACTGATATAATAAAGAATCAAGCTGAAAGGCCAGAGCAAAACATCAACAACATATTGTTACTGATATACTATCGAGGCTACCAGTCAAATCTCTAATTCAGTTCAAGTGTGTATACAAGGCATGGTTTTCCTTAATCTTCCATCCTCAATTTTTTCCAAAATCCAACTCAAATTAGCAAAACAGGGCACAACCTGTGTCGATAATAATTTTAAAAGATATGCATAATGCAGCTCACAAGTAGTTCATGCAGATGTACCAAATAAGTTAAAGAGGCAAGTTCATTGTTTTATCCAAGAGTAAAGTAAGCATAAATACATCGTCGCTGTAAGACTAAACGTTCTTAAATCAAATCTGGAGCAAGTGTGAGCTCATAAGGTGCAAGATACCAACCATACTGCTTGTTTAATCTTTTCATCATTTCTTTGAACCGCTACCATGTTCCATGGCACTTCAACTGGTAGCTGCATAACTACAATTGTGCCATTAGTTTGTACCTAGGAAAGTTGCATAAATGACTGAAATCCATGGAACACAAATTCCATTTAACTATACAGTAAATCAACTAAACGGACCTCATGCTCAACTAGAATGTAATTTCCAGTAATATTGGCAAGCCTGCTCTCTTATAACCCCTATAATTGCTTTAAGATGGCAATCCAAACTGCAAGATCACCTATTCACATTTCAAACCTTGAAAAATGAGTTAGTTATGGGTCACCATATCATCATAACGAAGGTACTGCTATTATCAGAAAGAAGTAGACAAAATATAAATAAAATAAGATAATTAGATAAAATCTAAAACCTTCTTCTCTTATGCCGCCATTGCACTTGAAAGTTTTTCTCAACATTCTGAAAACAGGACACCTCAAGCAAAAGTCAACGAAAATGTAGAAATTAGGACCATGATGATGAATTACACCATCTTGACAAGGTGATGGACAGAACACCAATGCATTTTGATGGGGCGAAAGAGTACAAATATCTATGCACACACACAAGCAAACACACATATTTACAGAGAAAGAGAAAGAGAGAGAGAGAGAGAAAGAGTAAAGGAACCAAACTTGGGTTCTAATCAAGTAATATTGCTGGACCAGGGCTTTCCTGTTTATAATTTCATTTCCAAATTTGCAAATTTAACATTCACATCAAAATAACTGATAGTCAAGCTGACACTGGAAATTAAAATACATCAATTGTTCTTCACAGTGTCAAATCCTTCATCAAATTCGAATTCACTGTGTATGCCTGCATGTTGAGTACTTAAACTTGCTTTTCTCTTTGCTATATCTTGCCATGAAAGAGCCTCATCCACAGAAATATCCAGTATCAATCAATCTCAATTTTTACAACTAAGAGTTTTTTTCTTCCTTTGACTTAATAGGGTTAGAAGAAAGAGAAGCCAAAAGAGACATTTTAGAATTCCTATTATTTGAGACATTTTTGACTATTGGATTTCTATCCAAGCCTACCTTTTAATTATTGACCTTCTCTCTTCCCACTTTCCCAAATTTCTCCTTGACATACGAAATTTAAAATCTTACTTTTGACAATATAAAAATACCACAATAATTTCTCTATTATCTCTCTTTAAAATCCGAACTAGCAAAGAGAGGACCAAGTTTCAGTTTTCATTACTTTTCTTCATGTCTCTCTCTTTAGTTTATTCTCCTTCCCAGTCACAGTTTAACAACAAGTCAGAGACACCTTGAACAACCAAATGTAGCAACCAAGTGAGCAACAAGAATCTTAAAAATGAAAAATAGAATATAGAAAGGCAGGAAGAGGAGGATGAAGAGAGAACTGATTTCAATACTATAAATTTTGGGTTCCACATTTTCCCATCAAGGTTTTACATTGGATGTACAGCTAACACATTATCCTCCATTCAAAAATCAGCAAAACTACAAAATTGTAATGCCAGAATAATAAAATAAATTACCTGCCAACAAGGGTGACTTTGGTTGTCCCATAGAAGTCATTCCAAGTCGTGTAGCACATGACATGAAACATCACTTTGACTGAAAGGCCAATTTTTATTTGACTTTTCTTGCTAGCCCCATGAAGCCACCATATCTCATGGTGTAACTCTTCTTCCCTTATTTCCTGGAAATAAGGAATTGCTTTGCACAAATTTGTTTCTTATGAATTACAGTAACAGTTTTCTTGTCCCATATAGATTAGTCTAAATTTAAAAAAAAAAAAATCATGAACTTAAATGTCATCACTGGGAAAGATCAGTTGAAGCCTTCAAATACATTTTCAATATTTTTCTTGATGATGAAAACTTCCCTAACAGATGGTCCAAATCTGTGAGTAACCAATGTTTAGGCATGTGTTTATAAAAATAGTAGTACAATAAGTTAAAAACATTTCACAAAATCACACTCATGAAAATCAAACCCTTCCTTTCCTTCATTCTCATTAGGAAATACATGGAGGGTCCTCTTCTGCTTGCAGATTAAGGCTTCAGAAGCAGTTGTGCTTTCTTAACACTTATTCACTTGTGAACAACAAACTATAGACACAAATCTCTTAATTCATACCCTGAAACCCCCGGAAAGCTAATTCTTTAGGCCATCCAGTCTACCAAACTTGTTTTTTTGAAAGGCTACCAAGCTTAATATAAGACTAAACCACTGGTTTTCTTCTTGTAAATATACCAATCAAACCAATTGTGTTTCGGCTTCTTTCTAAAGAAAATCAAAATAAAAAATCAAAAAGTCAAGCCAACTATGTTCTCAAATATTTTGTTAAGAATTCCCCAACCATCAACAGAGTATGACAAAGATCAAAAACAACACTTACAAAAACCAAGGAGATGATTATCATACATAACTGGCAGAAATCAAAATGGGGGGAGTGTAGTTATCTCAGCCCATAGGAGTAAAGTTGCAGGAAAGTTCAAACAATTTGAAGGAGAAAAATCAGAAGATCAAAAATGAGGGAAAATTTTATAATGTTTTAGCAATTACTATTGAAAAAGAAAACTATAGATGTATCAAAAACACAAAAGAGAGATGATAGTATGGCCGAAAAGTATGCACTCAAAGGAGATGTGTTCCAATGCACTATCCTAAATTTCCCCAAAAAGATAAAACTGCTATGGGTTTTAAAGTAATCTCTTACTATTTATAGGTGAAAAAGGAAACAGACTTATATCATCTTCATAAAAAGGTACTGTGTAGCTGAAGTTTAACTTGGAAAAGTTAGCAGCGCTAACCTCAAACTCAGCAAACATCAAATGCAATAAGCTAAGCTAAAAGCTAAGCTAAAAGCTAACGGCAATTCAGTAGTTGAAGAAAGAATTAAAATCATGTGGTCCATCAACATTTTACTGTTCTCCCTTTTGCCAGCCATGATTTGAACTTATGAAACCAACTGAGCAGCACAGGACGTTTTTGTTACACTAGACGCAAGAGCAAGCAATGGTGAATATGAGGCTAGTATGCCAATGCTGTCCTATTAAAGTGTAAGTGAGCCTTCAACGATATGGGGTAAGTCCTATTCATTTTGTCAGTATCTACAGAACAGTAAGACCATGCTTTATATGAATGATAATAGGCAAATTTAGATGAATCCAGAAAGCTACTTAGATTATGGTTCTCAACTTCATTTCTCTTTAAATTGTTTCCTTGCTTCATGAATGTTGGTCGTAGACTATCTTGCATTTTCGGCAAACTGACATAAATTGACGAGGTAGTGGAGAAAAGAAATAAAATAAAAAAAGAGAATAAAAATACAAAGAAATACATAGATCGTACCACAACATTGTTGAAATGGGGCTTAATTTATATTCAATAAATATAGTTACAACAAATTTTGAAATAAAGAAATCTATAGATCCCTTATTGACACTATTTGAACCAGACATGTCAATGTACAAACATATCTAATTTAAAGTACAATAAGAAGGTTGAAAAATTGTCTGACCTTTACACTTCTCCAAACCACTGTTAACACTCCTGCACAACTGTTCATTATTATAGCTGATCAAGCAGATGAAAGCATCACAAGAACAAGGTCATCCATCAACAATGAATTGATCATCTTGATTATCTCCCTCAACCCTAGTATCTCCATGAACCATTCCATTCACATGGTGTAAATTCTGCATCATTTGCGAAAGATAATGGGTACTAGCACCAGTATGGTCAGAGAGCCCAGTAGGATGACCAGTCCACTGGGAAACAATCCCAAGCAACTGGCTAGTAAGGTTTTGCTGCTCATGAAGAATACGGGCCTGCATCTGACCCATTTCTGTCCTGTGCTGACTCAATATTCCATCAATCCTCTTATTCCATTCTGACCTCCGCCTATTAATCCTTTCCTCCCACTCCCTCTCCTGAATCAACTCTTCATCTCTTCTTCTTCTTTCCCTCTCTTCGCTCTCCTTCTCCATAGATTCCCATTCCTGTATCCTCTGCCTCCTTAAATGCTCCTTAGCTTTATCCCTCTCTTCCCTCTCCTTCTCCCTCTCTTCCAACTTCCTTTGCCATTCCTGCTCAAGTTTTATCCGAAAATTTTCCCTCCTCTGCCTCTCCCTTTCTCTCTCCGCTTCACGTTGCTCAAAGCGAGCCTCCATTTCCTTCAACTGTCCCAACTGATTTGCAAGAAATCCCAATGTCTTCTTCTCCAACCCCTTCAACAACTTCCTCTTCTTCTTCAAGTTAGACCCATTATGCTCTCCTTCATCATATGCGAACCCATTATCCCCATCCTCCCTAACCCTTTCATGATGACCATTAAAATTATCCTCCCCCTCATCACCATCATAGTCAAAACCCAAACCCATCATCCCATTCTCTCCACCATCAATTGTGGTAAAATCCCCATCTCCCGAATGACCCATTTGCCCAAAATCCGCAATCTCCATCCCCGTACGCACCCCCACAAACCCACCACCATTTTCCCTATCCTCATTAACAACTGCCATTAAATCACTGCCATTACTAATATTACTATTATACGATGCCGGTACATCTCCAAAAACCTCCTTATACCTTAAAAAGTTAGACCAATGAGTAAGGCCCTCAGCCCAATCGAACTCATCCCCGTTACACTCCCCACCAACTGAATTGTCCACAGACAATTCAGGTTTCTTGATCTTCTGTTTAACTAACAAATACTGGTGCCTCATATTCTGCACCTTGGTGGAAACATCCTTCCATGACCAGTGCCAAGGAAACGCGATAGAATCGCGAACATGGTGCATGGAATTCACATACAGAGCAATTGGTTTATACTTCTTCTCGCGGGTTTTCATCTTCGCGAGAGTCCCATCAGCGACCATCTCACCATACTTGTTTATTAGGGTTTTCTCTTCAGCCTCAGTCCATTTCTTTCTTCTTGAAGTCACCATTGTTTTACAATCCCAATACTTGCACAAATAAAATAACAAATACCAACTTCTTCTTTGAAAATAATTTCAATATTATTATTTCTATTATTATTATTAATATCACATACTAAGTTATATGGCATCGAAGAGAAACTCAGAACCCGAAAACAAACCGAACCCAGATCGGAAAAGCATCAAAATTGATAAACAAAAGAAAGTAAAAATCCTTACCTTGACCTTGAGATTTACAGGCCGTTATGAAAATTCAAGCTTCGATGGAATTTTTGGTTTGTTGAGCACTTGTTGGAGGTAGATTTTCTGGGGAAAATCGATGAGAAAGTGAGAGAATCTAAGAGAAAATGATACCTGGGTAGTTCAGTTAAAGTGAATTCGAACAGTGTTTTCCTCTTTTTGTTACAAAAGTAGGCTAAAACGCAGCGTTTTATTTTCTGCCGTTAAAGAGCATGTGGGTGAAACTAAAAAGGTGGCAGAAAATAATTGGGTAACGGGTAGTTGGGGTTCTTTGCCTTGTAATCTAGTGACTTGTGTGGTTAGCGCAGAGAATAAAATTGCTCACGGTACACGTGGACTTGTTCGAGTGGAGGCAAAAGTTAAAAGCGTGTTCATGGAGCTCCTTTGACTTTTTTCTAACTTTTGACATCATCAAGATTAATGTCTTCACCCATTCTCTTTTTTTTTTTGTTTAATTCAAATCAGAGTGTAGATTACTACTAGCCCTAAAAGTACGTGGCACAATCTCGCATTTTCTGCTTCTATAATTTTTTAATATATGAAAAAAAAAGTAAAAACAAAATCAGAAAAAAATAGAGAATAGATTATATATAGAGAGGGAGTACTTTTTTACTAAAGATGCACACTAAAACATAAAAAACATAAATTTTAATATATTAAAAATTATATTTTTTTATCTATTAATATATTGGAATATGTGTTTTTATATATGTTAATGACATATTCACTTCATTAAAATAAAAATATCATCATTGCTCATAAACAAAGAAAAGGTTAAATGTAGTTTACTGATGACAACTCTTCGATGATTAAGACAGTCAACGAACATTTTATAAGAAAGAGGTTTCGAAACCTTTGTCAAAATAATCTCTTAAAATATCACTTGGAATTTGGAAAGTAAAGAATTATTATAAAAAAATAAATCAAATTAAAGGATTATTTAGTTATTAACAATTTTGTTTTCCCCTATTAATGGATTTCTTCAACAAATAAAATAAAATAATAGAGAAATTTTTACGTGAGAAGAATATTTTAACATGTATTGAAGATTTTTATAATTGTTATCCTCGGCAATAAAATAATCTAGTACAATCTAATACAGTACAACGCATTTTATCACACCCTCCACACACACACACACACACACACACACCCCCCCCCCCCCCCCCCCCCCCCCCCCCCCCCAAAAAATCACCAATTTAAAGCACCACAGGTTGATTAAGAAAAAAAAAAGACAAAAACACACAAAATTATACTGTCTCTTACCACTTATTATCTTTTTTTTAAAAATTAAAATGTAAACCTGAATTGAATTCTTGTATCCGCACCTATTAATTTTTCTAAAAATAAAATTGAATGACCATTTAGAAACAAAAGTAGGGGTGTTCAGAATCCAATCTAATGTACTCAATTCGTTTAATCCGTAAAAATTCAATATGTTGATTGTTGGATTGGATTGGATTGAAAATTTGATAATCCGCAATCAGTGGATTGGATATGAATTTACTTCTGTAAATCCGCAAAAATCAGTGAATCCAAAAAAAAAAGTATTTGTTTAATTAAAAAATAAAATTTGTAAATATGACATTAGTACTTACTAGTAAATAAATAAGTTGAAATATAATTATATTAACACTAAATTATATCTTATCCGATAATAATATAAAATACTAAATAATTAAATAAACAAATAAATCTTCCTAAATAGTTAATTTTCATGTACTAATCTAAACGAACGAGTTTTTTTTTGTTTTGGTGTGTTATATTTTAAAATTTTAAATGTATTTTTTAACTTTATTTAAATAATTTATTTATTTAAATTTGATCGGTAATAACATTATTTTTATATTAAATTTTTTATTTAGTTAATTCGTGGATTGGATATAATAAAAAAATTT
Organism: Citrus x changshan-huyou; assembly: GCA_039657385.1. Taxonomy (NCBI): domain Eukaryota; kingdom Viridiplantae; phylum Streptophyta; class Magnoliopsida; order Sapindales; family Rutaceae; genus Citrus; species Citrus x changshan-huyou. The sequence continues at coordinate 14,605,550 of CM077555.1, forward strand.
CGGTCTGCAAACCAATCTGCAAAATGGTGGATTGGATATCGAGTCAAATCCGCATCTGATCCGCAGATGTATTAATTGAATTTGGGTTAAATTTCACCAATCCGTAGATTGAATTGGATTGGATTGAAAATTTATAATCCGTAAAATCCGATCCGTTAACACCCTACACAAAAGCAAGTACATGCAAACACAATAAGTTTGCCAACAAACACCAAGTTTGTGTAAAATTTCCTGTTAAAACAACCATCTTTGTCCATAATATATATGTATACACATACTATCAACGTGCGAAAAAGATGATGAAGGGAAAAAAAAGAATCTAAATCTGTCAGAATTCCTATGTATCTTCTGATAAGTTGTGCCCCATGCTTTCTCATCAAGAAACATTCCTCTTTTAACTAATAAACTTTTCCTGAATTCTTTCACTCACAAAGGTTTCTTTGAATCTTGAAACTGGTATTCTCCGGGAGGACGAAAATGCAAAAATTCTTTCATTCTTCCATACACTTTGATATGTCTATCAACAACTTGAGTTTTGATTAGTGTTTTGGTTTGTAAAGACCGGGGAATTGCTGCTTGGACCGTCCCCCATGTCTTTTGTTTTGTGGAGAAGAAATGTCCCAGATAGGATTGTGACAAAGCCACACAATTCTGTCACTATCTGTGATGTATTTTGTGAGTCCCAGTCCTGTTGTAATTAGAAAGAAAACAAATTTTAAAAAATGCAGAAATTTTACCTATTAGTAACTGAAAAAACTTAATTATAGTATTATGATGGTAAAGAAAAAGTAACATTTCAAGCATGTCACAAACTTGGTTTAATTCAATACCTTGAACATGATTATGCTAGCAACGATGGTGAGAGTTGTGAACATGACATAGTAGACTGGAGATATAACAGCCGTATTGAAAGTGTCCAGAGCCTGCAAATACATGGCGCTACTCGTAAAGAAAATGTAACCTTTTCATTGCAAATAGCAATTTGTAAAATAGAAATCATCAAAAAAATATTGTAATTATGTGGCAAAAATCATATCATATTACAGTAATCTTTTACTCATCATGCAATTGTAAACAAATTCTCTAAAGAACTATGATTTAAAGGCTTACAGTTTGCACCATGTATGAGAACTTGACAAGGTTAAACATGTTTCTGCCCCAAAATCAAATAACAGCAAGGACTTATAATTCACTCTGCAAGATGGATAGTTGAATTTTGGCGTTTAAAGGGAAATATTTACCACCGAAAGAGAAGTTTTTTTTTAAAAAAGGAATAATCCGTGGTTAGAGGAAAGGTGAAAACTGAATCATATCAGTTTTATTTTTTTATCCTCATTGTTACCAGGCCAAAAGCAGATTCTGATGATTAATCAATCAAGGTGGTGAGCTTGTTTCATCTATCTATTTTCAGTGAATAAGTACTTTTGGTTTTGTGTTGAGATACCCTCTCTGCTTGAAAATTTACAGGTTCCAGTCATGTCTTAAAAATCATCTCCTTTTAGAAGATTTGTAAGAAAATTCAACCTTCTTCAGTAATATTGTCGGATATTTGAAGGCTAAGAAAATAAAAGTTTGCAAACAGTTATGTATAGAAATGAGTTAAGGAGAAAGAATAAGGTCACCTCTAAAAGCCACTGAATTTACCATAAAAATTCAATGCAAAAGATTATATTTCCAAGATAAATATTCACCAGAATGCAATTTTAATTCATAGAAGAAACTTCCATCTCACAAGTTATGCATAGGGATTTCTGTGAGTTATATACTAAATTTTAACTTGGCTGAACCGACATTCTTGATTCAGTGACTACAATTGTCCTATATAATCCACTAACTTCAACCATTAAAATGTATAAGTTCAGTTGTCTTTGGAAAAAGAGCTTTAGCAAAAAAAAGTCAAAAGAGATGGAGAGAATTTTCACAAATTTACCTTGTTCAAGTAGTTTATTTGCAAAAGACAGGTAAAGATCACTACCACAGTGAAAATCCATGTCTGGTAGTAGACAAATTGATTATGTCCTGAAAAACTTAGCTTCAAGGCTATACCTAATGCTTTCACACTCATCACCTGCATTTAAATAATGGTATTAGACTCACTGGAGAATCAAACTTTGTCGTAGCATAAACAAGTTTCAAAGATGATGAGCAGACCGTAATAGAGCCCATAGCTGAGCAAATTCCAACATATACTATCAAATGGCTGTTCCCGTGAGTTGGCACAAACTTAAAAATTAGGACACCCACCACAACCAAAACTATGCCACCATAGACAAGGAAACCTGAAAAAAATGAACATTTGTGTAAACTGTTGGACAATGCAACTAATCCTTCCCTTAAGCAATTGAAATTAGCCCTGACTAATAATAAAACGAATATATCAGGCTGCTAAAATGATCAAATTTTGTTTTACTTCTTAAATACCTGGCTGTGTAGCTAGGTGCCACAGTTCCTTAACAGAATGAATAGTTCTCTCATGTGGAGCATGTAAAACTATACTTACGGAGCCCACCACACACAGAGCACATCCTAGCATACCAAATATATGCAGTTTCTCCTGCAGAATAAAATGAGCTAGCACTGCACTGCATAATAATGATCTCATCAGAAACTAATACACAAAAATAGGTCCACTTAATAATGTAAACACAGCCATCCATTTTAGTCTAGTGTCTACCTATTATATATGTATGTAGAAATAAACATACATGTATGTGGACTAATAAATTTAAAAGGAACAAGCAAAAGAAACAAAATTTTCTCTTGAATTTGCTACTTCAATCAATGTTGATACGATCATCATTACCTGAATATGATACTTAACGCTCCCAAAGGAGTTACAAGAATTGCAGGTGCAAATGCATAGGCAGCAAAATTAGCTATCTCCCCAACAATCACTACAAAAACAGAATAATTCAGATTAAAAGATATTGAAAAGAAGCAATCATCAGAAGATTTTAGATGACAGAGGAGATATGATAGCTAGTTAATAGACCCTTTCTAGCAAACAAAAAACATAAAAGAGGAAGCAAACTTGTGTAGGTGTGCGCACGTGCGTGGGTATATCAATCTTTCCACAATATATTCGCATGATTTTAAAAGGGTTATGTTCTTATCCTCTGACAACTGAAACTACCAAATGGGTTTATTATTAAAACTATTTTACCACAATCCACTTCTAATGAGATTTTAACATTTCTGAAGTAATATCTTCAATGAAGTTGGATATGTCATCAAATTATAAAATTACAAATTCTCTTCATGTTCATAATTTCTGCAAATCTCAGCATATTTCAGGCTTCCAGTTTGTTATTCCTAAAAACCAAAGTTCATTCCACAAGTCATTCAGATAAACTATTGTGTTATGTCCACCATGAACCATGCTCAAACCAGCATTCTTTTATTATATCGGTAATGGAAGCGCTCACAAAAATGTTTACCATACTGCCAACAAACACAAAGACGCAGGATAGTGACTTTATGTTCGAATGAGTCACTGAAAAAACTATGGTAGAACACTAGAACATGTGAATGAATAAATCACTGTTCCAACATATGTTAATAGTACTTCTACATTCACCGGCATGCAGTTGTGTTCATATTCGCAGTTTGTTAATTCCTAATGACAACAAATTTTATTTGAAGTTAATCAGGTAATAGAATTCAGGTACTTGATAAAACTTTTCACCGGTATCTAATAGTGCATACACAAACTTTGTCAATCATAACACACATATAAATTCCCCATAGTAAAAGAAAAGGATAAAAACTAACCAGGAAGCAAAGCAAAACAATTCATTTACTCATAGTTCCATTGAAACCAAAAGAGCTAATAAGAATGTTAAACTTACTAGTTATCATCCCAGCCCACCACCAAGGTTCATACAAGTATGAATATCCTCCAGAACCTGATCAAATTAAATTACAAGCAACAAAATACTTAAGAACACCAATTCAATAATCAAATATTAATTAATTGATCAAAAAAATTATGGGGATATAAAATGAAATGAAATTCACCTGCTCTTGTTCCAGTAGTCCCAGCTTTTTTGAGGCCTTTCTTCTTAATAATAAAACTGGAGCCAATAAAAATGCTTGATGATACAGCCAAAACAAACCCATGAACGTTGTCTGATGATATCCCCATTGACCAAATAAACTCACCAATTATCAAATTCTCTTTTTGTGTTTTTGTTTTTTTTTTTTCTTTGCAGATGCCAAGATTATCAACCCCAAATCCCTGCTCCATTGAATCCATCAAATTCAATTCAAAACACTATACACACATCACATTCATAATTATTAATATTCATTCATGCATGACAAAGAATTAATTGTACCTTTCTTGACAAACTGCAAAGGGGAAAATTGGGAATATTAATATCCCATATTGTGTGTCATATCATGTCAAAATATGATCATGTAGGGAGTTTTGATGATGGCTTTTCTTTTCTTTTTCTTTTTTTAAATTTTTGGAAGGAATGTTTTTGAGTCTTTGAGATGTTGATTTGTGTGATGGATGTTTTGGTTCTTGGGTTTGAGCCTAAAAATGGTAAGAAAATTTATCTGAGAAAGTGTTGTTGTTACTGCTGTCGTAGATGTTTTTCAGTTGTTTTGTTCAAAGTTTTGAGAAATGGGAAACTGAAGACCGTTACGTTCAACGTCGATAAAACACAGCCACAATTTATGATATAATCTCCGAGTCCCGCGCTCTCTATAATCTATGACCCCATGGCTCTTATGTAATGACATGAACATGCTTTGCTTAAATGGGCTTTTTCTTTCCAGTTTTGTCCTCGTTTATATTTTTGCATGTGAAAGTAAATTTTGAATTATCCTCACATAAATCTCATAAATTGAATATTTTTAAATTGTTCCCTCAATTGATTATTTTTAAATTATTCCCTTAATTAATTATTTTTAAATTTTTCTCTTAACTTTTAAAAACTTTAATTTTTTTAATCTTTTTAATAAAAATAAAGGATAAATCAAAAATTTTAAAAACAATTTAAATACAATCAATTCACAGAAAAGATCATCCAAAATTAATCCTATCCATCAATATATTGAACTGGACTTATCTGAAGGGTTTGAAGTCCAACCCAAAGACTAAAATATTAAAATACCAATAAATAAACTTCCACCCATCGGAACACTTTGTTGAGAAATGGGGAGACCATTAAAGACGTTTCAATAGGCTTGGACTTTTGCCTACGGGGTGTGTCTCCAGACGCTACAAATTCAGAGCAACAGAAATATGAAGACTATAGTTAGGGTAATTTGGGGAAAAAATCAACAGCAATCTTTGAATGCAGTTTTATTCAGGCCTATATTAATGCAAACGGTATATTGCTTACTTGATTGCTTAAACGTATGCGTTATAGAATAAATACTTTTTTCCCATCTCATTAATGCCTTAACTTACAATGTATCGAAGAAGAATCTCAACACCAGATTCCATCATATCTCCATGACCACGTGGCCATGTCTACACAGCATTAAGATAAAAGGTTACACGTACATTTTCAACACAAAGTACAATTATCCCTACAAAATTGATTCTCAATCATGAGAATATAACGAACGATCGCTTGTACGTTCTAACGTAACCATCTCCCCATTCTCATTGTCATAATCTTCCTCTTCTTGTTGGCACGATGCTTGGCAGCAACTCTCAACTTCCTCTTGGCATTCCGCATTGGGTTGACTACTGCCATACGCTTGTCCTCTTGTTTCCTCTTATCCCTTTTTGCCTTGAGATTCTTTCTGATCTCATTATAGACCTGTACAAAAATCTGGCCGCCTAATGTATCCCGTATGCTATCACTTACTTCTTTTGCTAATTGCTTTAGATCATCTGAAAAATGCAACGACAGCAGCTTGTGGATAAGGAACATTGAATGATCATGATATTACAAATACTATTTAGTACATATTTTACAAGAAATTCAGTTTTGTTCTGCATTTCATGAAAATTTCCTCACATGATTGACAACATAGGTCAAAGAGCATATCATATAAACTAGTACTCTCAGATGGGAACGACAAAACTCACCAGGGATATTCTTCCCCGCAAATCCTTCACAAACTTTATACAATGATGGCAGCATATGAACCACGTAGCGCTGCAAGTAGTCCTGACTAATTTTTGATGAAATGAGCCTAAAAGTGTTGAAGATGATTTTCATCTACATGAAACATTTAAAATTACAGTAACAGTTAGTATTTTAATCAACACAAGAAGCGAAGAATAAAAATATACATATAAAAAAAAAAAAAAATTAATTGTAACATGCTGAAAAATTCTCTACCATCCTCCACATATAAAAAATTCAAATGCAACAGACTCCAGCAGACCAACCTGAATAGTAGCATCCTTTTGAAGAGCAATCTTTCCCATCTTTTTGAGCAAATTGGAGACGAGCAAATACTGGAAATCACCAGAGGCAAGACAATCATTTTGGTCACCTGCTCCAGAGATAATAGATAGAAACAATCCTCTTCCTTTTCTCAAGTCAAGCAACTGAAAAGCTCTAAGAAATAGACCCTGCTCATGTTGTCCAAGGTTAGACCAGAAGTTTTGAAAATCTGCACATTCCATATATCCTCTGAAAGAATGCATATTACGGATTGCAGACACAAGATTCTCGGTAATATGGTTGCTGAAAGCATCATCAAAAGAATCTTGGGTCTCTAGCTGACAGCATAGTGAAACAGCTATCATAAAGACTCTACTTGGCTTAATCAGGAAGAAATCTCCAAATGACTTCTCCCCGTCTTCCCTGCGAGCTTCAGTAACAGCAGCAAAATACATGGCTATAAGGCGATTTGATATATTACGCAACCATGTATGGGGGTGCAACAACAACTCACAAATTGCTTCCCATAAATTCTGAAAATGAGGCAAAAGAAAGTAAAACTATTAATAAAAATTGGGGAGCAAAAAGCCAACAGCTGTAATTAACAGTAAATCAGGGCCACTTAGGATGGCAAAATTGCACATCATCAGAAACAGGCAAACAAAACTTGAAACTCACTAAAGCGCAACTAAAATGGACAAAGTGGACAGAAGAAGAGCAAGATAAATTTCAACAGCACAATTTAGATGCATGTGCATCAGAATGTTCAGCAATTGAACTTCTAATTCAGCAGTATTCTCCAGCTCTATACATTGATGTTTATATATGTTCGCAGCTGAGTAATTTCCATAATTTATATTTATAAAGAAATTTATTTAAAAAACACTGTTCATGCTCGAGATTTGCAATTTTGTTCACATTTTTACACACAAAAAGCAATCTACAATCCAAACCAATTTATCACAAGCACTGTCATTCTAATTACTGTCATATGATCTTGCTTCCATTCCACACTTCCACTGCACAATCAACATTCTACAAAATCTAACATTGAGCACAAAAGAAATTCTTAAAATATCTTCTTAACAGGAAGACAATGGTTACCTCCAGACGCGCATCCAGCAAAATATCAGGGAAGTGACAGAGGATCTTCTCCAACAGAACTAGTGAATAGTACGCATCTTTCCAGAAGGGAATGGTGGTCTCATCAGGAAGATCCAGTTGCTGTTCCACAATATTTTTAGTGGACTGTAAAATGCTTATTGCCTCTTGCAATACAATATCAATATGCTCCTGAAAGTCTTTCTTCATAACTTCAACCAGCAATCCCAAGACCTGTACAATGCATCAAACGGCCATCAGAATAGGAACATGCCCAAACAACATACATAGAGCTGACAAGGATAGCCATTTAACCACCAATTCTGTTAAATTCCAGTGACACCTTATGATCTCAAAACTAACAGTACTTCTCAGATAACCATACACTTGATGACAACATAGTTTGGAAGACTGGAATATAATCCAGGTAACAGAGATGCTGGGATACCGATCAGTCAACATAAACACATGGTAAGTAGGAAACTAATAAATATTCAGCCAAATGGTTAGCAGACAGCAACCATTGTAGAAGCTAAAGCAACCAAAGATTACTCTCCTTGGAACCAAAAGGTCTTCATAGCCTACATATAACCATTGGCATTGATATTTGGTTTCTGTAATAGTTAATACATCTAACTAAGTTACAGACATATCATATCAGAAGTTTTAACAATGGTGATGGTCATGAGTAAACTAGATTGAAGCACCTAATTCGACTAAGATTTTGAATAAAATCTTCAACTTATAAAAGATACTTCTAAATTTTTAATGAAATGGAAGACAAGTCAAGGCCTTATAACATTTGAGTGAAAAAAAAAATTATTATAGAGAACACATCGTACTCTACATATAGATATATCTCCTCAACAAACAAGAAAGGACATCAGATTAAAATTTACAATTGAGAGTACAGTTTACAGTGAGAAACCTTTACCTGTGCACCAGCACTCTGGAGTTGCTGCATTCCGTCTAAATACCAAGATAGACTGTACTCCAGTATGGAATATAGCGAATGTGGACTTATGCGTCCAACAAGCAGTTTTAGAGCTACACCAATCATTAACCGGACTGTATTATCAGGGTCATTAACCAAACGGAACACCAAATGGAGAAATAACGTGTTAGATTGCTCATCCAATTTAGTTTGTGGAAATTTCTTTATAATTACATGTAGCATTTCAAGCACGGCTTCCCTTCCACTTGGATGCTTATAACTGCAACAATAATGAAGCTGTTTTAGGGGGGGGGGGAAAGTTAAAATATAAACAAATAGAAATCTTCACTATTAAAGACATGCCTCAGATTTGCCAGCAGAAAATCCAAATGTTGTTGCAACCGTTTATCTGAAAGTTGATAATCAAGCAAGAATTGCAACAAAATATGGCTGCATTTCTTGCGAATTGATTCTTCTTGACTTGTTACCATCAGCTCTGCAACTTGAATTACAACATCATATATCTCAGGAACGACTAGCTTGCGATTAACAATCGCCTTTAGAAGTGAAAGAGCTACATCAGAGGGATTCCTTTCAAGATCAACAAACAAAGGAAATTGAATTAACTCATGCAGTTGATCTGAAGAAAGGGTAATATCAGTGGTGCGCAGAAGCTTAGTCAACAAATTTAGACATGACTGCATTAACAGACTGCTGGAAGTTGCTGAACTGTGGGCGATATCCAACAGAGTAGCCTTCATCTTATCAGCTTGGGATTTGAGAGACGGCAGTGGCAGACTTATTAATGGGGCAAGACATCTAAGGGATGCTGACAAAATATCTTCATACTTGGAACTCAAGCAATTGCCCAGTATTGTCACAAAGGAATCCAACTTTGATAACAGTTCTTCATCATGTTTCTTCAATTTCAAATTCTTTAAACGTTTGTGCAGTAGTCCAAGAGCAAACACTGTTATAAGATGTGAACATGTTGATTTAGCAACGATTACCCGCCCTGAAGAAATGGTTTTCCCTCTCACATCATTTTTATAATTGTTGGCTCCTTTACTAGAAGAATTTGCATGCAGATCATTTTCTTCCTCAATTGTTTTTTGAACAAGGTCATATATGAAGACAAATAGGTCAGTTTGGTCCACTGAGGGGTTGCGTTCAATACCAGCAGCAATGTGATTTAGCATGCTTTCCAATTTTGACTTCACTTTTGGTGTCAGATGATTCTGTAAATGAGCAGTTACAACAGAGAGAAGTTTTGAGGCATGACTTCGAAATGTTATGTTCTGGGCAATCAATTCCAGAGTCTCAAAAGATTTTTGTTTCCTAGTTTCAATCATTTTAGAAGCAATTTTTTCCACCTCTTTCTGTTCAGCAACATCTCCAAGAATATCATTCCCCACTACAGATAGCAGTTCTTCCAAACAATAATCCAACTTACAGCTGGTGGATCTTGAAAGAGATTTTGACAAAATAAAGTTGAGCGTGTATCCCATCACATGCAGCTCATAGCCCCGCTTCAAGATAGATCGCAAAACCCGTACGATAAACTGCAAGTATTCTAGCCCAAGCTCCTTCAAACAATCAGCTAAAGCTATCCTAGCACTATTGCGAATGCCATCCGAACGACTCTTTAAGAAGTTTGAAATGCGATGAATGATACTCGGAAGTTGTGAGTCCATTATGTCTCCTGGAAGCAACTTCAGTACTTTCAACACAGCTCGACTGATGTCAACATTGGCCTTCTCAGAATCAGCATACAGTAGCTTTTGCAACTTTGGGAGCATAGTGTCATAAAGGCATGTCTTTATCTCTGTGATCGTCATAGAATTATGACAATTTTGCAATATAATTGAAGAACTATTATTGTCAAGGTTAGCATCTAAAGCATTAGTCGAAGGGTCATTGGCTTCTTGGCTGGAACAAAGTTGAGAAAAATGGAACTCATCCAAAATAGAGCAAAATAGCCTCAGCAAAATCTTTTGCTTCTGTGGATTCTTTTCCATCTCCTGAAAGCATCTCATCAACAAAGCAGAGTATGACTTCCATTTCATATGAGCGGAAATTGAAGCAAGAGCTTCAGAGCATGCACTTCTAACATTTTCGTCTTGTACATCAAACAACATGTTGAAAAATAGTGGGACAAACACTTTATTGACAAGTCCCTGGAAGTTGACAGAAAGATAGCAGGTTTAAGTGAATTGGAAACAAAATCTGATATGGATTTGTATAAACTGCTAAAATAATTACCTCTGATATGTTGCTTGTACTAACAACTTTCCTAAAACGTGTCAGTGCTCGTGCTCTCCTATGTTTCTACAAGAAAAGAAAGAATATCAGTCTCAAAAACCGTTTAATAGGAAGAGCCCAACTGCATTAAAAAAAAAGAAAGAAATAAATTAAAGAAATAAATTTTTTATAAATAGCTACAGCTAGCCTACAAAGAAAGGTTAATATCAGTATAAAGAACAGTAGAAATGAAGACACTACATTTCTTATTAAATATAAGAAATGCTTTGTATTTGTTATTTGATAGAACCTTTTTTTTTTTGGAAAGATAAAAATTTATTGAGTCCAAAGTATTTCGGGAGAAAAAAATGGTGGGGAACTTGGACACATCATGTACAGACATTGAAGTCAATTCTCAACATTGAATCTGAAATCCATATGAAAGCGAATAATAACCTGCAAGTGAAAAATATTATTGAAAAAATCTACTTCAGTATCCCCAGAGCACAGGTCTTTCAGTGAATTAAGATTTGATAATTGTGGGAGCTTCAACACCATCTCTCTCAGTAAATCAACCCATTCCTGAAATCATAACCATCCATTCCAAAAAGAGACCATGTTAATCTCGCTAAATTGAATGATGACAAAATTCAATTCAGAAGATTAAATTATTAAATCGTTTTATAATAGTCCATTTGTACAGCTCTTTGCAAGGACCCTGTGAGATGCTAAAAACACTGTAGAATCATAAATTCTTATAGCAAAAATAGAAGAATCTCAATACCTTTTTCACGTTACTTCCTCTGGTCATTGCCTCACCCATACGCTTCAAGATAAACTTGTTTATTATGCGCTGAATGGATCCTATTGTCCACAAACCGTCATCAACTGCTTGCATCACTTCATGTGTATTGCACCTTTCTCTATTGAGAATTAGAGAAGAAAATTCAACAAATGAGAGAAGTGATCGATATGCACTATGCCTCAGGATCATTTCGTCTGATGACATATCGCACACACAGTGTGACAAAATGACTAATGAGTGGTCCACTTCTATAGTATGGAATAAATCAATGCCAATCTTGTCATATGCTGTAACTATAGAATCATAATCAAGGCCACCCATTTCAACAGCAGAGGTTGCATTCAACTCAGAGACAAGTTTTGCCTGATTTCAGATCAATTATGATAAATGTTAGCCAAATTTCATGGATGAAGAATTTTCTTTCAGAGAAAATAGAGAAAAGAAAGAGATAGTATACCACAGGGAACACAGAAGGGTCAGCTTTTGCGAGAGAATCAAGAAGATCACAGATAGAAGATCGCATATCCAACTCGACAGAAGCAAGAAGTGGAGAAAGTGCATTGAGAACTTTTTTAGTACTCCCAGTCCCTGCTACTGGTATGATATCACGAAGAACATGCAGAACTTTCACTACGACTTCTGCAAGACAAATATTACTTTCAGAGAGTCCACAAAAAAGTTGCATAACATCTCAAAAATCACGAGGTACTTTTACCTGAATCTTTAACTCCCTTTGCTAAGAAGGGTAGCAAGATATCCAAAAACTTCCCAGCTTCCAATGGATCTTTAATATACTGGGATAACAATTGCAAAATTCTAATCACAGTCTCCCCAGAGTATTTGACCAATTTCCTGGAACACCAAACACCCCCCCCCCCCCCCCCCCAAAAAAAAAAAAGGAGAGTAGGTCACTTAGATGAACAATCAATTGACAATCAGTTTCCACCCTTCACATTTTAAATTAAAAAAGCAAACAACATGCAGCATTATTTATTTATTTATTTTACAATTACTATTTTCCTTTTTTTGCTCAGAAACAAAAAGAAGTATATTAATAATACGGAATAATCAAGATCTCAAGATCACTAGACATGACCATGAATCCACATACGTGTACACATTTACCAATCATGAAATTTCTTAAAATATGATGCCACTCAGCATAAAGAAAGGCTCCAAGAGAACTCCATATGAAACAAAATTTTTAAGAAGAGAAGAAAATGAACAAATAATTTCAAGTGGAAAGACATAAGGACAGATAGGAGAAGCCTCGAATATTTTCTTTATGAGATCAAATTTGGCAGATACAAAAAAGAAATGAGATCTTTCATCACAAGTTGATTACTTTCCAGTAAAGCCATAAAAGGGCTTCAAAATAAGTTTCCTAAAATGCTTTCTTAATATGACAAGAAATATTGAGCCTCTGAAAATTCAAATGCTACTTGTGGCCTGAGATCCAGGAATCAATTTATTTGGAATCGAAGATAAATGCAACCGAACACCTGACTAATATACTGTAAGTAAAATTGAAAATTGTGATATTTATATCATTTGAGTACCTAGGAAATCAACAAAGCCATGTCTAAATTTTCCAGAGGCAGGATAAGTCTACAAGTTATCAAACTAAACTGCAAGGAAGCACCTTTAGTCACAGATCATGAATCAACCTCCAGTAAACCCACAATCAAGTTTCATTAATTGTAAGACACCTTTCAGAACACGGAAAAATATAATCGATAAAGTTATCAAGCCAGCATTGTTCAAACCTCTTGGCTGCACACTGAAAGAGAAAATGCAAGCTGCTGATAAGTGTTGCAACATTTGGCAGTAGAACTTTTTTAATAGCACTGTATTCACCATCCACCTCATTATCAAGATTCAACAGGTTCTCAATGAACTTCAGAACACTTGATACAATTGCTTCAGAGGCAGTCATGACAGTTAAAATTGAAAATATATCAGGGATCAGATTTTCTTCCCTTTCTAATAGAGATACGAGCCTGTGGCTTCTGCTCATGGCCAAAAAACAAGAGAACAGTGAACTTGGTTTCTCACTACTAGAACCCTCCTGCTTGAAAGCATCGATCAAAGGTTTCACCGACTGAAAGAACAGGTCCCAGAAATCACAATCATAATCATGATCCCCATACTTATTAAGAACAGTGGAAAGTATTCTCAGACATAAAGATCTTATATCCTTGAGCTGCTTCATGGCTGAACTGATCTGCAAAACGATCATACAATTTCATTTCAAAACCACCATATTCATCAAATGCAACTCAGTTCCAATGATATAAATGAAAATGAACTACTGGAACCTCACAAACAACACAGATTGCTTCCTACAGCATTGTGACTTTCATCACATGCAAGCGAACAAGGAAAAAATAGAAAAAATAATTGTTTTCAAAAACAAAAGGGAAAAAGCCAACATAGAATATCAGTGGCTGCAAACAAGCGCCAACACATCAACAAGAGAGAGAGAGAGAGAGAGAGGGAGAGAGAGAGAGAGAAACAGAGAGGGAGGAAGAGAAAATATATCAAAAGTGAGTAAAAGACCAAGAAAAAGATAAAATGAAAAGTAAAAAATAAAAGCAAATAAAAAAAACCTCTAGCTCATCAGCATTACTGAAATTAAACATAAAATAAAATAAAATAATGAGCAACTACTTGGCATTCATTCATGTACGCCACAAATCTTAATACAAAAATGGCTCAATTTCAATACACCTTTGAAGAAGTGTAATAACAAATGACATTCCAAAGCTATCAATATAGTAAGAACAATACCTGGCCCTGATTTTTTCCTGCAAGATTGTCTTTCGCCAGTAAAGTTGAGTCAGTATTTGCATGATTTTCCACTACAGAAGATCCGCAACCTTTTAAAAAATCAAGACTTGAAGTGCAGCTTGCCAATACCCGAACAACACATCCAATCAGTAAATTAAGAAAAGGCCCAACATGTAATTCATCAAAAACTCGAATAACGTCTTCAATTACGTGCAGAAAACCATGACTCTTTTTCCACGACAGAGATGCTAAGTTTTCTATGGTGAAAAACTTCAAGAAACTATATTCTTGAAATTCCTCCATATTGCAATAGGGTTTTTCCCAAAATGCTCCATCATCAGCTCCCTTGGGAATAATTTCCAAGGACTTTATTAACAATGCAAAGAAGAGAGGGAGTTCATCAACATCTAGATGAGCTACGAAACACAGAACCGCCTTTCGATGATATATACTTGCATGCTGACATGGGAAAAAATATAACAATGAGAAATACAGAATGCATTGCAAATTTACTGCAGTGTTTAAAGGAAAAACATGATTCAATACATGTTCAAAAGCCCATAATGCTGATATGACAGAAGTAAAATAAACAGTATATTCGACAAAGGCCTACCTTTCGAGAGGCAAGTGTCTTCAATTTTCTGACTTTTGGCATCAAGAGACAAATAACCAAAGGCACAAGATTAGATCTGTGATCATCTTCAATTAGATGCGATTCTCTAGATAAACTCCATGTTGTTAGTTCTTCTCTCAAACTTTTTGAATTGATCAAGTTTCTTAAATGCTGATGATAAGGGATTAAGAAATCATCTTTCCACACCAAAAGGCAATCAAGAACCTTCATCTGTATTTCAGCATCATTTTCATCCAGAAGCCTATTAGAGAACAACAATGAACGATTAACTAAAATCATGGAAGTTATTGAAGTGTATGAATAATTACAAACATCATCCAACTTAGCACCAACCTATTTTGTAGAACATCCTTTAAAAATTGACTTTTATAAAAAGTCTTGGGGTTTCGCATCAGTTTCAACAAGTTCAGCCATTCTTTAAGGACACTCTTCCACTCTTTGCCTTTGCAAATACTTGAATTGAATGATCCCACACTGCAATGTCAAAAATTTAAATATGATGATTTGGGTTTTCAGAAGTCGCAAAACACACAAAAACAGATATTCAATCAAAGGCACAAAATTTATTGAACAACTACCTTACAAGATTGTCAATATTGTAGGCCAAAAAGTCCAAGAACAGAGGTATAACTTGTCGAGACTGAGCCTCAACAACAGAAGGAATTTTTTGCAAGGACTGAAGCAACAGAGACAACACTGTTCCATGTGGGGTGCTATCAGACGCCGGAGAAACAAACAAATTAAAACACTCGACCAGATCTGAGCATTGAAACCAAGAGTAACATTAAACATCCAATGTTACATTTCTATATTCCTCGATAAAATTAAATTGAATTGAATTTTAAAAAATTTGACATCCCCATGTACCGCATAAAGAATAAGAAGAATCCTTCAAATAAAACCAAGATAATAGCAAAAATTAATTTTAACATACCAGCAGACTTGTCAGGCAACTTAAAACTCGGCTTGTCAAGTTCATCTTGAGATATCTGAAAAATGGATTGACAATGTTGAAAGTAACGAACAAGTTTATTCCACACAAATCCAACATGCTTGCTAATCAGAACTGCAAGGCACTCAGATGCTGGATTCCAGAGATAGCTAAAACGATTATGGAAGATACCAAGAACCCCATTCAACACAAGGGGTATATAAGTTTCAGATATCCTTCCAGCGGCTAGGTCCATATGTATTCTAGAGATGAGTAGGGATAACTTCCTGCTTGTAGATATTGAAAGAGGTGTTGCCTCAATGGAGAGAAGCAGATGAATAACCTGATATTTTGAGGGAAATCAGAGAATAGTATCTTAAATACAAAATAGTTACAAATTTTGTAACCACGGCAAGAATCTAACTATACATACATTACAGCCATGAATATCCACAGGGCAAGCATGAGGAACACCAGTTTCAGTTTTCATTTTCTTCTCAGGCGGTTGATCCATCGTAGAGTCTTCATAAGTTAAAGGTTCGTAGTGACACAAGATTCTAAGAGTTGGAACACGGATTGCCTTGTCTGAGTGGCACAAATTATCTGCATATATGACAACTGCGTCCTCAACCTTTTCTGCTTCTAGCTCTGGGTGGTATTTTCCATGGCTATTGTCTGCTGGCAATATAGTTCTACTATTTGTATCAAAATTTCCAGTAAAAAAATAAAAAAATGATCAGCACGATTTAATATACTAACATTGTAAATGCAGGTCAGAAAACATCAACAATTGACACAAAGACCTACCTATGCACATAATCTAAATAATCAGCAACAGCACACAATACTTGTGAGGATGATTTGCAGGTTTTAGCAAGATGAAGAACTTTGCCTGTTTCTTCAAGTCCAGATTGCTTCGCACAATGCAATTCATGATAGGAAGATAAAGAAGCTCCAATTAGGCTTTGCCATATGTGCTTAGAAACACCTGCAAAAGGTTCTGAAAGAACAACTGTGATAAATAATGAACATGTAAAGAAAATGAAATCCAGAACTAAGTGCCACTATGCACTTTCACACAACAGAGCAACTCAATAAACTGGTGCCAACCATTAGGATACACTAAAAAGCACATTCAGATAAAGAATAAATATGCAAAGCAAGCACAACAAAAGAGATCACAGAAATTACAATGCATATAAATCCATCAACCTCAATTAGAAAGCTCTCTCTAGCATTTTCATCAAAGAATGACTCCAGTTAAGCAAGTGTAATATAAATCCGATTATAAATAAAGTTCACCAACTCAGACAAAGTGACGCTCAAATTTGTAGTAATAGAAGATGTCTTACCAGCTTCATCCATTGAAAGCCGATGAAGTGCATCTATCAGCTCCATCAGCAACAATGAGTTGGCTTGCACATCCATTATACGAGGATAGCATCTGACAATTCCCCAAAGCAGAGCCAATTTAGCCTCATCAATTTCAATAGATGATGAATTTCCATGAGCAACAACATTATTTATCACGCTGATCCAAGAGCAGACAGCCTCCTGCAAGAAACCGCGAATCCTCAAGACTCGTCCTTCTGATACTCCATCTAAGAAGTTACAGCACTCAGGTTCCATTTGCAGTTTGTCAAAGAAGGACAACAGTAGACAAATAACTTCGTCCTGTGAATTTTCTATCATATCATTTATCGCACTGAAAAAACAATAACATGAGTTAAAAAAGAACGTAACCAGATACAAAGAGAAAAACTAAACGATATGACATGTCGATATTACCTTAATATATTCACTCTAAATGTATAGACTACGCAAGGGTCCAATTGTAGTAGCTTTCCAATAAATTTCAACAAACTGAAACCCATGTACGCATAAGTTATAAAAAAACTGAGGCTAAAAAGAGATGACACAAAATCCAAATTCCTCAACTTAAGGCATTACCTTGAATTCTTCAACTCAAATGCAGGAGCCCATTGCGAAGAACAGTCTGTGATAGTGTCCATATCATTTGCTCTATGAAGCCCATTGAGAATGCACAGCATTAGTTGCAGAACCTTATCAACAACTTCAAATAAATGATCTACATCCTTAACATTCTTGGAAGGCGTGATAAACACACGTTTAAGAACATCCACAAGTTCAAGCACTGGTTGATAATCTGTTCGCACAAAAAGCAGTTCCCATTGAAAGCAGAAGAGTTATACATATGTGTATGATATCCGTATAATAACAATGAACATGATAAGATAGAAATCAAAATATCAAATTTAGTTTTTAGCTTACCAGAAACTCCTTGACCATTATCAATTTCAACCGTAGCAATAAGCAGTGACAAAAGGCAACCAAGATGAAAAAGGCATCTATTATCTACAGAGTCAATTATTTCTCGATATAAGTTTTCCCACATAAACTCCTTTGATCCCAGATTAGAACATATTCTCTGAAAAGCTGTGATCAGAACTTCAACAATAGTGTCTGAACCTGTGAGAAAGAGAACAACAACAACAACAAAGTCAGGGTCATAGTTACCAGACATCCAAAATTATATTTTCAACAGGAAGATCAGCCATTAACCTAGGGGAAGCACAGCAAGTCCTACATCACTCATTCAATTAGTTTGATTATAAAAATTCCCTATTGCACAAGCCTCTTGTACAGATTACACCAGACACCCAATTTTTCTTTTCTTGTTTCTAGTTTCAGAGTAAGAGACACTGATCCAAAATAAATTGCTGACGCATTCATCGTAAGCAAATCTTTTCTAAATGCAAACAGTAGTCTGGTATTCGATCAAAATATGATTATTAAAAAATCACATGTTTAGTTTCAATGAATCCTAATGGAATGATTTGATTAAGTTATAATTAACAATGAAATGCATTGTAAACACACATTAATTTGTTCATACAAAATGTTGTCGGAAGAAAAGAGCTTGCCTTGACTGAACTTATCACCAATAGAAAATACAGACTGGCTAATCAATAACTTCAAAACTCGCTCTGCACTTGAATGAACCCCTGATGATGTTCCTCTCATAACATAATAAAGCAAAGCACTGACTCCAGATTTTCGGGCAGGTGATTGTTTCTTCACAACCTCTAACATGATCTTTTGGATACCTGTTACAATTCAGTTATGAGCTGTGTACATCAATCACTTTAACACAAAGTCAATTTCACCAGCTTAACAAAGTCTTTTCAACACAACACCACACAGCCCTAAACCAACGGCTGCTACAATAAAACTTTTATTGCCAGGGTCTTAAAAGGACAAAAATATGTGAGCAACAAAGAAAAATGATCTTATTAACACCGCAAAAAAACATCTCAAACTTCAGTATGAATCCATTTGTGCATGTAGAAGTCCTTGAAAATCTCAACCAAGGAACAAATTTCCTCTGTGCAAATAGTTCAAAGTTTAATGAGAAAAAATCAGCAGAGGCATGATAGACGATAAGTATATAATATAGCTCCCCAAAGGAAAAGATAACGACAAGAAATGTGTTAGTTTACTCATAAAGATCAAACCTTAGAGACAAAACTTCCAACATTAGCTTTTGCCAAATATCCCCAAAGTTTATTGGCTGGCTTATTTATGAACCTAACTGATGTGAAGGAACTTTTTGGATTTCCAATTGCACACTAACATGCAACCAACTACCAGTAAAATAAATGCAGAACCTTGAAATAACGTTCTGAACATGCATGGAAAAAAATAATTTCATTGAAAGCATGCTTTATACTCTCAATAAATTGATTAGCCTTTTTCCACCTTTTTCCACCTTTTTTCAGTCATTAAAATGCATAACTAAAAGAAAGCTTGGAAATTAAAAACAATACGGAATTTTGATACCTGCTTTAAGCTTCTTAAAAGGTGCATTCCTCAGCAAGAATGATGTAGCCTCAGCCATAAATTCCTGGATATAATCCTTTGAGTAATATCTTAGTTTTACCGTGATCCTTCAAAAAGGAAAAATGCAGAAAAATTATAAACAAATAAAGAGTACGTAACAACGAAAGAATAGTGTACACGATGGATTTACTGACTGGGTTTCTTAACAATCTTCCATTCTTTTCCTTTTTGCTTCTTTATTTTGGTTATTTTTCTTTTGGGTTTTGATATGTGGATCAGTGTTAGTATTTCTTCAAGAAATCATATGATCGATTTAATCTCTTTTTCCTCATTCGTAGAATTTTCAAAGAAACTCATAAGTCGCCCACTAACTGCTGTAGTGTGAAGACGGATATTTCACATAACCTAAGCTTCTCATCCTTTCCTGTAAGCTAAGAATTTATTTCAATACTTACCTTGAACCTCCAGTCGAGATTCCACAGATACTACATAAACCATGGTTTAGCAAAACATTTAATTAAACATAGAAGATCTTATAACTTTGAAATTATATCATTGTTCTGGTAGTGAAGACTAACCGTCAGTCATATCCTAAAATCTCATTTTACTGGAGAGAGTTTAAACCACAAATCCTCCAAATATGGGACATATTTTGATTATCAGGGACCGATGATAAACAAGTAATTGTGAATACTGACTCATTTTGGTACCAACCATAAAAATTTGACATTTGTTTCCCAGTATAAATAGGTAGATACATAATACATCTATAACAACTAGACTGCAATTGAACCATAAAGGGCTTATTCAACTACCATAGGCACTTCCCTTTTGCACAAGTCCTTGTTTCTTAGGTGTGAGCTCATAGTAACAACCCTAGGCTTACAAAAGAACCAATCTTCTCTAACCATCACATAGCCATGGCATCAATTTCTCCCCAATGTTGGCCCTAGAAATAGAATCTGCGGGAGCATTACTTCCTTTTTATCCTACACCCTCTACAACTATTGTTGTCAAGCTTTATTTAATCAATCCACATGATGCACTTGACTCTTTTAGATGCTAGCAGATTTGATGAATTATTACATCAGATGAATGGAATATCACTATTCTTCATTTATCTAAAAGATACAACTGAAAGTTGTTCTCTCCATAAAAATCTATAGTACCTATACATCCTTATGGTGCAAATCAACTGATACTTACTTGAGAACACTTATTATATCTTGAATAAGATATTTCTGCAAATACATCATGATAAATGACCAAGAAGTAAAAATCTGCAAAGAAGACCACAAATTTACACAGTCAATATCAAGGAAGAAATGCAGACAAATAAAAAAAAATGAAATTTGATTTTAACAACTAAAATATAGAATCCGGAAAGAACATAGCTTTCACCTGCTCAACAATATCTGGCTCCCTATCAGCACCACTTTCCAGGAGAGAAACCAGAGAATCAGCAATCCTAGGCAAAAAACTGCCAAACAAGAATGATACAAATCAGAAATAAATAAACACGTACGTACCCACAATAAATTTAAATGAATGGGTTAAAGCCAATCTAAATTTGTTGCCTAGGCATATCAAAATCTAAAGGTCTCGAAGGGTGCATTTGGAATTGAGGTTGGGCAGCTGTAGCTTAAAAGTTACAGCACTAAAGTGTTTGGTAAACACTAGCTGCTGTAGCTTAGAAGCTATGTTGATATGATTTTTCACTTGTATAATGGAAAATCTATTATATCTTTAATAATTTTATCAAAATTATTATTTAAAATTTACATTCACTATGTATTACTAACTTTTGTTTTATAGTTACAGTTTTTTTTCCACAGTAGCTGTAGTTACAGCACCTCAATCCCAAACGCACACTAAATCGCTGCTGTACAAAAGGTATCTTTTAAATATACGTCAAAAGAAAAAGAAGGATAGGAACTTTAAAGATCTCTAACTTCATCATCCTCAAATGACACGGCCCTGAGCATATAGCTGAGGATTCACCACCAAAGAATGCAACAAACTGTAGATATTCTCAAACCCAAATCTATTCAATATGCCTTATAGCCTAATACATTATATTTGGACAATAATCTGGTCTACATCCAGAAAATCCTCAATTCAAACAGATGCTTGTATCTGACTTCAGAAAGATTTAGACATGATATCGTTCAGCATTCAACTGTATGGCTTGATAAGGACCAACCCAAAGAGATGTCTAAACTAAAACATACAAGTTAAAAAGATTTTGCTTGAAAACCTCATGATCTTAGCCTCTAGAATTTTACCCTTTCAAGTTCAGCATAATACAGTAAAAGTTAGCGGTATTCTGTCGCAATATCAACTCAAAATCTATAAGCACACCAAACATATATGGTTTGTGTTTCACACACCAATTCCTAATTCCTAGCATATGATAATGGATCCTTATCAAAGGTGGCAGAGAATTTACTGCAAGGAACAAATAGCACATGAAATTTGGACACATACGAAATTCGAAAAATCATCAATAGCCAGAACCAGATAAGGATAATGCACAGATTGGTAAAGCAGACAAAATAAAATGCTCACCAACAACAAGTTCAATTAAATCTGAGGAAATAGAAAACTCACAGTAAAAAATCCTTAAGGAGATCCCTTGATAAAGCTGCAATCAGCCTGTCGAAGGAAAACCATTTTAAGATCCAAAAAAAATGACCTAATGCAGAACAAACTTTTGATAAACAGAAAGAAACTAAAGGGTGTGTTTGGTATTGTCATTGGTTAGTTGTAGCTTAAAGTGTTTGGGTAAACACTTACCGGTGTAGCTTGAAAACTAATTTGCTTTCATCCCACACTATGAGATGAAAAACCGATAAAATTATTATTCAAAAGCCATATTTACCACATACTATCAACTTGTACATCACATACCTGAGAATAGGCTCAAGTGATAGTCTTGCTTCAAAACTTAATCTCGAAATAAGTTTTGAGAATATTAATTCCTTGTGCAATATTATTGAAGGCAGAGTCTGTACAAAAGGCATAATTTCCTCGTAAAAGGAAATAAAATCCTCTGCAGTATTTAATTCCTGCATTAGGAAACAGGAAAATAAACATTAAAAAAAAGGAAAAAGAAGCTTGTACGGAATAATAATAATAATAATAATAATAACAACAACAACAACAACAAAAATATTGTAATGAAAACGTACTCTCCATTCAATGAGGCAATCGCGAAAAAATGAGGAGCCCTCCGATGGCTCGGCTTTAACCTTATCAAGGCTTCTGAATACATTGATTTCGATGTCATCTATTTGTTGAGAGAAACTCTTAAACTGTACCACACACACCAAAGTTTCTCAATTTAAATAAATAAAAATCTTTTTTTTTTTTTTGCGTTCGATAAAATAAAGGCGAGAGAGATAGAGGAGCTTACGACGAAGCGGCGACGGCCGGGGGACTTGTTGAGAGACTTGACGGCGGCAGCGTGTTCTGCCGTCGCCATCTCAATTAATTTTTCTTTTTTGCAGCCGAATCACTTTCGTATCCGCTTCTATTCTTTTTGAATGAAATCAGAAAATTGAAGTTTCGTTTGGGTTTATGCGACAATAACTTGTTAGCAAAATGGAGTGAAACATTGTTTAAAACCCTCTTTTAAACCCAAAACCCCTGTTTCCTCACCCTGACCCTCTTGCTCCTTAACCGAGTAACCGACTATAGCAAAATCGGATCCTGTCCGGGTTTCAGAGATCCCGGATCCGGGAGAAAGCGTTTTTAGTATGTTACTCCAATACGGGTCCGGCCCAGGATTCATCCTCAACAAGTGGGGTTAGCAAATGGGCCGGGTCCCAATGGGATATTATTGTATAGGAGGAAGAGAGCAACGCTTTTCATTCTTATAAAACCAAAGATGACCGATATTGACAACAAATTTGCTGCCTTATTGAGTAATTGGGGAAACTTACGAAAATAACTACAATTCTTAATGTTTTTAAATTTGACCCTTCTAACTTTTCTTGTAATAAATGGTAAATTTTAATTTTTTGGACCAAACAAATTTATAAACAAATGTCACTCTTATAAAATTCAAAAAAAAAAAAAATCAACACCTCAATACTCTCAACAAATCATCAAATTTCATTACTCTAAAAAAATTACTAAACTCTATCAAACAAATATTGAATAACTGAAAATATAATTATCAATAGGTTAGTGTATGTTCTCACACAATATAAACTTTTAATGTATTTAGGATTTAGGTTTGAAATTGATGTGGGTTTCATTATAAATGTTGTCATTTTCCATTCATCACTACTAGAAAAATGGGCTTTACTGACACCACTTTAGTGTCAATAATTACTTTTACTGACACTTGTTAATTGTGTCAGTAATGCTCAAGCCAGAACACACTGACACTAATTTTTTGTGTCAGTGATTTTTGCGTCAGTATCTTGTGTCACTATAGTATCACCACAATAGTGATACTATGGTGTTAGTATCAGTTGATACTATTTTTATGTCAGTATTTTGTGTCACTAGAGAGTCACAAGGATAGTGACTCAATCGTGTTAGCATTTAATGATACTATTTACATGTCACTGATTTATGTGACTACAGTATCAGGAATCCACTGACTCAGTAACATCAAAAATTCTTATCGTCATTTAAATAATTAGTGTCAGTATTAACGGTGCTATACCAGTTGTGTTTTATTTTTTTTAATCACATTATTCCTGTTTATTTTACAATTAAAATAAACCCAAAATATATTAAACATACCAAATCTTGTAATGCAATTCACATAATACACATTTCAAATACATCAGTTAAATTAAAATAGTTCAAATACATCATTGTTTGGGGGTAAAAAACAAGTTCAAGTACTAAATTAAGCTTTGAACAAGTAGTATACACGATAAAGTACTAAATTAATTTCTGAAAATTTAGCCAACAAGAAAAAAAAGATAACAATGTCACTGATTTTGGAGTCCACATATGCCTTCATTTTTTTTTCTATCTACAAGTATATAAAATCAATTAGCACACCACAAAAAATAAGTCTTGTATATTTTTAAGGAAAAATAATCATAAATTACTTGTATGTTACCTCGCAATTGTAGGCTGTAATTAACTTGGCAACATATGTAGCCCACTGATCACGAAGTCGTGAGAGGTCCTTCAGAGTGTATTCCTCAATTCCCTTGAACTTTAATTTTAAAACAACAAGTTATTCACCGAAAATCCTTGACTAAACTACTTAATTATCATTCATTTAAATATATTTGTGTTAACAATTAAAACCAACAAATAAACTCCAACAATGTTACTGTTTTGTCCAAAATTATATAGGTAAATACTGAACATCCTGATCATGGTAATTGCAAAAAAAAAAAAAAAAAACAACTTGTGAACCCCAACAGCAACAATGTTTGATAGCCGAAGCAACTTATGAACCCCAACAATACGCGATTTAATACAAATATGGATGTAGATACAAAACCTTTATTAGGATGACAACTTATCCTCATCAAAGTAAAGTACAAGCAACGACACCATAGCACATCCCCACTAACAACTACTTTGCAACCCAAACAATTGTTTTGTGTTGGGATATGCAGTACATTGTGTATATCCCAAATCCTAATTCATGTCTATATGGATATTCATATAATCTATTCAACAGTATGCAACATAGTCACCATTATAAGTACCCTCACAGTTTATAAAATGCATACAATACGTAATAAAAAGATAACTATAAAAAAGCACACAATAGGTATTTGAGCTTATTCATTTCACAATAAATTAAAACAATATGATGCAGTATTGTAAAAATCGTTTTCAATACTTACATTATTTTTCAAAATGTTCACATTTATGACGATATCTTGCATGTATTTCATCACATAGTAACCACATTCAAAGCTGCTCAGCTGCCTTGGACACTACAAGATCAAAATTACATTAATTTTTTACTGTACGTTAACAATAATTATTTAGGTTTGTCTGATTTTTACCTTGACAGGTATCCATTGAACATTGGCCTTTGTATCAGAATTTTAACTCTGATGTATTCGAATCCCCCTACAATTAAGAGACATAGCTAACGTTATCAAATAATTAGCATAAGACATAAAAATAAAACAGCATGATCAAAGATACAAATAACAAACTTAACTGATTGACAATTTGCATTAGCTCTTCATCAGGACTACCTTCCAAAGGATCAAGATAATAGGTTGTACGTCTCACCATATCAATTGCCAATAACACCTAGTGGGCACTAAACAAAGTAAAAATTGTTCTCACACATGAATTACAAATAAAAGTTTTTAACTTCGTGATTAATCTACAAATTAAAGAATATGACTAGCAAATGAAAAAGGTTATACCCAGGGTTATACGGGAATATGATGACTTGTCCCAATTCTGCCAAGTCTAACAGTTTTGAAATGTATTGAGTCATGTCTTTAAAGCTGACCCTTGGATATAGCTTCTCAAAAAGCCCAAACTGAACCGGTTTAGTACTTCCATTGCTCTCCATCTCCTCATACAGGTGTCTAAGAGGAAACAAATATATATAACGAAGTAAGTTTGAATATAGGAAACAAAATAATAGGGCCAAGTTTACTAAAACATAAGTTATGATTTACCGTACTTGATCCATATGTTAATGATGCAGTTTGAGACCTCTTTAAACTCGATGATTTCAGCACAAATCATTTTGTCCAAGTGTGTTTCCCAAATTTCACCAAAGGTTGCTGTGTCATGCCGAATCCTGATCAACCGAGGTAAAGAATTCTCGATGAACATGGTAAACATGTTCATATATTCACTCCTGTCATTCTTTCTTGATCGTGCTGCTGCCCGTGTATTCTTCACACGTACATTGAGGTCTTTTGCTGCTGGTCTGATGACTCGGGGTTCTTTTTTGGCTATTTCTGCTGGTCTGATGACTCTGGGTTCTTTTTTGGCTACTTCTGCTGGTATGATGACTCTGGGTTCTTTTTTGGCTACTTCTGCTGGTCTGATGACTGGTGGTTCTTTGTTGGGTACTTTGTCATGACAGGAGAACTGCCTATCTAGTACTTTAGGAGTTAGTCGAGGAGATCTTCTCGGTGTGGGCTTTGAAGTAATTTCACAGTCTACTTTTTCGGGGGTTTGTTGAGGAGTTGCTTGGGAAATTGTGGTGGGACTGTCCTTGATTTTACTCTTCACAGATTTTGGAGTCGACTTACCCGATGGGAAATCAGCCTATGCAATAATCAAAATACATACCATTAGTAGTAATACATGCATATACAAATGGAAATAAAATAATGACATGTAACAGGCCATATACCTTTCTTTTTCCAAGAGTTTCAGGGGATTGTTGATCATTGTCAATCTGAACACCAGTGGAAATTTTGGGCTTAGGAAAGTTAGAACTTCCAACTTCAGTATTGTTGTACGCATTTAACCTTGCATTCATGCGTTCTAATTGAGCAGACATGAATTAGAAACTCTCTTGATACATCTTTCTTTCTCTTGCTAACTCAGTGGCATCAGGGACATGAAAGTACATAGGTGGGGTGACGAATTGCCCTACTTCTTGCACCCTGCTTCCATTTGGCTGCTTTTGAAGAGCTTCACCTAGAATGTCATGTGACCCTTGTGATTGGAATGTTCCTTGTTCAACTTGACTCTTCAGCTCATTCTACAAAAAAAAAATATTGTAAATCTGCAATTACGAGCACAAGACATCAGCTAAACTAAACTAATATCCTTCTTGAATCTTCAACACAGAGCAAGTCTATATACAGTTCAAATTGAAACTACATAAAATATTATAAGACAACACCTCACACAAGTTTTAACCTTTTTATACGCAAAGAAATAAGTTCTGATAAAGTCTTACTAAGCTTTTGTCACTTGTAAATGTTGTCATACAATTATTACAAAAAGCAGTATATATGTACGTAAATATCTACCCACACACACACACATTATAAAGAAAATTCATAAGAGTTAAGTATACAAGTGACTTACTATTTTCTCAGCAATTGGCGTCACATCAGAAGCATATTTGCCATCTCAGTCTGCTCGTGCCATTAACCAAGCTTCATTGCGGTCAATCTCCCGCTCAGAAACTCCACTCTCATTTTTCTGTTACAAGGTGACATAAAACATAAATAATTGATTCTATTATATTATATGTATTAGATTACTTATGTTACTGTAATTAGATTATTTACCACACATACTTTTCTATACAACATGCCACCATATCATGTGCTACCCAAGCGATGGTTGTAGACATTCTTTGCTCTTTTGTCTTTTGTCTTCTTAATTTTTTCCTGCACAAATAGTTTATATGAAGAACAAAAGGTTACCACTGATTATTAGTAACTAGCAACAAATAAATCAGGTAATATTAACAAACAACACACCTGAAATTGCTCAGACAAAACTTTGTCAACAAAAAGTCTCCAATCTTTCTTTTTAATGCTCGGATATTCAATAGGAGGCAACCTTAGTGACTTTCGATCGTCCTTGTTAGGTATAACGAATTCAATTGCCAGTTCACATCGAAAGTTTCTTGATGCAACCCCCATCCACTTTAATACTTGGCTTTTGCATTTCAAGCTCAATTTGAATTTTTTCTGTAAACCAATAACATGGATTAGAAACAACTTTAAACAAATCTGGAAGTTATATAAAATCTTTAAACATACTATGAAACAAGTAAACAAAACCTGAAAATGAAGCCACAAAGTTTCCTTCATCTCCAGTGGCACACGCCTCCAATCATCAAGTAAAATTGAAATTGTTTCACGTACAATGACTCCAATGTAACTCCTAAGATCATTTCTTCCCTTTCCAACTGGAACACCATAAGAATTGTACTCAATTGTAGCTTCATGACTAACTTCTTGTTTTTGCAAACCTTTTTTTTTTTTGTTTTCTTCTCCTTGGTCTTCCGTCGAGCTCCGGAAGAGTGAACTCAACATCTTCAGCCATCTCCTACAATCCTGAAAATGATTAAAATAAATAAGTATATCATTTAGATTAATAAGTTAATACAAGAGCAATAGCATATAATGAAATAAATAAATCACTTACTGGAAAACTGTGAAAATTGGTGCTGGAAACTAACTCCAATAATGCATTCACTGATTTTCTAAATCAATATCTATTAGAATAGCATCAGAATCTTTTCTATCATAAATTCCTTCGTCATCTTTCTCATCCAACTCACATACTGGAAGTTTGTTAGATAATGGAGAAAATACATCCACGTCTTCACATCTTTCCCTATTTAACTTATAAGCTTTGTCGGTCACTAAACACACTATTGATTTATTATTATCTAGCTGGTCCTTTACATAAAATACTTGCTTTGCATGACAAGCTAGAATAAAGCAATCAGATTTTTAGCCAATCCTATTTAAATCAACTACAGTGAAACCTAAATTGTCAGTGCAAACTGAAATACTAACGAGGCAACCCAAGAGGGGGGGTGAATTGGGATTTTAAAAATTAAGCTAAGCAAACCACACAACAATCCAATCTAATGCCTTAATAAATTCGAAAACAATAAATTCAATGAAAGCAGAATAATAAATGAGCAAGGGAAGAGAAAGCAAACTCAAGGATTTTTACGTGGTTCGGCAATCCCCGCCTACGTCCACGCCTCCAAGCACACCGGGCTTGAGGATTTCACTATCTGAGCCTTTCCAAAGCTTCAATCGTTTACAATTGACTCCAAGGTGTCAATGAACCTTGACAACAAGAGATTATCTCTCCAATCTCTTCATCCCAAGTGTTTCTCACACTTGTACACTCACAATTTGATGATAAATGAAAATTACAACAATGAAACTCTCTTTAAGAGTAGATATACAAATTGAAGAATAAAGATAATTTAATAAATGATGATTTACGAAATTGAAGCTCAATATATGTTGTGTGCACTTGTTTTTGCTTGCCAAAATTACCAAAAATGAATTGGTTTTGAGTTTATATAGTTTGAGCTAAAAAACTAACCGTTATACACTTTTTGGTCATAACCGGCTTACCGTTTATGGAATCCGGTTAGCCGCTTTTATGTTACCGTTACAACAAAAATTTAAATTTCAGAATATCCGGTATGCCGCTTATGAAATCTGGATAGCCGTTTATGCTCCAGAAGCTTACTGCCCAACAACCGGATTACCGTTTGTCAGGATCCGGTTAGCCGCTTTCAATTAGGATAGATTCTGCCCAACATCCGGCTTACCGGTTTTTCACATCCGGTTAGCCGCTTGCTACGGTAACTGCTACAGTGAAATATTTTCTAAAATTACAATTTGACCCTAAAACTTTATAAAATTATATTTCAGCCTACAATGTTATGAAAACTTTCAAATAGGTCCAATTTCAGAATTTCTAAATAATGCTTTATCAATCCCAAAACTTTTTGAAATTATGATATGGCCCAAAATGTTATGAAACTTTTCAAATAAGTCTTTTTCTAAAATTTCAAGCAATACTTGTTGATTTCAAAGTTTTTCAAAATTCTTCTAATTAAACCATAAACTTAAAAAATAACCAATTTCATAAAATCATTTTTCCATTAAATATGAAACCTTTGTAATGTGAAAATAATGATTTATTTAAAAAGAAAATAATTTGAGCTTAAAAGATTAATCATTCTTAATCTTGTTTGTTATCATCAAAATCAACATTATGGAAACATATATGTTAACAATCTCCCCCTTTTTGATGATGACAAACATTTCATGTATTTAAAGAATGATTCCACAAATTGCTCCCCCTAAATATAATCTTCTCTTACAATTTGCCAATTAGCTAAATTAACAGATTTAAATACATGGATTTTTCTCCCCCTTCATCATCAAAAAGAAAACTTAATTGGCAAAGAAAAAGAGTAGTAAATTTTTATAAATTTAAAAACATGTATTCTTCTCCCCCTTCATCATCAAAAAGAAAACTTAAAGGAAAAGAATAAGAGTAGCAAATTTATTACTCATGTTTGTCCGAGTAGAAATTTCAACACATTCTCCCCCTAACAACAAGCATTACCTCAAATACAAGTTTAGTAATATTACTCCCAAATTATTATAAATCATGATACAAGCCAACTCCATACACAAATCATCACACCAAAATATCATGAACCATTATTCCATTAATTACCAAATCAACAACTCATAACATAAAATTATCATATAAAACAACTATGTAATCAAATCATCATTATCTCAAAATCATCAAAATCATCATCATAATCAAATATCAATCATTAAAAGAATACTCAAAGTGCATATTATTCTCGAAATGATATATTACTTTGTCTCCCCCTTTGGACAATAAAAAAGTTCAAAATGTATATTATCCAAAATCATATTATATGCTCCCCCTAAATATATGGCCAATTTAAAATTTTAACCAAAATGATTTTATCCAAAAACATAAGTAAAAGAACATAACATATAATTATATCAAATCCATATAATTCAAAACAGACATATAATCTAAAATCATAGCAAACATCCATATAATCCAAATGCAAAATAAAAGAAAAATAAAATAGTAAATGTTGGTGTGTTCAAATACAAGTATAAAGGATTTGAAGTGAAAAAGGATGAGATTGATGGATTTTAGAGAGATATTGCGTGAGAGAGGAAGCGGTTTTTAGTGAGAGAGTAACCGATTGACTGAATGAAGGAGAAGAGGATGAACAAAATATGAATGCCCAAATCCGGCTTACCGGATTTCACTAACCGGTTAGCCGGTTGTGGTCCAGTGAGTGTGCAACGTGAATTCGGGTTTCCGGTTTACATAACCGGTAATCCGGTTAAGTCCAGTGATGAATGGTCACGAATCCGGTTATCCGGATATTCCTAACATGTTAACCGGTTGGAGGCAGCAAGTAAGCAACGCGAATCCGGTTTGCCGGATCTCATAACCGGCTATCCGGTTGTGTCCAGCAAGCATCAAACTAAATCCGATTTTTCGGATTTCATAACCGGCTGACCGGTTCTTTCCAGAAACCAAATTCTCTTCAAACGGTTTACTGGTTTTCCAATCCGGTTATCCGGAATATGACTTAGAGAATAATCAATAAGAAGAATGGTTTTCCGGTTGATTAGAAGAGGTTTATCGGTTAAAATATGGAGAATATTTTTGAAGTTTAGTAAACTCTTAGACTTGTATTACACACACCAATTTATTTTTAGCTTAAAAATTGATCAATTTTTGAATCATTTTGAGATTCAAAATTTTTCAATAAGCCATTTAATGCATGAGACATAAATGTATACAAGACCAAACATATGAAATCGTATCAAACAATGATGTCAATTTTATAAATGAATGATGATATAACACAATTAATGGCATATGAATTCACACATATATAAGAGATGGACAATGATGATAGACAATTAAGAAGATGAAATCAAAGACCATACAATCATCAAAATCAAACAAAGACATCATGATAAATCACTCAATGTTATACACAATGATAATTCCATCATGTAAACATACAAGCATACTTTCGCAAATTCATTTATCATGATTCATTCAACAAAATTAATATGGCAAGAATTGTTACCAAAACAATTAAATCATCTTGCCTCATCTTTTTCTCCTAGATCATACTCAAGTGATTATCCTCACAAGCTTTCATCAAGGAACTTCTCCACCATTCCTTGATTGTGGTACCTACAAAGAAAACATTCACGTTGTGCCCTTTGGTACCCAAATACTCTTGGGTCCTTGAGTGTTAGCAATGATTCCTTTTGGAACCCAAACACATTTTACTCCATAGTATACTTTTCTTTTAATAGGACAACCAAGCTTCATGTGACCGTTTTGATTACAATAATGACATACAACTTGATTGTTAATAGATGTACTCTTCACAAAGTAGTTCTTATAATACTTTTGTTTCAAATTTGGCTTATAACCAAGTCCTCCTTTATCAAACACACATTTTTGTGAATTAATCAAGTTATCCAACATCTTTTGTCCATTTGTAAATTTTAAAACAATCTCATTTAACTCATTGCTCTTCTTCTTAAGCATTTCATTTTCCTTTTTCAAGTCATCTATGTGATATTCTAGATGCTCATGTGAAGTGCTAGGTTTCTCATTTGATAATGCAACTCTATCATGCAATGTTTTATTCTCTAATTCTAGGCATGTAATCTTTGCACATAGAGATTCATTTTCATTTTTGAGCTCTACCATTTTCTTTTTAAGACATGCATTCTTTTTACCAATTTTCATCCACTCATCATGCAATTCTTTAAAAGCATCATGTAATTCATCATAAGTAGGAAGATCATTTACCTCATCAAGTTCATCATCCGATTCATCTCCAATTGCCATAAGAGCTAGATTTGTCATTTCTTGATGCTCTTCATCATCACTTGTTTCCTCCTCGCTATCATCCCATGTGGCTACCATTGCTTTCTTCTTGAGCTTGTTGAGAAGAGGGCATTCCGATCTTATATGGCCAGGTTTCTTGCACTCATAACATTTGATTACTTCATTATTCTCCTTTCGGTTCTTGAGGTCTCTAAATTTTCTTCGCTCACTGGATTTCTTAAAAAAATTTCTAAACTTCCTAGCCAGCATATCCATCTCCTCCTCATCCAGCTCGCTTTCCTCATCACTCTCATATTTCGAGGCTTTGAGAGCAATGCTTTTCTTCTTCTCCTCATTGCCTTTTTCGGCTGCCAAGTCTTCCTCATAAGAAATAAGAGAACCAACTAAATCATCAATAGGTAAGATATTTAAATCTTTGGCTTCCTCAATGGCAGTCCTTTTTGGTCTCCATTCCTTAGGTAGCGACCTAATAATTTTCTTAACTTTCTCGCTATTTGAAAAAGTCTTTCCTATGGCTCCTAGAGTGTTCACTATGTCTGTAAATCTAGTATACATATAATACACACTCTCATTTTGTTCCATTTGGAACAATTCATATTGTCGAGTGTACCTACTAATTTTAGACTCTTTCACTTGATTCGTGCCTTCATAAACAACTTCAAGTTTGTGCCAAATTTCATTAGCACTCTCACAACTAGATACTCTATGAAATTCTTTCTTATCTAGTGCACAAAACAAGGCATTCATAGCTTTGGAATTTAGAGTAGCTTTTCTCTTTTCCAATTCATTCCATTCTCGTGAAGGTTTTAGAATATCTTCCCCGACTTCATTTTTAGTCAAAGGCATAAAAGGACCATCACAAACAACTTCCCAAATTTCATAATCTAGTGCTTGTAAATAAATTCTCATCCTAGTTTTCCAATACGGGTAGTCATTTCCGTCAAAGAACGGTGGTCTAATTGTGGACTGTCCTTCCCTAAATGTTGAGTCATATTGGGTTGCCATTGATCTTTAGCTCTAGATGGTTAAGTCTAAACAAGAGCACCTCGCTCTGATACCAAATGAAATACTAACTAGGCAACCCAATAAGGGGGGTGAATTGAGATTTTAAAAATTAAGTTAAGCAAACCACACAACAATCCAACCTAATGCCTTAATAAATTCAAAAATAATAAATTCAATGAAAGCACAAGAATAAATGAGCAAGGGAAGAGAAAGCAAACTCAAGGATTTTTACGTGGTTCGGCAATCTCCGCCTACATCCACGCCTCCAAGCACACCGGGCTTGAGGATTTCACTATCCGAGCCTTTCCAAGGCTTCAATCGTTTACAATTGACTTCAAGGTGTCAATGAACCTTTACAACAAGAGATTATCTCTCCAATCTCTTCACCCCAAGTGTTTCTCACACTTGTACACTCACAATTTGATGAGAAATGAAAATTACAACAATGAAACTCTCTTTAAGAGTGGATATACAAATTGAAGAACAAAGATGATTTAATAAATGATGATTTACGAAATTGAAGCTCAATATATGTTGTGTGCACTTGTTTTTGCTTGCCAAGATTACCAAAAATGAATTGGTTTTGAGTTTATATAGTTTGAGCTCAAAAACTAGCCGTTATGCACTTTTTGGTCATAACCGGCTTACCGTTTATGGAATTCGGTTAGCCGCTTTTATGTTACCGTTATAGTAAAAATTTAAATTTCAGAATATCCGGTATGTCGCTTATGAAATCCGGATAGCCGTTTATGCTCCAGAAGCTTACTGCCCAACAACCAGATTACTGTTTGTCAAGATCCGGTTAGCCGCTTTCAATTCGGATAGATTCTGCCCAACATCCGGCTTACCAGTTTTTCACATCCGATTAGTCACTTGCTACAGTAACTGATACAGTGAACTATTTTCTAAAATTATAGTTTGATCCCAAAACTTTATAAAATTGTATTATGGCCCAAAACGTTATAAAAGCTTTCAAATAGGTCCAATTTTAGAATTTCTAAATAATGTTTTGTCAATCCCAAAACTTTTTGAAATCATGATATGGCCCAAAATGTTATGAAACTTTTCAAATAAGTCTTTTTCTAAAATTTCAAGCAATAGTTGTTGATTTCAAAGTTTTTCAAAATTCTTCTAATTAAACCATAAACTTGAAAAACAACCAATTTCATAAAATCATTTTTCCATTAAATATGAAACCTTTATAATGTGAAAATAATGATTTATTTAAAAAGAAAATAATTTGAGCTTAAAAGATTAATCATTCTTAATCTTGTTTGTTATCATCAAAATCAACATTATGGAAACATATATGTTAATACAAACCCCTCTATCATCTACCCAATCACACTTGAAAGGTGTTTTTTTAACCATTAGATAATCAAGCTGCCAAATCTCATCAATGACTCCATAAAACGTCATGTCTCCAAAATGAGGACTTTTATCTTTTGAGCTTGAAATTTGTAGAGTGTTAGCAACAACCCTAACACCACTATTTTGGGTCACACGATTACAGTCCCGGTCCCTCGTTGTAAAATTGAAGCCATTTATCTCGTAGCCAGAGAAGGTCACCACGCTTGAGCGTGGTTTGTTTGCCAACCAGCACACTATTTCGTCAATCGGCACATTATTTGCTTTATCATGTGCCACCTATAATTTAAATTAACAAGTACAGTAATTAGTAACATGTAGAAAAATCTTGTTAAAGTTTATATCCTATATTGTATTTAGTTAAGTAATTCTAACCTTTGCTTGTAACCAACCAGAAAATGTACGTATGTGTTCATTTTGCAACCACATATTTGTTTTTGCCTTATAGGGGTTTCTTGATGCCAAATAATGCATATGCTCCCTACAGTGAGACCATATTAAGATTTAAAAACTAGTATAGTAATCTAATAATACAATAGTAATATTTTTTTGGAAAAATTAACAACTTACTCGATATATATTTGGATTTCAGGGGTGTTCATTAGAACACACCGGTGTGCTTGTGCCAACAAAAGATCATCAACCATCTTTATGTTTGCACCTCCCAAAGGTTTTTCGATAGATAAATCAATTGGACAACCAGTAGGCAGCCCAATAACATCACAATTTGAGAGGTACTCAGCACAAAATGCAAGTGCTTCTTCTGCAATATAAATTTCTACAATACAACCCTCAGGGCGGTAGCGATTACGAACATAATCCTTGAGATTTTTCATTTCTCTCTCAAAGGATACATCCATCGAAGATAAACAGAACCCACATAACCTAACTTGTTCAACTAAGTGGACTGTTAAATGGATTATTATGTCAAAAAAGCTAGGTGGGAAGTACTGCTGCAGTAAGCATAAAGTGATTACAAGTTCCTCTTGCAATTGGTCAAGAGTATTAGGATCTACCACTTTACAGCACAATGTATTAAAAAAGAAGCACATCCTGATTATGGCCCTTCTCACATTTATAGGCAAACAGTTTCGAATGGCTAGTGGTAGAAATTGTTGCATCAAAGTATGACAGTCATGGGACTTAAGGCCTTGAAGCCGACAATCATCTATTGAAACAAGGTTTTGGACATTGGAAGAATACCCATCAGGGACTTTCACACTCAGCAAGGTTTCACAAAACTGTTTTTTTTTCTTTTTTACTCAAAGTATATGGAGCTGGAGGTAGGACTTTGTTTTTTTTGTTTGTTTCATCAGGAACTAGTTTTCCCTTGATCTTCAAAGACTCAAGATCTTTTCTAGCATTAATCCCATCTTTTGTTTTGCCTGGTTGATGAAGTAATGTGTCATATATGTTCTCACACACATTTTTTTCAATGTGCATCACATCTAATTGATGGCGAACTAATAAATGCTTCCAATAGTCTAAGTAAAAAAAGATTGACTTTTTTTGTACAATTTTTCAGTTATGTTCTCATCACCATCACCGCCACCACCGCCATCATGTTTCCGCTTTTTGGCCTTCTTTTTCCCGAACTTAATATCTATATCTTCCACCATATTAAAGATTTCCTCACCAGACAAATTTTTAGGAGGCTCATTCCACTCTTGCTTCCCATTAAAAATCTTTTTCAGTTTCCAAAATAGGTGACCAAGTGGGAGAAAGCGGCGAAGGCCCATATATGACATTTTCCTACTATGTGGCAGCCAACATGCACAAGTGTCTATCCCATAAATTGGGCAAGCATAATAGCCCTTAACAGTACAACCAGCGAGGTTTCCGTATGCTAGAAAGTCACTAATTGTCCACATCAAGACAGCCTGTAAATTAAAGGTTTCTTTTCTATAAGCATCATAAACATCAATACCTACATCCCATAGAGTTTTTAAGTCCTCAATCAAAGGTGCTAGGTATACATCTAGATCATTTCCAGGTTGTTTAGGGCCAGATATCAAAAGTGACAACATCAAAAACTTTCTCTTCATACACAACCATGGAGGAAGATTATATGTTATTAATATAACAGGCCAACAACTATAAGTAGTGCTAAGTGTACTATGTGGGTTAACCCCATCAGTTGAGAGAGCTAAACGGAGATTTCTAGGTTCTTGTGCAAATTTTGGCCACTTATTGTCAATTAGTTGCCAGGCTGGTGAGTCTGCTGGGTGGCGAAGTTTGCCATCTCTAATTCTTTTATTAGCATGCCATGTTAAATTTTGAACTGTTTGTGGTGATTGAAACAATCTTTTCAACTTAGGAATAGGTGGAAAATACCATAATACCTTTTTAGGAACCCCTTTCCTAAATTTTGTTGAGCTATCTTTTTTTCTTTGATACCTAGATGCTCCATAATTTGGGCATTCAGCAATATCAGCAAATTCATTCATATACAAAATGTAGTCATTTGGACATGCATGTAGGGGTGGGCAAAATCAGATTCGGGTCGGGTTCGGATCAACCCAATCGGATTTCAGATTAGTCGGGTTGGATAAAAATCCATCCAAACTCCACCCGAACTTATAACCCGACCCGATCCGATCCGAATTATGTTCGGATCGGATCGGGTTACAAAATTCGGCTTCCAATTTCTAATGCATATATATTATATACCATTACTTAATAAGTACAAAAGGTCGGCTCCCAATTTCCAAAACTCAAAAGACTTTGAGACTCAAGTCAACAGCCAAAATCCAAATAGAGCTTGAATCGAGTGCAGCTTACCGGGTGGATCTTCAATCGGACCGGGTGATGATGGAGTGGAGGATTGAAGGCGTGGATCCGGTGCTTGGTTGCAGTAGATCGGTAGATCGGGTTACGATCTTCACGAATCAGCTTCGGCTTCAGCTGGCGTCGTTCTCAGTGGCAGTTGTTGCGTGTGGTGGCTGGATGAAGCTAGCTCCATGAACTTTGCGTGTGTGTTTGATTGTTTGACTGTTTGTGTTTCGTTTGTTTGGATTTGGGTGTGGTTGTGGGCGTGGGTCGTGTGGCTGTTGCCTGTCGGTAGTGGAATGCGAGCGACGGAGGCTGTGAATGGGTGTGGTCGTGTACACTGCCCGTCGGCAGTGGGCTGGCTGCTTGTGCTTGAGTGCTGGTTTGTGTGTGTGCTAAGTGTTAATGTCGGCAGACTTGGCTTTGTTCTTTGTGACTTTGTGTGTGTGGTGTTTGTGAAGCCGTGTGCACTGGTGTGTGATTGTAATTTTTGTCCTTTTTTTATTTATTTCATGACTTCGTCTGTGTGTAGTTTGGGTTTGGGTTTAAATTTTTTTTTTTTGTCTCAACCCGATCGGGTTTTCGGATCGGATCGGGTTTCACCCGATCCGATCATGATCCGATCGGGTTGAGACAAATTCACCCGATCGGGTTTTCTTCACCACCCGATCCGATCCGAACCCGAAATTTTTCGGATCGGGTCGGGTCGGATCGAGTCGGATCGGATCGGGTCGGATATTTTGCCCACCCCTACATGCATGTATTTTTTCATACTCTAAGCCTAGTACTTTCATTGTTTTCTTAACCTCGTACATTGACATAGGTAGAGTATTATTATTTGGCAAAATATCAACAAGGACTTCTAACAAAGAAGAAAACCCTTTATCGGACCACCCATAGTTCCCTTTCACATTATAAAGTCTCATTAAACTAGATAACTTTGAATGTTTTGCACCTGGGTACAAAGGCTTTTCAGCATCTTCAAGCATATCCTTAAAAGAACTAGGATCTCTATCACAATGCTCGTAAGCATCTTCGACCATGTCAATTATATTACTGTAATCATGACATCTAAATCTTTGACTATGTGAATGGTCTTCACAGTTTGTAAATGTAGATTTAGAGTCAGTCTCACCATGCCAAGTCCAAACAATATATCTTGGGAGAAAACCTTTTTCAAATAAATGATCCTTCACTTGTTGAGGAGTATGAAACTCCATATTACAACAAAAGGTGCAAGGACATCTAATTGACATTCGATTTTCAGCATTCAAAATGGCAAAATCTAAGAAATCAGCAACTCCAGAACGATACTCTACAGACAATCTATCACAAGTTATCCAACTTCTGTCCATTTCAAATATTTTACCTGTTCACATATGTAATGTCAGTTTAAGTTTAATTAAATTGCATGATTAATTTAATGTTCAATGTTATTATGATTATAGTTGCAATAATAAACTTATAATTCTGGAAAATCACTAATAGCCCCTATAAATCATTAATTATAATAATAATTTAGACAAAATCCTGAAATTGAAACAAAAGAAGTTTTGAAACTTAAATAGGAGATTAATAGGTAAGATGGGTGCTAATGGCTTTTTAAGTAGTCGAACTAATTCATAAGTCAAGTAACTAACAAAAGTTAAGAGTTCAAATAAATAATGTCTTCATACCACTTTGCAAGCCATTTTTTAAGATTCTATAAATCATTTTTTAACTTCAAATACAACATGCAGAACTACTTTAAAACAAGCATTTCTTTATTGAATCAAACACAAATCATCAACTTTATACAATCTCAAAATACTCACAACCACGAACTTAATTAATTCATATCATAGTCATTGTCTCTATTACAAATCGTCCAACCAAAACAGAATAAATAAACAAGTAGGATTATATAACAAAATTTGCCTCTCTTTACATGAAACAGAGATGTAAATAGTTTGTAACCACTAAATACACAGTCATTCAGCCAATATAACACCCAAACAATCATCTCCTAATCACAAAGGCAAAAGCTAAAATGAAATTTCATATTTTAGTACATTCAAAATCAACTAACTTATTGCTCAAAGTTAAGAAACGGAGCTAACAGTTTATTTCAGAAACTAAAAAAAATGCACATTCTTAGTTTTAAATAACAATGACAGTAAATCACATGCACAAAAGTTTGAAACTGACCTCAAATGTGGCAGAAAAAACAGAGTCGCAGCAGCAAGTGTTTTGAGTTTAAGTAATGCACCACTTAAAATGCCTGTATTTTTGGACTGCATGTGAGTGAAGATATAGAAAAATAAGAACAAAAATTTCAAGTTACAAATAAACAAAAGAAAAAAAAAAGATTTGGAAAACAAAACCCACCAAGGTCGCACTACTGTTCAATTTCTGAACATCTGAAACAACCCAAAAATAAAAATTAAAAAATATTATTCATAAGCCAAATTAAAACAAACCCAATAATTAAATTGCCCAAAAAAATAAAATATTCTGCCATTACCAGCTGATAACCTCCTCTACAGTTCTTTCTCTGGACTTAACTTGTCAGGGAGAATGAGATTACCTGAATACCGAACCGATGGTGCCACTTCACCCCTTGTCGATGGCTTTTACTTGCTTGCCTAGTATAGGCACTGGATGGTTTAGTTGGAGAAAAACCCCTTCGATAACAAGCGATTAGGGTTTTGGTTTGTGTTTCAATTTGGGGAAAATGGAAAAACGAAATAGAGTTTTAGCTTTTCATTATCTATCTAAATTAATTGAATTTAATTTGTAAATGGATAGTGCAAAACAGAAGAGATCGAGAAGAGAAAAATGAAAGCGAAAGTGAACGATGAAAGCAAGATAGAGACAGTCGATATAGTCTAGATGGGGAAAAGTCAAGTGTGTTTTATGTTGTTATTTATATTTTCATTTTTTAATAATTTAAATATTATTATGACTTTGACTCATCGAGATTTGATGGTCTGTGCTCCAAACATTAAAGCTTTAAATCTTAGAGCTCTCAGGTTCGAGTTGGAGTTAAAACAATTTTTTATGAATTTTTTTTTATCATTGATACTTTAGTGTCAGTGATTTTTTATGTTTAATTTACTAACACCCTAGTATCATTAATTTGTGATTCCTATTTTTCAAAAGCGGAAAATGGTGCATATGTACATAATTACTGACACTTTTTGCAAAGTGTCAGTAACGAAGTGTCAGTAAAGCCCATTTTTCTAGTAGTGCATAAAACAATATTATTTCTTAAAGTACTACTTTGAGTTGAGAATGGCATGACCCATTGTGATTTTGCTAACAAATCACTGATCGAACTCATCAAATAGCCTTGGATCCTTCAGCCCTCTAAGTGGATTTATGTCCACACTCATTCTTTTGTTGTTCTCACAGTCCATTATTTCGAGCATGGGTAGAGGCTTCACATTCCTTGCTCTTTAAGAACTGTTAAAGACATACGGAGCCTATACGGATGTCCAAATTTAAGTCCCTGTAGAAATTGTACAATGACATGGGAGTGCAATCATTATGATTGTCAACATTAGTGTACACTCCACCGTCAGCTGGGGCTAGACAATTCGCCAAGATGAAGATATTAAACTCATATTGGATTAAAAGCGAAAAGAACGCAATTGCTAAATGTTAAACTTGCTCACCTACATGAGTATCTAATTGACGAATCATTGTATGAACATTTAGATGAACCATCATGATACGAACTATAAGTTCCATGACTGCTTGTCTAAATTATTTTTGTT
The DNA here is from genome assembly GCA_039657385.1 of Citrus x changshan-huyou. Classification (NCBI taxonomy): domain Eukaryota; kingdom Viridiplantae; phylum Streptophyta; class Magnoliopsida; order Sapindales; family Rutaceae; genus Citrus; species Citrus x changshan-huyou. Next base: position 14,647,462 of record CM077555.1, read on the forward strand.
CTTTGTGCTCTCACTATAAGAAAACTGATAATAAATTACGAGAAAAAACTGCCATAAAAGGGGTGGACGACAAAGAATCTACTAATCATCTATTTACTTGTTACTCATTTATAATAAATTTAAAACCTGTTATGAAATTTGTAACAGTTTTTATTGGTCACAAGTCTGACACATAGCAATTTAGTAAAAAAGTTAATTTTAATTTGAATTTTCAAAATATTTATTTGAATCTTTTGGCTAGAAAATTGTATTATTTCAATTAATAATATTGAAAATATTATTGTCATTTTCATTTTATTATTATTTTTTTCAAAATTCTATAGATTTCTTTAAAAATAAAATTTGTAAATCTAAAATATAGATAATAAAAAAACCCAAATAAATAACAAAAGGCTGATATTTAATATTTATATTCAAACTGCAATATTTCTTCAAACAATGCAAACTACAACCCCAATTGTTGAAATATTTTAGCTACATATCAATCCTAAATTCTCTGCAACATGTCCTAGTATAAGTAATCATCTGTAGCAAAACACACTTAAACAATAAACAAAAGTCCAACAAATATCAGCAGTCAAACCCTCATTCAGTAACAAAATCCAAATTTACAAGCACCTGAAAACAACTGAACATAAATAAATAAAAGTTACAACTCCAAAAACCATTATTCAACTGAGCGTCATTCAAAGAATTCATAGTTAAGCCAAATTGACCATATAAAATTTATAGCAATAATCGATATTGGATTATAGTAATAATCGAGATCACATAGCAACATATTACTGGTCATGAATTTTCCAGGACTTGAAATCATTAAATATGTATGGAAAAGCCCTAGTTGTAATTATATTAAAAATATAAACACCTGCAAATTTTATTGTACTCGCAAGCGCATGAATTTGTTGTAGTATAAATTTATGATGATAAGTGTCGATCCCACAAAGTGATATATTTAATTATGCATATGGCTAATTTTCTACGTGTGTATGTGAATTTGTTAGAGATGATATTTTAGCAATACTAAAATTTAAAATAAAAATGGCAGGAACAAATTAAGGATGAAAATAATTCAAATAAAACACTTGAGTCTCTAAATTCACACTCAACACTTCACTATGGGCTTAACATTCCTTTTTAATTCCAATTAATTTATAAGGGAGTATTTCACTCTTCATAAGCTCCACTCCAATAAATATAGTATCAAGCACCCAGTGTGCTAGAGGGTAATAATCTTCCATTAAGTTTGGTGTCAAGTACATGCTATGCTAGACAATAATAATCCTTTTGTCAACAAGGTGACAGGACCGTCTACTAAATAACTTAGATGCACTCTCTTTCAACACTAATGGTGCATTTGGATTGAGGTTGGAAATCTGTAACTTAAAAGTTACAACAGTAAAGTGTTTGGTAAACACCAGCTGCTGTACTTTGAAAGCTCTGTTGAAATGATTTTTCACTTGTATAATGGAGAAATTATTATATCTTTAATAATTTTATCAAAATTATTAATTAAAATTTATATTTACTATGTATTATTAATTTTATTTTATAGTTACAACTTTTTCCACAGCAATTGTAGGTTAAAAGCTACAGCACCCAATCCCAAATGCACCCTAAGTCAAGACGACCAATAAAATACTAGGGGAGTCTCTTTCTAATAAATATGGTGTAAAATGCTCATTATGCCAGACAATAACAATCTTTCACTAGAGAGTTGGTATACTACACAAAATTTAAATAAGATATACTGTCTGTCAACAACGAGTCAAAATAATTGCATAAATCAAAAAGGAAAAAAAACTTATCAAATTAAGCTAATGGATCATGTTGAGGTTTCACCTTCAACCCCAAGCTTGAAATTAAATTTCTCACTCATAATTAAACTAGAAGTAAAATGATAATTTTATTTAAATACGTAGAAAAACAAGATAGAGTGAGAATTATAGAAAATGGAGCTCAGTTTTAGATTCAGAGCTGTCAAATTAGAGGGAGCCCCCATTTATAAATACAATGAGTAAATTATAGCCATCAGATGAAAACTATTCAGACGCTCAAGATTAAACCACGTGGCAAGATCTGATTGATTGGAAGACATCATCAGGTCCAATAATATGTTACATCATTGGTCAATGCTACATCAGTAATTTCAATCTAATAGGATACTGGTATGTTACCGGTCAACGTCACATCATCGATCAATGCCACATCCACATTTTTTAGTCCAATAGGATGCTGCCACGTTATTAATCAATGCCACATCAGCTGGGCAATGCCACGTTAGCTGAGTCCACCAAAACTCTAACATTACAATTTTATCCTTTATGTCCTTCTTAAGGTTTTCAAATGTTCTAAGTTCAAAAATAATTTTATCCGACTTCTCGTTAATCATGGAATGATCAAAATACCCCGATACATAAAATATTCAAATTATAACAAAGCACACATAATCAAATTTAAAAGACGTAAACACATAAAAGTAGAAATGTTAGTGAGACTTAAAGCGCAAAATGAAAATTTTACCTTTTATAAATGTGCATTCTCCAGTACTCAACAACCACAATCTAATCTGAAGACAAGATTTATAATTTATCAACAACTTTGAAAACTCCCAAATCATCAATTTTAAATAATAAAAACGTAAAAGCAAATATAGATATATATAAAACATGGTATCTCAATTACATAAAATTACATAACAGAACTGAGTCTCATGTGCTCTACATGTCCATTAATGTTCGATTTCGTCTTTTTGCTATACCATTTTGATATGACGAGCCTGGCATTGTGTATTGAGCAACAATGCCTTGTTCCTCTAGAAACTTAGCAAATGGACCTAGACTTTGCCCTAATCTCATGTACCGACCATAATATTCTCCACTTTTATTTGATCTAACAATTTTAATTTGTTTTCCTAATTATTTCTCTACTTCTACTTTATAAACTTTAAAAGCATCTAGTGCTTCACCTTTATCATAAAGAAAGTAGAGATACATATAACGTGAATAATCGTCAATAAACAAGATGAAGTATTTCTGACCATTTAAGCACACTTCTGAAAATGGGCCACAAATATCAGTATGTATAATTTCTAATATGTCAGAACTCCTCCTAGCACCTTTCTTGGTCTTGTTGGTATGCTTTCCCTTAATGCAGTCCACATAAGTACCAAACTCAGTAAAGTCAAAAGTTCAAAGATGTCATCCTTTACTAATCTTTTGATTCATTCAATAGAAATTTGACCTAATCTCTTATGCCATAACGTGGAGGATTTTTCATTTAAAATACCACTCTTTCTACCAATATTACCATGCAAAGTCATAAGGTTATAATCAAAAATAGGATTTAAATAAAGTTTAAACAAACCATCATCTAAAATTTCATCACCAATAATAACAAAGTCTTTAAACAAATGAAAAGATGTCCAAGTGAAATTAAAACTAAAACCAAAAGGTAAAAGTCTTGAAACAGAAATAAGGTTTCTAGAAAATGATGGAATATAAAAGGTTTGATCAAGGTCTAAGACAAAGCCAGAATTAAGGACAAGTCTATAGGTCCCCACATCTCCCACCCTTAGAATAGATTGCACATTCATTGTTCATTGGTTTCCTTTAGTTTAAGAAGCCCTGCATGGTATAAACAACATGGATTATAGAACGAAAGTCAACCCACCAAGTGTTTTGAGAAACTTGAATCATATTAGATTCGTAACAAACTAGAGATATAGTATTACCTTTCTTTTCAAGTCAAGTCTTGTATTTGGGGTAAACCTTCTTCATATGTCCTTTTTTCTTACAGAAAAAGCACTTAACAACATCCTTATTGACTTGATTAAGAGATGTCTTTCTTTTTCCTTCCCCTTCTTGTTATTTTTCTTTCCATGAGTCAATGTATAGACAAAGTCAAAAGTTCATTATGGACCACTTTTCTTTGTGTTATAGAAGATTTTGAAAGGTCCATATTCAAATGGGAGTGAATTGAGGATAAAGTAGACTAGAAAAGACTCAGAAATGTCAATTTCCAAGGACCTGAGTTGAGCAATTATATCTATAATGTGCTCACACATGGCTCTAGTTGAACTTCATGGATGACAATTTGCTCATTAAAGTTCTTGTTAATTCCTTGTGAGATGTGAAATATAAGTGTGCAACCCAAGAGGGGGGGTGAATTGGAAATTTAAAAATTATCCTAGCAAATCCACACAACAAACAATCTAATGCCTTAATAAAAATTGAAAGCAATAAGTTTAATAAAGGCACAATAATTAAAGAGTAAGGGAGAAGAGAAACAAACACATGGATTTTTACGTGGTTCGGCAATCCCCGCCTACGTCCACGCCTCCAAGCAATCCAAGCTTGAGGATTTCACTATCCAAGCCTTTCCGAGGCTTCAACCGATTACAATTGACTTCGAGGTGTCAATAAACCTTTACAACAAAGAAATTATCTCCCAATCTCTTTACTCAAGTGTCTCACACACTCAAATTCTTACAATTGAAATGAAGAAATGAAAGTTACAATGAAACTCACTCAATGAGTAGATATTCAAAGATGAAGAACAATGAATGATTCAATGTATGTAGTTTGCAAGTTTGAAGGCTCAAGATATCTCGTGTGCTTTTTGTTTTTGCTTGTTGGAGAGCTTCAAAATGAGTTGGATTTGAGTTCTTATAGTTTGAGCTCAAAAACTAGCCGTTACTCACATTCCAGGCGTATTCGGTTTGCCGTTTATGGAATCTGGTAAGCCGAATTTATGTTACCGTTAAGGCAAAATTCAAAATTTTGCCTAACCGGCTTGCCGGATTCGGAATCCGGTAAGCCGTTTTCGTTCTGGATACATTCTGCCCAATATCTGATTTTTCGGTTTTTATATCCAGTAAGCCGGATGCTACAGTAACCTGCTACAGTGAAATTTTTCTAAATTTTTAGTTTGACCCCAAAACTTTATAAAACTATAGTATGACCCAAAACGTTATGAAACTTTGCAAATAGGTCCAATTTCAGAATTTCTAAATAATGCTTCGTTAATCCCAAAACTTTCTGAAATTATGATTTCGCCCAAACTTTGTGAAATTATAGAATGACCCAAAAACATTTAAATAATTTCAAATAGGTCCAAATCCGAAATTTAAAACACTATCAAAGATTTTGAAATTACTTTCATTTTAGTCCAAAATGCTTTAATTCCATAACATCATTTTCTTATTATAAAAGCACAATTCATAAATCTTTGCTTAATAAATACATGTGGTTTGTTATCATCAAAATCAATATTTATAGCCATATAGGCTAACAATCTCCCCCTTTTTTATGATGACAAAGCACATTAAAGATTTAATCTAGTTATGAAAACGCTCCCCCTTAATCAATGCAAGTTAAAAAATGATTTGAAAATTGTTTAACAAAAACTCCCCCTGCATACATGCTCCCCCTAGATACATGCATATTTTCATAACACATATTAAATCATTCTCCCCCTTCATCATCAAAAAGAATAAAAGCTCCCCCTATCAATCATCAAAATAGCAACACAAGCACATTAGTAAAAAAAAAATCCATAAGCATAAAGAAATCCATATAATCCATAATGATCAACCAAAACAAATCCATATCATCCAACATAGATAGTCATAACAAATCCATATCATCCAAAACAAATACATAAACTGAAAAGCACAATAACCATCCATAGAGTCGAAAATAAAAGAACACACAATGCAGTAAATGAAATGTAGGTGTGTCCAAGTACAAGCATGAGATACTACTCAGGTGGTGAGGATGGAGGTGAAGGAGGTGGAAACGGATATGGAATGCCGAAGTGCTCGAAGAGGAGGCGCTGTCCATGAATGAGTTGCTGCTGCAGCTGCTGCTGCTGTTGCTGCTGCAGCTGCTGCTGCTGCTGCTGCTGCTTCTGCTGAAGCTCAGTCTGCCGCACCGAAAGTGTCCGCACCTCATCCATAAGCTGCTGAAGAGTAACATCTCCAGAGGTAGGAGGTCGAGGAGGTGATGAAGCGGATGCAGATGCACTAGGAACTGAAGCAACCGTGGAAGAAACTCGGCGCCTACGCTGCCCTCGAAATGAGAGTGAGAAAACTGGAAGCTGATCAGCTGGAATCACAGCATTAAGTGGCCGATCATCACTTGGGGCTAGAAAGGTAAACTTGTTATCGCTGTATTTGACCCAAGTGCCATCCTTCCACTCAAAGCCTAATCCAACAATAACCTCATCCCCAATACCCTTGGACGGCCTACAAGATGGTTCTAGAATCGGCACTTCAAAGAATTTAAGAATTCGGGTAATGAAGTGACCATAAGGAAGAGAGCGGGTAATCAAGGCAGGAATGCTCAACATGGTGCGGATGATGGAATAGCCCAAGTTAACCGGGCGACCTCTAAGAATACAGTCAATCATGGCGACATCCATGTGAGAAACCTCATCCAAATGTCCTGATCTAGGAAGTACAATGGACTGGATGATACGAAGCAAAAAATGAGTTTGAAGACAAAGACACTGAGTACGGAAATGAATGGTACAGTCTTCAACAGAAAGATCACTACGCCGACAAATATTACGAACGGCATCAACATGAACATAGTCATCAATATCAGGAGGTTTCCTAAGAGAAAAAATGTCCAGGCCATCATCGGAAGATCCTAGGATGGAGTTCAACTCCGAATCATCAAATTCAATCAAAACTCCTCCAACTGTGGTGATTACTCGATTCTCTTTCTCCGCGGAACAATCCATATTCGAGTAAAATACTTTCACCAAGTCGGGATACACATTCTCCTCAATCAACAATGCATCAATCCAACCAACATCTCCCAACAATTGAAATAAATTTCTATGACTAATCTTGAGAGTATGCAAAACATCCGGTAAAACAAAGAAAGTGTTGAGTACCTCACGAGTCCGAAAGTTTTGTTGAAACCGTTTGATCAAGTGTTGCTTGTTCTGAAAATGAATGGACTCAAAAGTGGATTGATTTGAGGTGCCCCTTGCTTCCCGTGGCCGGGTGGTTTGTTGAACCGGTTCTTTGCCTTTTCTTCGAACCGGCCGAGAGCTTGACATTTTGATTTTGATTGATTTTGAGTTGAAAAGGATAAGGAGAATGATGATGATGAAGATTGAAAGTGATTTGGAGAAGCAAATTGGATCAAAAACGGCTTGAGAGTGAGAAATCTAGAGAGAGAAAAAAATGGCTCAAAACCTAGGTTGAAATTCGGATCTAGGGATTTGGAGGTTGAAAATGAGTTTTGAGTGTGATTTTAGGCATAAGAACGGATGGGGATCAAGATTCATGGACTGATTTGCATCAAAACCGAGTGGAAATGGTGGATTTTGAAGTGAAAATGAAAGAGAAACAATCGGTTTTTAGAGAGAGAACAAGAACGGAAAACCGAAACAAGAGAGGAAGATGAACAGCACTTAAAGGGCACGAATCCGGCTTAGCGGGCAGCAAGGTGAAAGCCAAAAACGGCTTTCCGAATTTGAAATCCGGTAAACCGGATATGGACCCGAGAGCAGCAAGAGGCAATTCGGCTTGCCGGTTTCCTTAACCGGCTGGCCGGTTTCGAGAGCCTCCAAAAATCTGGTTTTCCGGATTGTCTTGAACCGGAAATCCGGTTTTGTTCCAGCTAGATTCCAAAGCGAATTCGGCTTTCCGATTTTTGATAACCGGTAGACCGATTATGAGGCAGTAAGTATCCTTCCAAATTCGGTTTTCCGGATTGAAAATCCGGTCATCCGAATGTTGTCCAGAGACCAACCAAAGCTAATCCGGTTGTCCGGAATTTGTCCCGAGAGAGATCAATAAGGAGAAATGTTTTTCCGGAAGAATGAAAAGGGAATATATGCTAGCTCCTATACTTGTACTACACACACCATTTTATTTTCGGCCTTAAAAATTGATTAATTTTAAATCATTTTGAGATTTAAAACTTTTCAATAAGCCATTTAATGCATGAAACACAAAATCATAAAATCATAAATTTACAAGCATATCAAGTTATCTAATTCATGAAGCATAAATCCATATGATAACAAGCATATCAAGCCATGTAGTAAAACATGAATTAAGATTCAACATTCATCATTCCAAGCTCATGTCTTATCTTTATAAAATGCTCTTCGCTAAGAGGTTTTGTAAAGATATCCGCAAGTTGATTTTCAGTGGAAACAAATTTAATTACGACATCTCCTTTTTGAACATGATCTCTAAGGAAATGATGTCTAATTTCTATATGCTTAGTCCTAGAATGTTGAATAGGATTCTTAGAAAGATTTATAGCACTAGTATTGTCACATAAGATAGGAATTTGATCAAGCTTAATACCATAGTCTCTAAGGGTTTGTTTCATCCAAAGAATTTGTGACATCCATTTGATATAAAATAAAATTCTTATGACATGCATATGCTAACAACATCCTAATGGATTCTAACCTTGCTACAGGTGCAAAAGTTTCATCAAAATCAATTCCTTCTTCTTGGTTGTAACCTTGAGCCACTAATCTAGCTTTATTTCTTACAACCACACCGGATTCATCCATTTTGTTTCTAAATACCCATTTAGTACCTATAATGGATTGATGTTCCGGATTAGGAACTAACTCCCACACATTGTTTCTCTCAAATTGATTCAACTCCTCTTGCATTGCCATAATCCAAGATTCATCGTTTTCCGCATCCGCAAAGGATTTTGGTTAGGGGTGTCAAAAAAACCCGCCCGGACCGGATCCGGCCCGGACCCGGCCAATCCGGTCCGGGCCGCATATATTGAAAAAGCGGATCCGGGTTTCAGAATTTAAAACCCGGACATTTCCGGGCACGGTCCGGGTTCAGCACCAAAAACCCGGAACCCGGACCCGTTTTCCGAATAAACTTAAAAAAAAAAAAAACGAAAACCAGTTACCCAAACCCAAATCGCAAAACACCCAAATCCAAAAATCCCTAATTCCCCAAATCGCAAAACACTGAAAGCCAAAGGCATAAGCAGCGACGCTGAGATTGCAGCACGAGTTGTGGAAGAATTCAGACAGCAAGAACCGGAGGATTCGGAGGATATATTCGACATCAACTGGGAGCGGGAGCAGCAGCAGAAGGAGGACAGGAGGGGAAGCAATTTTGATGATGATGTGGTGTTGTTCTCGCAACAGAAGCACGAACAAGAAGAAGAAGAAGAAGAGAGGAAGAAGGAGAAGAAGAATTTGAGTTTGCAGTTGTTTGTAATAAGAAGCAAGAGTGCTCGTCCATCACAGCGGAAGCGTGCCGTTTATGAATGAGGAGAATAGCAATTACCCCTTCGATTTATTTCTCCACAGTTTTCAGAGGTAGCATGAAATCAAAAGACAAATATCTGATTTAGAATTTTTTTTTGAAATAATTGTTTGCGGGCTTAGAAGCCCGGAAGACAAAACCCGGACCCAGGACACGCCGGGCTCAAGCCCGGACCGGACATGCAAAAGTCGGGTTTTGTCGGGGTCCGGATTTTAATTTTTGGCGTCTGGTCCGGTCCCGGGTTGCACCAAACCCGGACCGGACCCGGGGTTTTGCCAAGCCTAATTTTGGTTCAATTTGAGAAATAAATGCAGCATACTCACATGTGTTTCTAAGGGATGACCTAGTGGTAACACCTCGTGAGGGATCTCCTAAAATTACATCCTTAGGGTGAGAGGATACATACCTCCACTCCTTGGGGAGTGTTTGTGAAGTACCTTCATTTTGCTCTGCATTTGTTTCTTCATGATGTTCCTCTTGAATTCCACGTGGCGCATCTTCTTGGTTGTCATTCGATGCTTCTTCTTGTTGTTCTTCTTCTGCATTATCATCAACAACAACTTTCTCCGTAGAGGAGGGGTTAGACTCATCAAATGTAACATGCATAGATTCTTCCACAACTAAAGTTCTTTTATTATAAACTCTATAAGCTTTGCTTGAATTTGAATAACCAAGAAAAATGCCAACATCAGATTTTGGATCAAATTTACCAAGATTATCTTTTGTGTTCAAAACAAAACATTTGCATCCAAAAACTTTAAAATAACCAATGTTGGGTTTTCTATCTTTCCAAAGCTCATATGGAGTTTTATTAAGATTAGGTCTAATCAACACCCGATTTAAAACATAACAAGCGGTGTTGACGGCTTCGGCCCAAAAATACTTAGGCAAAGAGTTTTCATTCAACATGGTCCTAGCCATTTCTTGAATAGACCTATTCTTTCTCTCTACTACTCCATTTTGTTGTGGAGTCCTAGGGTGATGAAAATTGATGTTCAATGCCAAAATCATTACAAAAATTTTCAAATGCATGATTTTCAAATTCTCCACCATGATCACTTCTAATACAAGAAATAGAATAACATTTTTCATTTTGAACCTTTTTATAGAAAATTCGAAATGCATCAATGGCATCATCCTTATTAGCCAAGAACAATACCCATGTGTATCTAGAATAATCATCCACAATTACAAATGCATAAAATTTGCCACTTAAACTAGCATATCTAGAAGGTCCAAATAAATCTATATGAAGCAATTGAAGTGGTTTTGAAGTGGAGACATGATTCTTGCTTTTGAATGAAGTTTTGATTTGTTTTCCAAATTGGCATGCTTCACAAGTTCTATCTTTTTGAAAATTGATTTTTGGAAGACCTTTTACTAAATCATTTTTCACGATTTTTGAAATCAAATCCATGCTTGCATGACCTAATCTTCTATGCCACAACCAACCATCATCATGCAATGCGGAGAGACATTTTTCATTTGTCGATGCACAATCTATATTAATGGTATAGACATTAACATATCTATTTCCTACAAACAAGACTTTCCCATCACATGCATTCTCAATAACACATTTTGATTTATCAAAAATAACTTTATATCCTTTATCACATAATTGACTAATACTAAGCAAATTGTGTTTCAAGTTTTCAACCAAACACACATTTTCAATAAGAGTAGAGGATACATTACCGACATTTCCAATCCCAATGATTTTTCCTTTTGAATTATCCCCAAACGAAACATCTCCACCATTTTCGATCTTGGTAAAGCTTGAAAACCAAGAATAATTCCCTATCATGTGTCTTGAACAACCGCTGTCCAAGTACCACTTATTCTTCTTCTTCTTTGAGCCGTGTAGAAAAAATTTTAGGTACCCAAACATTTTTGGGTCCTTGAGAGTTAGCAATGGTTCCTTTCGGAACCCAAACACATTTCATACCATAATATGCATTTCTCTTCACTGCACATCTATTTTTCATATGGCCATCTTGATTGCAATAATGACATACAATTTTATTGTTAATAGATGTATTCTTCATAAAATAACTCTTGTAAAATTTTTGTTTCAAATTCGGTTTATAACCTATGCCACTTTTGTCAAATACACATTTTTGTGAGTTTAGCAAATTGTCCAACATCTTTTGCCCATTTGTGAATTTTAGCACAATTTCATTTAGTTCATTGCTCTTCTTTCTAAGCATTTCATTCTCATTTTTCAAGTCATTCATGTGTGACTCTAAGTGCTCATGTGAGGTGCTAGAATTCTCAAATAATGCAATACTATCACGCAATGTTTTATTTTCTAATTCTAGGCATGTAATCTTTGCACTAAATGAATCATTTTCATTCTTAAGCTCTATCATCTTCTTTTTAAGACATATATTCTTTTTACCAATCTTCATTAGCTCATCATGCAAATCCTTAAAAGCATCATGCAATTCATCATAAGTGGGAAGAACACTTACCTCATCAAGTTCATCACATGATTCTTCCCCAACAGCCATGAGAGCTAAGTTTGTCATTTCTTGTTGCTCATCATCGTCACTTGTTTCGTCATCGCTATCATCCCATGTGGCCACCATAGCTTTCTTCTTGAGTTTGTTGAGAAGAGGACATTCCGGTCGTATGTGTCCGGGCTTCTTGCATTCATAACAAGTGATTGGCTCCTTCTTCTCCTTCTTATTCTTATAGCCTCTGAACTTTCTCTGCTAATTATTCTTCTTGTAAAATTTTGAAAATCTTCTAGCCAACATAGCCAACTCCTCATCATCCGTTTCGCTTTCCTCATCACTCTCACGTTTTGAAGCCTTGAGAGCGATGTTTTTCTTCTTTTCCTCATGCCCTTTTTCAGCTGCCAAATCTTCTTCATATGAAATGAGAGAGCCAATTAAATCATCAATAGGTAATACATTTAAATCCTTGGCTTCCTCAATGGCAGTCCTTTTTGGTCTCCATTCCTTAGGTAGAGACCTAATGATTTTCTTGACTTTTTCGCTGTTTGAAAAAGTCTTTCCCAGGGCTCCTAGAGTGTTCACTATGTCCGTGAATCTAGTATACATAGAGTACACATTTTCATTTTGTTCCATTTGGAACAATTCATATTGTCGAGTGTACCTACTTATTTTAGATTCTTTCACTTGGTTCGTGCCTTCATAGACAACCTCAAGTTTGTGCCAAATTTCATTAGCACTTTCGCAACTAGACACTCTATGAAACTCTTTCTTATCTAGTGCACAAAACAAGGCATTCATGACCTTGGAATTTAGAGAAGCTTTTCTCTTTTCGAATTCATTCCAATCTCGTGAAGGTTTTGGAATATCTTCTCCTACTTCATTTTTAGTTAAAGGCATGAATGGACCATCATTAACGATTTCCCAAATCTCATAATCTAAGGCTTGCAAGTAAATTCTCATCCTAGTTTTCCAATATGGGTAATCGTTTCCATCAAAGTAAGGTGGTCTAGTGGTGGACTGCCCTTCCCTAAATGTGGAATCATTTTGAGTTGCCATTGATCTTTAACTCTAGATGGTTAAATCTAAATAAGAGCACCTCGCTCTGATACCAAATGAAATATAAGTGTGCAACCCAAGAGGGGGGGTGAATTGGAAATTTAAAAATTATCCTAGCAAATCCACACAACAAACAATCTAATGCCTTAATAAAAATTGAAAGCAATAAGTTTAATAAAGGCACAATAATTAAAGAGTAAGGGAGAAGAGAAACAAACACACGGATTTTTACGTGGTTCGGCAATCCCCGCCTACGTCCACGCCTCCAAGCAATCCAAGCTTGAGGATTTCACTATCCAAGCCTTTTCGAGGCTTCAACCGATTACAATTGACTTCGAGGTGTCAATAAACCTTTACAACGAAGAAATTATCTCCCAATCTCTTCACTCAAGTGTCTCACACACTCAAATTCTTACAATTGAAATGAAGAAATGAAAGTTACAATGAAACTCACTCAATGAGTAGATATTCAAAGATGAAGAACAATGAATGATTCAATGTATGTAGTTTGCAAGTTTGAAGGCTCAAGATATCTCGTGTGCTTTTTGTTTTTGCTTGTTGGAGAGCTTCAAAATGAGTTGGGTTTGAGTTCTTATAGTTTGAGCTCAAAAACTAGCCGTTACTCACATTTCAGGCGTATTCGGTTTGCCGTTTATGGAATCTGGTAAGCCGAATTTATGTTACCGTTAAGGCAAAATTCAAAATTTTGCCTAACCGGCTTGCCGGATTCGGAATCCGGTAAGCCGTTTTCGTTCTGGATACATTCTGCCCAATATCCGATTTTTCGGTTTTTATATCCAGTAAGCCGGATGCTACAGTAACCTGCTACAGTGAAATTTTTCTAAATTTTCAGTTTGACCCCAAAACTTTATAAAACTATAGTATGACCCAAAACGTTATGAAACTTTGCAAATAGGTCCAATTTCAGAATTTCTAAATAATGCTTCGTTAATCCCAAAACTTTCTGAAATTATGATTTCGCCCAAACTTTGTGAAATTATAGAATGACCCAAAAACATTTAAATAATTTCAAATAGGTCCAAATCCGAAATTTAAAACACTATCAAAGATTTTGAAATTACTTTCATTTTAGTCCAAAAAGCTTTAATTCCATAACATCATTTTCTTATTATAAAAGCACAATTCATAAATCTTTGCTTAATAAATACATGTGGTTTGTTATCATCAAAATCAATATTTATAGCCATATAGGCTAACAATCTCCCCTTTTTTTATGATGACAAAGCACATTAAAGATTTAATCTAGTTATGAAAACTCTCCCCCTTAATCAATGTAAGTTAAAAAATGATAACAATTATAAATGGGCCACTTAAGGACACAAAAACTTGTCTTACATTTATTTCCTAAATTACCCTTAACATCAAAATTTGTACAAATGTCATAGCTTTCACTCTCATCTGTGACATTTATTAAGTATTTTTCACGAAAAGAATCTCATATTGAAGAGTTGGCTCTCTATTCTCCATGACAACGGAATCATCATCAATCTTGAGAAAATTATAACTCTGATCAAGGGCTCAAGGTGCAAATTTGAAAATTGACTCTTACTAGCTGAATTTGTTCTCCAAGCTAATTGATCTTGAATATTGATCTTGAATGTTGGATTTGGTGGTGCACCGTAGCAGTAGCTACTCCTGCTACTGCCACTAGTGGTGGTGGTGACCGTAATTACCAATAGAGCTTCAACATTTTGAAGTGTCAGTTTTTGTTTCCAAGTAATTTAATTAGACAATGATGATTTCCTTTAATAGACTTAATTATATGAGTTCATATTTTTTCGATCATTTTTAAATAAGAGAAATTTTAGAATATATCAGATGTATCATGTCAACTACATAACAAGCAAATAATATTATGATATGTGTGTATTTATTTTGAAAAGTTATCATATAAGTGATGTTATAGACAGCTGCTACCTTGGATCACCTCCAAGTTAGAGCAATCTTTAGAACCGTTAGATGATTGTACCAGAACTTGAAATAATTATAATAACGTGCATCCAACAGTTCTGAGGGATGCACTACCTTGGAGCTGCTCCAAGGTAGCTGAACCCAGTGTTATATTAAATTTAATTGCACATGTCGTGCATACATCAATTGGTTGCAATTTATTAGAAGTATCCTATAAATTCTTTTCAACAGAGATCAACTAAAATAATCACATATTTAATTTTAAAATTGAATAGAGCTCATAAAAAATAATAAGTAAGGGTAATTCTGTTAATAAATGATAATAATTAAGAAATGAAGGCTGAAGAGATAAATTGAGAGAGTCAAATATCATTGATCTATTTGCAAATCATACTTTGCTTACTCATGAGCCATACAATTTGACTTACAAGAAAGATGCTGAACAATAAAAACTCCTAAAGCCAAAAATTGAATAGCACATGAACTACCTACAAAATTTTCTTACGATTACGCTCTCTAACTATGAGTTACAAGTTGAACCACAAGTAAATGGTTTTACTCGATCATAGTAGAGTTTAATAATGTTTTTGTTATAACTTCTTTCTTTTTTATAATTTACATTAAAAAAAAAAAGAGCGAGAGAGAGAGAAATATAATTTTCATTCATGGAAGAGCTATAGCCACATCAAATTCAACAAAATTATGTAGAATTGGTCGCAATCACAAGACAAAATATGCCTAGTATTTTTCTCATTAAAAAAAAAAATGACTTCAAAGTCTATTTTAATTTCAAGTTTTTAGTGTCTCATTGGCGCATAGGAAATGACACTATGACAGAGCTTATCAATACCTTTAATTATATATTGTGTTTGTGGTGGCTTATGGATTCACCTAAAGGACAATTTTCGATATAGATCAAACCTGTTTGCCCTATGATTACGCATGAAATTTTTGCATTATGCATAAATAATAATAATAATAATAATAATAATAAAAAAATAATAAAAGATATTATCATTATATCATCTAGTGTTTTTTGACTTATTACTTTATTATTCCTAAGGTTTTCTAATAATTATTTTTTCACTCCATTAATAAATTATTGATGTCATGGGATACTTGAAGAATTTCAATATATTGAGTATTTTAAGAATTTCACATGCATAATATTTACAATTTTATAAATTAATTATTTTGGATATCTAAATTAATCAATTGATGAAAATATTATTTTTTGCATATGATTAATTTTTTTATTTTAGAGTACTAAATTTTACTTACTCAATTTAAGGATAAAATAATTTCTTACAATAATTTATGTTAAAAATTTTGTTAACTTTAATGATTTGATGCTAAAATGATAAAAAAAAAATTAAAATATTAAGTGGAAAAAGTAATTATCAGAAAATTTTAATAGTAAAATGATATATCATAAAATATTAGGTAGTAAAATGATAATATTTCAAAAATATATCAAAATTTTTCATTAATATTCAATTTACAATAAGATCAACTATAATCTTCAAACATCATCGCTAATCTTCATGATAATTTAATTTAATGCGATGCTAACGCAAGTGCCCGCGTGCTTTTTATTCGCATATGTAATCCCCATTGTTGTTTCAATCATATAATTTTCTGTATTGGTGTAATTAGTATCGTTTGACCACTTAAAAGTTTGTGAAATAATAAATTGCTACATAAAGTATTGGGCGTAAATATTTTTTAATTTAATTAATATATTTTTATGAAACTTTACATTTTAATACATTTCATTTATCATTGTTAGTCTGTTAGTTGGCTAGTAGTTGTTGTTAGTCTGTCAGTTGGCTAGCAGTCGTTGACGGGGAACATACCAACTTTGAGTAACCAAGTGAAAAACAGAAATAATCTTATTGACAAATTGTGCGGCGTGGCCCAGAAATTGATTATTAGCATAATCTTACTGCTATTTGTATTTGTATGTGGGTGGGTTTACGTTGGAATTACTCTACAATAAAGTATTATAATTTGACGGTCATTATCAGTGTTCTACGGTAGAGCAGTTTCACCGCAACCATTGCCTTTGAATATTTATTGTAACCTTAACTCTAAAAAATATTTTGAACACTCATTAACAAAATTTAAAAATCAAAATTTATTCGGAACACTATTTCAGTTGCCAAATCAACTCATTTAATCAATTCATTCCATTAATTACTTTGTTTCTTTTTACACACACATAATTAATCCAATAAATCTGTAATGTGTTTGCTCCCTTCTTTTTCCATTATTGTTTTCTTCATTATTAATTATTATTTAATTTGTCTAGTTCTTCTCTTCATATGTATGGGTGGAGTAATGCTAAGGTGAAATAATATAATTTATTCAATTGGATATGGTAAAAGATTACTAATTAATCAATAAATAATACATCATTTAAGATCAAATTTTAAAATAAAAAAATTAAGATAAAATTTTTTAAAAAAAATAAGATATCTATCATTACTCGTATGGGTGACTATAGTGCTATAATTATTTTTGTTTACCATATCCACGAATGAAAGACGATTAACAAGAAAAAAAATGAAATTCTTATAACAAATTTTGATTGGTGCAAGTGTGATTTGTTCAGAGCCTTCGATCTTCTTCTTATTCTTCTATTTTGAAGAAATAATACGCTTTCTCTTTATTAAATAAAAAAAAAAGCTGAAACAGTATGTTTTCTGTGATTAGTCTTAATTAATACTTTTATTGAAACATTTGCTTTAAACGTTTGCGAGGACGAGCAGACCACTAAAGTTTCCAGTCTTGATTCGTTTCACTCTCAACACTAGAAACTGGGGGACTGGTGTTTAGGGAATGAAATAGGGTGGCCAAGATAAAGGTGTTTTCTCATACATTATCGTGCTCTCCTCAAAGTAAAAGTGAGCAAATGGTTGAGCAGATCATCTCGACCAGAAAAATATGTGGTGACCTCCAGCACATCACCTCGACCAGGATGTTATTGGTCACCTCGACCAGGAAGTCACCAGGAAGCACGTCATCCGCGAGGCCAATTTCCTGCAAGAAACATAAAGCCATTCCTGCTGTATTCTTGCTAAGGGTTGATTTGAGGAGACCCGGTCAACGACAGTTGGCGAGGCATGCTCTCCAGCCCGAGAATCTAGGCACGAAGGCCACGCAACCACCCATGACTACGGAAATGGGGAATCCACGTTCGAGAGGTGGGAGGACAACGGACGTAGGCTGCGGAAAACTGGGATTCAGAGGAAGCCTATAAAAAGGTAGCCAACGAAGGTAAAAGGGTTAGCAATTTTGAGATTAGAAGAGAGCTAACGAAAAAAGCCATAAGATCTGTGGCAAGCGTTCCCCGAACCTTCATATCTGACTTGAGCGTCGGAGGGTTTGCGCCGGGAAAACAACCGGCGTACTCTGACTTGTCTGTGTGCGCAGGAACCTCTGGAGAAGAAGCCTTACGAGGAGACCTCCTGGTCGTGGTGAAGTTGATCGAGCAGAGAGCCTGGTCGTAGAACGAGGAGAACCAGAATCTCGCATCAACATTTTGGCGCCGTCTGTGGGGACTCGGTACAAAAGCCAACTTCTTGTCTCTACCGATTTTTCATCTGGCCAAGCCAAAGGCAGAATATTATCATGCACCGATTGATAAGCTGGCTCAAACACGGAAACCAATCAAGGCTGGATGGAATGCTTACCTGTAAAGATATAAAGGAAAGTATTTAGACAATTCTGGTATGAAACTCGGTTCATTACAAGTTGAGGCAGAATTGTTAAAATTCAATCAGGAGCTGTTCGTTAAATCGTCTCAAGGGATATGAAAGTTCAAAAGTGAGTTTGTTGCTGATTACACTACATATACTACATATGTGCTTGAGAGAATGCTGCCCAGGAGCCAAGATCTAAACCCAGAGCACAATCCCAGTTGATCAATTTGCAGAGCAAATCCATATTTAAGGATTTCAAGAAAAAACCTCAAATAAGAGCACATCGAAGGCACACATCTGTAGGAATCGGAACAGGTCAGAAGTTATATTTTGATTTACAAGCAGTTTTTTCTATGAAAATTTAATTATTTCTCTAAATTCTGCTATGTGAGATAAGGATATCTGATATTCATTAAATTGATTGTGCTCAATATGAGAATAATTTAAGAAAAGAGAGCTAGGCTAGCGTTGAGAAGCCAATCAAGGTTTACTAATAAGGCATGCAAAGGCTCATCAAAGTCTCAAAGCCTGTTTTATGGCGAGACAGAAGCCAAGCGTGCCAGGATCTGCTCGACCACGAGAAGGCGAGCAGAATCCCAATCCTTGAAGAAGCAAAGGCACGCAAAGGCTCACCAAAGTCTCAAAGCCTGTTTTATGGCGAGACAGAAGCCAAGCGTGCCAGGATCTGCTCGACCACGAGAAGGCGAGCAGCATCCCAATCCTTGAAGAATCAAAGCCACGCAAATGCTCACCAAAGTCTCAAAGCCTATTTTATGACGAGACAGAAGCCAAGCGTGCCAGGATCTGCTCGACCACGAGAAGGCGAGCAGAATCCCAATCCTTGAAGAAGCAAAGGCACGCAAAGGCTCACCAAAGTCTCAAAGCCTGTTTTATGGCGAAACAGAAGCCAAGCGTGCCAGGATCTGCTCGACCACGAGAAGGCGAGCAGCATCCCAATCCTTGAAGAATCAAAGGCACGCAAAGGCTCACCAAAGTCTCAACGCCTGTTTTATGGCGAGACAGAAGCCAAGCATGCCAGGATCTGTTCGACCACGAGAAGGCGAGCAGAATCCCAATCCGTGAAGAAGCAAAGGCAGGCAAAGACTCATCAAAGTCTCAAAGCCTATTTTATGGCGAGACAGAAGCCAAGCGTGCCAGGATCTACTCGACCACGAGAAGGCGAGCAGAATCCCAATCCTTGAAGAAGCAAAGGCACGCAAAGGCTCACCAAAGTCTCAAAGCCTGTTTTATGGCGAGACAGAAGCCAAGCGTGCCAGGATCTGCTCGACCACGAGAAGGCGAGCAGAATCCCAATCCTTGAAGAAGCAAAGGCACGCAAAGGCTCACCAAAGTCTCAAAGCCTATTTTATGGCGAGACAGAAGCCAAGCGTGCCAGGATCTGCTCGACGACGAGAAGGCGAGCAGAATCCCAATCCTTGAAGAAGCAAAGGCACGCAAAGGCTCACCAAAGTCTCAAAGCCTGTTTTATGGCGAGACAGAAGCCAAGCGTGCCAGGATCTTCTCGACCACGAGAAGGCGAGCAGCATCTCAATCCTTGAAGAATCAAAGGCACGCAAAGGCTCACCAAAGTCTCAAAGCCTGTTTTATGGCGAGACAGAAGCCAAGCGTGCCAGGATCTGCTCGACCATGAGAAGGCGAGCAGAATCCCAATCCTTGAAGAAGCAAAGGCACGGAAAGGCTCACCAAAGTCTCAAAGCCTGTTTTATGGCGAGACAGAAGCCAAGCGTGCCAGGAGCAGCTCGACCACGAGAAGGCGAGCAGATTCCCAATCCTTGAAGAAGCAAAGGCATGCAAAGGCTCACCAAAGTCTCAAAGCCTGTTTTATGGAGAGACAGAAGCCAAGCGTGCCAGGATCTGCTCGACCACGAGAAGGCGAGCAGAATCCCAATCCTTGAAGAAGCAAAGGCACGCAAAGGCTCACCAAAGTCTCAAAGCTTGTTTTATGGCGAAACAGAAGCCAAGCGTGCCAGGATCTGCTCGACCACGAGAAGGCGAGCAGCATCCCAATCCTTGAAGAATCAAAGCCACGCAAATGCTCACCAAAGTCTCAAAGCCTATTTTATGACGAGACAGAAGCCAAGCGTGCCAGGATCTGCTCGACCACGAGAAGGCGAGCAGAATCCCAATCCTTGAAGAATCAAAGGCACGCAAAGGCTCACCAAAGTCTCAAAGCCTGTCTTATGGCGAGACAGAAGCCAAGCGTGCCAGGATCTGCTCGACCACGAGAAGGCGAGCAGAATCCCAATCCTTGAAGAATCAAAGGCATGCAAAGGCTCAACAAAGTCTCAAAGCCTGTCTTATGGCGAGACAGAAGCCAAGCATGCCAGGATCTGCTCGGCCACGAGAAGGCGAGCAGCATCCCAATCCTTGAAGAATCAAAGGCATGCAAAGGCTCATCAAAGTCTCAAAGCCTGTCTTATGGCGAGACAGAAGCCAAGCATGCCAGGATCTGCTCGGCCACGAGAAGGCGAGCAGAATCCCAATCCTTGAAGAAGCAAAGGCACGCAAAGGCTCACCGAAATCTCAAAGCCTGTTTTATGGCGAGACAGAAGCCAAGCGTGCCAGGATCTGCTCGACCACGAGAAGGCGAGCAGAATCCCAATCCTTGAAGAAGCAAAGGCACGCAAAGGCTCACCAAAGTCTCAAAGCCTGTTTTATGGCGAGACAGAAGCCATGAGTGCCAGGATCTGCTCGACCACGAGAAGGCGAGCAGAATCCCAATCCTTGAAGAAGAAAGGCACGCAAAGGCTCATCAAAGTCTCAAAGCCTGTTTTATGGCGAGACAGAAGCCAAGCGTGCCAGGATCTGCTCGACCACGAGAAGGCGAGCAGAATCCCAATCCTTGAAGAACCAAAGGCATGCAAAGGCTCATCAAAGTCTCAAAGCCTGTTTTATGGCGAGACAGAAGCCAAGCGTGCCAGGATCTGCTCGACCACGAGAAGGCGAGCAGAATCCCAATCCTTGAAGAATCAAAGGCACGCAAAGGCTCATCAAAGTCTCAAAGCCTGTTTATGGCGAGACCAGAAGCCAAGCATGCCAGGATCTGCTCGACCACGAGAAGGCGAGCAGAATCCCAATCCTTGAAGAACCAAAGGCATGCAAAGGCTCATCAAAGTCTCAAAGCCTGTTTTATGGCGAGACAGAAGCCCAGCGTGCCAGGATCTGCTCGACCGCGAGAAGGCGAGCAGAATCCCAATCCTTGAAGAATCAAAGGCACGCAAAGGCTCATCAAAGTCTCAAAGCCTGTTTATGGCGAGACCAGAAGCCAAGCGTGCTAGGATCTGCTCGACCAAGCGAAGGCGAGCAGACTCCCAAACGTTGTAAAAATTCCTAAGGCATGCAAAGGCTCACCAAAGTCTCAAAGTCTGTTTATTGCGAAACCAGAAGCCAAGCGTGCCAGGATCTGCTCGACCAAGCGAAGGCGAGCAGACCACCAAACTTTCAAAAAGTTTCTAAGGCATGCAAAGGCTCCAAAGTCTCAAAGCCTGTTTATGGCGAGACCAGAAGCCAAGCGTGCCAGGATCTGCTCGACCAAGCGAAGGCGAGCAGACCACCAAACTTTCAAAAAGTTTCTAAGGCGTGCAAAGGCTCCAAAGTCTCAAAGCCTGTTTTATGGCGAGACAGAAAGCCAAGCATACCAGGATCTGCTCAACCAAGCGAAGACGAGCAGACCACTAAAGTTTCCAGTCTTGATTCGTTTCACTCTCAACACTAGAAACTGGGGGACTGGTGTTTAGGGAATGAAATAGGGTGGCCAAGATAAAGGTGTTTTCTCATACATTATCGTGCTCTCTGTTGTGCAAATTTTAATGAACTCGCAAGCGCACGAATCTATTGTAGTGTAGATCAATGGTAACGAGTGTCGATCCCACGAGGAGGTGGATTTTAATTGTGTGTAGAATTAATTCTGTAAATGGGTGATTGGATTTGTGGTGGAAATGATTTGGAATATGCTAAAACTTAAATTAAAATGGCGAGAATAAATTCTAAAATTGGAATTGAAATAGCGAGAATAAATTGAAGAGAAATGTATTGAAATGACGTACTTGGGTATCTGGATCCGTATCAACATGCATCATGGGCTAAATATTCCTTATTAATACCAATTAAATCATGAGGGGGGAATCCACACCTCATGAACCACGCTCTAATCAATATGGTGCTAAGGGCTTATCGTGCCAAATAATAATAACCTTATACTAGAGAGTCGGTGTAACCAAGGCGGTATCTAGACAAGATCAGTATTATTTGTCGACGATAAGTCAAATCATCCACAAAAACTAGAGGGGAAAAGAAAATAAATTTACCAAATAAAGCCCATGACACATGTTGAGGCTTCACCTTCAACCCAAGTTTGAAAGGAAATTAGCTACTCATAATTGAACTAGGGGTAAAATGGGAATTTATTAAAATACAAAGAAAATACAAGATGGAGAAGGAATTACAGAAAATGGATCCCAAAAATGGATTCAGAGATATCAAATTAGGGGGGGGGGGGGGGAGGCCCCCTTTTTATAGATACATGGAGTAAATCATGGCCATCGGATTAAAAATAGTTTGGACGCTCAGGATTACGCCACGTCATCAGTCAACAGTCCACGGTTTGACCACGTGGATGAACAGTAATACGGTTTGACCCGGATGAACAGTAACACGGTTTGACCCGGATGAACAGTAACGCGGTTTGATTGAAAATAATCCTGTGTGATGCATGCACCGTACGCGAGATTTTTCGTCCACTGATATGCTGCCATGTCACCATCAACAGTACATAAGAATTTTAGTCCAACAGGATCGTGACACCTCATCAGTCAATGCCACATCATCGGTCCGTCTATGTGAACAGTGTCGTGAACAGTAACGTAGACAGTACCGTATACGTGAATAGTACCGTACATGTGAATAGTGCCATTTTTCCTTTTATGCTCCTCCTAAGGTTTTCGACCGTCCTGAGTTCAAAAGTGATGTCCGTTTTGCCGTCTGATCTCTCCTTTATTGTGAAATGACTATACTGCCCCTAAAATACATAAAATACTTAATTAAAATAACACACACGTAATTACATCACAAGAAGGTTAAATACATAAAAGTAAGGGTTGTTAGTAAGACTTGAAATGTAAAATGACGGTTTTCTCCTTTATAAATATGCATTTTCTAACACTCAACACACCCCCCAACCAGCTTATTGCTAGTCCCTAGCATATAAAGCGAAAACAAAATTCAAATTACAAATTTTTTTTTTTAGAAACACTCGTGTTTATTCAATCAGATTAATGATAGCAATCAAATAAAAGTATAAGCATTATCTCCAGTCTAAAGCAATATCACACCCACATCAACCATCCACATGAATCGGCCCAGTAGACTTTGTTATAGCTACTTTCAAGAATGACATGTCACACCCCAAAATCTCACTGGAAGTAGTGACGCTCTCACAAAGAAATTAAACCCAATAAAAATAGTCACTCCAATGAATGGTAATTGAGAGAAAATAATAAAGAAATGATATCACATGCTCTCACCAAAATGAAATAAATATGCCCTCAGCTTAGAAATAATACGATCTCAAGTCAATTAAAAAAAATGTTAGTCAACCCACTTTATTTATTTTTTTATATGCACCACTACATCTTTTTAGCCCATATAACTAGCTTCTACTTCAAACTATAGTTCCCTAAAATCAAGAAGGACTTTTATTAGGACGTAACGTAGGCTAGGGATATGGCTAACAAAGAAAGGAAATAAGGAAAACAAAGTGTATGTTTGAGAAAAATGCAGAATTTTTTTTTTTTTTTTTAGAAGTTGCAAGGTGGATTTCACCTATTATTGTTATTTTTATTCTTTTGAAACAACAACTTTTGTTTTTTGTTTTTTTGTTTTTTTTTCTTTTTGCTTTTATTTGGCATAACTTCACTGAACAACATAATTATTTACATTTTCTCAAACATAAATAGGTGATGGAACTTAAAAGACATTGGGTAATACTCCAAATCGGAGTGGGTCAAGATGATAAGTTGACAAAGAAAAGGTTTTTGTTCTTTTTTTTTTTTTAAAGGCTCAAAAGGGGTAACTATGGATATTTAATAAAAGGGATGGCTAGAAAGGCTCAAACGGATCAAAGATGGCCTTTCCATCGTCTTTTAGGGCTCTAAATAATTATCCATATCTACTAGTTAGATGGGCCTCCCAATGTAGCAACACACATTTTTTTCTTTTTTCTTTTTTTAATTTTACCATTTTTTTTAAAGGGTTAACTTAAAAGAAATCTAGAGATCGTGTATAAAAATAAACTGCTAAGCTGTATAGAGAATGGGCAAAAGGGTTACTCTCCAAGAAAATGATAGGCTCAACAACTCACTTGGCACTTATTTATGACATGTTCATTCCTTCAAGCAACTCATATTTGTCTCCGACATCAACATGTAAAGTAGCAAACATAGCGTAACATCACTTAAGACCAAAGATAATACAAATACTAAAATTTGAAATTAATCATGTCATCCAATGTTAAAACAAATCACACAAAATATTTTTTTTTTTGAACTACATTCTACCCCCCAACCTATTCTAAACATGAAAGGAAAATATGCATGCAGAAATGTGAAAATGATGCATAAAAACTAATTAGAAAAGTTACACGTAAAATGATAGAAAAAGAAAATGGTTTTTTTTTTTTTAAGAAGATGCGTTTCTAGAGGCACTACACTCCATATTCAGCCATCTTCGACTCACAAGTTGGAAAATGTATATTTATAAAGGAGAAATTAAAAAGAAGAAAAATAAACATAAAAACATAATAAAGAAAAAAAAAAGAAACTATCTGAATTTTTTTTTTAGTTTTTTAATTTTTTTTTTAAACGATGAAGATGCGTTTCTAGAGTCACTACACTCCATATTCAGCCATCTTCAACACAAAAAGTTAGCAACAGTTAGTTTCTACAACAAAAAATCAGTAAAAACTTAACCAATATTCCACAATTGTCGACTATTCCCTCCCCCCAACCAGAACGAAACATTGTCCTCAATGTTTTAAAGGAAAGAAGTAGAGTTTAGAAGACATCACCTGGGTGGTGCAACACAGAAGAAAATATTTACAGGCGGAGAGTTAAATCTAATTTGTACTTCTTACTGCGGCTACTGTTACCATCATTATTTGGTTGCTCCAACACAAAGGTCCAGGGGTCTGGCTCCGGTTTATAAGCTTGTAACATATCAAGTAGCTCATTAGCAGTGTGAGCACAAATAAAGAGTTTTTTCACATTAGAATGAATGAAATAGTTTTTTATTGCATGGTTAAGAAATGCGATAAAGCCATCATAAAAGTTATTGACATTTAACAAACCGATGGGTTTCTGGTGAATGTGTAGATGGGCCCAAGATGCTAGTGTCATAAGTGCCTCTAGTGTTGCAAGATCTCCTGGAAGGAAAATAAAAGCATCAGCATGATTAAGCATTTCAGTTATTCTTTCTTGCATACCTGAGACGACTAACTCTTCTCCAGTTGATGAGTCAGACGAACTGCCCAATGGTTTTAGGACTCTTGGGATGATGCCTAACACTTGACTTCCTCTAATAAAAGCTGCTTCTGAGACCATTTTTGATAACCCTCGGTTACCTCCTCCATACACCAAGTGTAATTTTCTCGCTGCTATGCTTCGACCAAGATCTATGGCTGCCTCCACGAACTCTTTATGTTTGCCATAGGTAAATCCAGAAAGCACACAAATGTTCTTGAATTGTCTATTGGGAGTAGCTGCCATTGGAATATTTCTCAAAAATAATTTGTGAGTGCTTAACAAAAAGTCATATTTAAAAGTCTTGGTGACAGTGGGTCACAGTTGTGTATGAGGTAACATGTCAGTGTCAAATAACGCATAAAGCGAGTGGCTCGCGAGTCAAAAAGGAAACAGTAAAAAGGAAAAAGCAAACAATAATAAAATTATTAAAGGCAATAATGCAAACAATAAAACAACAGTGAAATGAAATAAAATAACAGTAAAGTAAAAGGATATTTATACGTAGTTGCGACTGTGGCTCACATCTTCCTCTGGTTTTACGTCCAGAAACGGCTTGAACGCCCTCTATGGGTCGAGGATGGGCTTCCCATCCAGTTTTCTTATAAACTGGCAAACAGGGTCGTTTATAGTCAGATTCCCGAGACTATATCGTGCATGCTCTTTCTGGAATAATGGCCATAACTGGAGAATCGCTCCTTGCACATATCCACTGGAATGCGTTTCAAGAGACAAAAGAATATCATCCAATGACTCCTTATTCAAGCCATCCCTAATGAATTGAATCTTATCTTCCCTGTTATCAGACACCATTCCTAAAGAACATGGGTTTTTATCGCAACTCATTCTGGCACACTTATGACAAGCAACAGAAATTCTTCGAGCTCGTCGTTTTCTTGCATAATTTCCTTTACCACAACCAGGCATGAATGCAATAAATTTTGGAGGTAACTCACCTGCCGATCGTACTTTAGCCTCGATTAACCAACAGATGTCGGCAGGTATGTTATTCTTCATGAGTAATCGCATGCGTTCGGACCGAGCTTTATAGATCGTAAGGAGGGCATTCTGAGGAAGTGAAGGGAATCGCTTGTGAAGCTTTGCTAGAATCTCGTTTCTGTCCATACTTTCGCCTCAGAATGTTAGTTATTATGGGAAACTGAAGTAACCGACTTGATTATCACGGAGTACCGTTATCCGCCACTTCACCGGGGTAACAAACTAAAGCACACAAACAGAAAAACAAATCAAAACACACAAAGAAAATTAAAATCGTCCTCTTATTGAATTTACCTCAAGCTCCAACTGGATGTCGTAAACACTTCTCTCAATATCTCTGAGTTGGCGTTCTAAACCCTCAACATAGGCTACTAACTCTGGTGGTTGTAGAGCCCAAATGCGATGTGTTTTACAAAATTGAATTTGCCTTTTGAGATGAGTTTTGACACGTTAAAGTAGTTTAAGAATGTTCAGGAGGAACGGTCTAAGTAAGGTACTCATGATTAAAAATGATAAGAGAAAACTTAATAGTTAAACAAACACACTTATGCAAAAATAATTTCAATTAGCAAAAGAATAATAAAAAGAAAGAAAGAAAAATCAAATCAACGAAAAGAAAAAAAAATCAATTCAAATCTGGTGGGTCACTCAAATTTATTTCGGTGTCTTCTCTATGTGGTTGGTACTCTAGATATGGCTTTAATCTTTGACCATTAACTTTAAACGTGACACCGTTCTTTGGATCTTTAATTTCAATTGCCCCATGTGGAAAAACAGTATGAACAATAAAGGGACCAGACCATCGAGAGCGTAACTTACCTAGGAATAGGTGCAAGCGAGAATTGAATAAAAGCACTTTCTGACCTAGAGTGAAAGATTTTCTCATAATGTGCTTGTCATGAAAGACTTTCATTCGTTGCTTGTAAATTTTGGCATTTTCGTATGCATCATTGCGAATTTCTTCAAGTTCTGCCAGTTGTAATCTTCTTTCTGAGCTGGCTTGCTGCATGTCAAAGTTGAATTTCTTGATGGCCCAATATGCACGATGCTCGAGTTCCACAGGTAGGTGGCAAGCTTTTCCATACACTAGCCCGTAGGGTAACATCCCAATCGGGGTCTTGAAAGCCGTTCTATATGCCCATAATGCATCATCAAGTCTTAATGACCAATCTTTCCTGTTTGGCCTCACCGTCTTTTCTAATATGTGCTTTATTTCTCGATTGGAGATCTCAACTTGGCCACTGGTTTGCGGATGATACGGGGTCGCCACTTTGTGTGTGATTGAATACTTTGTCAAAAGAGCTTTGAATGCTTTGTTACAAAAGTGGGCACCACCATCACTGATTATCGCTCGAGGGAATCCAAAGCGCGAAACAATATTGCTTTTCAAAAATCCTATCACCACTTTGTGATCATTGGTTCTGCATGGAATTGCTTCCACCCATTTCGATACGTAGTCAACACCAACCAATATGTATTGATGGCCAAAAGAAGGGGGAAAGGGTCCCATGAAGTCGATACCCCATACGTCAAAAATCTCAACCACTAAAATTGGATTTATTGGCATCATGTTCCTTCGTGTAATGCTCCCCATTCGTTGACACCTATCACATGAAGAACAGAAAGTGTAAGCATCTCGAAAAATCGTTGGCCAATAGAAACCACATTGTAAAACTTTAGTCGTTGTTTTCTTAGCACTGAAATGGCCTCCACAAGCTTGTTCATGGCAAAATGAAAGGATATTCTGAATTTCACTTTCTGGGACACATCGTCTAACAATTTGGTCTGCACAATGCTTGAACAAATACGGGTCATCCCAAAAGAAATTCTTTATTTCCGCAAAGAATTTAGCCTTGTCTTGCTTGGTCCAATGCTCTGGAAGTTTACCTGTAACAAGATAATTAACTATATCAGCATACCAAGGTAATACTTCCACATTCATTAATTGTTCATCTGGAAATGACTCATTCAATATTAATGGCTTTGTAATTGTGTCAAAATGGAGACGAGAGAGATGATCCGCCACAACATTTTCTATGCCTTTTTTATCTTTGAATTCCAAGTCAAATTCCTGCAAAAGTAACACCCAACAAATTAGTCTAGTTTTTGCATCTTTCTTTGTGAGAAGATATTTAAGAGCAGCATGATCTGTGAATATAATTATTTTACAACCAATGAGATAAGATCGAAATTTCTCTAATGCAAACACTACTGCTAGCATTTCTTTTTCAGTAGTTGAATAATTCAACTGTGCATCATTCAAGGTCATACTAGCATAGTAAATAACGTGGGGAATTCGATCAACTCTTTGTCCTAAAACTGCTCCTACTGCATAATCAGATGCATCACACATAAGCTCAAATGGTAAGCTCCAGTTTGGGGCCTGAATGATGGGTGATGATGTCAACAATTGCTTTAATTTTTCAAAAGCCATAAGACATGAATCATTAAAGATAAAAGGTACATCCTTAGCAAGTAAATTGCATAAGGGTCTAGAAACTTTGCTAAAATCTTTAATGAAACGTCTATAGAAACCAGCATGCCCAAGGAAAGATCTTACTTCTCTGACTGTTTTAGGTGGAGGAAGATTAGAAATGAGATCCACCTTGGCTTTGTCAACCTCAATACCTTTGCTCGAAATGATGTGACCGAGAACAATACCTTGTTTTACCATAAAATGACACTTCTCCCAATTCAAGACTAAGTTCTTCTCGGTACATCTCTGCAGAACTAGTGTTAGATGATGTAAACATTGATCAAACGAGTCACCAAAGACAGAAAAATCATCCATAAAGACTTCAAGGAATCGTTCAACCATATCAGAAAAAATGCTCAACATGCATCGTTGAAATGTAGCAGGTGCATTACATAATCCAAATGGCATTCTCCTATATGCAAAAGTGCCAAAAGGGCAAGTGAAAGTAGTTTTCTCTTGATCTTTCGGTGCTATGGGAATCTGATTATATCCTGAGTAGCCATCTAGAAAGCAATAAAATTCGTGGCCTGCTAATCTATCAAGCATTTGATCGATAAATGGTAAAGGAAAATGGTCTTTACGTGTGACAGAATTCAACTTTCTATAATCAATGCATACACGCCATCCTGTAGTTACTCTAGTTGGTATCAATTCATTATCAGCATTGGTAACTACTGTGACTCCTGACTTTTTGGGGACGACTTGTACAGGACTGACCCATGAACTATCAGAAATTGGGTAAATGATACCTGCATCTAATAGCTTAAGGACTTCAGTTCTAACAACTTCTTTCATGTTAGGATTTAACCGACGTTGCATCTCCCTAGTAGTTTTAGCATTTTCATCAAGGTGAATGTAATGCATGCAGTCTACTGGGTTTATACCTTTTATGTCTGCTATGGTCCATCCTAATGCTCCTTTGTGCTCTTTTAAAACATCCAACAACTTACCTTTTTGTTCGTCATTTAGGGATGATGAGATGATTACCGGTAGAGTGCTTTCTTCTCCCAAAAATGCATATTCCAGAGTGTTGGGTAATGGTTTGAGCTCGAGTTTCGGTGGTGATTCTGATGATGGGATGAGTTTCTTCTCTGATGGTGCTAGTTGTTCCACTCTTGACTTCCATTTATTAGTGTCCATGGATGGTGCTGAGTCAAGTAGGGCGTTGACCTCATCGACCGATCTGTCAATATCAAAATCCAAACCAAAGTGAGTTAAACATGTTTGTAAAGGATCATCACTAAGGTTTGAAATAAAAGTATTATCGACTATTGTTTCTATTAAATCCACATCAACAATTCCATCATCTGCACTGTGAGGTTGTTT
The DNA here is from genome assembly GCA_039657385.1 of Citrus x changshan-huyou. Taxonomy (NCBI): domain Eukaryota; kingdom Viridiplantae; phylum Streptophyta; class Magnoliopsida; order Sapindales; family Rutaceae; genus Citrus; species Citrus x changshan-huyou. The sequence goes on from CM077555.1 coordinate 14,678,229, forward strand.
GGCAATGTTGAAAATATTTAGCTCCATAGTCATGTTGCCGAAGGACAACTGCATATTTCCAGTCCTGCATTGAATGTGAGCATCCGCAGTCGCCAAGAAAGGTCGGCCTAGAATAATGGGGATGTGCTTCCTTGAATCCTGTATTGGTTGAGTGTCAATTACAATGAAATCAACAGGAAAATAAAACTTGTCTACCTGGATAAGCACGTCCTCCACAATACCACGAGGTATTTTCGTGGACCGATCTGCAAGCTGTAACACCACTGGAGTTGGGTGTAATTCTCCCAGTCCAAGTTTCACGAATACTGAATAAGGCAACAGATTTACACTAGCTCCTAAATCCAACAACGCATTCTCAATTGTGTGGTTCCCTATACTACATGAGATAGTGGGGGAGCCTGGGTCTTTGCATTTTAGAGGAATTTTATGTTGGAGTATAGAACTAACATTTTCTGTTAAAAATGCCTTCTTTTGAACGTGCATATTTCTCTTTTTAGTACAAAGGTCTTTAAGAAACTTGGCATAAGATGGAACTTGTTTAATAGCATCAAGTAAAGGGATGTTAACACTTACCTGTTTGAAGATTTCGAGAATCTCACCTGTGGATTTTCCCTTTTTCCCTTTAGCTAACCTCTGAGGAAATGGAGCTTTCGGAACGTATTCTCGTGGGTTGGTTTCTTCTTTCTCCTCCGGTGGTGAGTCTTCAACATTCACAGGTACAATTTGATTTTCTTTTGTCACCGGCATCTCCACTTTGTTGTCGACTTCCTTTCCTTTTCGCAAGGTCATGACTGCTTTGACCTCTCCATGCTGTTGTGGTGAACTGGTACTTGCTTCATGTACTCCTTTAGGATTAGGCACTGGTTGACTTGGAAATTTTCCTTTCTCAACAGTCATTGCCAAGGTCTGAACTGAAGAAGCAAGTTGTCCCACCATCTTCTCGAGGCTTGAAACTGATTGAGCTTGTGAGTTGAAGCCTGCTCTCAACTCATTTCGTAGTCCATCAATGGTGCGGTTCTGTTGCTCAATCGTAGAGTGAGTAGCATTCTTGAAATTCTGGAATGCATCCTCCCATGGTCTGGGTTGAGAGTAGTTCTGGTTCTGATTGTATGGTCTGAATGGTAGCTGAGAGGCTTGAGGATTTTGAGGAATTTGTTGCATTGGTGGAGCTGGAGCTGCTGGTCCATTCTGTTGGAATCCTTGAGACCATGAAAAATTGGGGTGGTCTCTCCATCCAGGGTTATATGTGTTGGAGTATGGGTTGTAATTAGATGGCTTTCTCATTACACCTATGGCATTGGCTTGATCTGGATATGAGTCAGGGTCATGTGATTCTGTTGATTTAGCAGTCGACAACGATGCTATTTGTCGAGCAAGACCTTCAACCATCTCCTTGACTTCTTTGATTCCCGAAGTTGACTCACCAATTTGAACCTCATTTACTCCCTTAATTCTTCTAGTATTCCTGAGTGATCGACTCCGTTGTTGGGAATTATCCGCTTGTCGCTGGAAGAATTCCCAAATCTCTGTTGCGCTTTTTGACATTAGCTCTCCTCCACTTGTTGCCATTAGCCATTCTTGCACATTTGGTAGTAATCCCTCCAAAAAGTATTGACATTGGTGCCATTTTTCGTACCCATGATGTGGACACTTCAAGAGTAGCCCATTGAATCGCTCCCATGTTTCGAAAAACTGCTCGTCCTCTCTTTGTGTAAACTCTGAAATTTCCCTGCGAATAGAATTGGTTTTATGCACTGGGAAATATTTATTCAAAAATTTTGTTACCATTTGTTCCCATGATGCAATGCTATTAGCAGGCAAAGTATTTAACCATGAACGAGCTCTATCCTTTAAAGAAAATGGGAATAATCTGAGTTTAACATCATCGTCTGAAAAATTTTCATATTTAAAAGTTTGACAAATGGCATGAAAATCATTCAGATGATTATATGGGTCCTCATTTTCTAGGCCATAGAATGTGGGGAGACAATTTAGCACACTAGGTTTTAATTCAAAACTCCTAGCAGCTACATTTGGGTATCTTATACATGATGTGCTCAAATTAGCTAAAGGACTAAAATAGTCTTTAAATGGCCTCTCCTGTGGTGCTTGTAAATCCATTCTATTTTTAATTTGTTTGTGTGTGCGAAGTGTTTTTTCTAGTTCAAGGTCTATAGGTTCAAGATTGGGTAATAATGACCTACGACCATGCATGCAAAACAAATAAAATGAAAATAAAGATGGGAACAAAACAAATAAAAATAAATAAGAGGGAGAAATTACGATACTAACCTTATTGCGCTATTAAAACCTTTCTATAAAAATACACAAAAACAAATACGTGAAATAAATTAACTAAAAATAAATTAATAAAATAAACAAAAAAAAAAAAAAAAAATTACAAAGAAAAATAAATTGAAAATTAAATTACAGAATTTTAAAGAAGAGAAAAAGAAAAGAAATACTAACCTTTAAATGTAGATTTACTTTTTTTTTTAAATAAAAAAAAAATACAAGAAAACAAATAAAAGAAATTATTCACAAAAATTAATTCTATGAATTAAAATTACTTACCTCCCCGGCAACGGCGCCAAAAACTTGTTGTGCAAATTTTAATGAACTCGCAAGCGCACGAATCTATTGTAGTGTAGATCAATGGTGACGAGTGTCGATCCCACGAGGAGGTGGATTTTAATTATGTGTAGAATTAATTTTGTAAATGGGTGGTTGGATTTATGGTGGAAATGGATTGGAATATGCTAAAACTTAAATTAAAATGGCGAGAATAAATTCTAAAATTGGAATTGCAATGGCGAGAATAAATTGAAGATAATTCTATTGAAATGACGTACTTGGGTATTCGGATCCGTATCAACATGCATCATGGGCTAAATAATCCGTATTAATGTCAATTAAATCATGAGGGGGGAATCCACACCTCATGAACCACGCTCTAATCAATATGGTGCTAAGGGCTTATCGTGCCAAATAATAATAACCTTATACTAGAGAGCCGGTGTAACCAAGGCGGTATCTAGACAAGATTATTATTATTTGTCGACGAGAAGTCAAAACATCCACAAAAACTAGAGGGGAAGAGAAAATAAATTTACCAAATTAAGCCCATGACACATGTTGAGACTTCACCTTCAACCCAAGCTTGAAAGAAAATTAGCCACTCATAATTGAACTAGGGGCAAAAAGGGAATTTATTAAAATACAAAGAAAATACAAGATGGAGAAGGAATTACAGAAAATGGATCCCAAAAATGGATTCAGAGGTATCCAATTAGGGGGGGGGAGGCCCCCTTTTTATAGATACATGGAGTAAATCATGGCCATCGGATTAAAAACAGTTTGGACGCTCAGGATTGCGCCACGTCATCAGTCAACAGTCAACGGTTTGACCACGCGGATGAACAGTAACACGGTTTGACCCGGATGAACAGTAACACGGTTTGGTTGAAAATAATCCTGTGTGGTGCATGCACCGTACGCGAGATTTTTCGTCCACTGATATGCTGCCACGTCACCATCAACAGTACATAAGAATTTTAGTCCAACAGGATCGTGACACCTCATCAGTCAATGCCACATCATCGGTCAATGCCACGTCATCGATCCGTCTATGTGAACAGTGTCGTGAACAGTAACGTAGACAGTACCGTATACGTGAATAGTACCGTACATGTGAATAGTGCCATTTTTCCTTTTATGCTCCTCCTAAGGTTTTCGACCGTCCTGAGTTCAAAAGTGATGTCCGTTTTGCCGTCTGATCTCTCCTTTATTGTGAAATGACTATAATGCCCCTAAAATACATAAAATACTTAATTAAAATAACACACGCGTAATTACATCACAAGAAGGTTAAATACATAAAAGTAAGAGTTGTTAGTAAGACTTGAAATGTAAAATGATGGTTTTCTCCTTTATAAATATGCATTTTCTAACACTCAACACACCCCCCAACCAGCTTATTGCTAGTCCCTAGCAAATAAAGCGAAAACAAAATTCAAATTCAAAATATATATATTTTTTTAGAAACACTCGTGTTTATTCAATCAGATTAATGATAGCAATCAAATAAAAGTATAAGCATTATCTCCAGTCTAAAGCAATATCATACCCACATCAACCATCCACATGAATCGGCCCAGTAGACTTTGTTATAGCTACTTTCAAGAATGACATGTCACACCCCAAAATCTCACTGGAAGTAGTGACACTCTCACAAAGAAATTAAAACCCAATAAACATAGTCACTCCAATGAATGGTAATTGAGAGAGAAAATAATAAAGAAATGATATCACATGCTCTCACCAAGATGAAATAAATATGCCCTCAGCTTAGAAATAATACGATCTAAAGTCAAATAAAATGTTAGTCAACCCACTTTATTTATCTTTTTTTTTTTTTTTAATTATGCATCACTACATCTTTTTAGCCCATATAACTAGCTTCTACTTCAAACTATAGTTCCCTAAAATCAAGAAGGACTTTTATTAGGACGTAACGTAGGCTAGGGATATGGCTAACAAAGAAAGGAAATAAGGAAAACAAAGTGTATGTTTGAGAAAAATGCAGAATTTTTTTTTTTTTTTTTTTGGAAGTTGCAAGGTGGATTTCACCTATTATTGTTATTTTTATTCTTTTGAAACAACAACTTTTGTTTTTTTTTTTTTTCTTTTTGCTTTTATTTGGCATAACTTCACTGAACAACATAATTATTTACATTTTCTCAAACATAAATAGGTGATGGAACTTAAAAGACATTGGGTAATACTCCAAATCGGAGTGGGTCAAGATGATAAGTTGACAAAGAAAAGGTTTTTTTTTTTTTTTTTTTTTTTTTTTTTTTTTTTTTTTTTTTAAAGGCTCAAAAGGGGTAACTATGGATATTTAATAACAGGGATGGCTAGAAAGGCTCAAACGGATCAAAGATGGCCTTTCCATCGTCTTTTAGGGCTCTAAATAATTATCCATATCTACTAGTTAGATGGGCCTCCCAATGTAGCAACACACATTTTTTTCTTTTTTCTTTTTTCTTTTTTTTTTTAATTTTACCATTTTTTTTTTTTTTTAAAGGGTAACTCAAAAGAAATATAGAGATCGTGTATAAAATAATAAACTGCTAAGCTGTATAGAGAATGGGCAAAAGGGTTACTCTCCAAGAAAATGATAGGCTCAACAACTCACTTGGCACTTATTTATGACATATTCATTCCTTCAAGCAACTCATATTTGTCTCCGACATCAACATGTAAAGTAGCAAACATAGCGTAACATCACTTAAGACCAAAGATAATACAAATACTAAAATTTGAAATTAATCATGTCATCCAATGTTAAAACAAATAACACAAATTTTTTTTTTTTTTTTTTAAACAACATTCTACCCCCCAACCTATTCTAAACATGAAAGGAAAATATGCATGCAGAAATGTGAAAATGATGTAGAAAAATTAATTAGAAAAAGAATTGTTTTTTTTTTTTTTTAAACTAAAAAGATGCGTTTCTAGAGGCACTACACTCCATATTCAGCCATCTTCGACTCAAAAATTTGAAACTACATATTTATAAATGAGAAAGAGGAAGAAAATGAGTTTTTTTTTTTTTTTTTTTTAAAAACGATGAAGATGCGTTTCTAGAGTAACTACACTCCATATTCAGCCATCTTCAACACAAAACGTTAGCAACAGTTAGTTTCTACAACAAAAAATCAGTAAAAACTTAACCAAGATTCCACAATTGTCGACTATTCCCTCCCCCCAACCAGAACGAAACATTGTCCTCAATGTTTTAAAGGAAAGAAGTAGAGTTTAGAAGACATCACCTGGGTGGTGCAACACAGAAGAAAATATTTACAGGCGGAGAGTTAAATCTAATTTGTACTTCTTACTGCGGCTACTGTTACCATCATTATTTGGTCGCTCCAACACAAAGGTCCAGGGGTCTGGCTCCGGTTTATAAGCTTGTAACATATCAAGTAGCTCATTAGCAGTGTGAGCACAAATAAAGAGTTTTTTCACATTAGAAGGAATGAAATAGTTTTTTATTGCATGGTTAAGAAATGCGATAAAGCCATCATAAAAGTTATTGACATTTAACAAACCGATGGGTTTCTGGTGAATGTGTAGATGGGCCCAAGATGCTAGTGTCATAAGTGCCTCTAGTGTTGCAAGATCTCCTGGAAGGAAAATAAAAGCATCAGCATGATTAAGCATTTCAGTTATTCTTTCTTGCATACCTGAGACGACTAACTCTTCTCCAGTTGATGAGTCAGACGAACTGCCCAATGGTTTTAGGACTCTTGGGATGATGCCTAACACTTGACTTCCTCTGATAAAAGCTGCTTCTGAGACCATTTTTGATAACCCTCGGTTACCTCCTCCATACACCAAGTGTAATTTTCTCGCTGCTATGCTTCGACCAAGATCTATGGCTGCCTCCACGAACTCTTTATGTTTGCCATAGGTAAATCCAGAAAGCACACAAATGTTCTTGAATTGTCTATTGGGAGTAGCTGCCATTGGAATATTTCTCAAAAACAATTTGTGAGTGCTTGACAAAAAGTAAATCACATTTAAGAATCTTGGTGACAGTGGATCACAGCTGTGAATGAGGTAACATGTCAGTGTCAAATAACGCGTAAAGCACGTGGCTCGCGAGTCAAAAAGGAAACAGTAAAAAGGAAAAAGCAAACAGTAATAAAATTATTAAAGACAATAATGCAAACAATAAAACAACAGTGAAATGAAATAACAGAAAGTAAAAGGATATTTACACGTAGTTGCGACTGTGGCTCACATCTTCCTCTGGTTTTACGTCCAGAAACGGCTTGAACGCCCTCTATGGGTCGAGGATCGGCTTCCCATCCAGTTTTCTTATAAACTGACAAACAGGGTCGTTTATAGTCAGATTCCCGAGACTATATCGTGTATGCTCTTTCTGGAATAATGGCCATAACCGGAGAATCGCTCCTTGCACATATCCACTGGGATGCGTTTCAAGAGACAGAAGGATATCATCCAATGACTCCTTATTCAAGCCATCCCTAATGAATTGAATCTTATCTTCCCTGTTATCAGACACCATTCCTAAAGAACATGGGTTTCTATCGCAACTCATTCTGGCACACTTGTGACAAGCAACAGAAATTCTTCGAGCTCGTCGTTTTCTTGCATAATTTCCTTTACCACAACCAGGCATGAATGCAATAAATTTTGGAGGTAACTCACCTGCCGATCGTACTTTAGCCTCGATTAACCAACGGATGTCTGCAGGTATGTTATTCCTCATGAGCAATCGCATGCGTTCAGACCGGGCTTTATAGATCGTAAGGAGGGCATTCTGAGGAAGTGAAGGGAATCGCTTGTGAAGCTTCGCTAGAATCTCGTTTCTGTCCATACCTTCGCCTCAGAATATCAGTTATTATGGGAAACTGAAGTTAACCGACTTGATTGTCACGGAGTACCGTTATCCGCCACTTCACCGGGGTAACAAACTAAAGCACACAAACAGAAAAACAAATTAAAACACACAAAGAAAATTAAAATCGTCCTCTTATTGAATTTACCTCAAGCTCCAACTGGATGTCGTAAACACTTCTCTCAATGTCTCTGAGTTGGCGTTCTAAACCCTCAACATAGGCTACTAACTCTGGTGGTTGTAGAGCCCAAATGCGTTGTGTTTTACAAAATAGAATCTGCCTTTTGAGATGAGTTTTGACACGTTGAAGTGGTTTAAGAATGTTCAGGAGGAACGGTCTAAGTAGGAGACTCATGATTAAAAATGATAAGAGAAAACTTAATGGTAAAATAAACACACTTATGCAAAAACAATTTCAATTAGCAAAAGAATAATAATAAAAAGAAATAAAGAAAAATCAAATCAACGAAAAGAAAAAAAAAAATCAATTCAAATTTGGTGGGTCACTCAAATTTATTTCGATGTTTTCTCCATGTGGTTGGTACTCTAGATATGGCTTTAATCTTTGACCATTAACTTTAAACGTGACACCGTTCTTTGGGTCCTTAATTTCAATTGCCCCATGTGGAAAAACAGTATGTACAATAAATGGGCCAGACCAACGAGAGCGTAACTTACCTGGGAATAGGTGCAAGCGAGAATTGAATAAAAGCACTTTCTGACCTGGAGTGAACGATTTTCTCATAATTTGCTTATCATGGAAGACTTTCATTCGTTGCTTGTAAATCTTGGCATTTTCGTATGCATCATTGCGAATTTCTTCAAGTTCTGCCAGCTGTAATCTTCTTTCTGAGCTGGCTTGCTGCATGTCAAAGTTGAATTTCTTGATGGCCCAATATGCACGATGCTCGAGTTCCACAGGTAGGTGGCAAGCTTTTCCATACACTAGCCTGTAGGGTGACATCCCAATCGGGGTCTTGAAAGCCGTTCTATATGCCCATAATGCATCATCAAGTCTTAATGACCAATCTTTTCTGTCTGGCCTCACTGTTTTTTCTAATATGTGCTTTATTTCTCGATTGGAGATCTCAACTTGGCCACTGGTTTGCGGATGATACGGGGTCGCCACTTTGTGTGTGATTGAATACTTTGTCAAAAGAGCCTTGAATGCTTTGTTACAAAAGTGGGCACCACCATCACTGATTATCGCTCGAGGGAATCCAAAGCGTGAAACAATGTTGCTTTTCAAAAATCCTATCACCACTTTGTGATCATTGGTTCTGCATGGAATTGCTTCCACCCATTTCGATACGTAGTCAACAGCAACCAATATGTATTGATGACCAAAAGACGGAGGAAAGGGTCCCATGAAGTCGATACCCCATATGTCAAAAATCTCAACCACTAAAATTGGATTTAATGGCATCATGTTCCTTCGTGTAATGCTCCCCATTCGTTGACACCTATCACATGAAGAACAGAAAGTGTAAGCGTCTCGAAATATAGTTGGCCAATAGAAACCACATTGTAAAACTTTAGTTGCTGTTTTCTTAGCACTGAAATGGCCTCCACAAGCTTGTTCATGGCAGAATGAAAGAATATTCTGAATTTCATTTTCTGGGACACATCGTCTAACAATTTGGTCTGCACAATACTTGAACAAATAAGGGTCATCCCAAAAGAAATTCTTTATCTCTGCAAAGAATTTAGCCTTATCTTGCTTGGTCCAATGCTCTGGAAGTTTACCTGTAACAAGATAATTAACTATATCAGCATACCAAGGTAATACTTCCACACTCATTAATTGTTCATCTGGAAATGACTCATTTAATGGTAATGGTTCTGTAATTGTGTCAAAGTGAAGACGAGAGAGATGGTCCGCCACAACATTTTCTGTGCCTTTTTTATCTTTGAATTCCAAGTCGAATTCCTGCAAAAGTAACACCCAACGAATTAGTCTAGCTTTTGCATCTTTCTTTGTGAGAAGATATTTAAGAGCAGCATGATCTGTGAATATAATTATTTTACAACCAATGAGATAAGATCGAAATTTCTCTAATGCAAACACTACTGCTAGCATTTCTTTTTCAGTAGTTGAATAATTCAACTGTGCATCATTCAATGTCATACTAGCATAGTAAATAACGTGGGGAATTCGATCAACTCTTTGTCCTAAAACTGCTCCTACTGCATAATCAGATGCATCACACATAAGCTCAAATGGTAAGCTCCAGTTTGGGGCCTGAATGATGGGTGATGATGTCAACAATTGCTTTAATTTTTCAAAAGCCATAAGACATGAATCATTAAAGATAAAAGGTACATCCTTAGCAAGTAAATTGCATAAGGGTCTAGAAACTTTGCTAAAATCTTTAATGAAACGTCTATAGAAACCAGCATGCCCAAGGAAAGATCTTACTTCTCTGACTGTTTTAGGTGGAGGAAGATTAGAAATGAGATCCACCTTGGCTTTGTCAACCTCAATACCTTTGCTCGAAATGATGTGACCGAGAACAATACCTTGTTTTACCATAAAATGACACTTCTCCCAATTCAAGACTAAGTTCTTCTCGGTACATCTCTGCAGAACTAGTGTTAGATGATGTAAACATTGATCAAACGAGTCACCAAAGACAGAAAAATCATCCATAAAGACTTCAAGGAATCGTTCAACCATATCAGAAAAAATGCTCAACATGCATCGTTGAAATGTAGCAGGTGCATTACATAATCCAAATGGCATTCTCCTATATGCAAAAGTGCCAAAAGGGCAAGTGAAAGTAGTTTTCTCTTGATCTTTCGGTGCTATGGGAATCTGATTATATCCTGAGTAGCCATCTAGAAAGCAATAAAATTCGTGGCCTGCTAATCTATCAAGCATTTGATCGATAAATGGTAAAGGAAAATGGTCTTTACGTGTGACAGAATTCAACTTTCTATAATCAATGCATACACGCCATCCTGTAGTTACTCTAGTTGGTATCAATTCATTATCAGCATTGGTAACTACTGTGACTCCTGACTTTTTGGGGACGACTTGTACAGGACTGACCCATGAACTATCAGAAATTGGGTAAATGATACCTGCATCTAATAGCTTAAGGACTTCAGTTCTAACAACTTCTTTCATGTTAGGATTTAACCGACGTTGCATCTCCCTAGTAGTTTTAGCATTTTCATCAAGGTGAATGTAATGCATGCAGTCTACTGGGTTTATACCTTTTATGTCTGCTATGGTCCATCCTAATGCTCCTTTGTGCTCTTTTAAAACATCCAACAACTTACCTTTTTGTTCGTCATTTAGGGATGATGAGATGATTACCGGTAGAGTGCTTTCTTCTCCCAAAAATGCATATTCCAGAGTGTTGGGTAATGGTTTGAGCTCGAGTTTCGGTGGTGATTCTGATGATGGGATGAGTTTCTTCTCTGATGGTGCTAGTTGTTCCACTCTTGACTTCCATTTATTAGTGTCCATGGATGGTGCTGAGTCAAGTAGGGCGTTGACCTCATCGACCGATCTGTCAATATCAAAATCCAAACCAAAGTGAGTTAAACATGTTTGTAAAGGATCATCACTAAGGTTTGAAATAAAAGTATTATCGACTATTGTTTCTATTAAATCCACATCAACAATTCCATCATCTGCACTGTGAGGTTGTTTGGCAATGTTGAAAATATTTAGCTCCATAGTCATGTTGCCGAAGGACAACTGCATATTTCCAGTCCTGCATTGAATGTGAGCATCCGCAGTCGCCAAGAAAGGTCGGCCTAGAATAATGGGGATGTGCTTCCTTGAATCCTGTATTGGTTGAGTGTCAATTACAATGAAATCAACAGGAAAATAAAACTTGTCTACCTGGATAAGCACGTCCTCCACAATACCACGAGGTATTTTCGTGGACCGATCTGCAAGCTGTAACACCACTGGAGTTGGGTGTAATTCTCCCAGTCCAAGTTTCACGAATACTGAATAAGGCAACAGATTTACACTAGCTCCTAAATCCAACAACGCATTCTCAATTGTGTGGTTCCCTATACTACATGAGATAGTGGGGGAGCCTGGGTCTTTGCATTTTAGAGGAATTTTATGTTGGAGTATAGAACTAACATTTTCTGTTAAAAATGCCTTCTTTTGAACGTGCATATTTCTCTTTTTAGTACAAAGGTCTTTAAGAAACTTGGCATAAGATGGAACTTGTTTAATAGCATCAAGTAAAGGGATGTTAACACTTACCTGTTTGAAGATTTCGAGAATCTCACCTGTGGATTTTCCCTTTTTCCCTTTAGCTAACCTCTGAGGAAATGGAGCTTTCGGAACGTATTCTCGTGGGTTGGTTTCTTCTTTCTCCTCCGGTGGTGAGTCTTCAACATTCACAGGTACAATTTGATTTTCTTTTGTCACCGGCATCTCCACTTTGTTGTCGACTTCCTTTCCTTTTCGCAAGGTCATGACTGCTTTGACCTCTCCATGCTGTTGTGGTGAACTGGTACTTGCTTCATGTACTCCTTTAGGATTAGGCACTGGTTGACTTGGAAATTTTCCTTTCTCAACAGTCATTGCCAAGGTCTGAACTGAAGAAGCAAGTTGTCCCACCATCTTCTCGAGGCTTGAAACTGATTGAGCTTGTGAGTTGAAGCCTGCTCTCAACTCATTTCGTAGTCCATCAATGGTGCGGTTCTGTTGCTCAATCGTAGAGTGAGTAGCATTCTTGAAATTCTGGAATGCATCCTCCCATGGTCTGGGTTGAGAGTAGTTCTGGTTCTGATTGTATGGTCTGAATGGTAGCTGAGAGGCTTGAGGATTTTGAGGAATTTGTTGCATTGGTGGAGCTGGAGCTGCTGGTCCATTCTGTTGGAATCCTTGAGACCATGAAAAATTGGGGTGGTCTCTCCATCCAGGGTTATATGTGTTGGAGTATGGGTTGTAATTAGATGGCTTTCTCATTACACCTATGGCATTGGCTTGATCTGGATATGAGTCAGGGTCATGTGATTCTGTTGATTTAGCAGTCGACAACGATGCTATTTGTCGAGCAAGACCTTCAACCATCTCCTTGACTTCTTTGATTCCCGAAGTTGACTCACCAATTTGAACCTCATTTACTCCCTTAATTCTTCTAGTATTCCTGAGTGATCGACTCCGTTGTTGGGAATTATCCGCTTGTCGCTGGAAGAATTCCCAAATCTCTGTTGCGCTTTTTGACATTAGCTCTCCTCCACTTGTTGCCATTAGCCATTCTTGCACATTTGGTAGTAATCCCTCCAAAAAGTATTGACATTGGTGCCATTTTTCGTACCCATGATGTGGACACTTCAAGAGTAGCCCATTGAATCGCTCCCATGTTTCGAAAAACTGCTCGTCCTCTCTTTGTGTAAACTCTGAAATTTCCCTGCGAATAGAATTGGTTTTATGCACTGGGAAATATTTATTCAAAAATTTTGTTACCATTTGTTCCCATGATGCAATGCTATTAGCAGGCAAAGTATTTAACCATGAACGAGCTCTATCCTTTAAAGAAAATGGGAATAATCTGAGTTTAACATCATCGTCTGAAAAATTTTCATATTTAAAAGTTTGACAAATGGCATGAAAATCATTCAGATGATTATATGGGTCCTCATTTTCTAGGCCATAGAATGTGGGGAGACAATTTAGCACACTAGGTTTTAATTCAAAACTCCTAGCAGCTACATTTGGGTATCTTATACATGATGTGCTCAAATTAGCTAAAGGACTAAAATAGTCTTTAAATGGCCTCTCCTGTGGTGCTTGTAAATCCATTCTATTTTTAATTTGTTTGTGTGTGCGAAGTGTTTTTTCTAGTTCAAGGTCTATAGGTTCAAGATTGGGTAATAATGACCTACGACCATGCATGCAAAACAAATAAAATGAAAATAAAGATGGGAACAAAACAAATAAAAATAAATAAGAGGGAGAAATTACGATACTAACCTTATTGCGCTATTAAAACCTTTCTATAAAAATACACAAAAACAAATACGTGAAATAAATTAACTAAAAATAAATTAATAAAATAAACAAAAAAAAAAAAAAAAAATTACAAAGAAAAATAAATTGAAAATTAAATTACAGAATTTTAAAGAAGAGAAAAAGAAAAGAAATACTAACCTTTAAATGTAGATTTACTTTTTTTTTTAAATAAAAAAAAAATACAAGAAAACAAATAAAAGAAATTATTCACAAAAATTAATTCTATGAATTAAAATTACTTACCTCCCCGGCAACGGCGCCAAAAACTTGTTGTGCAAATTTTAATGAACTCGCAAGCGCACGAATCTATTGTAGTGTAGATCAATGGTGACGAGTGTCGATCCCACGAGGAGGTGGATTTTAATTATGTGTAGAATTAATTTTGTAAATGGGTGGTTGGATTTATGGTGGAAATGGATTGGAATATGCTAAAACTTAAATTAAAATGGCGAGAATAAATTCTAAAATTGGAATTGCAATGGCGAGAATAAATTGAAGATAATTCTATTGAAATGACGTACTTGGGTATTCGGATCCGTATCAACATGCATCATGGGCTAAATAATCCGTATTAATGTCAATTAAATCATGAGGGGGGAATCCACACCTCATGAACCACGCTCTAATCAATATGGTGCTAAGGGCTTATCGTGCCAAATAATAATAACCTTATACTAGAGAGCCGGTGTAACCAAGGCGGTATCTAGACAAGATTATTATTATTTGTCGACGAGAAGTCAAAACATCCACAAAAACTAGAGGGGAAGAGAAAATAAATTTACCAAATTAAGCCCATGACACATGTTGAGACTTCACCTTCAACCCAAGCTTGAAAGAAAATTAGCCACTCATAATTGAACTAGGGGCAAAAAGGGAATTTATTAAAATACAAAGAAAATACAAGATGGAGAAGGAATTACAGAAAATGGATCCCAAAAATGGATTCAGAGGTATCCAATTAGGGGGGGGGAGGCCCCCTTTTTATAGATACATGGAGTAAATCATGGCCATCGGATTAAAAACAGTTTGGACGCTCAGGATTGCGCCACGTCATCAGTCAACAGTCAACGGTTTGACCACGCGGATGAACAGTAACACGGTTTGACCCGGATGAACAGTAACACGGTTTGGTTGAAAATAATCCTGTGTGGTGCATGCACCGTACGCGAGATTTTTCGTCCACTGATATGCTGCCACGTCACCATCAACAGTACATAAGAATTTTAGTCCAACAGGATCGTGACACCTCATCAGTCAATGCCACATCATCGGTCAATGCCACGTCATCGATCCGTCTATGTGAACAGTGTCGTGAACAGTAACGTAGACAGTACCGTATACGTGAATAGTACCGTACATGTGAATAGTGCCATTTTTCCTTTTATGCTCCTCCTAAGGTTTTCGACCGTCCTGAGTTCAAAAGTGATGTCCGTTTTGCCGTCTGATCTCTCCTTTATTGTGAAATGACTATAATGCCCCTAAAATACATAAAATACTTAATTAAAATAACACACGCGTAATTACATCACAAGAAGGTTAAATACATAAAAGTAAGAGTTGTTAGTAAGACTTGAAATGTAAAATGATGGTTTTCTCCTTTATAAATATGCATTTTCTAACACTCAACATTCATTCCTTCAAGCAACTCATATTTGTCTCCGACATCAACATGTAAAGTAGCAAACATAGCGTAACATCACTTAAGACCAAAGATAATACAAATACTAAAATTTGAAATTAATCATGTCATCCAATGTTAAAACAAATCACACAAAATATTTTTTTTTTTGAACTACATTCTACCCCCCAACCTATTCTAAACATGAAAGGAAAATATGCATGCAGAAATGTAAAAATGATGCATAAAAACTAATTAGAAAAGTTACACGTAAAATGATAGAAAAAGAAAATGGTTTTTTTTTTTTTAAGAAGATGCGTTTCTAGAGGCACTACACTCCATATTCAGCCATCTTCGACTCACAAGTTGGAAAATGTATATTTATAAAGGAGAAATTAAAAAGAAGAAAAATAAACATAAAAACATAATAAAGAAAAAAAAAAGAAACTATCTGAATTTTTTTTTTAGTTTTTTAATTTTTTTTTTAAACGATGAAGATGCGTTTCTAGAGTCACTACACTCCATATTCAGCCATCTTCAACACAAAAAGTTAGCAACAGTTAGTTTCTACAACAAAAAATCAGTAAAAACTTAACCAATATTCCACAATTGTCGACTATTCCCTCCCCCCAACCAGAACGAAACATTGTCCTCAATGTTTTAAAGGAAAGAAGTAGAGTTTAGAAGACATCACCTGGGTGGTGCAACACAGAAGAAAATATTTACAGGCGGAGAGTTAAATCTAATTTGTACTTCTTACTGCGGCTACTGTTACCATCATTATTTGGTTGCTCCAACACAAAGGTCCAGGGGTCTGGCTCCGGTTTATAAGCTTGTAACATATCAAGTAGCTCATTAGCAGTGTGAGCACAAATAAAGAGTTTTTTCACATTAGAATGAATGAAATAGTTTTTTATTGCATGGTTAAGAAATGCGATAAAGCCATCATAAAAGTTATTGACATTTAACAAACCGATGGGTTTCTGGTGAATGTGTAGATGGGCCCAAGATGCTAGTGTCATAAGTGCCTCTAGTGTTGCAAGATCTCCTGGAAGGAAAATAAAAGCATCAGCATGATTAAGCATTTCAGTTATTCTTTCTTGCATACCTGAGACGACTAACTCTTCTCCAGTTGATGAGTCAGACGAACTGCCCAATGGTTTTAGGACTCTTGGGATGATGCCTAACACTTGACTTCCTCTAATAAAAGCTGCTTCTGAGACCATTTTTGATAACCCTCGGTTACCTCCTCCATACACCAAGTGTAATTTTCTCGCTGCTATGCTTCGACCAAGATCTATGGCTGCCTCCACGAACTCTTTATGTTTGCCATAGGTAAATCCAGAAAGCACACAAATGTTCTTGAATTGTCTATTGGGAGTAGCTGCCATTGGAATATTTCTCAAAAATAATTTGTGAGTGCTTAACAAAAAGTCATATTTAAAAGTCTTGGTGACAGTGGGTCACAGTTGTGTATGAGGTAACATGTCAGTGTCAAATAACGCATAAAGCGAGTGGCTCGCGAGTCAAAAAGGAAACAGTAAAAAGGAAAAAGCAAACAATAATAAAATTATTAAAGGCAATAATGCAAACAATAAAACAACAGTGAAATGAAATAAAATAACAGTAAAGTAAAAGGATATTTATACGTAGTTGCGACTGTGGCTCACATCTTCCTCTGGTTTTACGTCCAGAAACGGCTTGAACGCCCTCTATGGGTCGAGGATGGGCTTCCCATCCAGTTTTCTTATAAACTGGCAAACAGGGTCGTTTATAGTCAGATTCCCGAGACTATATCGTGCATGCTCTTTCTGGAATAATGGCCATAACTGGAGAATCGCTCCTTGCACATATCCACTGGAATGCGTTTCAAGAGACAAAAGAATATCATCCAATGACTCCTTATTCAAGCCATCCCTAATGAATTGAATCTTATCTTCCCTGTTATCAGACACCATTCCTAAAGAACATGGGTTTTTATCGCAACTCATTCTGGCACACTTATGACAAGCAACAGAAATTCTTCGAGCTCGTCGTTTTCTTGCATAATTTCCTTTACCACAACCAGGCATGAATGCAATAAATTTTGGAGGTAACTCACCTGCCGATCGTACTTTAGCCTCGATTAACCAACAGATGTCGGCAGGTATGTTATTCTTCATGAGTAATCGCATGCGTTCGGACCGAGCTTTATAGATCGTAAGGAGGGCATTCTGAGGAAGTGAAGGGAATCGCTTGTGAAGCTTTGCTAGAATCTCGTTTCTGTCCATACTTTCGCCTCAGAATGTTAGTTATTATGGGAAACTGAAGTAACCGACTTGATTATCACGGAGTACCGTTATCCGCCACTTCACCGGGGTAACAAACTAAAGCACACAAACAGAAAAACAAATCAAAACACACAAAGAAAATTAAAATCGTCCTCTTATTGAATTTACCTCAAGCTCCAACTGGATGTCGTAAACACTTCTCTCAATATCTCTGAGTTGGCGTTCTAAACCCTCAACATAGGCTACTAACTCTGGTGGTTGTAGAGCCCAAATGCGATGTGTTTTACAAAATTGAATTTGCCTTTTGAGATGAGTTTTGACACGTTAAAGTAGTTTAAGAATGTTCAGGAGGAACGGTCTAAGTAAGGTACTCATGATTAAAAATGATAAGAGAAAACTTAATAGTTAAACAAACACACTTATGCAAAAATAATTTCAATTAGCAAAAGAATAATAAAAAGAAAGAAAGAAAAATCAAATCAACGAAAAGAAAAAAAAATCAATTCAAATCTGGTGGGTCACTCAAATTTATTTCGGTGTCTTCTCTATGTGGTTGGTACTCTAGATATGGCTTTAATCTTTGACCATTAACTTTAAACGTGACACCGTTCTTTGGATCTTTAATTTCAATTGCCCCATGTGGAAAAACAGTATGAACAATAAAGGGACCAGACCATCGAGAGCGTAACTTACCTAGGAATAGGTGCAAGCGAGAATTGAATAAAAGCACTTTCTGACCTAGAGTGAAAGATTTTCTCATAATGTGCTTGTCATGAAAGACTTTCATTCGTTGCTTGTAAATTTTGGCATTTTCGTATGCATCATTGCGAATTTCTTCAAGTTCTGCCAGTTGTAATCTTCTTTCTGAGCTGGCTTGCTGCATGTCAAAGTTGAATTTCTTGATGGCCCAATATGCACGATGCTCGAGTTCCACAGGTAGGTGGCAAGCTTTTCCATACACTAGCCCGTAGGGTAACATCCCAATCGGGGTCTTGAAAGCCGTTCTATATGCCCATAATGCATCATCAAGTCTTAATGACCAATCTTTCCTGTTTGGCCTCACCGTCTTTTCTAATATGTGCTTTATTTCTCGATTGGAGATCTCAACTTGGCCACTGGTTTGCGGATGATACGGGGTCGCCACTTTGTGTGTGATTGAATACTTTGTCAAAAGAGCTTTGAATGCTTTGTTACAAAAGTGGGCACCACCATCACTGATTATCGCTCGAGGGAATCCAAAGCGCGAAACAATATTGCTTTTCAAAAATCCTATCACCACTTTGTGATCATTGGTTCTGCATGGAATTGCTTCCACCCATTTCGATACGTAGTCAACACCAACCAATATGTATTGATGGCCAAAAGAAGGGGGAAAGGGTCCCATGAAGTCGATACCCCATACGTCAAAAATCTCAACCACTAAAATTGGATTTATTGGCATCATGTTCCTTCGTGTAATGCTCCCCATTCGTTGACACCTATCACATGAAGAACAGAAAGTGTAAGCATCTCGAAAAATCGTTGGCCAATAGAAACCACATTGTAAAACTTTAGTCGTTGTTTTCTTAGCACTGAAATGGCCTCCACAAGCTTGTTCATGGCAAAATGAAAGGATATTCTGAATTTCACTTTCTGGGACACATCGTCTAACAATTTGGTCTGCACAATGCTTGAACAAATACGGGTCATCCCAAAAGAAATTCTTTATTTCCGCAAAGAATTTAGCCTTGTCTTGCTTGGTCCAATGCTCTGGAAGTTTACCTGTAACAAGATAATTAACTATATCAGCATACCAAGGTAATACTTCCACATTCATTAATTGTTCATCTGGAAATGACTCATTCAATATTAATGGCTTTGTAATTGTGTCAAAATGGAGACGAGAGAGATGATCCGCCACAACATTTTCTATGCCTTTTTTATCTTTGAATTCCAAGTCAAATTCCTGCAAAAGTAACACCCAACAAATTAGTCTAGTTTTTGCATCTTTCTTTGTGAGAAGATATTTAAGAGCAGCATTATCTGTGAATATAATTATTTTACAACCAATGAGATAAGATCGAAATTTCTCTAATGCAAACACTACTGCTAGCATTTCTTTTTCAGTAGTTGAATAATTCAACTGTGCATCATTCAATGTCATACTAGCATAGTAAATAACGTGGGGAATTCGATCAACTCTTTGTCCTAATACTGCTCCTACTGCATAATCAGATGCATCACACATGAGCTCAAATGGTAAGTTCCAGTTTGGGGCCTGAATGATGGGTGATGATGTCAACAATTGCTTTAATTTTTCAAAAGCCATAAGACATGAATCATTAAAGATAAAAGGTACATCCTTAGCAAGTAAATTGCATAAGGGTCTAGAAACTTTGCTAAAATCTTTAATGAAACGTCTATAGAAACCAGCATGCCCAAGGAAAGATCTTACTTCTCTGACTGTTTTAGGTGGAGGAAGATTAGAAATGAGATCCACCTTGGCTTTGTCAACCTCAATACCTTTGCT
Source organism: Citrus x changshan-huyou (assembly GCA_039657385.1). Taxonomy (NCBI): domain Eukaryota; kingdom Viridiplantae; phylum Streptophyta; class Magnoliopsida; order Sapindales; family Rutaceae; genus Citrus; species Citrus x changshan-huyou. The sequence continues at coordinate 14,698,047 of CM077555.1, forward strand.
CGAAATGATGTGACCGAGAACAATACCTTGTTTTACCATAAAATGGCACTTCTCCCAATTTAAGATTAAGTTCTTCTCGATACATCTCTGCAGAACTAGCGTTAGATGATGTAAACATTGATCAAACGAGTCACCAAAGACAGAAAAATCATCCATAAAGACTTCAAGGAATCGTTCAACCATATCAGAAAAAATGCTCAACATGCATCATTGGAATGTAGCAGGTGCATTACATAATCCAAATGGCATTCTCCTATATGTAAAAGTGTCAAAAGGGCAAGTGAAAGTAGTTTTCTCTTGATCTTTTGGTGCTATGGGAATCTGATTATATCCTGAGTAGCCATCTAGAAAGCAATAAAATTCATGACCTGCCAATCTATCAAGCATTTGATCGATAAATGGTAAAGGAAAATGGTCTTTACGTGTGACAGAATTTAACTTTCTATAATCAATGCATACACACCATCCTGTAGTCACTCTCGTGGGTATCAATTCATTTTCGGCATTGGTAACTACAGTGATTCCTGACTTTTTGGGGACAACTTGCACAAGACTGACCCATGAACTATCAGAAATGGGGTAAATGATACCTGCATCTAATAGCTTAAGGACTTCTGTTCTAACAACTTCTTTCATATTAGGATTTAACCGACGTTGCATTTCCCTAGTAGATTTAGCATTTTCATCAAGGTGAATGTAATGCATGCAGTCTACTGGGTTTATACCTTTTATGTCCGCTATGGTCCATCCTAATGCTCCTTTGTGCTCTTTTAAAACATCCAACAACTTACCTTTTTGTTCGTCATTGAGGGATGATGAGATGATTACCGGCAGAGTGCTTTCTTCTCCCAAAAACGCATATTCCAAAGTGTTGGGTAATGGTTTGAGCTCGAGTTTTGGTGGTGATTCTGATGATGGGATGAGTTTCTTTTCTGATAGTGCTAGTTGTTCAACTCTTGACTTCCATTTATTAGTGTCCATGGATGGTGCTGAGTCAAGTAGAGCATTGACCTCATCGACCGATCTGTCAATATCAAAATCCAAACCAAACTGAGTTAAACATGTTTGTAAAGGATCATCACTAAGGTTTGAAAGAAAAGTATTATCAACTATTGTTTCTATTAAATCCACATCAACAATTCCATCATCTGCACTGTGAGGTTGTTTGGCAATGTTGAAGATGTTCAGCTCCATAGTCATGTTGCCAAAGGATAACTGCATATTTCCAGTCCTGCATTGAATATGAGCATCCGCAGTTGCCAAGAAAGGTCGGCCTAAGATAATGGGGATGTGCTTCCTTGAATCCTGTATTGGTTGAGTGTCAATTACAATGAAATCAACAGGAAAATAAAACTTGTCTACCTGGATAAGCACGTCCTCCACAATACCTCGAGGTATTTTCGTGGACCGATCTGCAAGCTGTAACACCACTGGAGTTGGGTGTAATTCTCCCAGTCCAAGTTTCACGAATACTGAATAAGGCAACAAATTTACACTAACTCCTAAATCCAACAAAGCATTCTCAATTGTGTGGTTCCCTATACTACATGAGATAGTGGGGGAGCCTGGGTCTTTGCATTTTAAAGGAATTTTATGTTGGAGTATAGAACTAACATTTTCTGTTAAAAATGTCTTCTTTTGAACATGCATGTTTCTCTTTTTAGTACAAAGGTCTTTAAGAAACTTGGCATAAGATGGAACTTGTTTAATAGCATCAAGCAAAGGGATGTTAACACTTACCTGTTTGAAGATTTCAAGAATCTCACCTGTGGATTTTCCATTTTTTCCTTTCACTAACCTCTGAGGAAATGGAGCTTTCGGAACGTATTCTCGTGGGTTGGTTTCTTCTTTCTCCTCTGGTGGTGATTCTTCAACATTCACAGGTACAATTTGATTTTCTTTTGTCACCGGTATCTCCACTTTGTTGTTGACTTCTTTTCCTTTTCGCAAGGTCATGACTGCTTTAACTTCTCTATGCTGCTGTGGTGAACTGGTACTTGCTTCATGTACCCCTTTAGGATTAGGCACTGGTTGACTTGGAAATTTGCCTTTCTCAACAGTCATTGCCAAGGTTTGAACTGAAGAAGCAAGTTGTCCCACCATCTTCTCAAGGCTTGAAACTGATTGGGCTTGTGAGTTAAAGCCCGCTCTCAATTCATTTCGTAGTCCATCAATGGTGCGGTTCTGTTGCTCAATCGTGGAGTGAGTAAGATTCTTGAGATTCTGGAATGAATCCTCCCATGGTCTGGGTTGAGAGTAGTTCTGGTTCTGATTGAATGGTCTAAATGGGGGCTGAGAGGCTTGAGGAATTTGAGGAATTGGTTGCATTCGTGGAGCTGGAGCTGCTGGTCCATTCTGTTGGAATCCTTGAGACCATGAAAAATTGGGGTGATCTCTCCATCCAGGGTTATATGTGTTGGAGTATGGGTTGTAATTAGATGGCTTTCTCATTACACCTATGGCATTGGCTTGATCTGGGTATGAGTCATGGTCATGTGGTTCTGTTGTTTTAGCAGTCGATAATGATGCTATTTGTCGAGCAAGACCTTCAACCATCTCCTTGACTTCTTTGATTTCCGAAGTTGACTCGCCAATGTGAACCTCATTTACTCCCTTAATCCTTCTAGTATTCCTGAGTGATCGACTCCGTTGTTGGGAATTATCCGCTTGTCGCTGGAAGAATTCCCAAATTTCTGATGCACTTTTTGACATTAGCTCTCCTCCACTTGTTGCCATTAGCCATTCTTGCACATTCGGCAATAATCCCTCCAAAAAGTATTGGCATTGATGCCATTTTTCGTACCCATGATGTGGAAATTTGTTGTGCAAATTTTAATGAACTCGCAAGCGCACGAATCTATTGTAGTGTAGATCAATGGTAACGAGTGTCGATCCCACGAGGAGGTAGATTTTAATTGTGTATAGAATTAATTTTGCAAATGGGTGATTGGATTTGTGGTGGAAATGATTTGGAATATGCTAAAACTTAAATTAAAATGGCGAGAATAAATTCTAAAATTGGAATTGAAATAGCGAGAATAAATTGAAGAGAAATGTATTGAAATGACGTACTTGGGTATCTGGATCCGTATCAACATGCATCATGAGCTAAATATTTCTTATTAATACCAATTAAATCATGAGAGGGGAATCCACACCTCATGAACCACGCTCTAATCAATATGGTGCTAAGGGCTTATCGTGCCAAATAATAATAACCTTATACTAGAGAGCCGGTGTAACCAAGGCGGTATCTAGACAAGATCAGTATTATTTGTCGACGATAAGTCAAATCATCCACAAAAACTAGAGGGGAAAAGAAAATAAATTTATCAAATAAAGCCCATGACACATGTTGAGACTTCACCTTCAACCCAAGTTTGAAAGGAAATTAGCTACTCATAATTGAACTAGGGGCAAAATGGAAATTTATTAAAATACAAAGAAAATACAAGATGGAGAAGGAATTACAGAAAATGGATCTCAAAAATGGATTCAGAGATATCAAATTAGGGGGGGGAGGCCCCCTTTTTATAGATACATGGAGTAAATCATGGCCATCGGATTAAAAATAGTTTGGACGCTCAGGATTGCGCCACGTCATCAGTCAACAGTCCACGGTTTGACCACGTGGATGAACAGTAATACGGTTTGACCCGGATGAACAGTAACACGGTTTGGTTGAAAATAATCCTGTGTGATGCATGCACCGTACGCGAGATTTTTCGTCCACTGATATGCTGCCACGTCACCATCAACAGTATATAAGAATTTTAGTCCAACAGGATCGTGACACCTCATCAGTCAATGCCACATCATCGGTCCGTCTATGTGAACATTGTCGTGAACAGTAACGTAGACAGTACCGTATACGTGAATAGTACCGTACATGTGAATAGTGCCATTTTTCCTTTTATGCTCCTCCTAAGGTTTTCGACCGTCCTGAGTTCAAAAGTGATGTCCGTTTTGCCGTCTGATCTCTCCTTTATTGTGAAATGACTATACTGCCCCTAAAATACATAAAATACTTAATTAAAATAACACACACGTAATTACATCACAAGAAGGTTAAATACATAAAAGTAAGGGTTGTTAGTAAGACTTGAAATGTAAAATGACGGTTTTCTCCTTTATAAATATGCATTTTCTAACACTCAACACTCTCCTCAAAGTAAAAGTGAGCAAATGGTTGAGCAGATCATCTCGACCAGAAAAATATGTGGTGACCTCCAGCACATCACCTCGACCAGGATGTTATTGGTCACCTCGACCAGGAAGTCACCAGGAAGCACGTCATCCGCGAGGCCAATTTCCTGCAAGAAACATAAAGCCATTCCTGCTGTATTCTTGCTAAGGGTTGATTCGAGGAGACCCGGTCAACGACAGTTGGCGAGGCATGCTCTCCAGCCCGAGAATCTAGGCACGAAGGCCACGCAACCACCCATGACTACGGAAATGGGGAATCCACGTTCGAGAGGTGGGAGGACAACGGACGTAGGCTGCGGAAAACTGAGATTCAGAGGAAGCCTATAAAAAGGTAGCCAACGAAGGTAAAAGGGTTGGCAATTTTGAGATGAGAAGAGAGCTAACGAAAAAAGCCATGAGATCTATGGCAAGCGTTCCCCAAACCTTCATATCTGACTTGAGCGTACGAGGGTTTGCGCCGGAAAAACAACCGGCGTCCTCTGACTTGTCTGTGTGCGCAGGAACCTCTGGAGAAGAAGCCTTACGAGGAGACCTCCTGGTCGTGGTGAAGTTGATCGAGCAGAGGGCCTGGTCGTAGAACGAGGAGAACCAGAATCTCGCATCAACAAGTATGTTTTCTGTGATTAGTCTTAATTAATACTTTTATTGAAACATTTGCTTTAATTTTCCATGAATGAATATTAATTAAAAGTGAATGATATTTTAATGGCAGATTGGACCTAGCATTTCAAAGGAAATTTTAGGGTTAAAGAGATAAAGATAGTAGGTGTAAAAACTAAAAAGTGTTAATACTATATTAATTAAAATCATCTTGTCTTTTTAAAAAAATGTAAATTATATTAAGATTATTTTAATAATATAAAATTTCATTAAACTATAAGTGTCAAAATAAAATTTAGAGTGCGGATAGCATCACCATTATTGTAAATAACTCCAGTCTTTAGGATTTGTCATTTTACTTACCCTGTAGCAGCTATAATAATTGATTTATCTCCGATAAATTTTCCAAAAAATTCTTTTATGTCTTTTGTTCTCTGTTACTTGATGTGAAGGATGGCCCCTTTTGCAAGATGCACTTTTGCGGAAGCGAATGCCCGCCTTGATTAAGTGTAAGCAGGCTATACAAAAGTAGGAACGTTCTGAGTAGTCAACCGGCAAAAAAGTCGCAAAGTGGCTCTCGAGCAGGTGTAAAGCCAAGATTTTATTTTGGAATATTATTAAATATCTAGCAAAAAAGTTTCTTTAAGATATTATTTCACCACTAATTTTTTTTAATAACTATATTTTACTATTTACTATTTCAACTTTTGTTATTTTGTTACTAGAACTATAATGGTATTAAAAAATTACCAAATGTACAAGAGTATCTGATAAATTTCAAACTTAAGTTATTTTTCTATTTTCCTAGTTATGTTTAAGATATTTTTCTTTTCTCTAGACATCCGAACTTTTTTTTCTTGTTTTCTTGATTTCAGTTATTAAAATTTTATTATATTAAAATATTCCCATAATAAAATTCTAAGTTTTGTAATAGAGTGACAGTAATTAAAAATTTTGTATGCATCCTTAGATAAACTAATTCATGATATTATTTTCAATTATACAAATAAATTTTATCATATTAAGCTCAACTGTAATTAATCTTAATACTAGACAAATAATTGAGCTTATATTGTTATTAAACCAATATTGATTTCAAAAGAATTTTAAAGGGATGATAATATAGTCCAACTTTAATTAATTAATCCCCTTCTAGGTTCTTTTTTTTTTTTAATTATTATTTGGGAACTGACCGAATTGTCAAACATTTAGTTGTATGTATATCTTTGTATTAAATAACACATCGTACAAAATGCACCTAACATAATACATAATAAACAATACCTTATGCAAAATGCATCATAACATTAATAATAATAATACGAAGCAGCGTAAATGCATCCAAAATAAAATAATATTTCCAAAAATTTGTATTTAATTATATTCTCAAGAATTACCATTCCTAATTTTAACCGATAAAATTGTCAAATATTTAGTTTTATGTATAACTTTATATTAAATAATACGTCGTGCAAAACGCATCCTAACATAAATAATAAATAACACGTTCTGGAAAATGCTCCCTCACGTCACAAATATTATATTTGTGTAAAGTGCAACACAATATAAATATTAATAATACAGAGGAGTGTAAATTCATCCAAAATAAAATATAATTATTACTGTCAAGTTAATTTGTATTTAATTATATTCCCAAGAAGGGCAATGCAAAAATATCGTCCCTCTCATCTCCATCTCACATGACTCTTATCTTTGAACTTTAAAGAATTGCAAACGTGAAAGCGAAGGTTAACCGATAACATAAATTTAAAATAATAAAAAAAAAACTATAGTAAATAACATGTGAATCCTTAATGTTTTACATTTTCTCAATTTTTCCTCAATAGGCAAGAGGTCAATCACTTTTTGAAATGCCTGTAATACCCCCATCCCCCCGGCCCGCCACACGCACTTTTGAAGGCAAAATATAAGGATTCGTTGGTCATTTGAGAAGAGTAGATTGGCAAGGTTAAGCAACAGAAAGGGAAGGGTTGGGATTTGCAGATATGTGTCCCATTCTTAATTGTAAATTGAGACAAAAATAAACTTTTATCTTGACACAATAAGATTTAAATTGTCTAGAATGATATGAAATTTTTTCATATTTTGCAGATTCTATCATAAATGAATTTCATATGGTATGACCAACACGTTATATGTTTATAATTGATGTATTATATATATTATTTATCAAGATGAATTACCATACATATATAACTGATATATCAGATCTATATGTTTCATCAAGCCAACTTATCATACATTTTTAAAAAATCAAATTTCGGGACATTTAGAATCTTGATCGAGATTCTTAAACATTCTAAATCCTGTCATGAACAGTGAATTAAGATAGATTTGAGTCTCAAATCTTGACCTAAAAAATAAATCTAGATAAAATTTTATACTAATCTAATTCAAATGGGCCGAAATCCCGAATTTCGGGGAGGATTCAAGGAATTTTGCTAACCCTATTTAAGAGTGGGGACATATCAGATACAATTGGAGAAAGTTGATGCTTATACGAGAAAAAAGTACTAGATTAGGGACTTATACTTTATTATTTGAAAACTAAAGCCAAAAAAAAAAAAAAAAATAAAACCAGCAACAGAATAAGATCAGAGCACCGCAAACAGAGGGAGTTGAGTGTGAAAAAGAGAGAGAGAGAGAGATGCGTTGCAGCAGCTATGGATTGATAATTCCCGGAAGCGAATCCCGCTTCCTGACCACCACCACTACCCCAACCACCAACAAAAAACCTGACCGGTTTCCCCGGATTTACCCGACCAGCGTATCATTCGGGTCGTTGAAACTGAAGGCGAAATTAAACGACGCCGCCGGTGGTACGGCTACTGCTACTGCTGTAGTCGACGAATCGAAGGAGCTGAGCTTCTACGATCTCTTGGGCATACCGGAGTCCGTGAGCTTGGTGGAGATAAAGCAGGCGTATAAGCAGATGGCCCGCAAGTACCATCCTGACGTATCGCCGCCGGATCGGGTCGAGGAATACACCCAGCGGTTTATTCGGGTCCAGGAGGCCTATGAAACGCTGTCGGATCCCGGATTGCGTGCTCTCTACGATCGCGACTTGTCCATGGGCCTTCACCTCGCTTTCTCCGCCCGAAGACGCCAGCAAAACGACGTGGTATTGTTTATTTATTCGCTTCATTCTTGTTTCTGTTGAATAAAATTTTCCAAAAATTAGAATTATATTAAACTCAAATGGTTACGGGATTTGATTGATTTGGGTTTTCGAGAATTTTTGGATTATTAGGGCATTAGACTCTCTGTAGTATTTTGGCTCAGGAAAAATTGTATTAATGAAGTAAAATATTAGTTAATCGGATTATAATTAAGCACGTTGGTCCTAAGTCAGGATTAGCAAGAAACAATATTTAATCGAGGCATAAATCCATTAAGTCAGGACTAGCAAGAAAGAATATCTAATCAAGGCATAAATTGATTTGCGCGTTAATTTGTCGAGCTTTTACTGTGTTTTGTGTTTCTTACAACCCATTAAGTCAGGACTAGCAAGAAACAATATCTAATCAAGGCATAAATTGATTTGCGTGTTAATTTGTCGAGCTTTTACTGTGTTTTGTGTTGTTTACACCCTTATACTTTTGGCATTTCACTCTAAAAATATCCGATTGTTTCTTGATGTAAATTGAATCTGTCTGCTGTATATAAGTCAGACAGTTTTTGTATTTATGATTACTCGCTTCATTTTCTCTGAGATTATTTTTGGGGGGGGGGGGGGGGGAGAGGAATTAGACTGCTTTTTATTGTTAGGCTTTGAATCTTTGACAAAGGACAACTGGTGATAGATATGATTTCATCCTTTTTTTTTTTAATTTTATATTAGTTTTTGCTCATATCTGGTTTTGTTCGATAAATGACCTTTCACTCATTTGAGTTCTCTTTGCAATCAGGGCTTTCAAGTAAGAAGCGAGTGGAGGAATCGTTGGCAATCTCAGCTGTCTGAGCTGAAGAGAAGAAGCATGAACAAGGATGCAGGAGGAAACATTTCATGGGCAGCTCGAATGCGCAGGAAGAGGGATGGATTATCGCAGGAGCTATAGATATCTTTTTATTTTATAGCTTATATAAATCTTTTTTTCTACCTTGTAGATATGTTTTGTCGGTTTTGCTTAGGAAGAGAAAATGAAAGTGCTATGGGGTTTTTGAATTGCTTGGAAGAATGAGAAAAGTATTTTCTAATGGAATTAGCAGTTATCAAAACCGAAATTGTATAGTTTTCTTTTTGGCTGTGTCAACCATAATTGTGATAATATATGTACATATAAATTTAGTGACATATTCTATATAACAAAGTTTAGTTTCGTTCTATTTCGTGTTTATGAGTTGCAATGACTGTGTGGTTGTTCAAGAAAATTGAACTCAACCAGGGTATGGAACTTGTAATTATAGAAGTGGTGTGTTTAGCAAGGCTAGGGAGGCCTAATGAGAAATTGTTTCTGAAATACATGCGGAGCATATTTTACATTTAACACAAATTGTTTGTGAAATTAGAATTCCTTTTTCGAAATGGACATTTTTAATTTCTCTGCCGACTAATAAGAGTTTCTGTGAGCTACCATGTATACTTTTCTCTACGGCTGCAACTGCAGCCTGCAAGTGGTGGGAAGTTTGTCTTATTCACTCAAATTATTCATGCTTTCATTATCTCTTTTTACTGTATTTGTAAGTTTGTGTAGGTTTCAAGCTTATCCAAAAAAAGACTCTTTATTTTTTGAAAAATTTCCAAAAAAGGTTTATTTGTGGAGAAGAGGCCACCGACGTTGATGTCCCTATTTGATTGGTTTCAAAGTAAATGACAAAAATTAAGAAAATTCAACTGCTATATCGTTCGTAGATTTGTGCGGAGAGCAAGGCTTCAGCCTTTAAGACCCTATATTGACAGGCCAACAAGCATTGGCTTGATGTGACGTGAGAAGTGTGGCTTGAAAAAGAGTGGTCATCTAGAAGCATGGCTAATCCAACAAATAATGAAAATTTCCAGGAATATTATATTAGAACATCTTTAAAAGGGTATTTAAATTTTATTTTTTAAATTTTAATTTATTTATTAATGTGGTAAATAAATATATAGAAAAATATAATCTCATTTAAAAGATTCATCAAATAAGAATAAATTAATATTATTTTAATTAAATTTTTTTATTATTAAATTGAATTGTTATTGTATTTAAAAAAAATATAAATAATAATTATTATAGTCTTATTTTTTTAATAAATAATAATAAAATATTAATAAAAAAAGGAGAAATTCACTCGGTAATATTAAAGAGTGAAAAATAAATCTTATTTAAAAAACTGAAAAATTTAAATTAACGTGTCTTTTGGAGTATTTAATATTGATATGATTCTTCAAATAAGAAGTAAAATTTTATTTGAAGAGTCTTTTGAAGATGCTCTTACAAGGTGGTTGAGACACTGTTGACTTATTGCGCGTTTGAGATTACCCTTTTATTTATTTATTTTGGATATACACATTTGAGATTACTTGGATTCTCAATAAATAATCACTTATTTGATAATTTTTTTCCCAATTTATGTTTAATAATCACTTATTTGATGATTGCTAATGTACTGGGTCCAAAAGAAAGCCTTAAAATCAACTCGATTTGATGACTTCGTCTGAGGTTCCAAGGAAGAAAATCCTAGATTTGAAGTTTAGGTGCTCCACAATTACTTTGAATGATGGGGAAAAAAGAAAAAAGAAAAAGGTGTACGTAATCGAGCTCTAGAAAGATTAAACCTCTATTAGTTGAAAGAAATTAACTTTCATAAGGTGTTTTAAAAAGTAATAAATATATCCTTGGTATCTTTCAAGTGTAGAGTTATGTTTTGGATGTGGTAGACTTATTTGGGGATTATTATTTGAGGATCTATTCTAAAATTATAATGTTTGGTAATCTCTTATTTGATGATTGATAGTGTATTGGGTTAAAATGAACAACTCAAATCAATATATTTACTAAATTAATTTGACAACTCAAATATAATTGGTGAGTAAATTCTCAAATACCTAAAATTATTTGAGTCTCGTCTGCAATTTTATTAGTACTAAATCAATGTATATTTTAATTAAGAATTTCTCCAAAATAAACTTTTTACAAGCACTAGATAAATCAAACAATTTTTTTTAAAAGATTAAACATAATATAGCTAGTAATTTTACAGCTTGAACATCAGATCTCTTGTTTCCACCCTCTATTTTTATCAACTGAACTTACTAATACTCACAACACTCCGTTCATTTTTAGCTCTGTTTTTAGCTTCAGGATTTGATCTTCTGGCAGAATTATCTTCAAAATTCTTCCTTTTCCACCTGGAAGCACCAAAACGGCTCCTTCATCGCCAACACCTTGAATACTGAAGCTAGCAAAATCTGCTTTTTCTCCATTCAATTCCAATCCATAAACATCAGCATCTTCCCAATTCACAAATGTCAAATTTGCTCCATAAACAATATAATCTGCCACTCCATTGCCCTTCTCCATTGTTTCTTCAATCAGGCTTCTCTCGTCCTCAACAGCTTCATAGCAAAGCACTTTTGCCAACTTCTCCAAATCAGCTTCCATGACAGAAAAATCTGCCTGGAAAGCACTTATAATTTGACCATTGCTTAAGTTCCCATTTTCCCGTATATGAGAACCCTTTTTGCAAATTGTCACATTGTTTGGTCCAAACCCATCTCTGATTTTGGCTACGCATTGCCAAATAATGGCACAAAGAGACTCAAAAACTGGAATCTGATGATGATTCCTGAAATTTGATTGTAAATGGGAAATTCGGGAGTCTGTTAAGTGGAATGAGAACGTGTCCATCTTAGAGTTATTGGCAGTTACCCAATGGTCTCCAACCGGGTCGACCCATTTTATGGAAATTGGGTCTTTGGGTTTGAAAAATGATGATGACATTTCTAATTTCACTATCTTGCCGGGTGAAATTGACTTTGCACAAGTGGGTGGTCCATTGGCTTTAATTGCGGTGAGAACTTGGCCCATCTTATTGATGAACTCACAAGCTGAAAATGCATCTCCAAGAATATGGGCCCAACTCATGCCAAGTGACATTCCTCCACATTTGAACCATGTAACCTGTCGCGTGACTCGCGTCAGAGGGAGGGAGAATTATAAGAAAGAGGGGTCCAGCTGTGGTGCCACAGTTGTATGGTACCACAGCTGGATCCAACCATTGAATTTAGCTCTGGTGATAATTGTGGGCTAGATTCAATGGTTGGATCTATCTGTAGTACCATACAACAATGATACCACAGATTTGTCCTAAGAAAGAGAAGATAAAGGTGATCATGCATATAACACAAACAAACGGGTCTTGCTAGCTTAAAGATTCTGTAAGGTACAGCCCTAATAAAATGGTGTAACTGGCTCATCTGTCCATCTCCAGTCACTTATTTTAATTGAGTTGTACCTTACAGAAGTTGTAAAGGAGCAAACACCCCAAACATTAAAGGACAATAAATCTGAAAGTATTTACAAAGACCAAACGAACTATCTTATTAATCTCCATTCACCGAAGGAAAAAAAAAAAAAGACTAATTTTTTTTAAAAACATTTTATGAATGGAAACCAAATCCCTATCCCCGTTATGCAAACAAGGTACGAATCTCTTGTTGCCCATACCACTTCAACAAAGATTACGAGTTGAACTGACTAGCATTACCAAACTATTTACATGCCCAACATGGGTCACCTATCAAGAGATAATTAGTTAATATTGTATAATATTGTATACACATGACTCTTATATAATTATGTACACGCAAGAAAGAAAAATGATAAGATAAATAATGTTGAGATGGCTAATTTTTTTTTTTTGGTCTGAAGTCTGAATAAATCTAAATTGGTTTGAATTTTAAAGAGAGTTAAATGTCTAAATCTGAGTGATATATATATTACTTAATCTCTGATAAAATATTAAATTATTTTTTTGAACTTAAAAAGCCTAAAAATAAGTACTTTTAGATTTGTGCCCTTATAAATTTTAAATATTAAATAAGTAATAAATATCTCAACGAATACAAATAAGTAGTATTTTATCATAAAATAATAATCTTAAAGTGAATACAACCATTTAATATTCTAAATTTGGACACATCAATTGATTTTGTTGTAGTTTATAAAGTATATGAAAAATAATCATTAAAAAAATTGTAAAGATAAATAATTCTAATTTGAAGAAAATAAAAAGATAAAAATAATAATAACCTACTACTATATTATCACAAGTTAATGAGATAATTAATAATGCTAATTAGTAAGTTTTATTGAAATTAATCACAATCTTTCAATTGATATCAATTAGTAAAAGGTACACTTAGAAAATTCAAGATAGAATAGTGGTCCAGCAGGTTTATTCTTTTATAAAGTATTTAATTTATTCCAGAATTACTACTAGTACTACTACTATTATTATTATTATTATTATTATTTTGTTTTTGAAAAAAGATCGATTGAATCAACAAAAAAACATGTGAAGACACCAATCGCACGAGCATTTCACCGACGCAATTATGATTTTACAGTTCTGGAAACAACCAACCTCGGAGCTAACTATTCAATTTGTTTTAAAGCTAAAAAATAATATATGCACTGAAAATAGAATAAAATTTAATACAAAAATCATAAAAGATAGAAAAATTCTTTTTCTGTTGTGAATTTTTTTTCCCCCAATTTTATAGTTAATATTTTTATCTTCTAGTTGATTGCGTGCTTTTTTTTTTTATACTTCTTCTTGTGTATACAAAATTATTAAATGATTATATGTTCAAAACCCACTGTTCTTTTAGTAACTTGATCAATAAAAATTTTTACGGCATTGTATATAAGACACAAAAGAGTTGAAAGTTAACAGAATTATTTTTATGGCGAAAAGGATTTTAAAATATGGAGGAAATTATTACTTTTAACAAACAAGCTTTGATGATTTTAGTTAAAATAATTATAGCATTGAAAAGTGTTAGGATCGTAATTAAGAAAAGTGATAGTAACACCCGGTGATTTTTTGACGCAATGGTCATAAGGAGAAACTTGTGGTGTAACTGTGATACCGTGCCACAGTTGCATCCAGCCGTTGGATGCCAATGAACCCCACCAATTTAAGTACATCCAATGGCTGAATGAAACTGTAGCACGGTACCACAATTACACCGTAGCCTGATCCTGGTCATATATACCCCATTTGACTTTTGAGACACGCTCCTGTAGTCCTGTTACACTAGCTACTACATTTATTTTTGAACACCGAAATAAAATATGTAATAAATCTCCATGAACATTTCGCCAACTCTCAGAGTGGTATTGTTCTTTTTCGAGAAGTTTTTTTTTTTTTCCCAACAAAGTAAAAGATGCAGCTAGCCTTACCTGTAAGTAAATTGGAGGGGAAAACGCTAGATCAGGACCAATAGGTTGGTGATAAACAAGCAGATTCGGGAAAGAAGAATAGTCTCCCATTTCCAGCAGTTCATCAACAGTTTTGTCACACTGAGCCTCAACAAACCTGGCGCCGCAATCGTTGCACTTCAAGTAGGGCCTGCCGGAATCCGATCGTCTAAGCCGGGCGCAAGTCCAGTAATAATTGTTGAACAAATAGAAAGTTGATTCCTTGATGAGCTTGACGCTTAGCCCTTGTACGGCATGGCTTCTAAAAATGTAGAAACCTTTGAGATAATGAAGCTTCATGGCTAAGTCCATGCCGCTCAGCTCATGAACCACGTCGGACCCGGTCGCCTTCCCCGGCCCGACCGATGAGAGCCGGATGCTGTGAATTAGTAAGTCGTTGACCATGGCTGAGGTTTTGAGAGAGAGAGATTATTGATGAAGAATCTGATAGAGTTGATGGGTGTGCATGGGAAAAAAATTGCTCTGACGCTTGTATGTACTTATATTGAGAAATGGAGAAATCAAGCAGATGGGAGAATTAATAGAGACCAGCTGTGTGTAATCTTCTCATTGGCTAGAATTATGGATCAGTTAGGGTTCTGGGCTTTGAGGGCGTTGCATTAATGTTCACCAAACTTGAGCTTTCATGGATGCAACTGTTCGACCAGTCTTATTGAGACACCATATTTGCCTCTAAATAACTGATTAATAAAAAAGAAAAAAAAATCTCTTTAACCACATGTGCTTGGTTCTGGAACATGTTATGAATTAATACTTACAAGAGAAAGATGAAAGTAATGAAATGATTTATCACTGTGCTAGTGATTGCCAAGCAAACTGATTTTGTCCAATATAATAAATTAATATCGCGTTAGGTATACAATAATTATACTAAAACTAACAATATATATATACATTAATTGGATATAGTATCTCTGATATTAGCCAGATTTACAGAACAATTACAGTATTTTCATCAATTAATTTTCTCCAAATAATTAAAAGTATTAGAAAAAGAAAAAGAAAGCTGCTTTTACGATATATTTGCATGGTTATTGAACTTACTCGCGAGTGAGTTAGAGACGAAACAGTTGAAGTGATTTATCTCATCATTACTCGCCATTAGTGATTGCACAGGCAAACTGATTTTGATAAACATGAAGCTTGTGTAATGAAATGACATTATCCAATAATATCCTTTTAGTTATAAATTCTATTTCTACCCATTGCAGCAATGAATGCGATTTGAGATACTTCAGAAGTATTGCTGGATGGGCTATCTGTATCAATAAACAAAACATGAACTTTCTCTTTAAATTAAATGTAACGTCCATACCTAGTCTGCTTTTAACATACGTTTCTTTTTTTACCAATTCGTCCAGGCTACTTTATGGGCTTCAACTGATGAAGTTATGTGAATGTAATAACTTCTACAACATGCATAACTACTCATTTGTCTATCAATTATCAATAATATATATAAATTTGGAAAACTTGATGTGTGTATATATGTTTAATCTAATTTAGGTATATGCTAAAAACTACTCTTCTTAAAGTTTGTTTTCTTCTTATAATTTAAGCTCTCCTTAAGCCTTTTCTTTTCCTTCTTTTTTTTTTTTGCCCCCTCCAAAATATTACATAACTATAAATTCAATTCATCTCGAATTTGTCATATTTGTCTAATATGAATGTTGGGGCTTTATTATGTTTCATTAGCTATAACATACATACAAGAACACACAAATAGTTTCTTTGCACCTCTAAGTTGTTGCTACTCAAACAACTTCCAAATTACGGAAAGCTAATTTTAGGAGTTGTGCGAAAATTGTTTCGATGACATGCATTTTGTTTAATTTTTAGGAGAAACATGTGGTGCAACTGTGGTACCGTGCTACAGTTGCATCCAGCCGTTGGATGACAGTGGATCCCACCAATCCAAGTGCATCCAACGGTTGGATGCAACTGTGGTACGGCACCACAGTTGCACCGTAGCCTGATCCTAATTTTTAACATTGATGTTGCTGCTGTTTTCTTAAATTTTACTAGTTACACTATTTTACAGGGCTCTTTCTTTTTTTTTCTTTTTTAAATAAAAACAAAATATAACTACTCAATTGAATCTTCGAGAAATTCAATTAAGTTGTATTACAGCAAATGCCATACTGTGATTCCTAGCTAGCTAGGGATAACCATATTGCTCTATTCCATAATTATTTCTCAACAGTACGTATTTGTCAATATTTATTGTATAGTTTGTTTCATTGAATTTCGCTTTCTTACTTATACATCAATAATCTAAACTTAACCTAAACCAATATTGTGGTCGCAGCTCACGTATTATTTGGTTGGGGTTCTTAATGGCTTTTTATCTAGAGTTTCTATAATTATTTGGAGTTAATTGATATGTGTATCTCATCTGTTTGAGGGAAATACTTCGACGAGACCAGACGTGATGAGCAGATATTTGGTGGCAGAGTTCTGCGAACAGGTATGTCCTGTAAGAGCCTGGTAGCAGGGGAACAGGAGCAGGAATATTCTGCTCGTCCACGAATATGCCATTCACGAGGACAAACTCCTGTTAGAGGCATAAGGGCATTCCTGCTAGGGGTTGAGGCGAGGAGACCCGGTCAACGACAGTTGGCAAGACGTGCGTTCTAATCCGAGAATCAAGGCACGAAGTCCATCTCCATTCGCCCACAATGACGATAATGGGGCATCCACATCCGAGGGTGGGGAGAATAATGGGCGTGGACTACGGAAGACCGGGATTCAGAGGAAGCCTATAAAAAGGTAGCCAACGAAGGTAAAAGGGTTGGACTTTTTACTATTAGAACTAAGAAAAGAAAGCTCTAAGAACTGAGATTAAAAAGAAGCCATAAGATTCGTGGCAAACATTCCCAGAACCTTCATTTCTGACTTGAGCGTCGGAGGGTTTGCGCCGGGAAAACAACCGGCATACTCTGACCTATCGTTGTACGCAGGAACCTCTGGACAAGAAGCTTTACGATGAGAGATCCTGATCGTGGTGAAGTTGATCGAGTAGAGACCCTGGTCGTAGAAAGAGGACAACCAGAATCTCGCATCAACATTTTGGCGCCGTCTGTGGGGAGCTGAGCAAAAAGCTTCTGTTGATAGCAAGAAGAGGAGTGAAGCAAGTGAAAAGCAATGGAGACAGGAGGAAGTAGTGCACAAGGGGGTGATATGAGGCTTAATGATTCCGTGACGCTGAGGGAGATAGCCAGTGAAGCACGGGAAAAAGCCATGTTCGACCGGATGGAACGGATGGAAAAGCAGATGGAGACCCTGACAACCATCCTGCATGAGCTGCGGAGTGAACGCAGGGTAACCCAGGAGGAAAGGGTGAGAGGTGGTGGAGTGGCACCAGGTCCTGATAGTGCGAGGAGAAGTCAAACCACCGGGAGATTTGGTGGTGAGAGAGATAACATACCTCTGCGGGGAGAATTTCATAGAGAGGAAGAGCAGTCCCCAGCAAGACAGATTTTTGACGAGGACGACGGGGTGGCGAATGCAGAGGAAACAGAGTTGAGGCAACACTTGCATGATGTAGAGCAAGAGCGGGATCAAGTTGCAGCACGTGACCCTGGTCGTGCAGTGCAGCTGGAGGAGGAAGTGCGCAGGCTAGCGCAGATAATTGACGACATGCAAGGAAGGAGCAGAGCTCCTAGTTTTAGGATAATGCTGGACGAAGAATCACCGCTCGTAGCAGAGATCATGAGGGCAGTTATTCCGAGAGATTTCCGCCTCCCAGACCTTAGATATTCGGGACGAACTGATCCGCTGGTGCACATAGAGCGCTTCAACGACATAACTGGGGTACAAGGATTATCTCAATCCCAAAGGTGCAGGGTGTTCCCACTATCCCTTGAGGGACGTGCACGAGAGTGGTACATGAAACTTCCTCGGGGGAGCATTAAAACCTTCGAGCAGATGTGCCAGGAATTTACAGAGCAGTTTCGTGGGGCAATGGCACCAGAAGATGACATGATGGAGTTGAAAAACATGAAGCAGGGGGAACAAGAAACACTTCGGGAATTCATCAAGAGGTTTCACCGTGCTGTCCTTGATTTGGGAGCCTTCAACCATCCTCAGGCATTAAGGGGACTGAAAGAAGGGGTGAAGATAGGAAGACTGTGGTACAATTTGAGAAGCCCAGTTATTCAGACGTACGCAGCCGCATACGAGCAGGCTAAGAGGGACATTGAGATTGAAGAGGAAAAGGCAGCACGGATCAAGACAGACCAGTTAGAAGGGTTGGGGAAGAAAGAGAAGAAAGCATTGCCAGGGAATGGGCCGATCAGGAGGAGGGACCATCAGGCCTCAGGTAGTGGAGCAGGAGGTCGGGTAACTACTTACCAGCCTCATCAGAGGCCACCACAGTATCAGCGCAGCAGGGCGCAACCTCCTCGTTCCCCAGCTAGGGAGCCTTGGAGAAGGCATGACTCGGCATATGGTGGTCTTCATCAACACTCCCACGGTAGTAGAGGGGGCAGACCAGAAGTGCTGCCACCGCCTCCAACTCAGAACGGAGCAAATAGAGAAAGGGCAGTGCACCTGATCGACCAGAACCAGGACTATGGGCGGTATACTTCCTTGAAGATGTCCCTGGACGAGGTGTACGAGGCCATAAAGGATCGAGGGTTGCTATACCTCCCTGCCTCAATAACAAAACTACCCAGCAGGAGGGATAAGGGACGCTATTGTAAGTTCTATGGCGCGCATGGCCGTACTACAACAGAATGTAGAGATCTCAAGACCCAGGTCGAAGATTTGGTGAGAAATCGATACCTGGACGAGTTTATAGATGGGACTTTCCCGATGGTGGCCTCGACATGCGAGGGGGAGCAGAGTGGCAGAAATTTGAGGCACGAGCAGCCTACAGTAAGGGTGATTGCTGGGGGCCCGACATTGGCTGGAGATTCCAACAGATCTAGGAAGAACTATGCTAGATACGCCATGACTAGTAAAGAGGTATTCTTCAACACCCCGGCAGCCAAACGAGCAAGAGTCAGGCAAGTGCCAATCATGTGGACAGACGAGGATGAAGAAGGGATTTTATACCCACACGAGGATGCCTTAGTCATCAAGGCCACTGTTGCTAGCAAGAAGTTTGACCGGATACTGGTCGATACAGGAAGCTCAGTTGATGTGTTGTTCAAGTCCACTCTGGAGGAGATGGGAATAGCAGACCTGAGGTTGGAGCACACCAACACCTCCTTGAAGGGATTTGGAGGAGGAAAGCTGGTCCCCTTGGGTGTGGTCGAGCTGCCTATCACAATCGGAAGCTCCCCGACAGAAAGGACTATGATACTGGATTTTGTGGTGGTTGATGAAGAGGGTCCTTACCAGGCAATCCTAGGTCGGCCGTTTCTGCGGATGAGCAAAGCAGTACTGTCTAACCATTATCTTGCTCTCAAGTATCGGGTGAATGGGGTAGTTGGAGTGGTACGAGGAGACCAGAGAATCGCACGAAGCTGTTATTCCTCGGCAGCAAGGGAAGCAATGTAGATAACATCCCTTGATACCCGAGTGGAAGCCAGGAATGGCAGCTAGTTGGACCCGGAGTTTACAAGCTGGTTCGCACGGATGGCCACGAGGTGAAACGCCCATGGAGCGCGGCACACCTCAGGAAATATTTCTAGTAAGACTTGTTCATGTTTTAAAGTTATTTCTGTTCGTGCCCGTTGTTTTCTATTTTTTATTTCTTATTTCAAAGCAATCTCATGTAAGCCGAATTCAATAATAAATGAATCAATGAGGAGTTTCAGTCAACTGTACTGTTCAAGAATATACTAAGGCATGCAAAGGCTCACCAAGTCTCAAAGCCTGTTTATGGCGAGACCAGAAGCCAAGCGTACCAGGATCTGCTCGACCAAGAGAAGGCGAACAGAATCCTAAGCTTTGAAGAATTTACTAAGGCATGCAAAGGCTCACCAAGTCTCAAAGCCTGTTTATGGCGAGACCAGAAGCCAAGCGTGCCAGGATCTGCTCGACCAAGAGAAGGCGAACAGAATCCCAAGCTTTGAAGCATTTACTAAGGCACGAAAAGGCTCACCAAGTCTCAAAGCCTGTTTATGGCGAGACCAGAAGCCAAGCGTGCCAGGATCTGCTCGACCACGAGAAGGCGAGCAAAATCCCAAGCTTTGAAGAATTTACTAAGGCATGCAAAGGCTCACCAAGTCTCAAAGCTTGTTTATGGCGAGACCAGAAGCCAAGCGTGCCAGGATCTGCTCGACCAAGAGAAGGCGAACAGAATCCCAAGCTTTGAAGAATTTACTAAGGCATGCAAAGGCTCACCAAGTCTCAAAGCCTGTTTATGGCGAGACCAGAAGCCAAGCGTGCCAGGATCTGCTCGACCACGAGAAGGCGAGTAGAATCCCAAGCTTTGAAGAATTTACTAAGGCATGCAAAGGCTCACCAAGTCTCAAAGCCTGTTTATGGCGAGACCAGAAGCCAAGCGTGCCAGGATCTGCTCGACCACGAGAAGGCGAGCAGAATCCCAAGCTTTGAAGATTTTACTAAGGCATGCAAAGGCTCATCAAGTCTCAAAGCCTGTTTTATGGCGAGACAGAAGCCAAGCGTGCCAGGATCTGCTCGACCACGCGAAGGCGAGCAGAATCCCCAATCATCGAAGTATTTTCTAAGGCATGCAAAAGGCTCACCAAGTCTCAAAGCCTGTCTATGGCGAGACCGGAAGCCAAGCATGCCAGGATTTGCTCGATCGAGCAAAGGCGAGCAGAATCCCAAGTCATGCAGAAAGACCATATTCTAAGCCAGAGCCTGCTCGACCAAGCGAAGGCGAGCAGACCTTCAAATGGAAAAATAACTTGTAAATACAAACGCAAGAAAGTAATCAAAAACAATTTTTATTAATTTATCAATAACCAACGAAGTTGTTCATTACAACGCAAGAAATATGTTCAAGAAGATGGCGGATCAGTAAGCCGAGCAGCATCGGTTGGCTGGACCTCCTCAGGTGCAGGGGGGTATCACCAGTTGCGTCCGGGGGGGTGCTCGCCTCGCCAACGTTAGCAGGGATTGCACGAGGAGGAGAGTTTTCCTCCTCAATCACAATCGGCTCTACCCCTTCGGCATCTTCCTTGGCCGCCTCCTCGTCCATATGTTGAGCAACACCAGCTGCAAGGTCATCAATCTTCAGATCAGGATGCTGCTTCCCGAGGATGGCCATGATGTAACGATAGGAATGCCGAAGTCCCTGGTCGTACTGGTTGTCGGCCTCTTTCTCCAAATTCTCGACCTGAACTCGGTGGGAATCGTGGAGAGATTCGAACTGAGCCTCATAAATGGCCTTCTGCCTTTGAAGATCCTCCTTGACCCTGGTTAGCTCCTCCTCAAGGGTAATGGCTTTTGCTTGAGCAAGAGATTCTTGCTCTATCAGCTTCAGGTTCTCGACATTCAGCTCTCCTGCTTTCTTCTCGGCGTCGTCAGCTCTGGTCATCGCCGACTGAATGTCCTCCTTCATCTTCATGTCATAACGGCCAACCTTGGCCTTATAGTAGGTGGTCATGCAGCTGAGATGGAAAGCGCTATACTGCATGGCTCCCACCAGCTCGCCCAAGGTGCAGCCATCAAAGTCCTCCAGGTCCTTCTTGCTCACGAGTTTAGATAACTCATTGAGATAGGGGACCAAGTGTTCTGCTCGGCTGTCAGGTAAGCGAGATCGAGGCCCGACAGGAGGAGAAGAGGAAGCAGGATCTGTGGCTGCTCCACTAGTTTCCCCAACTTTGGCAGGAGCAGGAGGTAAAGTCTTCAAGGGAGAGACTTGCTGCACGATGTTGGCCCGCTTTGCAGTAGGGGCGTCCTTGTTCTGGTCCCTCTTCGTGGTTTGAGGTCGAGAACGTTTCCTGTTCAGAGCCCCAATCACAGCGTCCTCCATCTTATGGCCAGGGAGTACCAAGCGAGACTCGAGCAAGTTGTAAATAGTTATCAGTTCTCGGCTCGGGCAGGAGTTGGCTAGTACAGCCTCGACCCGTTTGAGCTGATCAGGTTTGAGCGGGAAATGAACACCCCAAGAAACTACAACACAAACAGACACTTGGTTAGAGACAAGCCAATAAAGCAAGAACAATTATGGATACAAGACATCTAAAGCGAGCAGGCAACCTGGGACCGTGAAACGGGGTGGGACGCGACAATCCTTCCCGTCTATTTGTGCAACTTGACCCCAGGGACCCCCAGCAAAAAAGAATTTCCTCTTCCAAGTCCCACCACCACCAGTTGGAAGATCAGTTATGGGTTTCCTGCTCTTGGTACCAGATTGGAAGTAGTACCAGCCGGCATCTTTAGGGCTGCTCTTCAGCTGGTACAGGTGCTTCACCTCATCAACCGTGGGCTCGCTTTGGCAACATCTGTCCCACAATATGAACAGACCAGAGAGCACTCTCCACCCGTTGGGGTTCAGCTGACCAGGAGCCAGATTTAGCCCGTTAAGTATCCGGGCAAAGTAAGGCTGCAAGGGACACCTCAGCCCATACTTAAAGCTCTCCAGATACAGGGTAACGTATCCCCTGGGAGGCCGGCTAGGTGTATCCTTTTTTCCTGGGATCCTAAGAGGTATCTCACCAGGAATACTATACCTAAGTCGGAGGTCATTGAGCTCGTCAAACGTGGTCGTGCACGTCATGTAATCAATGGCATAATCCCGCGACAAGGCTCTACCTCCTACTGTACTCCGCCCTTCTGGTCGCGATGTTCCCGGTGAGGATCCCTCACCAGAGTCACCTCTTTGATCCTCACTTAGGGTGTTTTCCGAGCCAGAAGATCCCTCCTCACCACTACTTCCGCTCGTGGAGGTTGTTTGGGGGGACATCCTCCTAGCACTAGTCCCGACACTAGACCTAATGGGTTCTAAGGGGATCCCGGGGTCAAAAGCAGGATCGGTGAGCAGACTAGGCAAGAAACCTAGTTCGTCGTCATCAATCTCAACGACTTTCTCCTTACCCTTCGACATTCCCTAAGTTATAACCAAAACACCACCACCAACTACTACCCCAAGCAAAGCAAAGAGAAAAGAAATTATCTACAACTAACCAAGACCGAGAAAATAGAAGAAATACCTGAAGCAGGGACTCGGTCAGAGAGAGACAGGGATGAAAGCTTTAATGCCGAGGTTCATTCGCCGGAGAGACAAGAAGGGAGAAAATGACGAGTTCGTGTTTGAGGATTTTGGGTTTTCTTACTGAGAAGCAAACTCTTGGGCTGCCAGCATTTAATGACACATATTCCGAGAATCTTGCAACCGTAGGTTTGAAATTCAAATGGAGGGGTAGATTTCTGCCACATCACTGCATCCGCAATTAAATGCGACACGACTCTTGGCAGCCTTTTCCAGTCCCACGCGAGCAAGAACCGTTGAGTTTCTACTGCTGGTCCATTACATTACCCAACACCAGAAACTGGGGGACCGGTGTTTGAGGGAAATACTTCGACGAGACCAGACGTGATGAGCAGATATTTGGTGGCAGAGTTCTGCGAACAGGTATGTCCTGTAAGAGCCTGGTAGCAGGGAAACAGGAGCAGGAATATTCTGCTCGTCCACGAATATGCCATTCACGAGGACGAACTCATGTTAGAGGCATAAGGCCATTCCTGCTAGGGGTCGAGGCGAGGAGACCCGGTCAACGACAGTTGGCAAGACGTGCATTCCTATCCGAGAATCAAGGCACGAAGTCCATCTCCATTCGCCCACAATGACGACAATGGGGCATCCACATCCGAGGGTGGGGAGAATAATGGGCGTGGACTACGGAAGACCGGGATTCAGAGGAAGCCTATAAAAAGGTAGCCAGCGAAGGTAAAAGGGTTAGACTTTTTGCTATTAGAACTGAGAAAAGAGAGCTCTAAGAACTGAGATTAAAAAGAAGCCATAAGATTCATGGTAAACATTCCCAGAGCCTTCATTTCTGACTTGAGCGTCGGAGGGTTTGCGCCGGGGAAACAACCGACGTACTCTGACCTGTCTGTGTACGCAGGAACCTCGGGAGAAGAAGCTTTACGAGAAGAGATCCTGATCGTGGTGAAGTTGATCGAGCAGAGACCCTGGTCGTAGAACGAGGACAACTAGAATCTCGCATCAACATCATCATTAGCTGAATAAGTTATTAATATAGTTGCTGAGTTATGTTAAGTAACTAGCAGTTAAGTTGTTACATTCTATGACTGTATAATGTTGGCAAGTGCCTACCATTTAGGTACAAATTGTAATTTGTTTGCTTTGTTTTTCTAATTATTTTAATTTTTATGACTATTTTGTCATATATCTTGAATTATTCTTCTATGCTCAAGTCCATACTGAAAAATGCAGGCCATCTCTTTGACCTTAAGACCGATTGGTAACATTTTTAAAAAATATACCAATTGTTAAAATATATGCACCAAGACATATAGTGAAATTTGAAAATATAATTGGATAGAATAAAATTACAGTTAATGGGACATGCACTACTGTTACATATACCTATACTCTAAACCATAAAATATGAAGGACCGTCTCATATTTTAAAATGTATAAATGAATAAAAGTTTATAACATATAAATTTAAAATTTTGTAATATTAAATATAAAATGTGTACAAGATGAACTGTAACTGATAAATTAAATTTTAAAAGTCATGTGTTCTATGATTTAAAGACCATATGCATATTTTATTACTCTCCCTATATATATATATATATTCCTTCTCTAATGAGACACCCTCATTTCGTTAAAGTGAGGAATTGAGGATGCTACTAAAATGCTAAATATATATATATATATATATATATATATATATATATATATATATATATATATATATATATATATATATATATATATTAATACATTGGAGATTGCATTTTCTTGTCTAGTATACTAAAATATGTATTTTACAGTTAGTTAATAACATCCTCACTTAGTTAAGATGTGTGTGTGTGTAGTAGTAGTTTTTTGGTCTGTGATTTAAAGTGCGGGAAAGTTTGGAAAAATGTATAAACGGTGCGGTTTATGCACTTTAAGTTTTAAACCTCATAAACTGCACGGTTTTAAAGCTTTCCCAGATTTTCTTGCACCTTAAAATTCCAGACCAGAAAACTACTATACCCACACACACATATATTAGAAACTTTTGATGACAAACCCCCAAAACAAGTATCTAAGACTTACACACTGAAATTCACCAAATTAAAAATGATATAAAACAACTTAAGTTGCACAAATACAAAATTCCAAATTAATAGAAGAAACTAGTACAAAATACAAAAAAGGAAAAGAAATTATTAAAGAAGCAAATAGTGATAATCAAGATGATGAAACAGAGGGAAAAGACATAGCTGATAACTTCCTTATGATACTCTCACAAATTGCACCCCAAAGATGGAGTGTTTTACTTTAATAAATAATGAATTCAAATTAGAAACAATTGTTTTGTTTGACACATGAACTGATTAATTTGAGTTGTATACGAGAAGGATTGATGTCTACAAAATATTATGAGAAAACAATTGAAAGCCTTAGAGGTGCAAATAGATCAAAATTAAAAACCAAATACAAATTATCCAAGGTTAATACTTGTAACCCAGGAATTGTTTCGAAATGACATTTTTATGTGTTAAAGATATTTTAAAAGATGTAATATTGGAAACACCTTTTATTGGTTTAATACAACCATTTACTATTAATAATGATGGACTTAAAACTAAAAGATTAAACCAAGAAATTATTTTTGAATTTATATATAAATCCTCAAATAGGGATGTTAATTTTTAACAACTTATGGACGTGTTCTAAGATATTTTCATATGTAGACTAGATTTGATGCTTTATATGAAAATTATGTCTTAGAGTTTAATTACTTAATTTATTGATATTGTTTTAGTGACTAATTCCTAGGTGTTGTTTGCTATAAAACAGCAACAAGGTAGCACCAAGAAAATTTTTGGTAGCTGCCTAGCTGCTTGTTAAGTTGTAGCTAAAAATAAGAGAGAAACCAAACGTGGACTAAGAGTGTGTAGTAGGAGAGAAACTATATTGGGACAGTCCAATAAGGTTATGCTATGTAGCAGAATAGTGAGCCTTAATTAATGTAACATCATTAGTAGTCCCACTACAATTTATTTTAAGTATATATAGTTTGTAGGTCTCATATTGGGACTCATGACTTTATCATATAATAGATTTTTAGTAGGTTGTCTTATCACCTCAGTATATTAAAATGGTAGGACAAATCCACATAAGTTTTTCTGGCCAACGGGCTAGTGGCACGTGGCACGACACTTGTCCATACAATACGGTATGACACAAGCATGTTTTGGCATGTCACAAGGCATGATACGTACATGAAAAGTAAGGGTGGGCGCGGTTCTGTTCGGTTTTTTACTAAATTTTTCATAATCGTTCGCGATTAATCAAATTACCGAAATAATCAAATACTCGATTAATCGAAATAATTTGATTCGATTCGGTTTGATTATTTCGATTATGGGCCTATTGAACCTATTTTGGGCTTTTTTAAATTTAAAACCTTAAATTAATAAATCTACCACAAACATAAAAAGTTAACAAACAAAAAATCAAAATATGTCTCAAAGTATGTTCAAGAACACATAACATGTTCAAATAACAAGTTCAAATCAAAATAAATAAGCAAAAAGTCTTTTAAACTTTAACAAAACTACAAAAGCAATAAACATCAATCAACTCCCAAATCCCAATTACTCCTCAGCTGCTTGTTCTTGTTGAGCTACTATTGGCCTACCAAATTCTACATTAACAAATTAAACAAAAATATTAGAATGATTAGTTAAGAGTGAAATAACCAAAACAACATATCAAAATATAGTAGTAACATATTACCTGCTTCAATAACTTCATAGAATTCAGTTTCCTCATGAGTGGGTTGTATTATCTGTTCTCCTAATAGAGTTGAGCGAAGCCAATTTTGAGTGCAAATCAATGACTCAACAGTTTTATGAGTTAAAGAACTTCTAAAAGGATCAAGAACACACCCTCCTGTGCTAAATGCCGATTCCGAAGCTACAGTAGACACTGGAATTGCCAAAACATCCTTGGCAATCTGAGACAAAATCGGATACCTATGCCCATTCAACTTCCACCAAGTCAAAATATCAAAATGGGCATTACTAGTACTCTCATTAGCATCCGTCAAGTACTTTTCAACATCATTTTTCGAACTAATGTCATCATTTGAACTTTGCTTCATCATTTTGAAAGATGAAAAAAGATCAATTGACATTATACTACTACTAGCACCAGCACAAGCACCACCACCACTACCATCATGGATATCACCAAAACAAACACCACCACTATTCCTCACATCACTCCCACCAATATAGCTATTATATAGCTTCATCAACAACTCCTTAATGTTAGATTTCAATTCTTCAACCTTCCTAGATTCATACATGCTACTAAAACAAAATGTAACAAACTCCAATTTACATCTAGGATCAAGCACATTTGCTACAAATAATAACATGTTAACCTGATCAAAAGAATCACCCCAATATTTAGCAAACTTTTGCTCCATTTTTTCGGCCATTTTCCTCAACAAATCATCACTAGAAGTAGCAAGTGACTTCAAATGAATTAGAACTTTTGCCATTTCATTTAAGTAATCATTGGAAGTGACATCAAGAGAGCTACTAAATTTCAAGGTCACATAATAAAAAATCGATAAAAAGTTGACTAACCACCTTGCATTTCCCCAATCGTCATCGCTTGGTGGCCCCTCCCTCTTCTTTTCACCCTCATCCTCAACAAACTAATTAGCATAATGTCCATCATCTTCCTTCATCCTATCAAATGCTTTTTCAAACACAACCGCTTTGTGCAACATCAAATATGTTGAATTCCATCTAGTAGGCACATCCAACACCATAAGCCCTCCATATGAGATTTTCTCCCTATCAACACATGTTTTAAACTTTTGCAATCTTGCTGGAGAGGATCTAACATATTTTACTGCATTGCGAATACTAGCTATTGAATGATTCACCACCGCCAACCCATCTTGCACAATCAAATTTATTATATGTGCTGAACACCTCACATGCATATATAAACCATTCAAAATCATTGAATTCACACTCCAATTTGCTAACTTCTTCTTCACATAAGTTATTGCAACTTTATTGGCACTTGCATTGTCCACTGTAATTGTGAACAACCTCTCAATCCCCCAATCAATCAAACATGCCTCAATTAGCTTCCCAATACCATCTCCTTTATGATTAGCTATAGGTGTGAAACTAAGAATCCTTTTGTGCAACACCCACTCCGCATCAATAAAATGAGCAGTAATGACCATGTAGTTAGACATTTGAATTGATGTCCACGTATCTGTGGTAATACACACCCTCTGCTTGCTTGCACCCAAAACACTTTTTAACAACCCTTTTTCATGCTGATACAATTCAAGAATATCCCTTGTAATTGTTCTTCGCGATGGCACATCAAATCTTGGGCAACAAGTTTGCATAAACTCTAAAAACCCTTCAGCCTCCACAAAGCTAAAAGGTAATTCATCCTTGACAATCATCTTCACAAGTGCCATTCTACAAGCCTCTTGACTAAACCCGCCACTAACTTTAACAACTCCATCATCTTTATCTTTTCCCTTTTGACGGAAAAGTACTTGTTGCTTCGGATCCCCTTCAACCTTCACACCTTCATATGACTTACATCTATCCAAATGATTCTTCAAATTAGTGGTATTTCCTCTATTAGCTGCAAAGGTTTTACGGCAATGATGACATTTTCCTTTGTTTCCACAAGGTAGTTTGGTAAAATGAGCCCAAACATTTGATCTCAAAGGTATTTTTCTTTTTTTCCATCATCAACCTCCACCTCTTGCACTTCCTCCTCATCATAATTTTCCATTCTACACAAACACATGCAATAACATAGACATATTAGAACAAAAGAAGATAAAATCATTCGTGCAAAATTGTGGCAAATAAAAAATTAGTAGTAAAAAATCAACACCACAGCAGCAACAAATCAACACAACAACATCAACAAATCAAAAATCTTGGGGATTACAAAATAAAAAAGAAATCTGCACCGTTACCTCTTCATCACCTATCGGGTCTAAAAAAGAAAAGAAAAAAAAACTCTCACCAGTGGACAACCTAAACCTCTCATTTACCTGAATTGATTTGAGCGAGTATAAATATCTAAGTAGCCAAATGACAGCCGTAAATGAAAAATCTAGTTGTCTGTCTTTATCACTCAAATTTATTTTGTTATGCATAAAAACAATCAATTATTAAACCCCAGTATGTTGTCTCTGCTTTGTTCACCACTGTTGAAGTTGCTGCAACCTGCAAGCAATTCACGGTCCAGAATTTGCAGTAGCTGAATGCATGCTGTGATGGAGTGTGCTGTTTCAATCAACCTAATTCTTTAGATTTCTGTCTGTGCAGTGGCATGCTTGCTACAATCTTAATTTCTAAGAGGATAAAATGTTTTGAGGAAGAAAATATTAATCCAACAGTACACAAATTCATCAATTGGATTTCCTTTTTATAATTTAAGCAGCCTTCCAAAAGATGATGAATAGCTCATGCCAATTGCCAAATATTATATCAAACCAAATAAATATACTCATATTTAACGTACTGCTCTCATTTTCTACACTTTTAAAATAATAAAAATTAAAAGGTAAGAGGCTAAGAGCACAAAAATAACTAAATAAGCACCAATCTATAGGCTAAAAGCAAACTGTAAATTCATAAGCATACAAGTACCCTCCATGTTCTTCAACTGCATGCGCTGACATTGTCCATTCAAAGCTTGGGCTAATTAACGTACCAACATAAATGAACCATTATATTTTAATCAACCTGTTCTTATGCATCTACATTCTGCTTCTAAGTGGTAACTGGTAAAATGTTATTAATTTTTATAAATAAGAAATAATAATTGATTGGATGTCACCGACAGGCAGCCAGGACATGCACATCATATGCAACTATGAAAGGCCATCAAATCGGAGCAACAAATTAAAAGGATAATGGATTCATGTATTTTATGTAAACTACGTTTGGTTAATCTCAAGCATTGCCTTGTAAATACAGACTGAGAATCCCATAAAACCCACCTAATGAAAGAAGAACAGAAACATAAAACACAGGTACAAACATTTCAGCAGCAAAGTTTAACCGCATGATTGTTAAAATTGGAAATGTTTGCAGCAGTTGAAATGTTTGTTTCAAAGAATCAAACTCAACGCTCAGAACAACTTCGTGGAGTAGGAACAAGCCAATATTTTGTCTTCAAAACAGTACAAAACCTTAACCTACGATCATTTTCATTTAAAAAAGAAAGGGTGAATTAATAAACTTCCAGAACAAATACCAATCTTCACACGACAGGTGACAGTGGCAGCAGGCAGCATCAGCAGATGACAGCGGTTGCAGCAGGTGGTAGCGGCGGCGGAGACTCGGCGACGAGCAGTAGCGGCAAATCAGATTCGTGAAGGACGAGCAGCGGTGGCGACTGACGAGCAGTGGCAACGACGAGATTGCAGCGGCGGCGACGAGCAGTGGGGATGAGATTACAGCGGCTGACGGTGCTGCGGCTGAAGGAGTGAAGGTCACCAGTTCGGTTTTTTGGCTGAAGAAAGAAGAAGTGTTTAGATTTAGGTTTGTTTATTTCACTTTGGTTTATTTGATATCCGGTTCAGTTTTTCGGTATTTTTTTTTTAAAAAACCGAACCAACTGGTTTTACTACTTTTATTATATTACTCATTTGATTTTTTGGAGGTAAAAAAACCGCACAAAAATTGAACCAAACCGTTTGGTTCAGTTCGGTTTTTGATTAATCAGTTTTTTTTGCCCACCCTTAATGAAAAGGCCTGCATAAGCATGTTTCACTTTTTAATGAAAGTAAGCTTAAAATTTTATAATTTTACAATAACTTGAAATTGAATCTTTTAATGTATTTTATTTGCATAAGTTTTTTAAATTCACTTAATTCGTAGTTTAAAAAATAAACTCTAATTGTTGATACTTATAATTTATTAAATGAATAGATGATATTATGATTTTGTAAAATTTATGTATTAATGTTATTATGAACTATGAGTTATTACTCTATGTAAGTTCAAGTTAACAATTAAGTCAACCCTTAAGAAAAATTTATTATCATTGTTGTTATTGTTAAGAATTAAAAAAGGATTACAATATTGTAAGGTCTAACTTAATAGTTAGTATTACATTCTATTAGTATTATTAATTTATTATTATTGAATATAAACTTGAGTTTTGAAATTTTGATTTTGTTCAATTTAAATAAAGGCACATAGACTTAGAAAAAGTACATGAGCTCGAAAAAAACACGCCAACAACTTGACATGCCATTTTAAAAATATTTTTAAAAAATTGTCATACTTTTTTCTTAGGCATGGCCAATTGAACGTTTGTCGGG
Organism: Citrus x changshan-huyou; assembly: GCA_039657385.1. Lineage (NCBI taxonomy): Eukaryota > Viridiplantae > Streptophyta > Magnoliopsida > Sapindales > Rutaceae > Citrus > Citrus x changshan-huyou. The sequence goes on from CM077555.1 coordinate 14,729,752, forward strand.
CCCACACATGTTAGGCGGGGCCTAAGTGAAGAATAATTAGGTACGAGATGGCACGAAATACATGGTGAGCGGTGCCGTGGTAGTCTACGAGCCCTCATGGGCCTTCCTCTGCTGGCAGGGCTCGTTGGCCATCTCTAATTTTTCTCTTATAGAATAGTAGTGATACTTCAAACTCGAGTCTTGATGATGGAAAAAAGAAAATGCAGGTTTAGAAAAGAAAAAAAGTTGAAATATTGGCACCCTTTTAAATATCTTTTAAAATCCATTTTTGTTATTTAATTATCCTATCAAAATTCTATAAAGATTACAATGTTTCTTATGAAACCCCTTTAATTCTAAAAATAACCATGATTTCTTTTTTAAATAATCCCTTTAAACATTACGCTACCTCTTCGTCTTGCTTTGATCTCCTTCTTTGAATTTCCTTTCTCTGTGATGATCGAATAAACTGAACCTTATAAATCAATATTTCAATTGATGCTTTAGATTTGCAGGTAATAAAAAATTTTATTTCTGAAACGGTTGACTATACATGGCAAGTATTGTAAATAGACAATTTCATTTAAAAAGCCTTTTGAAAACCCTTATTACTGATAGTTTGTTATTGTTCCCGATAGTTCACAAAACAACCTTGAATATAGATGCTACTAATTGCTACTATATAAACTGCTATAATCACAACTCTTTTGTTGATGAATCTAGTCACAATTTTCTCAAATTAGCTCCTTTGATTCTTCATTTTCTCTCTATTTTCCTACGTTTTCTTGCTAACCAAACACTCTCAGAAGTTTTTGATAAAACTTAATTTGGTATCAGGGTTAGATCTGATGGCATCCACTAGCACAAATCCTGCTCCTAATTTAGTCTCAGTTTCTCTTTTCAATTTCACCAGGCCGATCAAGCAACATCGTGCAAAACATAAAATATAGAAATCACAAGTTCTCTCCTCCATAAGAGGCAATAGTTTCAAAGGCTAAATTGATGGATCTAAGCCTTGTCCAGATTAGTTCCTCGCTGCTAAAACTCAGATAAAAGAGCAAGTGAGAATCCAGATCATGGAGTGTGGAAGCAGCATGATCAACTTACTGATGAGCTGGCTGATGTCTTCAACGAGACCAGCTGTGCGTAATCTTCTCATTGGGTGGAATTATGGATCAGTTAGGATTTTGGAGCTTTTGGGTGTTGCATTAATGTTCACCAAACTTGAGCGTTCATGGTTGTGACTGTTCGATCAGTCTGAGTGAAGACCATATCTATTTCTAAATAACTTATAAAATATATATATGTATATATATATAATATCTCTTTAATCATATGTGCTTGGTTCTGAAAAATGTTTTGAATTATTACTTACAAGTGAAAGATGAAAGTAATAAAATGATTTATCAGTGGACTAGTAATTGCCCAAGCAAACTGATTTTGTCCAATATAATAAATAATATTGTGCTAAGGACACATTAATTATACTTATTGTAGTAAAACTAGCTGTGAATATAATTTATATTCATCAACAATGTTATGCCACATCATTTACTGGGGTTATAAGTTAAATATTCTAACTAAACAAAGAATTACTCTGTGTTCATGAGCGATTTTAGAGTATATTAGTAGTGTTACGCCCAATTAATACATGCATGTCATGTGTATATTTATTTTAAAAAATTACCATATTTAATAATTATGTTTATTTAAACTATACATGTCATACATACATTAATTCGGTATCATACCTTTAATATTAGCTAGATTTACGGAATAGTTACCATACTTCAATTGGGGTTTGCATTAATTAATGTTCATCAAATAATTGAAAAAGTTAGAAAAAGAAAAAGAAAACTTCTTTTACGATATATACGCATGGTTCTTGAAGTAATTACTCACAAGTGAGCTAGAGACGAAAGAAGTAAAGTGATTTACCACACCTTTAATTACTCGCCATTAGTGATTCACAAGCAAACTGATTTTGATAACTATGAAATTTGTGCAATGAAATGACAGTATCCAATAATACCGTTTTAGGAATAAATTCTATTGCAAACCTATGGTAGCAATGAATATGATTGAGATATTTCAGGAGCATCGTTAGATGGGCTATCGTGTATCAATAAACCAAACATAAACTTCCTCCTCAAATTAAATATAACGTTCATATATAGTCGGCTTTTAATATACGTTCCTTTTTTGCAATTTGTCTAGGCCACTTGATGGGCTTCAACTGATGAAGTTATGTCTGTACAATAACTTCTACAACATGCACAACTACTTATTTGTCTATCAATTATGAATAGTATATATAACTTTCGAAAACTTGATGTGTGTGTATATATGTTTAATCGAAAATTTAGGTATATGCTAAAAACTACTCTTCCTAAAGTTTGTTTTTTTCTTGTAATTTCAGCTCTCCTTAAGCCTTTTCTTTCTCTTCCCCATTGCATGAATATAAATTCAACTCATCTCGAATTCGTCATATTTATCTAATATGAAAGTTGGGGTTTTGCTGTTTGAGACTAGCTATAACATACAGCAAACCCACAAATAGTTTCTCTAATTTCTTGCTACTCAAATAATTTAATAATTATGAAAAATTAATTTTAGGTCAATTTCTAAGTTACAATTAACGTAACTTAGCAGCTGCTCAAAAGTTTTTTCAATGACATGGATTTTGTTTGATTTTTGTTGATGCCGAAATTAGGTTGATATAGTTAGTGACTCGATCTCAGATCTTTGCATCAACATTAAATTTATGTGGTGATGGAACGACTTGCCAATCATTGAGAATGCCCTAAACTTTCTTCCGACGTAAACTCTCCGACGCTCAAGTTAATTTATGAGTTTACCATAATAAAAGTAAATAAAATAAATAGTTTTTCATTTGTTTTGTAAAGATGGATAAAGACTCTCTAATAGTGAAAAGAGTAAAAAAAAATATCATAGAAAGAAAAGTTTTTTTTTTATCTCCTTGGCGTGATTTTCCTAGGGTTTTTATAAACATCCCAAGCCCACGACCTTAGATCGTGGCAATAACCGTTAATGGATTAAATACGTGCCCTGATGTTTTAGAGGAGATCTGTGGCGGTTATTTTGACTGAGTCTTACTTCCTGGTGACTTGCTCCAATGTCTCTTCAAACCCATATGCTCGAGGTCACTAGATTTACCTCCTAATTGAGGTGGCATGCTCGAGGTCACCAAAATTACCACCTGATCAAGGTGCTTTGCTTATGGTCTGAACAATTACCTCCTATTTCAGTTGTTCTGCTTGAGATCATCAAAATTACCACCTGGTCGAGGTTTTCTATGAAATACTAGTTATGCTTGTTGTGCAAATTTTATTGAACTCGCAATTGCATGAATCTATTGTAGAATAGATTAATGGTGACGAGTGTTGATCCCATGAGGAGGTGGATTTTAATTATGTGTAGAATTAATTTTCTAAGTAGGTGGTTGGATTTATGGTGAAAGTGACTTAGATTATCCTAAAATTTGAATTGAAATGACGGGAATAAATTGAACAGAAAACTATTGAAATAGAGTGCTTGGGTATTTGGATCTGCATCAACATGCACAATGGGCTAATTATTCATTATTATTGCCAATTAAATCATGAGGGGGGTTTCCACTTCTCATGAACCACACTCTAATGAATATGGTGCTAAGGGCTTATCGTGCCAAATAATAATAACCTTGTACTATGGAGTCGGTTAAACCAGTGCGGTATCTAGACAAGATTATTACTATTTGTCGACGAAAAGTCAAAACATCCACAATAATTAGAGGAGAAACGAAAGTAAATTTACCAAATAAAGCCCATGACACATGTTGAGACTTCACCTTTAACCCAAGATTAAAAAAAAATTAGCTACTCATAATTGAAATAAGAGTAAAATGGAAATTTATTAAAATACGTAGAAAATACAAGATGGATAAGAAATTACAGAAAATAGAGCTCAAAAATGAATTCAGGGATGCCAAATTAAGGGGGGAAGCCCCCTTTTTATAGATACACTGAGTAAATCATGGCCATCAGATTAAAAACATTTTAGATACTGAGGATTGCGCCACGTGTCAATAGTACACGGTTTGACCACGTAGTTTGAATAGTGACGCGGTTTGATCACACGGTTTGAATAGTGAGGCGACTTGAATTGTGATGCAGTTTGGTTATAAATAATTCTGTGTATATGCATGTACCGTACGCATAATTTTTGGTCCACTAACATGCTGTCACGTCACCGATCAACAGTACATAAGAATTTTAGTCCAATAGGATCGTGCCACCTCATCAGTCAATGCCACGTCATCGTTCTGTATATGTGAACAGTGTCGTGAACAATAACATGGACAGTACCGTACATGTGAATAGTACCGTACATATGAACAATGCTATTTTTCATTTTATGCTCCTCCTAAGGTTTTCGACTGTCCTGAGTTCAAAAGTGATGTCCGTTTTGCTGTCTGATCTCTCGTTCATTGTGAAATGACCATGATGCCCCTAAAATACATAAAATACTTAATTATAATACAACACACATAATTAAATCACAAGAGACTTAAATACATAAAAGTAGGAATGTTAGTGAAATTTGAAGTGTAAAATGACGATTTTCTCCTTTATAAATATACAATTTCTAACACTCAACACACCCCCCAACCAGCTTATTGCTAGTCCCTAGCAATTAAAGCGAAAACAAAATTCAAACCCAAAATGATTTTTTTTTAAACAATCGTGTTTATTCAATCAGACTAATGATAGCAATCAAATAAAAGTATAAGCATTATCTCCAATCTAAAGAAATATCACTCTCACATTAACCATTTGCATGAATCAGTCCATTAGACTTTGTCACAGCTACTTTTAAGAATGACATATCAAACCCCAAAATCTCACTGGAAGTAGTAACACTCTCACAAGGAAATTAAACCCAATAAAAATAGTCACTCCAATGAATGATAAATTTGAGAGAAAATAATAAAGAAGTAATGTCACACGCTCTTACCATGATGAAAGAAATATGTCCACAGCTTAAAAATACACGATCTGAAGTCAAACAAAATGCTAGTCAACCCAATGCATTCATTTTTTTTATGCATCATTACATCTTTTTAGCCCATATAATTAGCTTATACTTCAGACTATAGATTCTTAAAATCAAGAAAGACTTTTATTAGGACGTAACGTAGGCTAAGGACATGGCTAACAAAGGAGGGGAAATGAGAAAAACAAAATATATGTTTGAGAAAAAGTAGAGATTTTTTTTGGAAATTACAAGGTGCATTTCGCTTATTTATTATTGTTATTTTTTTTCTTTTTTTAAACATTTTTTTTTTGTTTTTGTTTGGTACAACTTCACTAAACAAAATAATTATTTACATTTTTCTCAAACATAAATAGGTGATGAAACTTGTAAGACAAAGAAAAGATTTTTTTTTTTAAAGGCTCAAAATGGTTAACTATGGATATTTCACAAAAGGGATGGCTAGAAAGGCTCAAACGGGTCAAATATGGCTTTTCCGTCGTCTTTTAGGGCTCTAAATAATCTTCCATATGTAGTTACACATTTTTTTTCTCTCTTTTTTTTAGAGGATTGACTCAAAGGAAATCTAGAGATCATGTATAAAATAATAAACTACTAAGCTGTATGAAAAATGGGCAAAAAAGGTTACTCTCCAAGAAAAATGACATGCTCAAAAACTCACTTGGTATTCATTATGACATGTGCATTCCTCCAAGCAACTCATATTTGTCTCCGACATCAATATGTGGAATAGCAAACATGGCGTCATATCGCTTAAGACCAAAGATAATACAATTACTAAAATTTAAAAGTCACCATGTCATCCAATGTTAAAAAAAAATCACATAGCCTTTTTTTTTTTTTAGGTTCAAACGATATTTTACCCCCCAACCTATTCTAAATATGAAAAAAAAATATGCATGCAGAAATGTGAAAATGATGCAGAAAAACTAATTAGAAAAGTTACACTTAAAAGGATAGAAAAAGAAAATGATTTTTTTTTTTAACTAAGAAGATGCTTTTCTAGAGTCACTACATTCAATATTCAGCCATATTCGACTCAAAAATTTGAAAGTGTATATTTATAAAGGAGAAATTAGAAAGAAGAAGTTAAAAAAAAAATGATTGTCAAACCTTAATAAAGAAAAAGAAAATGTCTGGAATTTTTTTTTGTTTTACTTTCAAACCAAGAAGATGCGTTTCTAGAGTCACTACACTCTATATTCAGCCATCTTCAACACAAAAAGTTAGCCACGGTTAGTCTCTACAATAAAAAATAGTAAAAACTTAACCAAGATTCCACAATTGTCAACTATTCCCTCCACCCAACCAGAACGAAACATTGTAATCAATGTTTTAAAGGAAAGAAGTAGAGTTTAGAAGACATCACCTGGGTGGTGCAAATTTTTTTTATTGCATGGTTAAGAAATGCGATGAAGCCATCATAAAAGTTATTGACATTTAACAAACCAATAGGTTTCTAGTGAATGTGTGATGGGCCCAAGATGCTAATGTGATAAGTGCCTCTAGAGTTGCAAGATCTTCTGGTAGGAAAATAAAAGCATCAGCATGATTTAGCATTTTAGTTATTCTCTCTTGCATACCTAAGACGACTAACTCTTCTCCAGTCGCTGAGTCAGACAAACTGCCCAAAGGTTTTAGGGCTCTTGGGATGATGCCTAACACTTGGCTTCCTATGACAAAAGCAGCTTCTAAGACCAATTTTGATAACCCTCAGTTACCTCCTCCATACACCAAGTGTAATTTTCTCTTAGCTATGCTTCGACTAAGATCTATGGCTGCCTCAACGAACTCTTTATGTTTGCTATAGTTAAATCCCGAAAGCACACAAATGTTCTTGAATTATTTATTGGGAGTAGCCGCTATTGTGATACTTCTCAAAAATAATTTGTGAGTGCTTAACAAAACAAAATCATATTTAAGAATCTTGATGACAGTGGGTTACAACTGTGTATGAGGTAGCATGTCTATGTCAATTAACTCGTAAAGCACATGGTTCGAGAGTAAAAAAGCAAACAGTAAAAAAGAAAAGAAACAAACAATGATAAAATAAAATTATTAAAGATAATAATGCAAATGATAAAACAACAGTGAAATAAAACAACAATGAAGTAAAATAATATTCACAGGTAGTTGCGATTGTAGCTCACATCTTCCTCTGGTTTTACGTCCAGAAACGGCTTGAACGCCCTCTATGGGTTGAGGATGGGCTTCCCATCCAATTTTCTTATAAACAGGCAAACATGGTCATTTATAGTCCGATTCTCGAGACTATATCGTGCATGCTCTTTCTGGAATAATGGCCATAACTGGAGAATTGCTCCTTGTACATATCCATTGGGATGCATTTCAAGAGACAAAAGGATATCATCCAATGACTCCTTATTCAAGCCATCCCTAATGAATTGAATTTTGTCTTCCCTGTTATCAGACACCATTCCTAAAGAACGTGATTTTTTTTATCTCATCTCATTCTGGCACACTTATGACAAGCGACAGAAATTCTTCGAGCTCTTCGTTTTTTTGCATAATTTCATTTACTACAACCAAGCATGTATGCAATAAATTTTGGAGGCAACTCACCAGCCAATCATACTTTAGCCTTGATTAACCAGCGGATGTCAGCAGGTATGTTATTTCGCATAAGCAATCGCATGTGTTCGGATCGAGCTTTATAGATTGTAAGGAAGGCATTATGAGGAAGTGAATGGAATCGATTGTGAAGCTTTGATAAAATCTCGTTTCTGTCTATACATTCGCCTCAGAAGATCAATTATTATGGGAAACTGAAGTAACCGACTCGATTGTCATGGAGTATCGTTATCCGCCACTAAACTAGGGTAACAGACTAAAACGCACAAATGGAGTAACAAACTAAAACACACAAAGAAAATTACAATCGTCATCTTATTGAATTTACCTCAAGCTCCAACTGAATGTCGAAGATACCTCCTTCAATGTCTCTTAGCTGTCTTTCTAAATCCTCAACATTGGATACTAACTCTGGTGGTTGTAGATCCCAAATATGATGTGTTTTACAAAATCGAATCTGACTTCTGAGATGATATTTTACACGTTAAAGTTGTCTAAGAAGAGGATCTGTTTAGCTGAGGTACTCATGATTAACAATGATGAAAGAAAACTTAATGGTTAAACAATCACACTTATGCAAAAATAATTTCAATTAGCAAAAGAATAGTAAAAAGAAAGAACAAAAATCAAATCACTGAAAAGAAAGAAAAATCTCAATTCAAATCTAGTGGGTCACTCAAATTTATTTCGGTGTCCTCTCCATGTGGTTGGTACTCTAGATATGACTTTAATCTTTGACCATTAATTTTAAAAGTGACATCATTCTTTGGGTTCTTAATTTCAATTGCCCCATGTGGAAAAACAGTGTGAGCAATAAAGGGGTCAGACTACCGAGAGCATAACTTACATGGGAATAAGTGCAAGCGAGAATTGAATAAAAGCACTTTCTGACCTGGAGTGAAAGATTTTCTCAAAATTTACTTGTCATGAAAGACTTTCATTCGCTGCTTGTAAATTTTGGCATTTTCCTATGCATCATTGCGAATTTCTTCAAGTTCTGCCAACTGTAATCTTTTTTCTGAGCTAGCTTGCTACATGTCAAAGTTGAATTTCTTGATGGCTCAGTACGCACGATGCTCGAGTTCCATAGGTAGGTGGCAAGCTTTTCCATACACTAGCCTGTAGGGTGACATCCCAATCGGGGTCTTGGAAGCAGTTCTATATGGCCATAATGCATAATCGAGTCTTAATGACCAATCTTTTTTGTATGGCCTCACTGTCTTTTCTAATATGTGCTTTATTTCTCGATTGGAGATCTCAACTTGGCCACTAATTTACGGATGATATGGGGTCGCCACTTTGTGAGTGATGAAATACTTTGTCAAAATAGCTTTGAATGATTTATTACAAAAGTGGGCACCACCATCACTAATTATTGCTCGAGGGAACCCAAAGCATGAAACAATATTGCTTTTCAAAAATCCTATCACCACCTTGTGATCATTGGTTCTACAGGGAATTGCTTCTACCAATTTTGATACGTAGTCAATAGCAACCAATATGTATTGATAGCGAAAAGAAGGGGGAAAGGGTCCTATGAAGTCGATATCCCACACATCAAAAATCTCAACCACTAAAATTGGATTTAGTGGCATCATATTCCTTCGTGTAATGTTCTCCATTCGTTGAAACCTATCACATGAAGAGTAAAAAGTGTAAGCATCTCGAAATATACTTGGCCAATAGAAACCACATTGTAAAACTTTAGTAGCTGTTTTCTTAGCGCTGAAATGATCTTCACAAGCTTGTTCATGGTAGAATGAAAGGATATTTTGAAATTCATTTTCTGAGACACATCGTCTAATAATTTGATCTACACAATACTTGAACAAATAAGGGTCATCCCAAAAGAAATTCTTTATTTTCGTAAAAAAATTGGCTTTGTCTTGCTTGGTCCAATACTCTGGAAGTTGACCTGTAACAAGATAATTAACTATATCAGCATACCATGGTAATACTTCCACACTCATCAATTGTTCATCTGGAAATGATTCATTCAATGGTAATGGTTCCATAATTGTATCAAAATGGAGACGAGAGAGATGGTCAGCCACAACATTTTCTGTGTCTTTCTTATCTTTAAATTCCAAGTCGAATTCCTGCAAAAGTAACACTCAACGAATTAGTCTAGCTTTTGTATATTTCTTTGTGAGAAGATATTTAAGAGCAGCATGCTCTGTGAATATAATTATTTTACAACCAATAAGATAAGATCGAAATTTCTCAAATGCAAATACTATTGCTAGCATTTCTTTTTTCAGTGGTTGAATAGTTCAATTGTGCATCATTCAATAGCATACTAGCATAATAAATAACATGAGAAATTCGATCAACTCTTTGTCCTAATACTGCTCCTACTGTATAATCAGATACATCACACATAAGCTCGAATGGTAAGCTCCAGTTTGGGGGCTGAATGATGGGTGATGATGTCAACAACTACTTTAATTTTTCAAATGCCACAAGACATGAATCATCAAAGATAAAATTTACATCCTTAGTAAGTAGATTGCATAAGGGTCTAGAAACTTTGCTAAAATCTTTAAGGAAACGTCTATAAAAACCAGCATACCCAAGGAAAGATCTTACTTTTCTGACTGTTTTAGGTGGAGGAAGATTGGAAATGAGATCCACCTTGGTTATATCAACCCCAATACCTTTGCATGAAATGATGTGACAGAGAACAATACATTGTTTTACCGTAAAATGACACTTCTCCCAATTTAAGACCAAGTTTTTCTCTATATATCTCTACAGAACTAGTGTTAGATGATGTAAACATTGATCAAATGAGTCACCAAAAGTAGAAAAGTCATCCATAAAGACTTCAAGGAATCGTTCAACCATATCAGAAAAAATGCTTAACATGCATCGTTGAAATGTAGCAGGTGCATTACATAATCCAAATGGCATCCTCCTATATATAAAAGTACCAAAGGGCAAGTGAAAATGGTCTTATCTTGATCTTTTGGTGCTATGAGGATTTGATTATATCTTGAGTAGCCATCTAGAAAACAATAAAATTCATGGTCTGTTAATCTATCAAGCATTTGATCGATAAATGGTAAAGAAAAATTGTCTTTACGTGTGACAGAATTCAACTTTCTATAATCAATGCATACACGCCATCTTATAGTCACTCTAGTGGGTATCAATTCATTATCAGCATTGGTAACTACTGTGACTCCTGACGTTTTGGGGACAACTTGCACATGACTGACCCATGAACTATAAAAAATAGGGTAAATGATACATGCGTCTAATAGTTTAAGGACTTCAGTTCTAACAACTTCTTTCATGTTAAGAGTTAACCGACGTTACATTTCCCTAGTAGGTTTAGCATTGTCATCAAGGTGAATGTAATGCATGCAGTCTACTGGGTTTATACCTTTTATGTCGATTATGGTCCATCCTAATGCTCCTTTGTGTTCTTTTAAAACATCCAACAACTTACCTTTTTGTTCGTCATTTAGAGATGATGAGATGATTACTGGCAGATGGCTTTTTTCTCCCAAAAACGCATATTCCAAAGTGTTGGCTAATGGTTTGAGCTTAAGTTTCGATGTTAATTTTGATGATGGGATGAGTTTCTTCTCTGATGGTGCTAGTTGCTCAACTCTTAACTTCCATTTATTAGTGTCCATAGATAGTGTTGAGTCAAGTAGGGCGTTGACCTTATCGACTGATCTGTCAATATCAAAATCTAAACCAAAGTGAGTTAAACACGTTTGTAAAGGGTCATCACTAAGGTTTGAAAGAAAAGTATTATCAACTAATGCTTCTATTAAATCCACTTTAACAATTCCATCATCTGTATTGTGAGGTTGTTTGGCAATGTTGAAGATGTTTAGCTCCATAGTTATGTTGCCAAAGGACAACTGCATATTTCCAGTCCTGCATTGAATGCGAGCATCAGCAGTTGCCAAGAAAAGTCGGCCTAGGATAATGGAGATGTACTTCCTTGAATCCTAGATTGGTTGAGTGTCAATTACAATGAAATCAACAAGAAAATAAAACTTGTCTACCTAGATAAGCACATCCTCCATAATATCACAAGGTATTTTTCGTGGACCGATCTGCAAGCTGTAACACCACTGGAGTTGGGTGTAATTTTCCAAGTCCAAGTTTCACAAATACTGAGTAGGGTAACAGATTTACACTATCTACTAAATCCAACAAAACATTCTTAATTGTGTGGTTCCCTACACTACATGAGATAGTGGGGGAGTCTGGGTCTTTGTATTTTAGAGGAATTTTGTGTTGGAGTATAAAGCTAATGTTTTCTGTTAAAAATGTCTTCTTTGAACGTAAAAGTTTCTCTTTTTAGTACAAAGGTCTTTAAGAAATTTAGCATAAGAAGACACTTGTTTTATAACATCAAGCAAAGGGATGTTAACACTTACCTGTTTGAAGATTTCAAAAATCTCACTTATGGATTTTCCATTCTTTCATTTAGCTAACCTTTGAGGAAATGGAGCTTTAGGAACGTATTCTCGTGGGTTGGTTTCTTCTTTCTCCTCTGATGATGAGTCTTCAGTATTTATAGGTACAATTTAATTTATTTTTGTCACCGGCATCTCCACTTTGTTGTCGACTTCTTTCCCTTTTCGTAAGGTCATGACGGTTTTAAGCTCTTCATGCTGTTGTGATGAACTGGTACTTGCTTCATGCACTCCTTTAGGATTAGACACTGGTTGACTTGGAAATTTACCTTTCTGAACAATCATTGCCAAAGTTTGAACTGAAGAAGTAAGTTGTCCAAACTGATTGGGCTTGTGAGTTGAAGTCTATTCTCATCTCATTTCGTAGTTCATCAATAGTGCGGTTCTGTTGCTCGATCGTGGAGTGAGTAAGATTCTTGAAATTTTTGATTGCATCCTCCCATGGTCTGGGTTGAGAGTAATTATGGTTCTGATTATATGGTCTAAATGGTGGCTGAGAGACTTGAGGAACTTGAGGAATTGGTTGCATTAGTGGAGTTGGAGCTGTTGGTCCATTATGTTAGAATCCTTGAGACCATGAAAAATTGGGGTGGTCTCTCCATCCAGGGTTATATGTGTTTGAGTATGGGTTGTAATTTGATGGTTTTCTCATTACACCTATGGCATTGGCTTGATCTGAGCATGAGTTATGGTCATGTGGTTATGTTGATTTAGCAGTCGTTAACTATGCTATTTGTCGGGAAATACCTTCTACCATCTCTTTGACTTCTTTAATTTTAAAACTTGACTTGCCAATGTGAACCTCATTTACTCCCTTAATTCTTTTAGTATTTCTGAGTGATCGACTCCGTTGTTGGGAATTATCCGCTTGTCGCTGGAAGAAATCCTAAATCTCTTATGCACTTTTGACATTAGCTCTCCTCCACTTGTTGCCATTAGTCATTCTTGCATATGCGGTAATAATCCCTCCAAAACGTATTGATATTAGTGCCATTTCTCGTACCCATGATGTGGACACTTCAAGAGTAGCCCATTGAATCGCTCCCATGCTTCGAAAAACTACTCGTCTTCTCTCTAGGTAAACTCTAAGATTTCCCTACAAATAACATTGATTTTATGCAATGGGAAGTATTTATTCAAAAATTATTTTACCATTTGTTCGCATGATGTAATGCTATTAGCAGACAATGTATTGAACCATGAACAAGCTCTATCCTTTAAAGAAAATAAGAATAATCTGAGTTTAACATCATCATCTGAAAAATTATCATATTTAAAAGTTTGACAAACAGCATCAAAATCATTCAGATGATTATATGAGTTCTCATTTTCTAGGTCGTAGAATGTTGAGAGACAATTTAGCACACTAGGTTTTAGTTCAAAACTCCTAGCAGCTACATTTGGTTATCTTATACATGATGTGCTCAAATTAGCTAAGGGACTGAAGTAGTCCTTAAATGACCTCTCCTGTTGTGGTGCTTGTTGTTGTTGTTACAAATCCATTTCAATTTTATTTTTAATTGCAACTTGTTTGTGTGTGCACAATGTTTTTTCGAGTTCAAAGTCTATGGGCTTAAGATTAGGTAATAGTGACCTCGACCATGCATGCAAAGAACACCAAAAAAAGGGAACAAAACAAATAAAAATAAATAAGAATGAAAAATTACGATACTAACCTTATCACGTTGTTAAACCTTACTATAAAAATACACTAAAAAATACGTGAAATAAATTAACTAAAATTAAAATAAATTAATAAGATAAATAAAAAATTACAAAGAAAAATAACTTGAAAATTAAATTACAGAATTTTAAAGAAGAGAAAAAGAAAAGAAATTTTTACCTCTAAATGCAGATTCACTTTTTTTTCTTTTTTTTAATAAGAAAAAAATTACAAGAAAACAATTAAAAGAAATTATTTACAAAAATTAATTCTACGAATTAAAATAACTTACCTCCCCGACAACGGCGCCAAAAACTTGTTGTGCAAATTTTATTGAACTCACAAGTGCACGAATCTATTGTAGAATAGATTAATGGTGACGAGTGTCGATCCCACAAGGAGGTGGATTTTAATTATGTGTAGAATTAATTTTCTAAGTGAGTGGTTAGATTTATGGTGAAAGTAACTTAGATTATCCTAAAATTTGAATTGAAATGGCGGGAATAAATTGAAGAGAAAACCAATTAAAATGGAGCGCTTGAGTATCTGGATCTGCATCAACATGTACCATGCGCTAATTATTTCTTATTATTGCCAATTAAATCATGAGAGGGGTTTCCAGTCATCATGAACCACACTCGAATCAATATGGTGCTAAGGACTTATCGTGTCAAATAATAATAACCTTGTACTAGGGAGTCGGTTGAACCAGTGCGGTATCTAGATAAGATTATTACTATTTGTCGACAAAAAGTCAAAACATTCACAATAATTAGAGGGGAAGAGAAAGTAAATTTTCCAAATAAAGCCCATGGCACATGTTGAGACTTCACCTTTAATCCAAGCTTGAAAGAAAATTACCTACTCATAATTGAACTAGGGGTAAAATGAGAATTTATTAAAATACGTAGAAAATACAAGATGGAGAAGGAATTATAAAAAATAGAACTAAAAAATGAATTCAGGGATGCAAAATTAGGGGGGAAAGCTCCCTTTTTATAGATACACTGAGTAAATCATGGATATCGGATTAAAAACATTTTAGACGCTGAAGATTGCGTCACGTGTCAACAGTACGCAGTTTGACCACGCGGTTTGAATAATGACACAGTTTGATCACACGGTTTGAATAGTGACATGGTTTGAATAATGAAGCGGCTTGAATAATGACGCGGTCTGGTTATAAATAATTCCGTGTATATACATGTATCGTACGCACAATTTTTGGTCCACTAATATGCTGCCACGCACCGATCAACAGTACATAAGAATCTTAGTCCAATAGGATCATGTCATCTCATCAGTCAATGCCACGTCATTGTTCCGTATATGTCAACAGTGTCGTGAACAATAACATGGACAATACCGTACATGTGAATAGTACCGTACATGTGAACAGTGTCATTTTTCCTTTTATGCTCCTCCTAAGATTTTCGACTGTTCTGAGTTCAAAAGTGATGTTCGTTTTGCTGTCTGATCTCTCGTTCATTGTGAAATGACCATGATGCCCCTAAAATACATAAAATACTTAATTATAATACAACACACATAATTAAATCACAAGAGACTTAAATACATAAAAGTATGAATGTTAGTGAAACTTGAAGTATAAAATGACGATTTTCTCCTTTATAAATATACACTTTCTAACACTCAACAGTAACCCAAGAGAGGGGGTGAATTGAGGTTTTAAAACTTAAGCTAAATAAATCGCACAACAATTCAATCTATTGCTTTAATGAAATAAAAAAATAAATTTAATAAAGAACAATAATAAAAGAATAAGGGAAGAGAGAGCAAACACAATAGGTTTTACGTGGTTCGACAATCCCCGCCTACGTCCACGCCTCTAAGCAACCAAGATTGAGGATTCACTATCCAAGCTCCTAAGACTTCAAACGCTTACAATTAACTTCCAAGGTATCAATGGACCTTTACAACAAGAGATTATCCACAATCTCTTAACCTAAGTGTATCCCAACACTTACAACCTTTCAATTTGATTTTACAAAAAAGATTACAAAAATTTCTCTCACACAATGTGTTTGAATACAAATAAAAGCCCAATATGTGTGAATAAATGAAATGAATACACGAAGTTTATGCTTTAGATTTGCAGAGAAATACTCAATAATAACAATGGTTGCATCACATGACATGCATTTGATTTGAGCCAATTTATAGTTGAAGAAGAAAACTAGCCGTTATTGACTTTCTGGTGATAACCGGCTTGGCACTTTGTGAATCTGGCTTGCCACTTTATGAATCCGGCTTGTCGCTTTATGTTACCGTTATATTCAAAGATTTGAATTTTTACACATCCGGTTTGCCACTTTTTGAATCTGGTTAGCTGTTTTGCTAAAGTGAAACAATTATTTTCTATAATTATAGTTTTACCCCAAATCTTTATAAAATTATAATATGGCCCAAAACGTCATAAACATTTACAAAAAGGTACAATTTCAGAATTTCTAAATAATACTTGTCATTCCCAACACTTACTGAAATTATGATAAAGCCTAAAATTTATAAAAATTATAGTATAACCCAAAACGTTTCAAATATTTGTAAATAGGTCGAAGTTCAGAATTCAAAACAATACTTATTAAAATCAAAGATGACTAAAACTTTTTCATTTTAGTCCACATCTTGAAAAATAACTAATTTCATAAAATCATTTTCTTGTTATAAAAACATAATGTGTAATTCTTTATTTATCCAAAACATGTGGTTTGTTATCATTAAAATCAACATTTTATAGCCATATAAGCTAACATTCTATTCGAGGTCATCAAAATTACCACCTAGTTGAGGTGGTCTACGCAAGGTCACTAGAAATTTCTCTTAATAGCCTATTAACCGTTTGCTCACTTTTACTTAAAGGAGATCATGGTCACCCTATTTTATTCCCCAAACACTAGTCCCCCAGTTTCTAGTGTTGAGTCTAAGTAAAAGACTCGGAGTCTCAAAACTTGTTCGAGGTAAGACAAGGTAAATTTAACAAAGACAACGTTTATCAGAGATAATCAAGATCGAGTAATAAACAACTTATTATTGATATAAGTACTTCTAAAAAAAAAAAAAAGAACGAAAAGAAAAGTGAGGCAAAAATAAAAGCCTTTAGAATATCTCAAAATGAAAGTCTGTGGCTAAAAATACAATCTAGATAAGGCCTTAAGGAGTCTTTGCAGGAGGATCCACATCTGCTCCCTAAGACTTCCCATCTCTAAAGGGAGCTGCATCCGGTGTGGTCTTAGGAGGTTCCCTTCCTCCCCACTTGATACAATCATAGCAGAATGACAGCCCCGAATTGTACTCATCAACATTCTGCTTCTCTAAGGAGTCAATCCTACTATAGAGAAGAGATGTTTCTGCTTCAAGATGCCGCTCGAAAGTGAACCTTTGAGTGTCAAGATCTTTTCTGGAGTTGATCAGTTCATCCCTTACACTCGATAGTTCGCATTCGAGCTTTTGGACTCAGACAGGGGTGACCTTCTCTTCGAGCGCATCAATCATAGTATTGAATTTGGTCGCCTGCTCATTCTTCTGCTCTAGCTCATTCTTTAAGTTTTGGTTTTCTACTTTTAACTTCCTTTCATAATTTGCAGCTCTATACTTGTAAAGCGTAGAAGCAGCAAAAAGCTAGAATGCACTTTGTTGAATGGCATTATACAGCTCAAGCAGGCTACGATCATTTAGGTCAGCAAGAAACTCACCTGCTTTGCAGGGTCCCTCTAGAAAGGGCTTAGAAAATCAGCCTCCTCGCTTTGTTGAAGAGATCGTGATCGACTCTTTGAAGGGGCAGAGACTGAAAGCTCTTGAGTTGAAAACTTCTTGACCAAGCCCTCTGTCTTAATAGCAGGAGGAGAAGGAAGGGCTCGAATGGGAGAAGCACCTTTAGAAATGCTAGGCTTCTTAGGAGGAGCAGATGAGCTACTTGGGGCGCAATCAGTATGACTGCGTTTCTTCATCCGGTCGAGAATGTTGCTCATCTTTTCAGCCTCAGGTATGAGATGAGATCTAACCAAACTGTCAATTGACAACAAATCTCTGTATGAGCTCGCGTTGACCAAAGTTATTTTAACCTACAGCTTAGGCTTCTCTTTTATCTCGTAGACCACACTCCAAGAAATAGAAACACAAAAAGGTGAACACGAAAGACAGTAAAAGCTATAAAGGGAAACACAATGGATAACGAGCAACTTAGAGCGCAAAAGCAAGAAGGAATGCATATCTCTCCTCTGGATGTAGAGATTACTTAACCCCAATCACCCCCAGCGAAGGAAAACTTGCTCTTCCAATTACCCCCTTAGGTGGGGAGGTCTACGATGAGTTTTCTTTGCTTTGAGCTACTCATGAAGTAATACCAGCCAGTATCATTCGAGCTACTTCTTAGCTGGTATAGGTTCTTTATCTCCTCCACATGAGGCTCTCATATTTCACATTTCTGGTATAAATACGTATAAACCATAGAGGACTTTCCACCCACTGGGATTAAGCTAGCCAGGAGACAAGTTTAGCTTTCCCAATATTTTAGCAAAATAAGGTTGAAGTGGCAGTTTAATGCCAAGTTTGAAGCATTTTAAGTACATAGTTACATATCCCTTTAGGAGTCGGCTAAGGGTATTGACCTTACCAAGAATCCTCAAATCAATATCATCAGGAATAGTATACAATGCCCTAAGGCTATCTAAATCCTCCTGAGTGGTTTCCCTTCACTAACTTCCTCGTGGGATCTAGGTTCTCCAGATGAAAAAGAGATTTCTAGGGACATTCTCCTAGGGTTCTCCTTAATCCTAGATGGTTCGGCCTCATCTACAGAAATTTGAGGATTAGGGTTTGACCTTTTAGATCAGTCGGGTAAAACACCTAATTCCTCCCCACTATTAAGGTCTATTGTTATATGATTTCCTTTGGGCATTGTAGCAAAACAAAACTAGAAATCCAAACTAAAAAGAAAAACAGCAAGATCAGAGCAACGAGATTAGGAAAGCGTACCTGAAAGTAATTGGAACCGATAAGACCAATATCACAATGGTGGCAACAAAGGGGGAGGCTATTGTTTGGAAATTAAAGATAGATTTTAGCTGAAGTTTAGGAAATAAGAGAGAGTTTATGGATTTATGAAAAGGGAAAAGACGTGTGAGGTGACATCACGGCGATTTGAACGGACGTGCTGAGAGAGTTCAAAAGCCGCCATTTTGAAGTTCAAATACTTGGCCAAGATTTGGCCACGTCACATATATTTAAGGCGACGAGATAGAAGATTAGATCATTGAAAATTCATGGAATTCAAACCATCTCTCCCTGACCAAATTTGTAGTTTTTAGTTTTATTTCGTTTCACTCCAAATACTAGAAACTGGGGGACTGATGTTTAGGATATAGAAGTACTGCTACTGGTATAATATAATAAAAGTAATGTAAAATATTGAGGAGGAATCGGGCTGGTCACATGTGCGAGGATGACTAGAATCCAATGAGGATACCAGAACCAGGTCATTTGTTCCAGAGACCTTGGTTAACTTTGGATCGTTAAACTCCACCCGGTAACTTGGCCATAACTCTATGCACGTCCGGGTGTTATAACTACTCATTAACTACACAGTAACGGGCATATTAACTCATGATCTAAGTGGTGCATTCAATCTAGTAACAGTCACGTATTAAAGAAGACGCGGTAATCTCATATGTCTATAAGAGCCCTGAAAAATCTTAAGAGAGGGTCTTTTTCGGAGATATAGAAACTTTCTTAAAAAAAGAAGAGTGACATAAATTTCATACAAGAGAACCCGATTACTAACTTGAGTATCGGATGGTTTTCGCCCGAAAAAAATCCAGCGCCCCCTGACAATTCTCTGTTGTTGCAGGAAATAACGAAGCAATGTGACACTTCCAATTCCATCAAAATAGTGGTTTGCAGTTCCCCATCAAAACAAATTAAAGTGTTGACGAGGCAACCTAGTCGCTATCATAAGCTCGACCAAATTTCGACATCAACAATTTTTAACATTGACGTGGTTGTTTTTTTCTTAAATTTACTAGTTAAAACTATTTACAAGACTCTTTCTTTTTTATTATATCATAATAATAAACAATAAAGTACAATTACTCAATTGAATCTTCGAGAAATTCAATTAAGCAATAGTGTAGCTAATGCCTTGCTTGCGATTTTCCTAGCAAGGGATAACCATATTGCTCTCTTCCATAATTATTTCTCAATAATATATATCTGTCAACATTTATTATAAAGTTTTTTTCGTTGAAATTTGCTTTCTTAATTATACATCAACTAGAAAATAGAACCGCACTTCACGCGGCTTTGAAAAAAGAATTTAGTATTATCATTTTTTCTTACTTTACACTTGATGAAACTGATAAAAAATATGAATTTATTTTTTTTAAGATGAGGCAGCCTTATAAAAAATAAAAAAAGCTATTAGCCAGCAATACAAATAAAGAAGCAACGGAAGGTAAAGAATAAAATGAGAGAATATATTATAGAGTGATTTTATTCATTCCAATTGTGTGTGTACAGAACAAAAAGATGAGCTCTCCTTTTATAGTTACATAATCACTCCATGAAATTAATGAAAAATTATGGATCATAATTTCTTGTGAGATAGTGGGAGTTATAAGGAAGCTAAAGGTTGCTAATGGGAGATACTGGGGAGACTAAGAGATATATGTTATGAACATCTACATTTATTTTAATAAATTCATAACACTCTTCCTTGGATGTTCATTACAAAGAATACGCCTCATTAAAACCTTTACATAATTGTTATTGTGTAATAACAATCAAATTAATTATGAGAAGATGAAAAGCCAAATCTAAAAAAAAAATTCTCTATTTATTAGATAATAGAGAATATACAAAGATGAGAAATGGCGATGCCACATCACCTCCTCAAGTCCCAACTTTATATATATATATAGATAAGTTAAATTGAACCAATGAAGTGTGGTCACCACTCACGTATTAGTAGATTAGGGTTCTTAATGTCTTCTCCTCTAGAGTTTCTATAATTATTTAGATTTGTTCTGATAAGTGTGTCCTATCATTGGTTGAATAAGTCATTAATATAGTTGCTAAATAGCTAGCAATTGAGTTGTTACATTCTACAACTATAATGTTGGCAAGTTAATACCATTTTAGGAAAAAATTGTAATTTATTTGCTTTATATTTCTGATTATTTTATGAATATTTTGTTATCTTAAGTTCTTCTACGCTCAATTTAATATTTTGAATTTCCCGGAAGAGATAAAATAGATAATATGTAATTTTAAGTTGTACTAAAAGGAAAAGAATAAAAATTTGGGTGAAGCTATTTGAACCCATCTAAATACTCTCAGCACTCACTTTTTCGAAATCAATTTTATTACCATAATACCCATATAGTAATTTACCAAAAAGGACATGATAATATCATTAAATAAAATATTTTAGTTACTTTTTACACAAATCTCTACCCAAAGCCGACATGTTCATCCGTCCCTAACACTAATTTTTGCAACATTAAATATAATTTATCATCATAGAAAAGCAAAACCAACTTATCAAAAAGAATTTAATCATGAAATTAAAGAAAATGCTTGCTAAAAAGTTCACTCCTTTGGGAAAAAAAAATTGTTTATTGTGCTTCAAGGATTTTTTTCCCCATTCTTCGCTAGCCTCTCAATGAGTAATGATTGCAATTTATTGCGGTTTCTATATTTTTATATTTTTGTTCATGATGTTATAACTGAATAAATAACAATAAGAAACTTGAGGTGAAACTCTATTTGCAATTCTTATATTCTTTTGAGTTTTGTAATATGCACAATGGTCTGAACTGAGTCTGTTGTATCCAAGGCTCATGATGAAGGAATCAAATCTCTTATACCAACATCTCGGCGCCTGTTTTACACCGTATAGAGATTTGTTCAACCTGCAAACCAAGTTTTCCTTTCCTATTTCTACAAAACCTTCTGGTTGGAGCATATATATTTCTTCTTCAAGTTCTCCATGAAGAAATGCAGTTTTCACATCTAACTGCTCAAGATGTAAGTCAAATGTAGCACACATCGCCAAGACTACTCTGACTGTTGTAAGTCGAACCACCGGAGAAAATATATCGTTGAAGTCAATACCTTCTTTCTGAGCATATCCTTTCACCACCAATCTTGCACGATACCGTTCCACTTAATCATTGCCATCACGTTTGATCTTGTAGACCCATTTGTTTACAATGGCTTTTCTTCTGTGTGGTAGTGGTACAAGTTCCCATGTCTTTTTCTTGTGTAGAGCTTCAATTTCTTCTTGCATTGCTGTCATCCACAAAGCAACATCTGAGCTGTTTAAAGCTTCATGGAAAATTGATGTCTCTTCATCCTCAGTTAGAAGACAGTACGCAACATTGATCTCTGTGACATACTCTGAGTGCCACGTTGGCGGTTGTCTCTCATGAGTTGACCGACGAACTTCTGGAGCCTCAGACTCGACTGGTTCTTGTTCTTCATGCTATGGTGCTGCTTCAGAAGAATCTGAATGTTCTGGATTATTTTCCACATATACCAGTATAGTCTCTGACTTTTCTTTTACACTGCTATCATCCTCATCTCTCCTTTACAGTTGATCTTCTATAAAGATAACATCTCTGCTGATGACGATCTTGTGGGCAGTGGGGTCCCACAGACGATACCCCTTTACTCCATCAGCATACCCCAAGAAGATATATCTTCTAGATTTTGCATCCAGCTTTGTTCTTTCTTGGGCATTGTACATCACGTACACAGGACATCCAAATGCATGTAGGTAGGAATAATCAGTTGGCTTTCCAGTCCGCATCTCCATCGTTGTCTTCAGCTCAATAGTTGTAGATGGCGATCGATTTACTATATAACAGGCAGTTTTGGCTGCTTCTGCCCAGAATGAATTGGGTAGACCAGTAGTCCTCAACATAGCTCTTATTCGTTCTGTAAGAGTTCTATTCATCTGCTCTGCCACTCTATTTTGTTAAGGAGTGTGTGCCACCGTGAACTGCCTCTGAATACCTTCTTGCTTACAGAAAGCAAGAAACTCACCGTCTGTATACTCTCCACCATTATCTGTCCTCAAGCACTTGATCTTTTTACCAGATTCAAGTTCTACCAGCGCTTTGTATTCTTTAAACACTGGAAATACATCTAACTTTTTCTTAATTGGATACACTCAACATCTCCTGGAATAATCATCAATAAAAGTCACCATGTACTTTGCACCTCCCATGGATATATTCAGTGATTCACAAACATCAGAATGAATCAAGTTTAGAATGCATTTACTTCTAGCAATAGATCTACTGAATTTTAATCTATGCTGCTTACTTGTAACACAATGCTCGCAAAAATGGTAAACTTACCGATTTGAGTCCCGGAAGCAATTTTCACTCAGAGAGAATCTTCAAACCTTGTTCTGACATGTGGCAAGTTTGAGATGCGACACATGCATCAACCTCCTGTAGTGTTTCTCCTTTAAACATGAATAGATTAGCACCGATCTTTTCTTCCTTCATCAATATAAGCGCGCCTTTAACGATTTTCATAATTCCATTCTCCACATGAGTTTTGTACCCATGACTATCCAGTTGTCCCAAAGACAATAGATTTTTCTTCAGGCCATTGACATGTCGTACCTCCCCAATTGTGCGAATTTTACCATCAAACATTTTGATTTTGATAGTACCAATACCAGCGATCTCCAAGGCATGATCATCTCCCATATATACTGATCCTCCTGAGATAGGTTCATATGTGTGGAACCATTCTCTCCTAGAGGTCATGTGCCAGGTAGCTCCTGAGTCTATAAGCCAGACATCAGATAGTCGTTTTCTGCCTTCTGAAATAGTTGTTGCCTCACTGTAAAAAATTTCGCCATCATCCGAGGTACTTGCTACACACCCCTAAGCATTTGATGACTCAGGTTCTTTGCCCTTTTTTCTCTTCTGGTTACTCCAACACTCTTTCTTGACGTGCCCTTTCTTGCTACAGTTGTAGCATTTAACATTCTTCTTACTTCTGGATTTTGATCTACCATGATTGTGACTCCCACTGGGGCCACGTTCCGTTGATCTCCCTCTCGTTACCGATAGCGCCTCCGCTCGCTGCGAACTTGCTTGTCTGTTTTCCTTATTTTTTCACCTGCTCTCCTCATTTAATACGGAGGCTGCAACATCGTCAAAAACTAAACTGTCTGCTGGATTGTTGTTCGTCAGGTTGATGATGAGTTGATCATACAAATCTGGTAGACTTTGAAGTAGAAGCTCTGCACGTTCATTTTCCTCTATATTATGACCCAACATTGTGAGTTGTGAAAATAGAGTCTTCAAGGTGTTGATGTGGTCGGTCACCATTGTAGATTCCGCCATTCGAAGAGTATAAAGTTTCCTCTTCAAGAAGATTTTATTGTGTAGTGACTTGGCCTCGTACAATTTTGTGAGAGTATCCCATATTTCCTTTGCTATATTTTTCTTTGCCACACTGGATAATACTCCGTCTACAAGTGCCAAGTGTAGATCAGAAATGGCGTTGCCATCTATCTCGTTCCACTTGTCATCAGTTATCTCCATGGGCCTTTCTCTAATTGCTGCCAAGCAATTATTTTTCCTCAATACAGCTTTCATCTTCATTTTCCACAACGAAAAATTATTTCCGTTAAATTTCTCAATTTCATATTTTGCCGCCATTTGGTTGATAAATACCGCACACAAGCTAGTGTACAACCTTGAATAGTTGTGAGTATGTGTGAGAATGCACACCAAGAAAGTTCCCAGGAAAGACTGGAGGGGTCACAATGGTCCCACTTAAAACCTAGACTCTTTAAGCTCTTATCGCCTTTGTGACAGAACTTTCCTAGACATGTAAAAAACCACACAGTTGCTTTACTCACACCACTATTCCCTGCTTTGCACCGTAAAATTCTTGGATTGCTTCCACTGTTTCTCGTGAACAATATCGTATATGTGAACAATATTGTATACGTGAATAGTACCATATACAATAACAGTACCTGACTCTAAAAATATAACCAATAGCTCTGATACCACTGTTAGGAAATTGATGGGTGAAGCAGACACGCAGCTAAAATGAAATTGTAAGAAAATAAAGAACAAGCACAAAAAGTGGACACCAGAAATTACGTGGTTCGGCTTTTAGCCTACATCCACGGGCGAAGACAGAAGGAAAATATTTTACTAGTGAAAATGAGTTACAAGTATTGTAGTATTTTAGCTCACTACTCAAAACCTCAATACACCCAAACTCTCAAATCACTAAAAAAGAGCTTTTATTATTTAAGCTCTACAAAAACTCTCTGCAGGAATTGTTTCTCACAACTCTCGACTCTCTTTACAAAATTGGATACAAGCTCTAAATTGAGAGCTTGTATTTATAGGCAAAACTTTGCCTCAAAAGTAAAAAAGGTGGCCATAAACTTCAAGCCATACAGCTCAAAAATTTCAGTTTTTCAAACTTTGAATTTTTGAGCTTTGAATTTTTCTTTTTCTTTTACCAAACATTACGGCATCTAGAACTTCAAAGCCATGTGCCAACCATTTTGCTTCTTCAAACCTTCTAGATGCAGCTTCTAGATGCTGCAGCCAAATCTTTTGACTTGATCTTCTTCTTTGAATTTCCTTTCTCTATGATGATCGAATAAACTGAACCTTATAAATCAATATTTGAATTGATGCTTTAGATTTGCACGTAATAAAAAATTTTATTTCTGAAACGGTTCACTATACATGGCAAGTATTGTAAATAGGCAATTTCATTTAAAAAGCCTTTTGAACCCCTTATTACTGATGTATCTTTTCAACTTGTGATAGTTTGTTATTGTTCCCGCTAGTTCACTTCACACCTTGAGTATAGATGCTTCTAATTCCTACTATATAAACTGCTATAATCACAACTCTTTTGTTGATGAATCTAGTCACGATTTTCTCAAATTAGCTCCTTTGATTCTTCATTTTCTCTCTATTTTCCTACGTTTTCTTGCTAACCAAACGGTCTCGGAAGTTTTTGATAAAACTTAATTTGGTATCAGGGTTAGATCTGATGGTATCCACTAGCTCAAATCCTGCTCCTAACTTAGTCTCAGTTTCTCTTTTCAATTTCACCAGGCCGATCAAGCAACATCGTGCAAATTATAAAATATAGAAATCACAAGTTCTCTCCTCCATAAGAGGCAATAGTTTCAAAGGCTAAATTGATGGATCTAAGCCTTGTCCAGATTAGTTCCTCGCTGCTAAAACTCAGATAAAAGAGCAAGTGAGAATCCAGATCATGGAATGTGGAAGCAGCATGATCAACTTGCTGATGAGCTGGCTGATGTCTTCAACGAGACCAGCTGTGCGTAATCTTCTCATTGGGTGGAATTATGGATCAGTTAGGATTTTGGAGCTTTTGGGTGTTGCATTAATGTTCACCAAACTTGAGCGTTCATGGTTGTGACTGTTCGATCAGTCTGAGTGAAGACCATATCTATTTCTAAATAACTTATAAAATATATATATGTATATATATAATATCTCTTTAATCATATGTGCTTGGTTCTGAAAAATGTTTTGAATTATTACTTACAAGTGAAAGATGAAAGTAATAAAATGATTTATCAGTGGACTAGTAATTGCCCAAGCAAACTGATTTTGTCCAATATAATAAATAATATTGTGCTAAGGACACATTAATTATACTTATCGTAGTAAAACTAGCTGTGAATATAATTTATATTCATCAACAATGTTATGCCACATCATTTACTGGGGTTATAAGTTAAATATTCTAACTAAACAAAGAATTACTCTGTGTTCATGAGCGATTCTAGAGTATATTAGTAGTGTTACGCCCAATTAATACATGCATGTCATGTGTATATTTATTTTAAAAAATTACCATATTTAATAATTATGTTTATTTAAACTATACATGTCATACATACATTAATTCGGTATCATACCTTTAATATTAGCTAGATTTACGGAATAGTTACCATACTTCAATTGGGGTTTGCATTAATTAATGTTCATCAAATAATTGAAAAAGTTAGAAAAAGAAAAATAAAACTGCTTTTACGATATATACGCATGGTTCTTGAAGTAATTACTGTCAAGTGAGCTAGAGACGAAAGAAGTAAAGTGATTTACCACACCATTAATTACTCGCCATTAGTGATTCACAAGCAAACTGATTTTGATAACTATGAAATTTGTGCAATGAAATGACAGTATCCAATAATACCGTCTTAGGAATAAATTCTATTGCAAACCTATGGTAGCAATGAATATGATTGAGATATTTCAGGAGCATCGTTAGATGGGCCATCGTGTATCAATAAACCAAACATAAACTTCCTCCTCAAATTAAATATAACGTTCATATATAGTCGGCTTTTAATATACGTTCCTTTTTTGCAATTTGTCTAGGCCACTTGATGGGCTTCAACTGATGAAGTTATGTCTGTACAATAACTTCTACAACATGCACAACTACTTATTTGTCTATCAATTATGAATAGTATATATAACTTTCGAAAACTTGATGTGTGTGTATATATGTTTAATCGAAAATTTAGGTATATGCTAAAAACTACTCTTCCTAAAGTTTGTTTTTTTCTTGTAATTTCAGCTCTCCTTAAGCCTTTTCTTTCTCTTCCCCCATTGCATGAATATAAATTCAACTCATCTCGAATTCGTCATATTTATCTAATATGAAAGTTGGGGTTTTGCTGTGTGAGACTAGCTATAACATACAGCAAACCCACAAATAGTTTCTCTAATTTCTTGCTACTCAAATAATTTAATAATTATGAAAAACTAATTTTAGGTCAATTTCTAAGTTACAATTAACGTAACTTAGCAGCTGCTCGAAATTTTTTTCAATGACATGGATTTTGTTTGATTTTTGTTGATGCCGAAATTAGGTTGATATAGTTAGTGACTCGATCTCAGATCTTTGCATCAACATTAAATTTATGTGGTGGTGGAACGACTTGCCAATCATCGAGAATGCCCTAAACTTTCTTCCGACATAAACTCTCCGACACTCAAGTTAATTTATGGGTTTACCATAATAAAAGTAAATAAATAAATAGTTTTTCATATTTTTTGTAAAGATGGATAAAGACTCTCTAATAGTCAAAAGAGTAAAAAAAATATCATAGAAAGAAAAGTTTTTTTTTAATCCCCTTGGCGTGATTTTCCTAGGGTTTTTATAAACACCCCAAGCCCACGACCTTAGATCGTGGCAATAACCATTAATGGATTAAATATGTGCCCTGATTTTTCAGAGGAGATCTGTGGCGGTTATTTTGACTGCGTCTTACTTCCTGGTGACTTGCTCCAATGTCTCTTCAAACCCATATACTCAAGGTCACTAGAATTACCTCCTGATCGAGGTGGCATGCTCGAGGTCACCAAAATTACCACTTGATCGAGGTGGTTTGCTTATGGTCTGAAGAATTACCTCTTATTTCAGTTGTTCTGCTTGAGATCATCAAAATTACCACCTGGTCGAGGTGTTATGTGAAATACTAGTTATGTTTGTTGTGCAAATTTTATTGAACTCGCAAGTGCACGAATCTATTGTAGAATATATTAATGGTAACGAGTGTCGATCCCACGAGGAGGTGGATTTTAATTATGTGTAGAATTAATTTTCTAAGTGGGTGGTTGGATTTATGGTGAAAGTGACTTGGATTATCCTAAAATTTGAATTGAAATGGCGGGAATAAGTTGAACAGAAAACTATTAAAATGGAGTACTTGGGTATCTAGATCTACATCAACATACACCATGGGCTAATTATTCTTTATTATTGCCAATTAAATCATGAGGGGGGTTTCCACTCCTCATAAACCACACTCTAATCAATATGGAGCTAAAGGCTTATCGTGTCAATTAATAATAACCTTGTACTAGGGAGTCGGTTAAACTAGTGCGGTATCTAGACAAGATTATTACTATTTGTCGACGAAAAATCAAAACATCCACAATAATTAGAGGGGAAGCGAAAGTAAATTTACCAAATAAAGCCCATGACACATGTTGAGACTTCACCTTTAACCCAAGATTAAAAAAAATTAGCTACTCATAATTGAAATAATAGTAAAATGAAAATTTATTAAAATACGTAGAAAATACAAGCTGGATAAGGAATTACAGAAAATAGAGCTCAAAAATGAATTCAGGGATGCCAAATTAAGGGGGAAAGCCCCCTTTTTATAGATACACTGAGTAAATCATGGCCATCGGATTAAAAATATTTTAGACGCTGAGGATTGCGCCACGTGTCAACAGTACGCGATTTGACCACACAGTTTGAATAGTGACACAGTTTGATCACACGGTTTGAATAGTGAGGCGGCTTGAATAGTGATGCAGTTTGGTTATAAATAATTTCGTATATATGCATGTACCGTACGCACAATTTTTGATCCACTAACATACTGCCACGTCACCGATGAACAGTACATAAGAATTTTAGTCCAATAGGATCATGTCATCTCATCAGTCAATGCCACATCATCGTTCTGTATATGTCAACAGTGTCGTGAACAGTAACATTGACAGTACCGTACATGTGAATAGTACCGTACATCTGAACAGTGCCATTTTTCATTTTATGTTGCTCCTAAGGTTTTCGGCTGTCCTGAATTCAAAAGTGATGTTTGTTTTGCTGTCTGATCTCTCGTTCATTGTGAAATGACCATGGTGCCCCTAAAATACTTAATCATAATACAGCACACATAATTAAATCACAAGAGACTTAAATATATAAAAGTAGGAATGTTAATGAAACTTGAAGTGTAAAATGACGATTTTCTCCTTTATAAATATACACTTTTTAACACTCAACACACCCTCCAACCAGCTTATTGCTAGCCCCTAGCAATTAAAGCGAAAACAAAATTCAAACCCAAAATGATTTTTTTAAAAAAATAATTATGTTTTTTCAATCAGACTAATGATAGCAATCAAATAAAAGTATAAGTATTATCTCCAATCTAAAGAAATATCACTCTCACATTAACCATCTGCATGAATCAGTCCAGTAGACTTTGTCACAGCTACTTTCAAGAATGACATGTCAAACCCCAAAATCTCACTGGAAATAATAACACTCTCACAAGGAAATTAAACCTAATAAAAATAGTCACTCCAATGAATGGTAAATTTGAGAGAAAATAATAAAGAAGTAATATCACACGCTCTTACTAAGATGAAATAAATATGCCCACAGCTTAAAAATACACTATCTGAAGTCAAACAAAATGCTTGTCAACCCAATGCATTCATTTTTTTTTATGCATCATTACATCTTTTTAGCCCATATAACTAGCTTCTACTTCAGACTATAGATCCCTAAAATCAAGAAGGACTTTTATTAGGACGTAACGTAGGCTAAGGACATGGCTAACAAAGGAGAGGAAATGAGAAAAACAAAATATATGTTTGATAAAAAGTAAAGATTTTTTTTGGAAATTACAAGGTGCATTTTGCTTATTTATTATTTTTATTTTTTTCTCTTTTTTTCTTTTTTCTTTTTTTTAAACAACTTTTTTGTTTTTGTTTGGTACAACTTCACTAAACAAAATAATTATTTACATTTTTCTCAAACATCAATAGGTGATGAAACTTATAAGACATCGGGTAATACTCTAAATCGGAGTAGGTCAAGATGATAAGTTGACAAAGGAAAAAAAAATTTTAAAGGCTTAAAAGGGTTAACTATGGATATTTCACAAAAGGGATGGCTAGAAAGGTTCAAACGAGTCAAAGATGGCATTTCCGTCGTCTTTTAGGGCTCTAAATAATCTTCCATATGTAGTTACACATTTTTTTCTCTCTTTTTTTTTTAGAGGATTGACTCAAAGGAAATCTAGAGATCATGTATAAAATAATAAACCGCTAAGCTGTATGGAAAATGGGCAAAAATGGTTACTCTCTAAAAAAAATGACAGGCTCAAAAACTCACTTGGTATTCATTATGACATGTGCATTCCTTCAAGCAACTCATATTTGTCTCCGACATCAACATGTAGAATAGCAAACATGGCGTAATATCATGTCATCCAATGTTAAAAAAAAAATCACATAACCTTTTTTTTTTTTCTGGTTCAAACGACCTTCTACCCCCCAACCTATTCTAAATATGAAAAGAAAATATGCATGCAGAAAGGTAAAAATGATGCAGAAAAACTAATTAGAAAAGTTACACTTAAAAGGATAGAAAAAGAAAATGGTTTTTTTTTAACTAAGAAGATGCGTTTCTAGAGTCACTACACTCCATATTCAGCCATCTTCGACTCAAAAATTTGAAAGTGTATATTTATAAATGAGAAATTAGAAAGAAGAAGTTAAAAAAAATGATTGTCAAAGCTTAATAAAGAAAAAGAAAATGTCTAGAATTTTTTTTTTTTTTACTTTCAAACCAAGAAGATGCATTTCTAGAGTCACTACACTCCATATTCAGCCATTTTCAACACAAAAAGTTAGCCACGGTTAGTCTCTACAATAAAAAATCAGTAAAAACTTAACCAAGATTCCATAATTGTCAACTATTCCCTCCCCCAACCAGAACGAAACATTGTCCTCAATGTTTTAAAGAAAAGAAGTAGAGTTTAGAAGACATCACCTGAGTGGTGCAAATTTTTTTTCCTGTAGAATGAATGAAATAGTTTTTTATTACATAGTTAAGAAATGCGATGAAGCCATCATAAAAGTTATTGGCATTTAACAAACCAATGGGTTTATAGTGAATGTACAGATGGGCCCAAGATGCTAATGTGATAAGTGCCTCTAGAGTTGCAAGATCTCCTGGTAGGAAAATAAAAGAATCAGCATGATTTAGCATTTCAGTTATTCTCTCTTGCATACCTAAGACGACTAACTCTTCTCCAGTCGGTGAGTTAGACAAATTGCCCAAAGGTTTTAGGGCTCTTGGGATAATGCCTAACACTTGGCTTCCTCTGATAAAAGCAGCTTCTGAGACCAATTTTGATAACCCTCGGTTACCTCCTCCATACACTAAGTGTAATTTTCTCTCTATTATGCTTCGACCAAGATCTATGGCTGCCTCAACGAACTCTTTATGTTTCCCATAGTTAAATTCCGAAAGCGCACAAATGTTCTTGAATTATTTATTGGGAGTAGCCGCTATTGGGATACTTCTCAAAAATAATTTGTGAGTGCTTAACAAAAAAAAATCATATTTAAGAATCTTGATGACAGTGGATTACAGCTATGTATGAGGTAGCATGTCTGTGTCAATTAACGAGTAAAGCACATGGCTCGAGAGTCAAAAAGTAAACAGTAAAAAGGAAAAGAAACAAACAATGATAAAATAAAATTATTAAAGACAATAATGCAAATAATAAAACAACAGTGAAATAAAACAACAATGAAGTAAAAGGATATTCACAGGTAATTGCAATTGTGGCTCACATCTTCCTCTGATTTTACGTCTAGAAACGGCTTGAACGCCCTCTATGGGTTGAGGATGGGCTTCCCATCCAAATTTCTTATAAACTGGCAAATATGGTCATTTATAGTCAGATTCCCGAGACTATATCGTGCATGTTTTTTCTAGAATAATGGTCATAACTGGAGAATTACTCCTTGTACACATCCATTGGGATGCGTTTCAAGAGACAAAAGAATATCATCCAATGACTCCTTATTCAAGTCATCCCTAATGAATTGAATCTTGCATTCCCTGTTATCAGACACCATTCCTAAAGAACATGGTTTTTTATCGCATCTCATTCTGGCACACTTATGACAAGCGATAGAAATTCTTCGAGCTCTTCGTTTTCTTGCATAATTTCCTTTACCACAACCAGACATGTATGCAATAAATTTTGGAGGCAACTCACCAGTCAATCATACTTTGTCCTTGATTAACCAGCGGATGTCAGCAGGTATGTTATTCCGCATAAGCAATCGCATGTGTTCGGATCGAGCTTTATAGATTATAAGGAGGGCATTCTGAGGAAGTGAATGGAATCGATTGTGAAGCTTTGCTAAAATTTCGTTTCTATCCATACCTTCGCCTCAGAAGATCAATTATTATAAGAAACTGAAATAACCGACTTGATTGTCACGGAGTACCGTTATCCACCACTAAACTGGGATAACAGACTAAAACACACAAACGGAGTAACAAACTAAAACACACAAAGAAAATTACAATCGTCCTCTTATTGAATTTACCTCAAGCTCTAACTGAATGTCGAAGATACCTCCCTCAATGTCTCTGAGTTGTCTTTCTAAATTCTCAACATGGGATACTAACTCTGGTGGTTGTAGATCCCAAATATGATGTGTTTTACAAAATTGAATCTGGCTTCTGAGATGAGATTTTACACGTTGAAGTCGTCTAAGAAGGTCCAAGAGGATCTGTTTAGCTGAGGTATTCATGATTAACAATGATGAAAGAAAACTTAATGATTAAATAAACACACTTATGCAAAAATAATTTCAATTGGCAAAAGAATAGTAAAAAGAAAGAAAAATCAAATCAAATCACTGAAAAGAAAGAAAAATCTCAATTCAAATCTAGTGGGTCACTCAAATTTATTTCGGTGTCCTCATCATGTGGTTGGTACTCTAGATATAGCTTTAATCTTTGACCATTAACTTTAAAAGTGACACCGTTCTTTAGGTTCTTAGTTTCAATTGCCCCATGTGGAAAAACAATGTGAACAATAAAGGGGCCAGACTATCGAGAACGTAACTTACCTGGGAATAAAAACACTTTCTGACCTAGAGTGAAAGATTTTCTCAAAATTTACTTGTCATGAAAGACTTTCAGTCGCTGCTTGTAAATTTTGGCATTTTCGTATGCATCATTGCGAATTTCTTCAAGTTCTGCCAGCTGTAATCTTTTTTCTGAGCTAGCTTGTTGCATGTCAAAGTTGAATTTCTTAATGGCTCAGTACGCATGATGCTCGAGTTCCACAGGTAGGTGGCAAGCTTTTCCATACACTAGCTTGTAGGGTGACATCCCAATCAGGGTCTTGAAAGCAGTTCTATATGGCCATAATGTATAATCGAGTCTTAATGACCAATATTTTATGTATGGCCTCACTGTCTTTTCTAATATGTGCTTTATTTCTCGATTGGAGATCTCAACTTGGCCACTAATTTGCAGATGATATGGGGTCGCCACTTTGTGAGTGATGGAATATTTTGTCAAAAGTGCTTTGAATGATTTATTACAAAAGTGGACACCACCATCACTGATTATTGCTCGAGGGAATCCAAAGCGTGAAACAATGTTGCTTTTCAAAAATCCTATCACCACCTTGTGATCATTGGTTCTACACGGAATTGCTTCTACCCATTTTGATACGTAGTCAACAGCAACCAATATGTATTGATAGCGAAAAGAATAGGGAAAGAGTCCCATGAAGTCGATACCCCACACATAAAAAATCTCAACCACTAAAATTAGATTTAGTGGCATCATATTCCTTCGTGTAATGCTCTCTATTTGTTGAAACCTATCACATGAAGAGTAAAAAGTGTAAGCATCTCGAAATATAGTTGGCCAATAAAAACCACATTGTAAAACTTTAGTAGCTGTTTTCTTAGCGTTGAAATGGTCTTCACAAGCTTGTTCATGGAAGAATGAAAGGATATTTTGAAATTCATTTTCTGAGACACATCGTCTAACAATTTGATATGCACAATACTTGAACAAATAAGGGTCATCCCAAAAGAAATTCTTTATTTCCGCAAAAAATTTGGCTTTGTCCTACTTGGTCCAATGCTCTGGAAGTTGACCTATAACAAAATAATTAATGATATCAGCATACCATGGTAATACTTCCACACTCATCAATTGTTCATCTGGAAATGATTCATTCAATGGTAATGGTTCCATAATTATGTCAAAATGGAGACGAGAGAGATGGTCAGCCACAACATTTTTTGTGCCTTTCTTAACTTTAAATTCCAAGTCGAATTTCTGCAAAAGTAACACCCAACGAATTAGTCTAGCTTTTGCATCTTTCTTTGTGAGAAGATATTTAAGAGCAGCATGATATGTGAATACAATTATTTTACAACTAATAAGATAAGATCGAAATATCTCTAATACAAACACTATTGCTAGCATTTCTTTTTCAGTGGTCGAATAGTTCAATTGTGCATCATTCAATTTCATACTAGCATAGTAAATAACATGGGAAATTCGATCAACTCGTTGTCCTAATACTGCTTCTACTGCATAATCAGATACATCACACATAAACTCAAATGGTAAGCTCTAGTTTGGGGGCTGAATGATGGGTGATGATGTCAACAACTACTTTAATTTTTCAAATGCCACAAGACATGAATCATCAAAGATAAAATGTACATCCTTAGTAAGTAGATTGCATAAGGGTCTAGAAACTTTGCTAAAATCTTTAAGGAAACGTCTATAAAAACCAGCATACCCAAGGAAAGATCTTACTTTTCTGACTGTTTTAGGTGGAGGAAGATTGGAAATGAGATCCACCTTGGCTTTATCAACCTCAATACCTTTGCATGAAATGATGTGACAGAGAACAATACCTTGTTTTACCGTAAAATGACACTTCTCCCAATTTAAGACCAATTTTTTCTCTATATATCTCTACAGACCTAGTGTTAGATGATGTAAACATTGATCAAATGAGTCACCAAAAATAGAAAAGTCATTCATAAAGACTTCAAGGAATCGTTCAACCATATCAGAAAAAATGCTTAACATGCATCGTTGAAATGTAGCAGATGCATTACGTAATTCAAATGGCATCCTCCTATATACAAAAGTGCCAAAGGGCAAGTGAAAATGGTCTTCTTTTGATCTTTTAGTGCTATGGAGATCTGATTATATCCTGAGTAGCCATCTATAAAATAATAAAATTCATGGTCTGTTAATCTATCAAGCATTTGATTGATAAATAGTAAAGAAAAATGGTCTTTAAGTGTGAAATAATTCAACTCTCTATAATTAATGCATACACGCCATCCTGTAGTCACTCTAGTGGGTATCAATTCATTATTAGCATTGGTAACTACTGTGACTCCTGACTTTTTGGGGATAACTTGCACATGACTGACCCATAAACTATACAAAATAGGGTAAATGATATATGCATCTAATAGTTTAAGGACTTCAGTTCTAACAACTTATTTCATGTTAAGATTTAACCGACGTTACATTTCCCTAGTAGGTTTAGCATTTTCATCAAGGTGAATGTAATGCATGCAGTCTACTGGGTTTATACATTTTATGTCGGTTATGGTTCATCCTAATGCTCCTTTGTGTTCTTTTAAAAAATCCAACAACTTACCTTTTTGTTCGTCATTTAGGGATGATGAGATGATTACTGGCAGGTTATTTTTTTCTCCCAAAAACGCATATTCCAAAGTGTTGGGTAATGGTTTAAGCTCGAGTTTCGATGGTAATTCTAATGATGGGATGAGTTTCTTCTCTGATGGTGCTAGTTGCTTAACTCTTGACTTCCATTTATTAGTGTCTATGGATAGTGCTGAGTCAAGTAGGGCGTTGACCTTATCGACAGATCTGTTAATATCAAAATAAACCAAAGTGAGTTAAACACGTTTGTAAATGGTCATCACCAAGGTTTGAAAGAAAAATATTATCAACTAATGCTTCTATTAAATCCACTTCAACAATTCCATTATCTGCATTGTGAGGTTGTTTGGCAACGTTGAAGATGTTTAGCTCCATAGTCATGTTGCCAAAAGACAACTGCATATTTCCAGTCCTGCATTGAACGTAAGCATCGGCAGTTGCAAAGAAAAGTCAGCCTAGGATAATGGGGATGTACTTCCTTGAATCCTAGATTGGTTGAGTGTCAATTACAATGAAATCAACAAGAAAAAAAAAACTTGTCTACCTGGATAAGCACGTCCTCCATAATATCACAAGGTATCTTTGGTGGACCGATCTGCAAGCTGTAACACCACTGGAGTTGGGTGTAATTCTCCAAGTCCAAGTTTCACAAATACTGAGTAGGGTAACATATTTACACTTGCTCCTAAATCCAACAAAGCATTCTCAATTGTGTGGTTCCCTATACTACATGAGATAATGGGGGAGCCTGAGTCTTTGTATTTTAGACGACTTTTGTGTTGGAGCATAGAGCTAACGTTTTCTGTTAAAAATGTCTTATTTTAAACGTGAATGTTTCTCTTTTTAGTACAAAGGTCTTTAAGAAACTTAGCATAGGAAGGCACTTGTTTTATAGCATCAAGCAAATGGATGTTAACACTTACCTGTTTGAAGATTTTGAAAATCTCACCTGTGGATTTTCCCTTCCTAACCTTTGAGGAAATGGAGCTTTAGGAACGTATTCTCGTGGGTTGGTTTCTTCTTTCTCCTCTGATGATGAGTCTTCAGTATTTATAGGTACAATTTAATTTGTTTTTGTCACCGGCATCTCCACTTTGTTGTCGACTTCTTTCCCTTTTCGCAAGGTCATGACGGTTTTAAGCTCTTCATGCTGTTGTGGTGAACTGGTACTTGCTTCATGCACTCCTTTAGGATTAGGCACTGGTTGGCTTGGAAATTTACCTTTCTCAACAATCATTGCCAAAGTTTGAACTGAAGAAGTAAGTTGTCCAAACTGATTGGGCTTTTGAGTTGAAGTCTGCTCTCATCTCATTTCGTAGTTCATCAATAGTGCGGTTCTGTTGCTCGATCGTGGAGTGAGTAAGAATCTTGAAATTTTGGATTGCATCCTCCCATGGTCTAGGTTGATAGTAATTATGGTTCTGATTATATGGTCTAAATGGTGGCTGAGAGACTTGAGGAACTTGAGGAATTGGTTGCATTAGTGGAGTTGGAGCTGCTGGTCCATTATGTTAGAATCCTTGAGACCATGAAAAATTGGGGTGGTCTCTCCATCCAGGGTTATATGTGTTTGAGTATGGGTTGTAATTTGATGATTTTCTCATTACACCTATGGCATTGGCTTGATCTGAGTATGAGTTATGGTCATGTGGTTATATTGATTTAGCAGTCGTTAACGATGTTATTTGTCGGGAAATACCTTCAACCATCTCTTTGACTTCTTTAATTTCAAAACTTAACTCGCCAATGTGAACCTCATTTACTCCCTTAATTCTTTTAGTATTTCTGAGTGATCGACTCCGTTGTTGGGAATTATCTGCTTGTCGTTGGAAGAAATCCCAAATCTCTAATGCACTTTTTGACATTAGCTCCCCTCCACTTGTTGCCATTAGTCATTCTTGCATATGCGGCAATAATTCCTCCAAAACATATTGGCATTAGTGTCATTTCTCGTACCCATGATGTGGACACTTTAAGAGTAGCCCATTGAATCACTCCCATGCTTCGAAAAACTACTCGTCTTCTCTCTATGTAAACTCTGAGATTTTCCTGCGAATAATATTGATTTTATGCACTGGGAAGTATTTATTCAAAAATTTTGTTACTATTTGTTCGCATGATGTAATGCTATTAGCAAGCAATGTATTGAACCATGAACGAGCTCTATCCTTTAAAGAAAATAGGAATAATCTGAGTTTAACATCATCATCTGAAAAATTCTCATATTTACAAGTTTGATAAACAGCATGAAAATCATTCAGATGATTATATGGGTCCTCATTTTCTAGGCCGTAGAATGTTGGGAGACAATTTAGCACACTAGGTTTTAGTTCAAAACTCCTAGCAGCTACATTTGGTTATCTTATGTATGATGTGCTCAAATTAGCTAAGTGACTGAAGTAGTCCTTAAATGGTCTCTCATGTTGTGGTGCTTGTTGTTGTTGTTATAAATCCATTTCAATTTTATTTTTAATTGCAACGTGTTTGTGTGTGCGCAATATTTTTTCGAGTTCAAAGTCTATGGACTCAAGATTAGGTAATAGTGACCTCGACCATACATGCAAAGAACACAAAAAAAAAGGAACAAAACAAATAAAAATAAAGAAGAATGAGAAATTACGATACTAACCTTATCACGTTGTTAAACCTTACTATAAAAATACACTAAACAAATACGTGAAATAAATTAACTAAAATTAAAATAAATTAATAAGATAAACAAAAAATTGCAAAGAAAAATAATTTGTAAATTAAATTACAGAATTTTAAAGAAGAAAAAAAGAAAAGAAATTTTTACCTCTAAATGCATATTCACTTTTTTTTTAATAAGAAAAAATTACAAGAAAACAATTAAAAGAAATTATTTACAAAAATTAATTCTACGAATTAAAATAACTTACCTCCCCGACAACGGCGCCAAAAACTTGTTGTGCAAATTTTATTGAACTCGTAAGTGCACGAATCTATTGTAAAATAGATTAATGGTGACAAGTATCAATCCAACGAAGAGGTGAATTTTAATTATGTGTAGAATTAATTTTCTAAGTGGGTGGTTGGATTTATGGTGAAAATGACTTAAATTATCCTAAAATTTGAATTGAAATGACGGGAATAAATTGAACAGAAAACTAATTAAAATGGAGTGCTTGGGTATCTAGATATGCATCAACATGCACCATGGGTTAATTATTCCTTATTATTGCCAATTAAATCATGAGGGGGGTTTCCACTCCTCATGAACCACTCTCTAATCAATATGGTGCTAAGGGCTTATTGTACCAAATAATAATAACCTTGTACTAGGGAGTCGGTTGAACCAGTGCGGTATCTAGACAAGATTATTACTATTTGTCGACGAAAAGTCAAAATATCCACAATAATTAGATAGGAACAGAAAATAAATTTACCAAATAAAGCCCATGGCACATGTTGAGACTTCACCTTTAACCCAAGCTTGAAAGAAAATTAGCTACTCATAATTGAACTAGGGGTAAAATGGAAATTTATTAAAATACATAGAAAATACAAGATGGAGAAAGAACTACAGAAAATAGAGCTCAAAAATGAATTCAGGGATGCCAAATTATGGGGGAAAGCCCCATTTTTATAGATACACTGAGTAAATCATGGCTATCGGATTAAAAATATTTTAGACGCTGAAGATTGCGCCACGTGTCAACAATACGCGGTTTGAATAGTGACGTAGTTTGATCACACGGTTTGAATAGTGACATGGTTTGAATAATGAGGCGACTTAAATAGTGACGCGGTTTGGTTATAAATAATTCTGTGTATATGCATGTACCATACGCACAATTTTTGGTCCACTAACATGCTGCCACGTCACCGATTAACAGTACATAAGAATTTTATTCCAATAGAATCATGCCATCTCATCAGTCAATGCCACGTCATCATTCCGTATATGTCAACAATGTCGTGAACAATAACATGGACAATACCGTACATGTGAACAATGTCATTTTTCCTTTTATGCTCCTCCTAAGGTTTTCGACTGTTCTGAATTCAAAAGTGATGTTCGTTTTGTTGTCTGATCTCTCGTTCATTGTGTAATGACCATGATGCGCCTAAAATACATAAAATACTTAATTATAATACAATGTGCTTTATTAGTGAGTTAAAAGCATATATCTATTTGTGCATAGATATGTGGTGATAAATGTATTAGAGGAGAGATAATTATACTCTAAACTACATTGTATTGACTAGGAGAGTGGTTCTCTCAAAACAACCTTTCTTCTTCCAACAAATTATCTTTTATTGATTAAATATTAGAACATACATAACATTTGTATTAGACCAGATCCTTGGCCTCCAGCAAATGCAACCAGACCAATAAATAAGTACAAAAACAAAAACAAAAAACAAAAAAGAAACTGATTTCAAAACCTTACTACTAAAAAGTTTAAAAATCAGGATGAGATAATACAAGAGACTCTTAGCAAACTTCAGAGTCTAAATACCAAGTATGACCAAATAATTTCTCAATATTCCTAAGTCGGTGCAAGTGTCATCCAAAGTCTAACGCCAAGAGAGTCTAGTTCATCTGTTAGAAAAATAAATTTGTCCTTTAGCCAAACAATTAAATCAAAGTTCCAAAATTTCAATGATGAAGACCTAAATAGTTGGATTTGTAGGACTAAATAACACTTTGAGTATCAAAGGATTATCAGGGAACACCAAGTGCAGTTGGCATCTTTCGATCTTGAAGGAACTGCACTACAGTGGCTTCATTGGCTATTGAAATTAAACAAAAGAACTAGTTTCTTGGGCTGAGTTTTCATGAGCTAGCCCTTCTTAAAAGAATTGAACGATGTTGCCTTAGAGGCTTTGTCCCAATTAAAGCAAAAAACTAATGTATTTATTTTCCAAGAAGAATTTGAGAGATTGTTTCAGATGGTGTAGGATGTACTAGAAACCTTCTTGGTTAGCAGCTTTGTTGGAGGACTCAAAGATGAAATTCGCTTAGAGTTAAAGATTCAGAAGCCTCGATCTTTATCAACATGCATTGGACTTGCTATACTTATTGAGGAAAGTACAACCTTTGTAATCAACCCTCTAAAAATCAAAGTTTGTTAGGATATTTACCAAGCAATCATACCCTGTTAGGATATTTACCAAGCAATCATACCCCACTGGCCTTCAAATGTTTTTCCCTAAGTGAAGCGAATGATCGTAAGGATCGTAGGCTTTGTTATTACTGCAATAGAAAATATGCTCTAGGCTGTAAATGTCAAATCCCTAATTTTTCATGATTGAGGGGACACTTATAACAGCAAATGAGAGTGACAGAGGAACAGAAATCCATGAGCACAAGGATTGCTTTAAGGGAGGGGGATGTTACATACGAAAGAGCCTACGTAGTTGCTTTGATTACAAAATCATGTTCCTTTTTTTTTTGGATAGAAAAGCTTAGCTTTCATTAAAACGAAACTGGGAAAAAAACAAAAGATG
Organism: Citrus x changshan-huyou; assembly: GCA_039657385.1. Classification (NCBI taxonomy): domain Eukaryota; kingdom Viridiplantae; phylum Streptophyta; class Magnoliopsida; order Sapindales; family Rutaceae; genus Citrus; species Citrus x changshan-huyou. The sequence continues at coordinate 14,771,326 of CM077555.1, forward strand.
AGTTAGACAATTCTCAATCCACACGTTAGGTTCTACATTGTTTAGAGCCAATTTAGCTATTGAGTGGGCAATATCGTTACAAAGTCTTGAAATGTGCTGAATTTTGGTGCCCTTCATCCTTTTAAGGCTTTCTTGAATATCTGCAATGATCCAGTCAACTTCAGCTCTGCTGCATTTTCTCCCCAGCACCAAATCTACAGCTTCTTTGCAATCAGATTCTATTATCAAAGGCCTGCCTCCTGCAGCTTCTACAACTTCAAATCCCCACTGAATTACTTTTACTTCTGCTGCAAGAACATCTCCAAAGAAACTTTCCTGTTTCTGAGCTGCTGCTACAAATTCTCCTTTAGAGTCTCTAATCACTACTCCTAAGTCTGCTATCTTGTTTTGGCTCTTCGTAGCTACATCCAAATTTATATTTAGGCATCCTTTTGGTGAGGGTTTCCAAGATTGCTCTGCTGAAGGAGTCTGGCTTTGAGAGGACATCAATGGTGGTGGCTTAATTTTTCTGTAGGCTTCCACAATAGCTTCAGCTTTTGCTAATGACACTTGGGAATCTTCATTTTTCCCTTCAAAGGTAAAGAGATTTCTTGAATGCCAATTCGCCCAACAGATTGCAGTAAATAATTCCATCTCTGTCTTACTCTTTTTTGTAGTCAAAGCTTGAAAAACACCCAACAGATCCTGATTTGCAAAAAGGTTCATTTCACCAGCAAAGTCAGTGAGCTTCCATATTTTCTTGGCTGCTCTGCAATTAAGAAGGACGTGGGTGGTATTCTCTCCTTGCTTGCCACATCTCAGACACCAAGGCTGCTGCAAAACTTTCTTTTTCCAGAGATTCTCGGTTGTTGGAAGGAGATTTTAGGCTGCCCTCCACATGAAGATCTTTACCTTTTCTGGGAGCTCCAATTTCCAGATTTTTTGCCACTCGGTTGATTTTCTTTTTGAAGTACTTGGCCAATTTGGGAATTTCAGCTTCAAAGCCACCTGATATCCACTCTTCACAGCATAGTTACCGTTAGGGATGGCAAAAATCCCCACGGGCCCATTCGGGGAGGGTATAAGGATAATTTCATACCCAATTTCTTATTCGGGGAAGGGATGGGGAAATTTTTTTACCCAATTTCTTATTCGGGGAGGGGACGGGGATGAGGTGGAATCCCCATCCCCTACCCATTTCCCCATTTTAATTTTTAATTTTATTTTTATTTTTTAAAATTACTAGTAAATAAATAATAAAATTTGAATTATAAAATTATAAATATTGGTAAAAATAAAAAATATCAAAATATTTATATTATTAAACTTTTAGGCCTAATTAACTAATTAAAGTCCTAAATTTTTATTTAGGACATTAAAAAAACCGGGTAAATTCTATTAGCCCAAAAATTTTGTTTTAATTTTAATATTCATTAAATATTTTAAACTTAAATCTATTTTTTATTTATTTTTAGATGTTATAATTGCCCACAACGAATCACAATTTTAATATCTAATTTAATCTAATCTAATATAATTTAATCTAATATTTGCTCTTGATTTGCTCCGACTTAACTATTGTGCTGTAAAGGGAATAGTCCACATTTATAAAGTGTCACGCCACCATTGAAAATGTTAATTTTGAATCTAAATTTGATTTTATTTGTAACAATTTTATATTAGACTATTAATTTATTCACGATAGTTTGTAAAATAAGTTTGTATCCCTTACATACTGCGTTACTTACTAATTTAATGTATGTGACTTTTGTAATGGATATTAATGTAAGATATATTTCAAACTTTACTTTTATTTGAATTTTTTATTTTAATATGATTACCTCAAAATCGAAAACAAAAAATGTATTAGTTATTCGGGGATCGGGGACCCTTGGAAATCCTCTGTTATTATTCGGAGAGGGGATGGGGATTCTCTCAAGTAATTCTGACGGGGACGGGGAGGGGACGGGGACATACGCAAAATATCGGGGATGGGTACGGGGAGATTGGTCCCCTCCCCTCCCCATTGCCATCCCTAGTTACCGTGCTTATCAAAGCCCCATATGAGCTTATCTGGCCTCAGACTCTTTGGTAGCATAATCTTCAAAATGTGCTCTGCATCTTCAAGTGTGAAATGCTGCTTTATTAAAGTTTCATCCCATTTATGCTCTTTATCTATTAATATCGAGACTGAGGCATCTAAAGGCAAGGTTGGTGTTGACATAATCTTAAAAGTTGAGAGTCTAGGAACCCAATTGCTGTTGTAAATTCTGACTTGATCTCCACATCCTATCCTCCATCTCAATCCTTGTTGCAGCACTTGTCTACCCCAGAGGATACTCCTCCATATGAAAGATGGCTTGTATCCTAATTTTACAGTCAAAAAATCTGATTTTTTTTAAATATTGAGCCTGGAGCACCCTTGCCATTAAGGAGTTAAGGAACTGAATTATTCTTCAGCCTTGCTTAGCTAATAAAGCCTGGTTAAAGCTAGATAGCTCTCTGAATCCCATCCATCCTTTCTCCTTGGACTTGCACATTCCCTCCCACCTCAACCAGTGAATGTCTTTGTGAGTTTTTTTGGTTTCCCACCAAAACCGAGCTATTTCTTTCTGGATGTCAGGACAAACCCCCATCAGAATTCTAAACACACTCATTGCATAAGCAGGGGTTGCTTGGGCTATTGCTTTGATTAACACTTCTTTTCCTCCACTTGAAAATAATTTTCTATGCCAGTTGGAAATTTTGTTCAACACTCTTAACTTAATGTAGTTGAAGAAACTAATTTTTTTCCTTCCCACCATAGATGGCATCCCCAAATACTTCTCGTGTCTGGATACCACATTGAGCTGGAAAATGTTTTTGATCTCCTCTATTTGCTTAGCTTGGATGTTTGCTCTGAAGAACATCGAGGATTTTTCGTAGTTGAAAATTTGTCCCGATGCAACTGCATAACTGTCAAATATTTGCTTCAGCCTTTTACAATCTGTCGGATCAGCCCTTGTAAAGATCAGACTATCATCTGCAAAAAGAATATGGGTAATTGACAAGCTGCTGCTGAATTTTAGGCATTGGATCAGCTTTTGAGATTCTGCCTGTTGCAACAAATTTGAGAAGCCTTCTACACAGCTAATAAAAAGATAAGGGGACAGAGGGCAGCCTTGCCTCAACCCCCTCTGTGAGTGAATCATTCTTTTTGCAGCACCATTAATTAGAATTGAGAAAGATGCTGTTGAGATGCATCTCATTATCAAATCAATCCACTTGGGGAAAAATCCTAATCTTTTCATAACATTCTCTAGGAAACCTCATTCAATCCTATCATAGGTCTTACTAATGTCAAGTTTTAAAGCTACTAGCCCCTTTTTTTTTCCCCTTATTGAGCTTTATTTTATGCAAACACTTATAGCCAATGACCACATTATCCGTAATGAGCCTCCCAGGGATGAATGCACTTTGTGTTTGGGAGATAATATTATGTAACATGTGTTTAAGCCTATTTGCTATTGTTTTTGTAATGATTCTATAAATTACATTACAAAGGCTAATAGGCCTAAATTCTGTCACTTGTCTTGGCTTCTCAACCTTAGGTATCAATGCAATGTATGTGTGATTGAGAGGGGCAATGTTACCTCCTTCGTTAAGGATGTTGAGGCAGGTTGTCAGCACTCATTTGCTCACTGATTTCCAGTGTTTTTGAAAAAAAAAATGTTGGAAATCCATTTGGTCTGGGGGCTTTTGTTGGGCACATCTGGGATAGAGTTGTTATTATCTCCTCAGTACTGAAAGGTTTATCCAACTCTTCATTCATTTTCGTTGTTATTTTCCTTGGTATTGTTTACAACACCTCTTCCATTTGAGTGAAGAGATTTGCAAAGTAGTTGCAAAATATTCTTTCCACATCTTCTTCTTCCTCTGTCCAGTTTCCGTCTTTATATAAGATTCCCTAGATTTTGTTTTTCTTCTTTCTCGATGATGCTTTTGCATGGAAGAATTTTGTATTTTTGTCCCCTTCACGCAACCAATCGGCTCTAGATCTCTGCTTCCAGTATATTTCTTCCTCTAAAAGGAGGCCATCAATATGTTTTTCCAAACTTTTGACCAGCTCACCCTCCTTATAATGTTGGCCTTGTTGCTTTACTTCTTTGAGCTCCTATATCAGCTTCTCCACTTTGTGCCTTCTATCTCCCAGCTCCTTTCTACTCCACATTTGAAGTTGAATAATTGATTCTTTTGCTGTTTTCATGAAGCATTCAGCTGCATTTTCAGGACTCCATTCTCCTTGATCCAGCCACTTCATCTTCACTATCTCTCTACATTTCTCATATGAGCTCCATAAATCTTCATAATGCACCTAGGGGAAGTTTCTTTTCTTATATCTTAGGCCTCTTCCTTTTTCCACTACTATCATCAGAATAGGGTTGTGATTTGACATCCATGTCTCCAGAGTTACCCCGGCTGTTTCTAAGAACAAATTTCCCTATTCTTTGTTGCACAGAAAGCGATCCAATCTTTCCTCGATCAAACCATGGCCATACCTTTTATTCGACCATGTCACAGGGCGCCCACTACTCCCTAAATCCATCAGGTTGCATTCCTTAACAGTCTCTCTGAAATTTTTCATCAAACTAACATCTCTATCGTTTCCTCCTATCTTCTCACAAGGCCATAAAATTTCATTGAAGTCCCCAAAGCACAACCAAGGTAGAGAAGATAAGTTGGCTAACCTTTTAAGGAGTGTCCATGTATGATGCTTTTGACTCATTTCCGGGTGCCCATAGATGCCTGTACATCTCTAGTAACTTCCATTTTCAGCACAAACAACTACATCAATGTGATGTCTACTCCAAGACTTTACATCTACCCTCAAGTCTGAATCCCACATTAGGGCCAATCCCCCTCTCTTTCCAGTTCTATCAACTTGGAAACAATTTTCAAAGTTTAATTTCTGACTTTTTTCTTGCATTTGACTCGGTGTTAACTTGGTCTCGCAAAGAAAAACAAGCTTAGACCTATGCATTTGGAGCAGTTTTTGAGCTTCGCGGAATGTCGGGTTGCTCCCCAGACCCCGAACATTCCAGCTGATGCCATTCATGGCTGTTGGCGGGGTTGGTATCTAGCCTCCGCCGTTTGTGCTTATGGAAATTCCACTATCATCTCCCATCTTCTATCGGTTTGTTTTTCCCTACTCTCCATGTCTAGCTTATGTTTTGCTTTCGGTGAAGCAAAAAGCATTATTTCCATAGGGCCATTCATTTTTTTTTCTTTTCGTTTCTGGGCTTTCCAACTTCATTCCAATAACTTCACTTGCTGGCCTTTTGGCAATATTTGGCCCCTTTTGCAACTCAGCCCCTTTTTCTCCACTCTTGTCGTCTTGTCTAGCTTGCATTTTCCACTTTCTATGTTTGGGCTTTGCATTTTTGCCTTCATTTGTGTTTAAGCTTGGACTTTCGGTATCCCGCTCTATTTTCCCGCCACAAATTTCCTTCATTGCCAAATTCAGTTTCTCCTGTAACTTTTTTGGATCCCGCTCTTTTTCTTTCTCCTCTGCATTTGCCGTCTCTAGCTATGTTCCCCTATTGATGTTGACTTCACTGGCTAACTCCCTTAGCCTCTGACAACTTTCACTTCTTGCTCCCTTTTCATTGCCTACTTTCATTGAAAGCTCCTCTGGAATTAAAATCTTCTGATTTCGGGTTGCTCTAATATCCAAATCCGGTGTTTCATTCCGGGTTGGGGCTTGCACTTCTGTAGCTTTGGACTTGGAACTGCTAGGTGGACTTTGTGAATTCCTTCTTTGATTTTGTACAGCTGCATTCCTTTTTCCCCTGTCTCTCTGCTGCTTCAGTCTTTCAGCTGTAGTTTGAGCTTTCGTCCATGGACCATATGGCAAGTCTTCCTTATCTTGATTTTTGTACGCTGCACACTCCTTATATTGGTGGCCAATACGGCCACAACAGTAACAGCACTCCAGCAATTTTCATATTGGACTGTGACTGGGATTTGGCCCTCTTCTTTTCCAATTTCGCCCTGCATATCTTCCTGCATTTTTTCTTGCCCCTCTCTTTGTGTGTCTTCTTGTCCCTCCAATGTCTCTACCATTATTACTTTCGTTAATGGCTTGGTTATATCCACTAACACCCTAAGCCGAATTATATGTCCCATCACATCTCCATTGGCATCTGTCTCCACCTCCTCTACTTTCCCTATTGCTCCACCGATCTCCGTTAGTATTTCCTTATCCATGCACATAATGGGCGCATTTTGGAGTTGTACCCAAAAGGATGTGTGTGTGAATGACTGCTTTGAAATGTCCCCAATGCCTACTGGCTCTGTGAATACTATAGGGGCATTATTGAAATGCCACGGCCCATTTATCAACACTCGTTTTTTATCCACTTCCGCTCCAAATTTGAACATGAATACATTTTCTCCCAGATTTTCAACTTTAACTTCTCTGATATTTTGCCAAGCTTGTTGCAGGACTATTTTCAGGCCCTCTTTGTTGACATTTCTGCTCGTTAAGACTTTCCCGATCAGGCATCCGGCTGCAATTTTTCCCCTTTATCTTTTAACTTTCCTCTAAGTGAAACTCTGCCCTCCCCCTCTCCTGATAATGTAATGGCTTTGCATCTTTGAATCAGCTCATCCGTGTCCATGCTGCAAACGATGAGGCTAGCTTCAAATAAAAACTGCACTTACAAAACCAACCAACTCTCTGACTTGGAAACTATGATTGAAGAGAAACAATAGAATGATTTTTAAAGAGAAAAACAAAGAAAGCTATTAAGAAAAGAAACTGTTAAGGAAAGGTATCTTTAACCCAACTGGTGGGTAGGAATAAAGAACCATGAAGATTCTAGATAGAACTTCCATTCTAAGTTTTAAGAGAAAACTAGAGAAGGAAGATTTCATTCTTTTCTGTTAAGAAAGAATTCGATAGACAAATCATGTTCAATTAGTGTAGAGAGTTTCAGTCATGCTGGCCCATAGTTATTGTGTTACTGTTAATTTAGATATGCTTTATTTGTGAGTTAAAAACAGTTATCTATTTGTGGATATATATTGTGATAAATGTATTAGAGGAAAGATAAGAATTTTCTAAGTTGTGGAGAATGATTCTCTCGAAACAATTCTTTTCCTTTTAAATTTTCTTTTATCTATTAAATATTAGAACATACATAACACAAGTTCTTGGGGAATTGGTACAAAAGCTTGATAAAAAGAAGACGGTGATCTCCAAATGGTTTTCAAGATAAAAGAAGGTCAACCCTTCGGCTTGATCCTAGGAATTGCGTTACTTGGAATTTTTTTTTTTTTAAGTACCATTCACTCCATCTCACCACCCAACTAAACTGAGTGCCGTTGAATATGATAAACCAAGAGGGAAAAAAAATCATTTTTCTAATTTTTAATAAAAATCCATTGAATTTTATTGAAGTTTATTTCGCACAAACGTCCACAACATAGTAGTTAAATTTATTAGAAAATTATAAAAGGAAAACCAACTTCCAGTCACATATATACTCGAAACTAGTATTCCGAGTTTTCCAGCCAGCTTTTTGTGCAAATCACAGCCTGTTTGACATCAACATCAAGACCGGAACAATAATGGATATTTTCGAAATCAGTGCCCTCTTTAAACGCAGCAGCAGAGATGGGTATTGCTAAGAAATCACGAGCCATTATTGCGAGTGTTGGAAATATTGGACTGTTTAAACGCCACCAAGCTAGAACGTCGAACTCTTCAACCGGAGGGATTTTAGGCACTTTCAGATAGAGCACAAGTTCAGAATTTTGTAGTGATGATGACGTGCACGGCCTCCCCATTTCATCTAACATTTTGCAGTTGTCATGTGCATATTTGTTGTGTGCATGAGTGAGGACATCGACAATTTCCTTCATACGTACGTCAGCCATCGTGCCATAAATTTCTGTATACCAGCGGTCTACAATGTCCAGCTTGTATCTCGGATCAAGAACTATGGCAGTTGCTAAATACAACTTATAGTTGAGCCAGTACTTACTAAAAAATCTCTCTTTTACACCGGTTGCTATTTCACGAACAAAGTATTCGTCAGCACTTTCCCACAGAAGCAAGTTCAGATACAGTTCACAAACCTTTGGGAAGAACACATTTGCAGTGGTATATTTGGTGTCCGACAAACGCTGAGCAGCATCATTCAATATTTTCAGATACTCATACACAGCCGTTGCCTTATCCCATTCCTCTTTTGCTAAATTTATCAATTTGAATTCATAATCCATGACCTCAAGCTCCAAAAACGCTTCTTTATACCCCACCGCAGTCTCCAACCCGTTGAAGCCATACAACCATGCCGGAAGAGGTCGAGAGATCACTTTCTTTCCCATGGACTCGGCCCTCTCTATTGCCATTTGAAACTTATGTTTATTTGCTGGCTTCCTGACATAATCAAAAGCCTTCCTTATCTTATCAGCTTCCCAGTTCGACCCATTCCTACAGTAAGATTCAAGAAAATCTGCTAAACAAAGAGCAGACAATAGAGGGCCAACAAAAGGGACTAAACCTTGTTCTGTCATCCAGCTGCTGACCTTTTCGTTAACTTCCTCACTATCAAGATTTACAACTACAGAGCGTATTTTTTTCTTGATATTCCAATCCGAAAGCACATCTGTAAAAGTTGTGGAGAAGTAGTCATACATTCCATGAAAACTTATAAACTTTTGCTTCAGCTCCCAGTTATCATCAATGAAGTGGAGTGCCATCAATAAGCACCCATCCTCGAACCTGATTGCTAAATTGAAACGACATGAGAGTTTAGTCAAATATTTACGGAGTTTTTCCTTCTCTTCCGCGTAAACAAGGAGTATGTCGGATTTTATTAAGTTTAGATTTGAAAATCCGTACTTGATAATCGATCTTATGACACCCAACTGATTCAGTTCTTGATTAATCACAAATTTTCCTTTGAGGACAGCAGGGTTTGTCGAATTACCATTTTCATTATAATGATCAGCCAGTTTGCCTCCATTTTCTTCATTGTTTTTGCTGCTTCGACATCTTTTGGCATGATTGTTGAGGTGTGTGGTACCCTTCTTACTTGAACCGTCAAATTTCTTCTTACAATGCTTGCATTTAGCCCAAACTTTCCCATTTTTTCCTTGGAACTTTGTGAACTCGTCCCAGACTTTTGATGTCAACTTTCTTCGTTTAGCACGCGATGAATTCTCCACAGTTTGGTTTAAAATCTCGTTGTCATGATTTTGAGAAGGTTCAAGACAAGCATTTGGTTCTCTAGTCTGAGCCATTTCACCCTATCAACACATAAAAGAGCGATGATCATCAGTAATAAAAGCAAGTCTCTTGATTATCAATGTCTACAAGATGTTTGATATAATTTCTAAGTGAGCATCAAGAAGTGTTGGATGATGTAAGTGCCAAAAACTATAGCCATCAATACAAGTCATAAGCATCACTTGTTTGAATAACGGATATGACTTGTATTGATTCGGACTAATGAAGGTTTTAAGAACCTTTAGACGAAATGGTCCTTTTTTTTATGATCATATAAGTTTCCATTAAGCAAATAAGCAGAGAAAGAAATTAACGAAATGAAAATCCGTTAAAGAGTGATGATCATCAAGTAAGTAATAAAATCAAGTCTTGATTATTAATGTGTACAAGATATGTGATTAAATTTTTAAGTGAGCTTTTGCCAGAAAATAGAGCCACTTACACCACACCATGCGTCTGTTAAAAAATCATTAATTCAGATAAGGGGGGTGTATTGTATATTGATCTCGGACTAAAGAACAGTATAACAGGTTCACATTGATTCTAGATAATGAATCAATAACAATGTGAACTATATTCAGTCCCAGATTTAAGATCAATATCCACAGACGATGCGTGTGACCTGAACACTTGGATAATTGGCAGCATGTGATTACTAATGAAATCATGTGCAAATAATTCAGATGCGCACAAAAATGGTTATCAAACCTAACGATGTAAGTTAAACACTGAAAACGAAAGGTGGGGATTCAGATACGACTGTAGGGATGGCAATGGTACCCGTAATCCCGCCCAAACCCCCCACCAAAATCTGCCCGTTATGGGTAATTTTGCGGGTTGTGGGTATGTTTGATATTAGAAATTGAAACCTGCATTACGTTGTGAGTGAGTTTGGTATTAACTAAATATCCAATGAATACCTGCATGAATATCCGCCAAACCCACAGTTTTTTTCTCAAATATTTTTAATGTAATTTTAATTAAAAATAATTAAATCTAAAAATATATAAATTAAATAAATGTAAAGTGTAAACATGTCATGTGTGGTGTGTGCAAGTTGTAACTCATAACTTAACCTAAAGGAAACCCAACTATTTCCTTTTCACTTGTGAGCAGCAGCCGTAAAATTTAGTCTTCTAAACTATTTTCCTTTTACCCGTGAGCAGCAGCCACACACCCATTTCATTTCACATGTGAGCCGTAGCCGCACACCTATGAATTTTACATGGCATTTGTGTTTTTTTTTATTTATGGATTTATATATTTCATATTTAAATTCGAGAATTTGTGTTGGATTGATGTTGAAATTTTATTTTTCTGTTTACATTGATTATATTTAGAATTAAGTATGTTATGTGGAATTTTAGGTTATTAATATAAATTTACATATTGAACATTTGCTATTTTTAATGTGAGAATCCTCAAAACAATCTTCTGGCTACCATTGCGGGATTGATAATTATCAAAACCCGTAACGGGTGGTTTTCTTAAAAAATTAAAACCTGCAACGGGTGCAGGTGCGGATTTGGTAATTTAAATTTTGTGCAGGTGCAGGTTTAGTAATAGCATACTCGCTGCGAGCGGTACCCATTACTATCCCTAGATATGAGATAAAATTTCTCATGAAACTTATGTCTCATCTTCTATAAATAAGAGCCAAAAGATCGAGAAAAGATTTTTGGCCAATTTTTAGAGCAAACTCAAAAAACTATAGATCTAAACAATTCGCAGTTTCAAAACACTAACTTGAGTGTCAGATCAGTGTATTTTGCATGCACTCATTCGAGTTCAATCCACAAAAGTCCACGAGAATTACAAGATATATATAAAATCTTCGAAGGAATTAGATATAATTCTCTATCACTCATTATTGAACTGTGCTAAGTGGGATCGAAGACCTTCAATCACCAAAAAGTGTGGGACGAAGTATCCTCTTTTTTTTTTAATATAAATAACAGAAGTTTCCATTTAGAAAACAAGCAAAGAAAGAAATTAACAAAATGAATATACTATTTAGGAAAAAATATTAATGAAGTTAATACTGGTTTGAAAACTATTTATTTTGTTAAATATCATTAAAAGACTACAGAAGAATTCGTTAAGAGAAAAACAAAAATACAAACTAAATATACCTGTGTTAGATGGGAAAGTGCATGGGCTTCCAGCTCCAGCCAAGACATATCCAAGGGCACAGTCGATGTTTAAAACCTGATTCTAGCCTACAAAAATTTTATATCTATATGTACAAATAATAAAATCTTCAAACTGAAAACTTGTAAAATCTATAAAGAAATCTAACCATTAAGATAATAAAAATTAAAAATCATATGGTTTAATAGTTTTTTTCAAACTTTAATACAATTTAAGATTCAAATCAATATGCTATATATATGTCTGTATGTATGTATGTATGTGTGTGTATATGTATGTATGTATGTATGTATGTATGTATGTATCTGTGTGTGTAAGTGGAAAGCTAAACTAACCGTTAGCTTTTTAACACTAACAAATACCTGGCTGAAGATCATCGATTTGACATGGATCCTACTCCAATTTCTTGAATGTTCGTGTTGGCATCTAAGCTTTTGAACTTTCTTTCTTAACAACAAGGGGAACGCTTAGGCGCTCCGAATATAGATCAAAGAAAGTCAACAGATCTTTCATATCCGATTAGGCTCCGCAAGCGTGCATACATACAGCCTGCATTCCTTTTGTCGCATTTTAATTCAAAGTTTCCAACCATCCGAAATCCGACTTTACAATTATTATTCAAATTTCAAGTTGTAATTTAAAATTTCCTTCCCGAGTGGACTGGTTCACACATTGACTTTTGACGAACGGCTATTATTTGTGAGATCTTGCAAAGTAGTTGGACCCTATATGGGTATATCCATATTGGAGCTGGCTAAGTTACGGATTCTGTAACTTACAGATCCAGCTTTAGCCAACTCCCATACACACCCATTTGCTGGCTTTTCTCTCCCCTCAAGACATGTGTGCTCCTCCCATTGGGTGTGTATGTTACAGATTCTGTAACATAGCAACCTCCATATTAAGGTATATTCCTAATTGTAGTTGGGTTAGTTGGGAGTAAACATATATTGTCGTGATCTGAAAGTTAATAAGTTAAATTTTATCACATATTTGTGTAATGATAAGTTCTTATTGCGGTTGGATAACTATTATAGTAGTAATTTAGTAAACACACGTTGTTTTGTAATTTGAAAATTAACAAGTTGGTTTTATATCATATCTTTATTATTTTTGTCAAAGTTATTATTTCAAAATCATATTTATCAAACACTATTAAGGCCTTGTAAAATATTAAGGTTGGATAGTTGCTACAGTACTAATTTTTTGGGTAAATACTAGTGGTTGTCGTTTTAAAACTAAGTTGATTTAATATAGTTGGACTATTGGCACCCCCTCATTAATCTTATAGAACGCCTATTATATTACAATTACATTTAAGGACAAATATAAATAGGATTAACCCATTTATATGTTCTTTCTCTCTTCAATTTTATTTTGCTTGCACAATATAATTTTTTTTATTATCATTAAAATAGTCCGAATTTAAGAAGTAATCCTCTAAGCACAAATAATATTCTTGTAATATCCATGGCAACAAAATTAGGATACAAGTATACAACATAGTGGGAAAGTAAATTAAATTAAATTAAATTAAATTTTATCTTGCTACAAATAAGTTTTTGAGAATTCTCAAACTAATTGTTGCACCCAAAGTTTATAGGTACGATAAAATTGTATCATACCCATAAAATATTCATTATTTTCTAAGGTTTTTCTTACTTTCTCTTTTAGACATTTTTCTTTGGAAATTAAATAATAAAGAAAGATTGAAGAGAGGAATATAATTTAAGACTAAAAGAGTGAGAAAGTTATTAGAAATTGCAAATTTTATACATGAAAAGAGTGTTTATTTAGAAAAAGGATATTTTTGCCATTAAATGGAATATGATTGAAAATGGGTTTCAAGAGGATTTTGGAGGGGTGCTAATAGTCCGACTCTTTAATCTATCACTTATACAATGAAATACCTATAATATCTCCATATTTTATCACAATTATTATTTAAAGTCATATTTACTATATCTTATTAACTTTTATTTTATAGTTATAATATTTTTCATAGCAGCTTTAGCTTAAAAGCTATAATACATTAATATCAAACAAGACCTAACTTTTATTTTACAGTTATAGCTCTTCTGACACATCATCCCAATAAGGCAATAACAAATAGGGTCTTACGTTAATGTTTGATAAAAATTTAAACACTAGTAAACATAAATGTAGATATTAAAGAATAAGAAAGCCGCAGAAGATCACACCAAGAATGAAAAGAGAGGTGCATCATATAACTCAAATTTAGAGTTGGCAAAAAGGGTCATCGATCGTGTTCGTGTCGTGTCAGCATTATATCGTGTCAAATTTAGGTTAACCTAAAGATGAATTATTTAATATTGTTGCGTAAATTAGCAAGTGTACTAGTCGGCACAAGTAATATAATGAAGAGTAGAGTATCGTCCCACAGAGATTGTATATCCTATTAGTTACCGAAATTATTCTAACCCTAATTTATTTGAACAATCGAATAAGCGAATTTAGATTAAAATTAAATAAAATAAAATAATTAAAAATTAAATAAAGATGCAGACAGTAATAGAAAATACCAAGAGATTAAAACACTAGGACATCCGATTTCACCATAACCAATCCAATTTAATCCTCCATCTATGCTATTAAAATTTATTACCCATGTTGACAGTGAATTTTCCTAATTTATTCAATATCCTCTCTCGAGTAATATCAAAAATATCTCCACATATCAACCCACTATATCTCTATGTGAATTTAAATATGCAAAGATTCATTAAGCTCTATGAAAATTCTTAGATAAAACTGCACGAATCACGTTGGCACATCTCTGTCTTTCGTTCAATTCATGGCATCCATTACACAGAGCAAAAATACATAAATCTCCTCTCGGTCTCATTATGTATCCTCAAATCATTCAAATATTGGCCAAATATTTAAAAGCATTAAGCACAATAATGAACACTCAATCATGGAATAATTAATTAAAAATAACATAAATTTATGGAATTAAATCTTCATAGTTAGGCTACATCGTAGCCCTAGTAAAATAAATTAGTTCATGGAAATATAAAGAGAATTCATTAATTTAATTGGAAACATTCAAGCAAGATAATAGAGAAGAGAGAAAGAAAAACTCAAGAAGCTATCTCTCTCCAATCTCTGCAATTGACTTCTGCAAATTATTGCTCCCGGATTTACAGTGGCTTCTCTTCTTCTTTTCTTGCTCTTGGTTTTTTTCTCCAATTTGTGCGGCTGCCTTCTTTTATAATGTTGTGGTTTCTTCCAAATCCTTAAAGGAAAAGGATTGCAAATCCAGCCCACGAATCCTTAAATGAAAAGGATTTCAAAACAAAACAATTCTAGCCACCTTTTAAGCCCATCCACGTGACTTGTAAAGTTTAATTGGCCAATTTGCAAATTAATTCTTTAATGCTTTCCAACTTGCTGCCATATTTGTCAACCAAATATTCAATGCTTCCCCCACGTGTTGCATGCATGATGATTAAATTCAATCATCCTTGATTTGGCTTTTTATTTCTTTCCCTCTTGCTTCCACATTATTTCCATTATACTCCAATTTGTTTCCTCTTTAAGCTTCTTTTCTCATGAATATTCTCAATATTCCTACAATGAATAAATATAAAAATTAAGATAAAAATTAATATAATAAAATATAATTTAACATAAAATTAATTATGAAAGTATTAAAATAATAGATAAATTATGAGCACATCAATAATCGTGTCAAAATTTTGAAATCCAAACTCGACAAAAAAAAAACAAATTACTCAATAACCTGTTAAATATAATATATTTAACAAAATTTACATCAAACATTTGTATACTGTATGTATATGTGTGTGTGTGTGTGTGTGTGTGTGTGTTGGAAGACATGTATATTTTATAATATGAATATATAATATTATTTATATATAAATATAAAACTTCAATAGTGTAAATGTGGAATAATTTTGTAGATATGTTGAAGTTCTCAATCTATATAAAATTTTATAAATGAAATAATGTGCATATGTTCATCTTTCCCACAAAAAAAAAGAGAGAAATATGTTCAATATTTGAGTTTTGATAATAAGAATCTATAAATTAATTTAGAATAAAAAATATAATTGTATCATTGATAGGACAAATGAGTTAAAAATCGTGTTGACTTGAACTCAATATAATTGTATCATTGATAGAACAAATGAGTTAAAAATCATGTTGACTTTAACTCGACCCATTTAATAATTACGTCAAATTTAACGATTCATACCTATTTATTTGTGTTATGTTTATATCAAGTAATTGGATCATATCAAATTTTGCCAGCTCCACTCAAGTTGCCTCATAAACTTTGTTGCGTCGTGTCACCACTCGGATTTGCCAATCAAATTTGGCTTACAACAAACCACTCAAAATGGCGTTTTAGGGCACGAATGGTTATTTCACGTAGCGTCGACGTTGAATGCAATAAAGGACACCTAGAAAGTGCAAAATTTATGGATGACACGTCCAAGATAGTGTGTGGTCACTTTAGACTTTCTTGGACAATTTAAATATTTTCATTAAAAACTTTAAAATAAATAATTTGAAAACTAAAGAAATTATAAACAGAAACCCTTTTCTTGAATAAAAAATGAATATTAAATTAATCGTGGTACTCATTCTTTGATTCTAATGAGAAGGGCTTTTGAGGGCTCCATTCTTATTGGAAATATAATTCAATGTTACTGATTAATAAATTCAGAATTAGTAATAATGGACATGAGTAATAATCACATCGCGTGGTATATTCAGGGATTTAACTTGCAAACTCGAGCACAACGCAAATTATCTAATAACTTGTGCAAAGATAGCTTAAACAATATTAGTAATATCTAGCCTTGAGGGACTAAACCGAGTAATTTTCATATATATATATAGTTTGAGTGGTGACTCATCTTCAAATCCTGTGAAGGAGTTTAAAAAAAAAAAAAAATTCCATTCACGACAAGTCAAATCAGTGAAATATTGACTTGAGAAACATCATCAAAATGATGAACATCATGTTTCACTTGATTGGCCTTTGAATTGCTTGCTTGATGCATCTTCCCGGGATTCGGTTGATCGCCACTTTCGTAAAAAGATTGGACTCTAACAATTGGTTCAGGCTAACTCTGAAGGCGATTCATCATTTCTACATTGTTTCGAAAATTAAAAAGAAAAATTACAGTATTTTTTAAGAGAGAAAGATGAGTTATGTGCTCTAGCTTGTTGTTTGTGCGGGGGTGGTCTTGGTGATTGTTGAAGTGGGGATTGAAAATGTGATTTCCTTCTTAATTTTAATTTAACACATTTGTGTTATAAAATATATTGGGAAAAAAAAAACAAAACAAAATGATGCTTCAATCGCTTACTTTTTGTGTACCTCTTATAAAAGGGTAACGCTATAATTAATTTAGTTTTAATTCATAGGCATATTAGCTCATTACCAACTTTCTTATCATGCCCCTACTCCATCCAACTAGTTTCTCATAAAGACAAGAAACAATCCTACCTGTTTGGCGGGTGGCATTTGCCAAGAATACAAGATTTTATGCCTTGGTTTTTTGGCCTTATTTGAAATTTGACATACAACGCTTAGATAATCGTAGCTTAAAAGTTATAACGTTATAATATTTGATAAATACTATAATATTTTATAAATACTATCTATTATAAGTTGAAAGTTATTACTTAAAAATTAAATTGATTTAATTTTAAACTTGTGCGATAAAAAACATATTATATCTTTACTAATTTTATTAAAATTATTATTTAAGAATTATACTTACTAGAGACACTATTAATTTTTATTTTATAATTATATAATTTTTTTTTTCATAATAACTATAGCTTAAAAGTTAAATTACCATCTCCTTCTAAAACTCAAGAATACAAGTGGATTCCTGTTGCATCTCATTCCAAGTTAAATTCTGATGCTGGCCATAATCAATTAATCAGGAATCATCACATTGCTATTAAGTGTTATATCACTGGTTCCCTAGGCATTGACAAATCGTGATTAAAAGTTAAAACTTGTATTATTTCAACTATCCAACTTATAAACAACACAGTTACAAGGGGGATTATCCAACGAATGCAACCAATTTCCCCTTTTACCTCTTATCTTACAATTTTTTTAAATTTTTTTTTGGGTAAATAACACTTATTATGTTACAAATCAAAATTGCAGTGGAGTTGCAAAGACCACGGCTACTTTCTCTCACATTCTCAATTAATGCGAGCTCAATTAGAGCCGAACTACTCAGCTTTTAAGCAATTAAAAAGGACTTACCTGGGCTTTCACATCTTCATTTCCCAACAATCTCAGCTGGCTGCCTCACCAAATTCTCCATTTGGAACGAATTCATGGTCCAATACCAGCAAAAGTATAAATCAATTCTCCGACAGCTCTTCATAATGATGCATTTGAGCATGCAGAGGAACCTGGCATCATTTGAATGAAGTTTCAAGGGGGGGCAATCATTCACAGCAGCATAGTGATAAGAATGCAGCAATAATGCTGAATAATTTCACTACATGGTGCTGCTGCTGCCGCACTTTATCATAGTGCAGTCCTTATCAAGGATTCTGCGAACCATATAGAGGATGATCTGGGCTGCTCTCATGTAAACCAATTAATAGGGAATAACATAAGGAAGAGCACAAACATCAGCCGACTCAATCCTCATTGCTTCTGCCCAAACTTGTGGCATCTCATCATTCCCTGAATATCCCAACTTGGGAGTCTGAGAGTGAGAATCACTGCTCTGAAATAGCCATTCCTGGTCATCAAAATTGGAACAATCTTCCATTTTGGGAACCAAAAGAACCTGACTTAGGTATTTGGTATCCGGATGGGGTGGTTTAACAGGTACCTCAGCAATTTGATCAGTTTGTACACCTGTAACCTGAGGCCTAGCTGTGTTAACAGACAATGGCTGAGATACAATTACACCATTCAGCTTACGCTCTTTCTTATCTGCCTTGAAATTATGAGCTGCCCCACCTTTATCTGAAGCAAAGGGGGCAGCAGTTTGGAAAGGATCCAAAATCCTTCCATTTCCAGGTAATGAATGAGAAGATGAAGTAGGTCTTGGCAACTTATTAATCTCCGTCAATGAATCAGACATGGAAGCTGGTTCTGCCAACTTATTGCCCACAGTAATAGAATGTGAAGATGCAGTTCGTTTCTGCAGCTTACTGGGCTTTATGTCATTAGCTGTGACAAATATAGTTAAGCAGAGACTTGGTTAACAAGAATGACCAGTTAGAAGAACATCACAAAATTGATAAATAATTGCATTAGAAAAATGCAGCTCAATTTCTTCCAATTTCAAGCAAAGATTTCCAAGATCATGAAAAAAATACGGTGTCAGTGTGTTATTCGAACAATCAAATCCTTCCTATTTAAAGCATTTTTCTTCTTTTTTGTGGCTGTGTGTGGAAGTGTATGTGTGGTTGTGGCACAACGAAATAGTAAAGAGGGAAGCTGCAGATAGTTCATTTTATAAAGGAACTCACCATGACAATATCCATTTGTCTCTAACTCCTTCCTTTTCCTGAGATTTCCCTCACTAATAGCATTCTTATTGCCATCTTTGGGGAGTTGTAATGCCTTCGTATTATGAGTAGCTATGTGGTCATCCTTGTTGATCTGTTTTAATTTATCCTTTTCTATGTTTTTATGATCACTTTTCATCTTAGCTTTCTCCTTTTTCTTCTCTTCATCCTTCCCTTGTTCATTTTTCTCCTTATTGTTGTATTTGCTTTTATCCCCATGCTTATCATCTCCTTCCGTCTGTTTGGTCCTTTGTTTACCTTCACTTCTGCTCTCAGAATCTTTCTCCAGAGGTCTGGGCATTCCTTGAACTTTTGATTGTACAGTAAGTTTCCGAAACATATCATTTCCACTAAATCTCGCTTCATCTCCAACACTTCTCTCATCCCTCTTCTTTTCCTTCCCTTCATCCAAACTGCCAGTGGACCTGGCCACCGATTTGACCATTCCCTCATCCCTTCTTCGATCTGTACCAGCAAATTTATCAACCATGTGACTCTCAATTCCTCTGTGTTCATCTCCAACCCTCCTTCCAAATTCCTGCACAATTTTAGAATCCTTGGCATTTCCAGCCAGATAACTGTTCTGATTGTACTCTCTGCTATAACCTGAAAATTGCATGGGAACTTTCTTCTCACCAGAGTTACTGTTTCTATCTTTATCCTTCTCCTTTGGAACAAATTTCCCTCCATTGTGACTTTCTGATTTTCCAGGCAATTTTTTCTCTTTTGGGGTTTTCTCTGCATCATGACCCTCAGATTTCCCAGGTAGTCTCTTCTCATCTGATCCAGTATTTTTTTCTTTATCTTTATCCCTGTCCTTATCCTTCTTTTTCTCCCTGTGTTTTTCCTTTTTGTCTTTCTTTTCCCTGTGTTTTTCATCACTTCCATCTTTATCCTTTTTCTCTTTACTTTCTCTCTTCTCCTTGTCCTTCTTCTCCTTCCTATGCTTCTTCTCTCTCTGCTTCTCCTGAAAATCATGAAAAAAGGTTAAGTACATTCATTCACCCCAAAAGATAATCCAGTAGTGTTTATGGAACTAAGATAAAATCTATTAAACAGAAATCAATTTCAAAAGATACTCTTCAGTTTCTCGCAAGAAAAATTAAGGTAAGCAAGCTAGTTCCTCACTGAGCTGAGGTTAAAATAGTTTTAAAGCTTTGTCGCATGCAGAATAGGAGACCGACTAATTACTTCATCTGCAACAGTATTCAAACTACAGAATGAGCTATCAGCAGTAGATAAAGCATTTCAAATGATTTTAAGAGTGAGCGAGGAAGTGGTGTCTCGCGAAATTTCTGCAGCGAACATCAGGAAGTAGCACAAGCATAGAAATAATAAAATATAAATGAGAACTCCAACTCCATAAAGTTAAGGCCAGGGAAGCTCAACATGACAACAAATTTTAATCATCCCCTGCTCTTCCAGACAAATGCCGAACTATTCCTTTCTTCTAAAAACCCCACAAAGCAATACCCCCAGAAAATTATGATAGCATTATTCAAACTATTCCTAGCACTTCAATGAAGTTATAAACAGTTTAATTCGGAGATTCAGATTTACAAGAAACCACGGAACGGGCCAGAAACCCCATTCCGCATTTGTAAGCTGAATCTCCATTGTCAACCACCAAATGAGTTTTCACTTCACACTACAATAAGAAACAAACAAGACAACTAACGTTTAAATATGTCACCCATATAGGCAGTAATATTGCCTTTGTATAGAGAGTTCCTGCTACCATCTTCCAATCCATTGGTCAAACTAAGCATAAAAAAATTGGTGAGGTGTCACATATCAGCCATAGTACTGACTACCTAATACAATTAGAGACAAGCTGCGTAACTACTGCAGGAGTCCATGAAATAAAACAAATAATTAACATGCCAACACCAAAAACATCGCTTTTCCTCCAATTGAGATCCAATCTCGAAACAAGCTTACACCATCTCAGGGCACACCTAGTGTCAGAAATATTTCCTAACAATGGGATCTTATCAAGTGAACATATACTTGGAATGCAAATCTGATGCTTCACAATATGGAAAAATTTGACAGCTGTATCCATAACTAAGAAGAGTTTTCATTCTGAATTCAAGAAGAGGCAAGGCTCAAGAAAGTAAAGTTTACTGAATATATTAATCTAATTCTGAAAAGACTAAACGGATAAGTACCTACAATTCTATGCTTATAACTTGTTACATTGGTGCAAATTATTTCAACATTCCTATCTGCTAGTTACAATACTCTTAACAGTCCAATACCAAATTATTCATGTGAGTCAGATCAACACAATTCATCCCTCAATATTATTTGCTCATAAAAATAAAATATAAATATAAAAAAGAATTTTACATATTCACCTGTCAATATATAAGTACTGAACCATAAAGGTATACATGTAATTTTCAGTCTTGTTCCAAGCCTCACATTCCATACATTCACTATTAGTCAAAAGTCAACCACAATAATTGGTCGTCGGCCCGAAGGTGGCCAAGTTGAAAGTCAGTTACAGTCACAGTCAAGTTAGAATTCTGACCATTTTATATTCATTATTTTATTTAATTTTCACAGTTTTAATGAATGCTCAGAATTTTACCACTAGACTAATTTTATCAAACTAAATACATAGAAAGACAAGATACTGATGCCAAACGTAAGCTTTAACCAAGAGAAGAAGGAACCTAACACTATATCCATAGCAAAAGAAAGAAAAGAAAAGAAAAATAAAATAACATGATGAAAATTTGTTTTAAAACTCAATCATAATTATACTTCATCATGTCAGAAAATTTCTGATAAACCAGTTCCTGGCACACAAACATCTCTTCGGGTATCAGCGACGAAAGATCTTAAAGATTGTTCTTTTTACTTCATAAACCTTAACTGGGAGGGGGTTTAGAGTTAATTCGTTATAGATTCTTTTTGGATAAGAAAAACTAGAAAAAGATGGTCTCTTTGAGGTGGTTGCTGAATGGTTTTCTATAGATCTTTTCCCTTCCCTTTCCCTCTCTTCTTTATTAACACAAGGAGACCCAGTTCATCATTGTAAATATTATCTTTCCTCTTTAATGTACTTATTTCTTCTTAAACATAAAAAAGTTTACTAAAAGACAAGAGACATTCATCATATCCTGTCTGCCACAACAGGAACCATACAAAACAGTTTTCCAATAATGCATAAAAACCAGTATAACTTTCAAATATTCTTTTTAATAAAATTTATAATTTCCAGATACTCCAAGCCACAAAAAAGTATAAAAAGAGATTGCTTGAATCCCAAGAACTATGAAGATCTAAAGAAAAAGAATTTTCAAAATAAAGTGCTTCAATGGGAAACCGAAGGAACTATTTTCATATGTTTTTCATTTAGTTCAAAAGTCAAAATGAAAAGGAGAATGTTGCACAAGGAATAGACTGTAATAGCAGCACAAACTCCAACTAACAAAAAGTATCTAAAGATTTGTCACAAACTTCAAGACTGTGACCTGAGACATGAATCCAACCAACTAAAACGAAAGTTCTATTTGAAGGAGAGAATATGTCTACTAATGCCAAATTAATATTAAAACATAACAGCAAGATTTAAGAAACCAAGAGTAAAACTGCACCAACACAATTTTTCATAACCATAAATAGTCCAACGTAGCATGAAATTGACAAGACAGTTACAGCCATCACCGAACTTATTCTAAATAGGCACATATACCAATATTTTCAACTACCATTGCCATCTAACTGACAATCAATATGTGATACAATGAACTAACTTCTAGGACCTATGTAGATATTGCTTTTCCTCTTCCTCCTTTTTCATTTTGATACATAGAACTCCCTTGACGAAATACTAAACTGGAAACTACCACCTACAACCTTGGCATGGCAATCTCTAAGATTATCATAAGCTGCTCATACCATAAGCTGGTATTTCTAAAATTTTGAGCACCCAAGGGTTTTCTAATATTTGACAAGTCACATACCTTTGTAATCCACAAATGCATTCACTAGTATGTATACAAGCTATATTGATTGAAAATAATCAATCAAAAGCTATGTGAAGAAGCTTAGCCTATTGGGGTCAAAAGTGCTTGTATACCAAGTAAGGTGTATAGTTTTCAAAGCTAATATCCCCCATCTAAATTTAAAAGTTTCATTATTTTCTATTTTAATTAAACATTTGTTATATGAAACTGTATGAAAATTAATATTTAAAAAATGGATTTTATGGGAATGGGCAAGCTGTCCACAAAAAACCAAAGAAATAAAACAAAAAATGTTTGTCAGAGGCTCCAAATAAAAATTAACCACCACAGCAAGGCCAAAACAAGGGCGAACACAATTATAGCAGGAAAAAGGTTACAGTAATATTTTTCTACAAAGGAAAAGGTAACCATTCCAAGTTTCTAGATGCATAATTTTCTATCAATATCCAGAAATAAATAACATAGGAGTCCGTTTTTCTTACTCTATTTCCCTGTATGTGCTTGTATCAGTAGCTAATTCTTATTGAAGGAAATCCATAAACATTTACCAATAGCAGCAAGTTTTGCTTAATGAAGCAGAAAAAGGTGATGTCTTCAGTTGATTCCAGAAATCGCCAGACACATAATTGAGAAATTAACACAATTCAACACATGACCTAGTAGGCAGAATATTTTAGTCTACAGCAAATGAAAAGAAGGTCCTTTTCAAAACCAAGATGGTGGGAGAACTAGCATTGACGATGATTCATTGTTTGTGAAGGTGAATCAATTAACATACCAATATATATGAAAAGGTTACAGATTAATACGTAAGGGTCTTACATAGCTTAAAGAAAGAGAGATTGAATTTTGCCAGTGCTAGAGTTAACTTATGGCCTTTCTTTAAATCAATTTGTCAAACAGATTTTCACGGGCTCTCACAAACCACAGATACCTTAATTCAGTATGTAATAAGAAGATACTGTAAATCTATAGCGAAAAATATGCCAGGTTTATACATGGAAAGGTAATGAATTACTTTACATATAGAAAGAAACAAGACAACAAAGTATCTTGTCATGCACAAAAGATTTCTTTAATATTTCCCTCGGCAATTTATGGAGAAACATCCGTAATCCTAGATTCAAATTCTAATGCAGAATTAATTAACAGATCCCATGATGGAATAGCTAAAAAGATGGATAAACAATAAGAGTCATCAATGAATCAATTAAAACGTCCTAAATCCTGACAATCTATATTAGGTAAAAATCCTACTCTGCCCTTTCAACTCATTTATATCTCTAACAGCACTAAAAATTCCAGTTCAACTTCCTTCTTCAAAGCACGGACACTCAAGGACCATTGCATTTATACATACAGAGCAAATCTTCCCCCCTCCCCCCCCCCCCTATAGGAAACAGCATGCAGAGCAAATCAATTGATTCAATAAATTATAAAAAGTCATTCATTTTCATCAATATAGTACTTTGATGACCATGTTCTGCAACAGAAAATTATGTAATGCATGAAATGTAACCCACCAGAATGGAAGCAAAAGAATAGACTGACAGCAGCCATTTTAGTCCACTGAAAGGTAGGAATGTGATTCTTTCCATGATCTTATTGATTAGTGATGCCAACTATACAATCTGAGTGAATTAAGTATGAGAAAAGTGGATTAACCTTTTTCAATAAGTCCGGATCGTCAGTCCTAGCCTTCTTTTCATATCCTGGTGGCGGGAATGGAAAGCAACGCGACATTGCACAGAATGCCGGAATACAGAAAGCAAATATCTTTGACAAACGAAAAAGCTTGAATTACTTTCCAGTAGCACTGTTCCAAGAAAGGAACGAACCAGTAACTATGCTCCTGTCCATGCACCATGTCCCCACATTTATTTCCAGCTTCAATAATCCTCCATAAGCTCTCCGGTTGGACCAACAGCTACAAATTTCAAATGCCACCAACCTTTAGTCTCCTTTACATCAAAGGTACACACAAGTCAAGCAGTTTTCACTGGAAATAACTTCAAAACATAAATGCTCACTGAAGTACCACTTAATCAATCCTAATACTAAAAACCACACTACACTAGTTCAAGAAAATGCAGAGTTCCAATGATAGATCAAAAGTTTATCTTCAGTCAAGAAAATTGTTCAATCTATGTCAATCCAAATGGTTTCTTGAGAAACAAAATCATTCCACTACTGTCTAATCTTCTCCGTTGCCTTCTTAGCCAATAAAGAACCATCACCTCCTCCCTGTAGCCAACGCCAAATAACAAAAGCATCCCCCAGTGAAGATCAGCACACAAAAAAATGCCAAAAGGCTCGATACCCAATTGGCAGAAATAGCTAAAGTTTCTGAGTTCTTGATCACAGTCTACACAATTCAATACATGCAATCCTCTTCCATGAGCAAACCAAATAATGAACAATCACCATTAACCTACAGCAACTTCAAACACTTAGAAAGAACCAATCCCAGAACAGTCAAATCCACAGCTCCAATCTCTCCAAAGATTACAGCTCATGCCCATTCTATGTTATCCCAAGCCCTAATCAGTCAAAATTTTACCAAATTGGACAAGTTCCTGATTATGATCCAATGAAACCCTAATAACATTCACCAAAACAGAAACTTGCTAAGCAAACATCCAGTAGCCAATAAAAACACCAGTGATATAATTTTAAAATACAAACTTTAAGAAGCTTAAAAAAAACCAAATGGAATAATAACACTTTTTCTTTTATTACCTAAGACTAAAAATGGGTATCGGATTCAAAGTCATAAATGTGAAAAAAAAAATAGCAAAAAAAGGGTCAAATTGAAGTGAACAAAAAGAAAAAGAAAGTGAAGGTAAAAAAAAATGGTGAAGTGAGAATACCTTGTCCGCTACAAAAGAGGGGAAAATTTTTTGTAGAAGGACAAGATCTCTCTCTCTGATATTTTAAGAATTGAAGGAATGATTATTAACGAATGAACGATTAACGAACAACAAGCAGAGTGAGTGAGTTTTGTTTATGTGCGTGTTGCTGAAAATTGTTTTTTCCGTTTTCAGTGTTGCGAATGCTGTCTGTATTTTTTCTGTTTTTTGATTTTCAGAGAAACAGCGAGCGGGCAAGAGCGAAACAGAAAGAGCTTCTGAGTGGGCTTTTGCTTATGTTACGGAAGTTGCACGCGACGCGAGAGAGAATGATAAGAGGAAAGGGTAAAAGGGTATTTAATAAAATGAATCTCTTCTACAAATTGGTACAACATAAATTGATTAATAAGATAAAAATATAAAATAATAAAATTAAATTGAGAGGTTTTTAATCTAATCAATTTATTCATGTAATATTAATTTATATAAAATAAATTTATGCAAAAAATTATAATTTTATTAGTTGTTTGTAGATAAAAATCAAATATAAAAATTAAAGAAAATAAATTTACGTATAGCCATTGAAAATACTGTAGCCCTCAAAGCTACTGCTAAGAGAAGAAGACGCGGACCAACTTAAGAATTTTTTATTGTTTTATCTGACTAATTAGGAATAAGTAATGAATCTTTTAAGAAAATGTCAATTAAAAACACATTTAATTGAATAAAGATATTTTTTTGGCCATAATAGAACTATAAGCTATCCAACAAAATAAAACTATAGGAAAAATGATTATCTTATCACGGATTAAGGAGTTTAAAATGATTGAAATATAACAGAAATTAAAATTACATGATGGAGCTTCATTAGTTCTTTGACTGAACGTATGGACATGAGTAATTCGTTTTGTCATACAATAACCAATAGAAAAAGAATGATAAAAATCATTATTCACAAAATTTATTAAAACGCGCCGGTGAGCGCGTGAATCTCAAAATGCAGTATTGGAAAAAGGAGTTTTAAACTGAGAAACCATTTGCCAAAGCGCATAGCACATGTGGGTAGGTTCTCCAGCCATCTCACAGCAAGTACAGAATAGCCACGTGGCACCACCCCATCCCACCAGGGCCTCCATCTGTCCATACACGTGTCGTGTTGCCACTTCGCCTAAAAGTTCGACAGGAAGAAATTGAAAATTCCATGTGTTTGGTTGTGCTTTGCGATTGATGCGCCCAATTTGCAAAAAAGAGGGCTTTTTCCATGAGAAGAGAGCATGGTGTCTGATTTTGTTTCAAAAAATGCACACGCCGATTATTGCTTTTGCGTGTGTTTGCTCGTTTTGGTTTACACCTTATCCCAGGCTAATAAGCCATATAATTAGCATATTTTTCATATCTTTTCACTGGCATATGTACAACCAACATGCCTTGTTTTGCAGGTTTACAATTGTACTCGTCACATTGCTGTGATGTTAATCTAATGGTTACAAATGAATCAATCTAACGGCTATATCAACTTCTAGTACTATTACATGACCATTGTCTATTCATTATATATGATCTTGCTAAGTCCATATTATTACTGTCACCAGAGAGCTTCATCTTACTCGTCACAAACTCAGAATGCTGCCACTGATCTCATTGAGGCATCCATCAAACACTAATTCACTTTCATCCCTCAAGCTCAGCTGTCTTCCTACATTTGTTTCTACGAGATTCAAATGTCACTTGTGGCAGTGCCTTGGTTATAATATCACAACTGGGACATATTTGAGCATCATCTCAGCCTTGCTGATCTTTTTCTCTGACAAAGTGCACTTCTATCTCAATTTGCTTTGTCCTTCTATAGAATACTACTAGATCATCTACTAGAGCTGTGGCACTTAGATTGTGACACCATATGACTCGTTTTCATTCCAATTGTATACTTGATTCTTTTAGCAATGACAGTCTTTATACTAATTCTATTTTTGTGTTGGGTAGAGCTTTGTATATTCAGCCTCTATGCTTGACCTAGAGATTACCTTTTGATTCTTAGTACCCTATGACACCAGATCAACAACCAAATAGATATGTATCCCCACCATGCAGAGTCTATAATCCTTAATCAGCTCCCCAATTAGCATCAGTAAGTATTTCTATCTTCAATTTTCTTCCTAGTGTATAATTAAAAAACAAAAAGAAAAAAAACATAGTTGGAAGTTTCTTCTAGGTTTCCGAGAATTCTTTTGCACACTTGCCTCCGCATCTCCTTTGGATCTTCCAAGTATCGGCTAAGCTTATTCACATTGAATGCACTAGAGCTCTGGTCTTGGGCAAATTCGTGGTTGTACTTTATCGCTGTCATCAAACGACAACGATTTATGGTTCATATATTGCCAACTGAGGGTGTGTTTGGGAGTGAGGTGTTGTAGCTTTTAAGCTGCAGCTGCTGTGGAGTAAAAACTACAGCTGTAGAGTATAAGTTAGGAAAAAAAATTTACTAAGCTACCAAAGCCCAACTACAAGTGTTACCAAACACTTTAATAGTTAGGCTTTTGCAGCCTAGCTACCTCACCACACTCCCAAATGGACTATGAATCGGGTAGCTGGTGCAACGCCCTCTCTAACGTACATAGTTGCTGTGCCTTAGAGAAGCGGCTAACATAGATGCTGGGGAAGGCGGCGAAGGAGAAGAGTGGATCAGTAAGTGGAGAGGTGTTTGAATGTTTAAAGTAATGCATCATAACTTCGTACGATGCAATTGTGAATTTGGTCGGCAACTGCGACATCTATGCTACTCCTTTCGCGCCGATGATGCCAACATAAAAAAGATTACGTGAAAGTTGATGATATTTATACGAGTCTTCTTATAGTGTATACAGCCCTGTCACAAGTAAAAAAAAAAAATGTTCATTTAATAATTTTTTAAAAATTATTTTTAACGCAGAAAAAAGAAAAGAAAATTAAAAAATTAAGAAAATTTATAAATATTTAACACAAACAATATTTGAGTGAGAAAAGAATTTTTAATTTAAATGAAAGTTAAAAAAAAGTAAAATAATCACGTCCCAACACTTATGGTTATATCAATATATTAGGTCACGTGTTCCTAATTTTTTTTAAACTTTCTCACTAATAGGTTCATTTGTTTCCACTTTTCAATCCACTAGTTTTGTATTTAATAGTCCTACTAAATTCGTTAAATACTAATATTTTGGGTTAGATTCCAAGTAAATTCATTTCTCTTTGGATAAGTTTCTAAATTTGGTTATACTTTCTCCCCTTTTGGTTTATATATTTTAACTATTATTCCACTAGTTTTGCGTTTATTATTCCAATTAACTTGGTAAGATTCTAGTTATTTGGAATAAATACCCAAATTACTTTTTTTGGTTAGATTAGTTCCTAATTTTAGTTAAACTTTTTCATTTATAGGTTCACATGTTTCAACTTATTAATTCACTAGATTTGTGTTTGATATTCTCACTAAATTCGTTAAATGCCAACATTTTGACTTGAATTCCAAGTAACTTTCACTTCCAGTTGGGATCAGTTCCTAATTTTCGTTACACTTTTTCTCTTATTAGTTCATGTGTTTCAACTAATTATTCTTTTAATTTCGTGTTAAATATTCTCGTTAACTTGATAAGTTCCAATTATTTGGGTTAAGTATCAAATTTATTTTTTATAATTTTATTTTGGTTAAGTAGGTCCTTAATTTTGATTATATTTTCCCGCAATTGGTTTATATGTTTCAACTATTATTTCACTAGTATTGGGTTCAATATTCCAATTAATTTGGTAAAATTCCAGTTATTTGCGTTATATATCAAAATTACTTTTTTTGTTAGATTAGTTCCTAATTTTAGTTAAACTTTTTTATTTTTTTTTCATATGTTTCAACTTATTAGTCATCAGTTTTGTGTTTGATATTCCTAGAAAATCTATTCAATACCAATATTTTGTGTTAAAATCTAGGTAATACTCATTTTCCTAATTTTCATTGTACTTTCTGTCTTATTAGTTCACATGTTTCAGTTAATTATTTCTCTAGTTTTGTATTGAATGTTCCTGTTAACTTGGTATGATTACAGTTATTTAAGTTAAAGTACCAAATTTATTTTTTATAATTTTATTTTGGTTGAGTAGTCCCTAATTTACTTGTATTGTAGTCCCTAATTTACTTGTATTGTAGTCCCTAAACACAGTAGTAAGGTGAATTATGTTTGAACCCTTATTATTTTAACAAATATCAATATACCACATAATATTGAAAATTTTTTATTGCAACCCTAAATCTTTTTTAACATTTTGTATCAATTTTTTTTTCTATTTTCATTACTTCATAAGATCTTTTTAAACTTGATTGTATGTATACTTGAGCTTTTAATTTTTACACATATTTATTCTCATTTTATCATTTTAATTAATAGTATTAAGTTACAAATTTGAAACTTGTTGAATCTATTTATGTTGAAACAACTTCTTTTTTTTTTTTAAGAATGAGGAGAGTGGCTAGGGTTTCCAAAGAAATGTCACCATACAACTATTTATATTTATAGTAGAAATAAAAAAAATATACGAAAGTTTTGAAATTAATAAAAAATATAATAAAAATTTAATGAATAACAAAACTTTCACAAATAAATTTGTTGTGACCATTCAAAATCTAAAAATTCATTTTTGTAATTTGTAAATAATATTTTCATTGAGGCGGTAGTTTTGCCCACCAAGATTTTTTATGTGAAAATTTTACATAAAAAAGATATATTTTAAACTTTTGTGCTAATATAAAATTAATTTTCTACAAATATATTGATAATTTAATATAGATGAGATATATTACTTTGTAAGTATATTAATAATCAAACTGTGGGTACCAGTTGATTTGGTTGTAAATCATTTGAGTTAAAAAAAAAAAATAGTTGAGGTTTGAAATCATGGGAGTAAATTCAGTTGTTGTTAAGCTAATTAAAAAAAAAACTCAAATTCAATTTCTCTTACCACTAGAATAAAATTATATATATTAAATTTATTGAGAAGTACAATGAAAACATATTTAATGCCTCATAAGATTATAATAAGCTCAAGATGCATAAATAAAAATAGATTCATAAGACTATATTTATCTCCAATAGGATAGAAAGCTTCAAAAGTAAATTTAGTAAAACATACTGCTTACTATGAAAATGAATTTATATTTTTCATATTTTTAAATAATTTAATTTTTTTTAGTTGTGATATAAATTAACTTAATTTCAAAAAAATATAGATATAAATGAGATTGAACATATTTTATAATACTTGCACATCATTTAGTAGACAAATCATGTACCCATATAGTGAGTGCAATGTTACTCAAATAATTTAATTTAATTTAGAAATATAATTGTCATGCTTAAATTATATAACCATAAGTATAATATAATATAACATTATTCAATATTAGTTGCATTCAAATTGTAATTATCCATTTTATATATTTACCATTATGAATTTGATTAATGTTTAATGAATAACTATTATAGCATAAAAGATTAAATAAAGTAACTAATTTCACATGAGTTTGTGTGAATTAATTTGCATAAGAGATTATTTGTGAGTTTTATTCAAAAATATCAAATATTAGATGCTTTATATTTTTCTAACATATGACTATTTTTCTAGAGGGTATACATAAAACATATTAATATTAGCCACTAATGATAACAACAAAATTTGAGGGGTGATTACAATGTTTGGAATGATAATTTTTCGATAATTGAATAAACATTACCCTCATTTTAGTAGGTAGGACTTAAGTCTAAAGTCTCTATGTGTATTGTCAGATATTGGGCAAATATTTAGAAATAAATCGATTTCATTATATGTTTAGATACTTGGATTGTAATGCAATTAAAAGTTGATAAAATTGTTTTGATAGTTTTTAAGCAAAATATCATTACATTTATAACATAATATTAAAAATAGTTAATTAATATATAATTTATTTTCATTTATTATATTTAAATATTATTCTCATTAGTACATAAGTTACATTTTTTAAAGCAAAATATCATTAAATTTATAACGTAATATTAAGAAAAATAATATAATTATTTTTATTTAAATATATTAGTCCAATTAATTTTATTTAATTATGTTTCTTTTAGGATATAAGTTAAATATATTAACTATATTTTCCATGAATCAAAAGAAAAAGGAAGTATTTTTTTGGTGTAAAGTTGAGGGGGTCTTTGATAATTTACTAGTTTTGAATTGATTATCTTAATATTTCCTAAAATGAGGGAGCTGTATGATAGTTCCTTTTAACATTTGCTATATTAATCAATCGAAATAAGTACCAGTGACGGGTTATGTGTAGAATTAAAAAAATTCCATACAGTCGTTGTATTACAAGCGGACCCTATTTATACATATATATAATTTAAAAATTTGTTTTAAAATATATTAATATATAATATATATTAATATGAAGAATTAATTTGTAAATAAAATTTATTG
Source organism: Citrus x changshan-huyou (assembly GCA_039657385.1). Classification (NCBI taxonomy): domain Eukaryota; kingdom Viridiplantae; phylum Streptophyta; class Magnoliopsida; order Sapindales; family Rutaceae; genus Citrus; species Citrus x changshan-huyou. The sequence continues at coordinate 14,803,602 of CM077555.1, forward strand.
ATATAATATATTGTATTTAATATATAATGTATATTAATATATAATTGAAAAATTTCTTATATACATTTGAATTTCAAAATTTAATTCATTAATTACATTGTTTTTAAAATATATATAAAAGCAAACAGAAAATTTCCAGGCATGGGGTTGTTGTGGTCAGTGACTTTGCCGGAAAAATAAAAAAGTGTCGTTTGAAAAGGGAAATTTACAAAAATAACCATAAAACTTTTGTTATTTTCACAATTAACCCTCTCAACTTTTTTCTATCAACATTAGCCAAACACACGTTTTTCTCCCCAAATTACCCTTCTTTACAAACCAAAAACAACTTTCTTTCTCCTCTTTCGTCAAACCAAAGGCAGCTTCCCACTCTTGAATCATCAACCAACGGCAACGGCAAAAGGCAACGATAAAAAGTGAAATCCGATCATAATTTATCCGGATCCAACACTAATCGGCATCACATAGTGGTATGAGTTATTTTCTGAACTTGCTCGTGAGTTTGACTGAACTGCGAATGGTTTCGTGGGTGAATCTGGTGACAGGCTTGGTGCGACAGGCACCCTGTCGCACCAAGTTTCGTGCGACAGGCTGCCTGTCGCACGAAAAGCCAGATTCATTGCAATTAACTATTAATTTGATAGGGCTGAAATAATTTATTTTTTTTATAATTTCAGGCTTAATGGATTCAGTTGTACTTGAATTGTGTTACGATGGTTGGTGGGAGACATTAGAGGATGGGCGTATGGAGTATGTCAATGGTAAAAATAGAGCTTTTTTGGTTGGGAAAAATTATCTTTTTGATCAGTTATTGGCAAGAGTATACGATGTGTTACAAATTAACCCTAATGAATATAGTATCACAATGAAGACAACTTTGAGGTCTAGTAACACATTATATCGTGTATGTGCACTGCCCATGGATATATTTGATGATGAAATGGTGAGGGTTGTGTTACATATGGCATCCGACGTAGCTAATTTTGGATGCATTCTTATATTCGTGACAACATCACCTCGAGTTCCGAGCGAGGGTATTGAGCCACATGTCGATATAGAAACTTCGTTTAGAGCAAATATGTCTGGCCCCGATAATGAAGAAGAGGTGTTGCCAAGGACAATATCGCTGCAGCAATATTACTCTCCAATCCAGGACAATTATGACAACATTGATGATAACGGCATTACGTTATAGGATGTTGGAACAACAGTATTTCCAATAACGACGTCGTTGGAGCAGCCGTATTCTCCGTATCACAACAATGATTTTCGGGACAATGATGTGTTAGCCTATATGGCTATAAATATTGATTTTGATGATAACAAACCACATGTATTTTAAAAGCTTTGATAATGTTTTTTAAAGTTTTCGGATTTGGACTTATTTGAAATTATTTAAATGTTTTTGGGGTCATTATATAATTTCACAAAGTTTGGGCAAAGTCATAATTTCAGAAAGTTTTGGGATTAACGAAGCATTACTTAAAAATTCTGAAATTGGACCTATTTGCAAAGTTTCATAACGTTTTGGGCCATACTATAGTTTTTATAAAGTTTTGGGGTCAAACTGAAAATATGGGAAAATTTTCACTGTAGCAGGTTACTGTAGCAACCGGCTTACCGGTTACTGATAAACGGCAGGCCGAATTCGGGCAGTAAGCACCATAACGAAAACGGCTTACCGGATTCCGAATCCGGCAAGCCGGTTAGGCAAAATTTTGAATTTTGCCTTAACGGTAACATAAATCCGGCTTACCGGATTCCATTAAACGGCAAACCGGATAGCCCAGAATGTGAGTAACGGCTAGTTTTCGAGCTCAAGCTATAAGAACTCAAATCCAACTCATTTTGAAGCTCTCCAACAAGCAAAAACAAAAGGCACACGTGATATCTTGAGTGTTCAAACTTGCGAAATACAAACATTGAATCTTTTCTTGTTCTTCATCATTGTATATCTACTCATTGAGTGAGTTTCATTGTAATCATCATTTGTTCATCTCATTTGTAAGAATTTGAGTGTGTGAGACACTTGAGTGAAGAGATTGGGAGATAATCTCTTTGTTGTAAAGGTTTATTGACACCTCGAAGTCAATTGTAATTGTTGAAGCCTTGGAAAGGCTTGGATAGTGAAATCCTCGAGCTTGGATCGCTTGGAGGCGTGGACGTAGGCGGGGATTGCCGAACCACGTAAAAATTCGTGTGTTTTTTTCTCTTCTCCCTTACTCTTTAATTATTGTGCTATTATTGAACTTATTGTTTTTAATTACTGTTAAGACATTAGATTGCTTGTTGTGTGGATTTGTTAGGATAGATTTTAAAAATCCAATTCACCCCCCCTCTTGGGTTGCACACTTGTATTTCAATTGGTATCAGAGCGAGGTGCTCTTATTTAGATTTAACCATCTAGAGCTAAAGATCAATGGCAACTCAAAATGATTCCACATTTAGGGAAGGGCAGTCCACCACTAGACCACCTTACTTTGATGGAAACGATTACCCATATTGGAAAACTAGGATGAGAATTTACTTGCAAGCCTTAGATTATGAGATTTGGGAAATCGTTAATGATGGTCCTTTCATGCATTTGACTAAAAATGAAGTCGGAGAAGATATTCCAAAACCTTCACGGGATTGGAATGAATTCGAAAAGAGAAAAGCTTCTCTAAATTCCAAGGCCATGAATGCCTTATTTTGTGCACTAGATAAGAAAGAGTTTCATAGAGTGTCTAGTTGCGAAAGTGCTAATGAGATTTGGCACAAACTTGAGGTTGTCTATGAAGGCACGAACCAAGTGAAAGAATCTAAAATGAGTAGGTACACTCGACAATATGAATTGTTCCAAATGGAACAAAATGAAAATGTGTACTCTATGTATACTAGATTCACGGACATAGTGAACACTCTAGGAGCCCTAGGAAAGACTTTTTCAAATAGCGAAAAAGTCAAGAAAATCATTAGGTCTCTACCTAAGGAATGGAGACCAAAAAGGACTGCCATTGAGGAAGCCAAGGATTTAAATGTGTTACCTATTGATGATTTAATTGGCTCTCTTATTTCATATGAAGAAGATTTGGCAGCTGAAAAAGGGCATGAGGAAAAGAAGAAGAACATTGCTCTCAAGGCTTCAAAACGTGAGAGTGATGAGGAAAGTGAAATGGATGATGAGGAGCTGGCTATGTTAGCTAGAAGATTCAGAAAATTTTACAAGAAGAATAATGAGCAAAGAAAGTTCAGAGGCTACAAGAATAAGAAGGAGAAGAATGAGCCAATCACTTGTTATGAATGCAAGAAGCCCGGACACATACGACCGGAATGTCCTCTTCTCAACAAATTCAAGAAGAAGGCTATGGTGGCCACATGGGATGATAGTGATGAGGAAACAAGTGACGATGATGAGCAACAAGAAATGACAAACTTAGCTCTCATGGCCATTGTGGAAGAATCATGTGATGAAATTGATGAGGTAAGTGTTCTTCCTACATATGATGAATTGCATGATGCTTTTAATGATTTGCATGATGAGCTAATGAAGATTGGTAAAAAGAATATAAGTCTTAAAAAGAAGATGATAGAGCTTAAGAATGAAAATGATTCATTTAGTGCAAAGATTTCATGCCTAGAATTAGAAAACAAAACATTACATGATAGTATTGCATTATTTGAGAACTCTAGCACTTCACATGAGCACTTAGAGTCACACATGAATGACTTGAAAAATGAGAATGAAATGCTTAGAAAGAAGAGTAATGAATTAAATGAAATTGTGCTAAAATTTACAAATGGGCAAAAGATGTTGGACAATTTGCTAAACTCACAAAAATGTGTGTTTGACAAAAGTGGCATAGGTTATAAACCGAATTTGAAACAAAAATTTTACAAGAGTTATTTTGTGAAGAATACATCTATTAACAATAAAATTGTATGTCATTATTGCAATCAAGATGACTGTATGAAAAATAGATGTGCAGTGAAGAGAAATGCATATTATGGTATGAAATGTGTTTGGGTTCCGAAAGGAACCATTGCTAACTCTCAAGGACCCAAAAAGGTTTGGGTACCTAAAGCTTGAGATTTTCTCTACAGGGCTCAAATAAGAAGAAGAATAAGTGGTACTTGGACAGTGGCTGTTCAAGACACATGACAGGGAATTATTCTTGGTTTTCAAGCTTTACCAAGATCGAAAATGGTGGAGATGTTTCGTTTGGGGATAATTCAAAAGGAAAAATCATTGGGATTGGAAATGTCGGTAATGTATCCTCTACTCTCATTGAAAATGTGTGTTTGGTTGAAAACTTGAAACACAATTTGCTTAGTATTAGTCAATTATGTGATAAAGGGTATAGAGTTATCTTTGATGAATCAAAGTGCGTTATTGAGAATGCATGTGATGGGAAAGTCTTGTTTGTAGGAAATAGATGTGTTAATGTCTATACCATTAATATAGATTGTGCATCAACAAATGAGAAATGTCTTTCCGAATTGCATGATGATGGTTGGTTATGGCATAGAAGATTAGGTCATGCAAGCATGGATTTGATTTCAAAAATCGTGAAAAATGATTTAGTAAAAGGTCTTCCAAAAATCAATTTTCAAAAAGATAGAACTTGTGAAGCATGCCAATTTGGAAAACAAATCAAAACCTCATTCAAAAGCAAAAATCATGTTTCCACTTCAAAACCACTTCAATTGCTTCATATAGATTTATTTGGACCTTTTAGATATGCTAGTTTAAGTGGCAAGTTTTATGCATTTGTAATTGTGGATGATTATTCGAGATACACATGGGTATTGTTCTTAGCTAATAAGGATGATGCCATTGATGCATTTCGAATTTTCTGTAAAAAGGTTCAAAATGAAAAAGGTTACTCCATCACTTGTATTAGAAGTGATCATGGTGGAGAATTTGAAAATCATGCATTTGAAAATTTCTATAATGACCTTGGCATTGAACATCAATTTTCATCACCTAGGACTCCACAACAAAATGGAGTAGTAGAGAGAAAGAATAGGTCTATTCAAGAAATGGCTAGGACCATGTTGAATGAAAATTCTTTGCCTAAGTATTTTTGGGCCGAAGCCGTCAACACTGCTTGTTATGTTTTAAATCGGGTGTTGATTAGACCTAATCTCAATAAAACTCCATATGAGCTTTGGAAAGATAGAAAACCCAACATTGGTTATTTTAAAGTTTTTGGATGCAAATGTTTTGTTTTAAACACAAAAGATAATCTTGGTAAATTTGATCCAAAATCTGATGTTGGTATCTTTCTTGGTTATTCAAATTCAAGCAAAGCTTATAGAGTTTATCATAAAAGAACTTTAGTTGTGGAAGAATCTATGCATGTTCATTTGATGAGTCTAACCCCTACTCTACGGAGAAAGTTGTTGTTGATGATAATGCAGAAGAAGAACAACAAGAAGAAGCATCAAATGGCAACCAAGAAGACACACCACCTGGAATTCAAGAGGAACATCATGAAGAAACAAATGCAGAGCAAAATGAAGGTACTTCACGAACACTCCCCAAGGAGTGGAGGTATGTGTCCTCTCATCCTAAGGATGTAATTTTAGGAGATCCCTCACGAGGTGTTACCACTAGATCATCTCTTAGAAACACATGTGAGCATGCTGCATTTATTTCTCAAATTGAACCAAAATCCTTTGCGGGTGCGGAAAATGATGAATCTTGGATTATGGCAATGCAAGAGGAGTTGAATCAATTTGAGAGAAATAATGTGTGGGAGTTAGTTCCTAATCCGGAACATCAATCCATTATAGGTACTAAATGGGTATTTAGAAACAATATGGATGAATCCGGTGTGGTTGTAAGAAATAAAGCTAGATTAGTGGCTCAAGGTTACAACCAAGAAGAAGGAATTGATTTTGATGAAACTTTTGCACCTGTAGCAAGATTAGAATCCATTAGGATGTTGTTAGCATATGCATGTCATAAGGATTTTATTTTGTATCAAATGGATGTCAAGAGTGCTTTCTTAAATGGATACATTATGGAGGAAGTTTATGTGAAACAACCTCCTGGTTTTGAAAATGAAAAATTTACAGATCATGTGTATAAGTTATCCAAGGCTTTGTATGGTTTAAAACAAGCACCTAGAGCTTGGTATGATAGGCTTAAAAATTTCTTGTTGGATAACGATTTTTCAATGGGAAAAGCGGACACAACTCTTTTTGTTAAGCATAAGAACCAAGACATACTTATTGTTCAAATATATGTTGATGATATTATTTTTGGTTCTACTAATGAGTTGTTGTGTAAAGATTTTTCATCATGTATGAGCCAAGAGTTTGAGATGAGTATGATGGGAGAGTTGAAGTACTTCATTGGTCTTCAAATCAAACAAAACGAGGAAGGAATTTTCATAAACCAAGCCAAGTACGTGAAAGATCTACTCAAAAGATTTGGCTATGAAAATGGAACGGCAAAAAGCACTCCTATGAGCACTACTATCAAGCTAGACAAAGATGAGAAAGGTAAGGAAGTTGATATCAAGACTTATCGAGGTATGATCGGATCCTTACTCTACTTAACTGCTAGTAGGCCTGATATTATGTTTAGTGTTTGCTTGTGTGCTAGATTTCAATCTTGTCCTAAAGAGTCTCACATGCTTGCTGTCAAACGTATTTTTCGGTATTTAATTGGCACTATTAATCTTGGCCTTTGGTATCCTAGAGGAACTCATATTGATTTAACTTGTTATTCGGATGCTGATTTTGCTGGGTATAAGGTTGATAGAAAAAGTACTAGTGGAACATGTCACTTCCTAGGCCATTCTCTTGTCTCTTGGTTTAGTAAGAAATAAAACTCAGTTGCACTTTCAACCACCGAGTCAGAATATATTGCCGCAGGTAGTTGTTGTGCACAAATTCTTTGGATGAAACAAACCCTTAGAGACTATGGCATTATACTTGATCATATTCCTATCTTATGTGACAATACTAGTGCTATAAATCTTTCCAAGAATCCCATTCAGCATTCTAGGACTAAGCATATAGAAATTAGACATCATTTCCTTAGAGATCATGTTCAAAAAGGAGATGTTGTAATTAAATTTGTTTCCACTGAAAATCAACTTGCGGATATCTTTACAAAACCTCTTAGTGAAAAGCTTTTTATAAAGATAAGGCATGAGCTTGGAATGATGAATGTTGAATCTTAATTCATGTTTTAATTCATGGCTTGATATGCTTGTTATCATATGGATTTATACTTCATGGATTAGATAGCATGATATGCTTGTAATTTTATGATTTTATGATTTTATATTGCATGCATTAAAGGGCTTATTGAAAGGTTTTAAATCTCTAAATGATTTAAAATTAATCAATTTTTAAAGCCGGAAATAAATGGTGTGTAGTACAAGTACAAGAGCTAGCAAATATTCCCTTCTCATTCTTCCGGAAAAACGTTTTCTCTTATTGATCCCTCTCGGGACAAATTCCAGAAAACCGGATTTTCAATCCGGAAAACCGGATTAGCTTTGGTTGGTCTCTGAACAACATTCGGATGACCGGATTTTCAATCCGTAAAACCGAATTTGGAAGGATATTTACTGCCTCATAACCGGTCAACCGGTTATCAATAACCGGAAAACCGAATTCGCATGCATGCTTTGCTGGAGCAAAACCGGATTTCCGGTTCAAGACATCCGGAAAACCGATTATTTTTGGAGGCTCTCGAAACCGGCCAGCCGGTTAAGGAAACCGGCAAACCGAATTGCCTCTTGCATCTCTCGGTCCATATCCGATTTACCGGATTTTAATTTCGGAAAGCCGGTTTTGGCTTTCTCCTTTTCTGCATGCTAACCGGCTTGCCGGTTAGGAAATCCGGCAAGCCGGATTCGTGATTCCTTAAGAACTATTCATCTTCCTCAAGCATTCGGCATACCGGTTCTTCATCTCTCTAAAACCCGTTTCCATTTTCTCTCTTTCTCACTCCAAAATCCTTCTTTTTCTTCCATTTTTACATCAAATTAACTCAATAAAATCATTCCCCATCTCATTAAGATCGTAAAACCATCCTTGAAACCCGTTTTCAACATCTAAATCCTTAGATCCCAATTCCAACCTAGGTTTTAAGCCGAATTTTCTCTCTCTAGATTTCTCACTCTCAAGCCGTTTTTGATCAAATTTGTTTCACCAAATCACCTCCAATCTTCATCTTCTTCATTCTCTTTGGTGTTTTTATCTTCAAATCAATCAAAATCAATATGTCAAGCTCTCGGCCGGTTCGGAGAAAAGGCAAGGAACCGGTTCAACCATCCACACGGCCACGGGAAGCAAGGGGCACCTCCAATCAACCCACCTTTGAGTCCATTCACTTTCAGAACACGCAACACTTGATCAAAAGGTTTCATCAAAGCTTTCGGACTCGTGAGGTACTCAACACTTTCTTTGTTTTACCGGCTGTTTTACATTCTCTCCAGATTAGTCATAGAACTTTATTTCAATTGTTGGGAGATGTTGGTTGGATTGATGCATTGTTGATTGAGGAGAATGTGTATCCCGACTTGGTGAAAGTATTTTACTCGAATATGGATTGTTCCGCGGAGAAAGAGAATCGAGTAATCACCAAAGTTGGAGGAGTTTTGATTGAATTTGATGATTCGGATTTGAACAACATCCTAGGATCTTCCGATGATGGCTTGGACATTTTTTCTCTTAGGAAACCTCCTGAAATTGATGATTATGTTCATGTTGATGCCGTTCGTAATATTTTTCGGCGTAATGATCTTTCTGTTGAAGACTGTACCATTCATTTCCGTACTCAGTGTCTTTGTCTTCAAACTCGTTTTTTGCTTCGTATCATCCAGTCCATTGTACTTCCTAGATCAGGACATTTGGATGAGGTGTCTCACATGGATGTTGCCATGATTGACTGTATTCTTAGAGGTCGCCCGGTTGACTTGGGCTATTCCATTGTTCGCACCATGTTGAGCATTCCAGCCTTGATAACCCGCTCTCTTCCTTATGGTCACTTCATTACTCGTATTCTTAAATTCTTTGAAGTGCCGATTTTAGAACCTTCTTGTAGGCCATCCAAGGGTATTGGGGATGAGGTTATTGTTGGGTTAGGCTTTGAATGGAAGGATGACAATTGGGTCAAATACAGCGATAACAAGTTTACCTTTCTAGCCCCAAGTGATGATCGGCCACTTAATGCCGTGTTTCCCGCTAATCAGCTTCCAGTATTCTCACTATCTTTTCGAGGGCAGCGAAGACGCCGAGTTTCTTCTACGGTTGCTTCGGCTCCTAGTGCATCTGCATCCGCTTCATCACCTCCACGGCCTCCTACCTCTGGAGATGTCACTCTTCAGCAGCTTATGGATGAGGTTCGGACACTTTCGGTGAGGCAGACTGAGCTTCAGCAGGAGCAGCAGCAGCAGTGGCAGCTGCAGCAGCAGCTCATTCATGGACAGCGCCTCCTCTTCGAGCACTTCGGCATTCCATATCCGTTTCCACCTCCATCCTCACCACCTGAGTAGTATTTTGTGCTTGTACTTGGACACACCTACATTTTATTTACTGCATTGTGTGTTCTTTTATTTTCGACTCTATGGATGGTTGTTATGCTCTTCGGTTTATGTATTTGTTTTGGATTGTATGGATTTGTTATGACTATCTATGTTGATCTTATGGATTTTGTGTTGCTTGATCATTATGGATTATATGGATTTTATATGGATTTTCTTATGCTTATGAATATTTTTTTACTAATGTACTTATGTTGTGATTTTGATGATTGATAGGGGGAGTCTTTATTCTTTTTGATGATGAAGGGGGAGAATGATTTAATATGTGTTATGAAAATATGCATGTATCTAGGGGGAGCATGTATGCAGGGGGAGTTTTTATTAAACTATTTTCAAATCATTTTTTTAACTTGCATTGATTAAGGGGGAGCTTTTTCATAACAAAATTAAAGTTTTGAATGTGCTTTGTCATCATCAAAAAGGGGGAGATTGTTAGCCTATATGGCTATAAATATTGATTTTGATGATAACAAACCACATGTATTTTAAAAGCTTTGATAATGTTTTTTAAAGTTTTCGGATTTGGACTTATTTGAAATTATTTAAATGTTTTTGGGGTCATTATATAATTTCACAAAGTTTGGGCAAAGTCATAATTTCAGAAAGTTTTGGGATTAACGAAGCATTACTTAAAAATTCTAAAATTGGACCTATTTGCAAAGTTTCATAACGTTTTGGGCCATACTACAATTTTTATAAAGTTTTGGGGTCAAACTGAAAATATGGGAAAAATTTCACTGTAGCAGGTTACTGTAGCAACCGGCTTACCGGTTACTGATAAACGGCAGGCCGAATTCGGGCAGTAAGCACCATAACGAAAACCGGCTTACCGGATTCCATTAAACGGCAAACCGGATAGCCCAGAATGTGAGTAACGGCTAGTTTTCGAGCTCAAGATATAAGAACTCAAATCCAACTCATTTTGAAGCTCTCCAACAAGCAAAAACAAAAGGCACACGTGATATCTTGAGTGTTCAAACTTGCGAAATACAAACATTGAATCTTTTCTTGTTCTTCATCATTGTATATCTACTTATTGAGTGAGTTTCATTGTAATCATCATTTGTTCATCTCATTTGTAAGAATTTGAGTGTGTGAGACACTTGAGTGAAGAGATTGGGAGATAATCTCTTTGTTGTAAAGGTTTATTGACACCTCGAAGTCAATTGTAATTGTTGAAGCCTTGGAAAGGCTTGGATAGTGAAATCCTCGAGCTTGGATCGCTTGGAGGCGTGGACGTAGGCGGGGATTGCCGAACCACGTAAAAATTCGTGTGTTTGTTTCTCTTCTCCCTTACTCTTTAATTATTGTGCTATTATTGAACTTATTGTTTTTAATTACTGTTAAGACATTAGATTGCTTGTTGTGTGGATTTGTTAGGATAGATTTTAAAAATCCAATTCACCCCCCCTCTTGGGTTGCACACTTGTATTTCATGATGATTTTCATGATGAGACAGAGGGGGATAATGTTTGTGCAGAACCTTCTAATAATATGAGGGGCACTCATTTCAATAATGATGGTGATGATGGAGGAGCCGGTCCTTCGAATGTTCTGTCGTTTCAGCATGAGGATGAGTGTGAAGACAATACTCATGTGAATAACAGAGGCAATAGACCTATTCCTTCTATGGTTCGATCGAGAAGGAGAATTGATCTTCTCACAAGTCTTGCTCTAACTTTGCCTTCGAACATGGTTGCTCCAAGCTTTGTTAGCAGTTGTGACTCAGATGATATCAGTGTGGGTAAGCTATTTGCTGAGAAGAATGAGTTTATATTACAACTACACAAGGTTGCCTTTCGGGATAAGTTTGATTTCAAGATTGCACGGTCTACTACGACACGTTTCGAGGCTCATTGTTCTTCAGAATCATGTAAATAGCGTATTCGAGCAACTAGATGTTTGAACAAGCAAAATGTTCCTTGGGTGGTGCGGAGAATTGATAATGTACACACTTGTCATAATGAGGTATTGGTTGATGGACGTCATCAAGTCAGGAGCCGGGTTGTCGGTCATATTATCGCAGATAAATATATTCAAGACAAGAGAATTTATACTCCGAATGACATAAGAGCAGATATGCAACAAGAATACGGTGTTCAGTTAACATACCAGCAGGCATATCGGGCGAGAGAAGTTGGTCTTGAAATAGTTCGAGGCAACCCTACAGAGTCATACAACTTGCTCCCTAAATACTCTCACGTACTAACTACAACGAATGAGGGTACAGTCACTCACCTCGAGCAGGATGGAGATGGTAATTTCTTGTACTATTTTGTAGCACTCGGATCTTCCATCAAGGATTTTATGCAGTACATTCGGCCTGTCATTGCTGTAGATGGTACTCATCTCAATGGGCTATATCGTGGAAGCATGTTCGTGGCAACATGTCTTGATGGTAACAATCAATTGTATCCGTTAGCCATTGGGATCATGGATTCAGAAAACAATGATGCTTGGGAATGGTTTATGATGAAGTTACACGGAGTGATTGGCGATAGACCTGAGTTGGTAATTATATATGATCGATGCACTGCCATAAGGAGAGTCGTTCTTAAAGTATTTCACAATGCAACTCACGGCGTTTGTTTTTACCACGTGAAAGGTAACATTAAGTCACAGTTTAGAATGTCAAAAGCTCTTTGGGATCAATTTGAGCCTGCCTTTATTAATGCAGCAAAAGCATATGGCCACGAGGAATTTAAGAGACAACTTGAAGGGTTGTGGATGATCCACTCGGGTGCGGCTGATTACCTAGAAAATAATGTCGGTACGTGTAATTGGGCAAGATCTTAGTTTGAAGATAGGAGGTACAGTATACTTACCACCAACATCGCGGAGAGTGTTAATTCTTTCATGAGGGAACCGCGAAAATTTCCTATTACTCATCTTGTTGATCACTTTAGGAAAACGTTGCAGCAATGGTTTTATGATAGAAAAATTGTGGCTGAATCAATGAGTACTCGGCTAACAACATGGGCGGATGAAATAGTCACTGAGAGGAGAACTATAGCTGAAAGAATGATAGTTCGGCCGGTGTCTCTGCATCGATTTCAAGTTATAGGTGGTGGGCTTAAGGAATGTTTGGTTGACTTGCAAAAGAAAACTTGCTCCTGCAGAGTATTTCAGCTTGATCAGCTTGTATGTGCTCATGCAATTGCGGCGTGTCTAACACACCGGGTGGATTATATTAATCTTTGCTCGGACTTTTACACTACAGAATGGTTGGCGATGGCTTATGCACAACCAGTGGAGCCAGTTGGCGATGTGGCTGATTGAGAAGTTCCAGATGAAATTCAGGAGATGCAAGTATACCCTCCAGTTGAGGCACCACCACCTGGCCGTTGTAAAGAGCTCAGAATACCCTCCGCTGGCAAGGACGTTAACCGGCGGACTGTAAGATGCGGGCAGTGTCATGAACTGGGCCATAATCGTAAGCGGTGTAAGAATCCCATTGCGTCGACTCGAAGTTAGTTGTACTGTTTGAATGATTCGTTGGTTAAAACTGTTATTGTTTTTAGTGTATTGTACACTTATATGTATCTGTGTGATTTTTTTTATTTAAATATTAAAATGTGAGCATTCAAATTATATAAACTTAAGTGCGCAAATTAGAATAAAAATTTAAATTTCAACATTGAAATTACTACAACGGTTTACAATACAATATCGTCATTAAATATGTCAACCACAATCTTCTTTTTAAAGTACTCGACATGACTAGCGTTAAACTCTAATGTAAGCCCGAACATTAAATACATCGTAACCATCAATACAAAAACACCGCAATCGCCAGTTCCGGGCTCCTGTTGTGGCGCGCTCTTAACTGCGATAACTTTCCAGGGGTCGGCACTCCGCAACTCAGGTCGGATGTTGTAGAACCCAACATATTCCAACCATCGAGGGAAGATAACTTCAAGTGGCTTGAATTTCAACCTGTATCTTTTGTCGTCGCGGCATGTGAGTAATGAGTCATAAATCCAGACTTTGTTTTTCCGAAAGTCTACTCGTGCCAGTACCCAATGCTCGCCGTCCAAGTTAACAGGGATGAGTAACTGTATATAAAAATTCAAAAACATGTTCGTTATATATGAAATTGAAAAACAACTAAGAAAAATCGACAACTTGTATATGAAATGCAATAAAATACATACCATATCGACATCCGTCATTGATTTGGACATTATGTGCTGTCGGCCACAAAGATAGCTATTCAAGCGGTCGTCGAATTCTAATGAATCGACCGCACAATGCCCATTGTTCCATAACTTATTCAAGAACACCTAATACATAGATAACCAAGAAATGCATTAATTAACAAAACTTAAAGGCGATAATAAAAAAACATAAATAGTATTTATAAGTTATGTTGGCACGTTACCCAAAAAAATGTGTCGGTATGTGTGACACGTTGAACTAAGGCATTCGGATACTGCCGTTGTTTCTCGCTAATCAAGCGAAAATACTCGTGAATATGCTGTAGAGGAACATAAACATTACGATTTAAAAGAAAAAATTTATACACAAATCCACAACACTCAAAGAACTTCGAAAATATAATTACCTCATCGCCTAGCCATCCCATCGAAGCTAAACCCAAAAGTATTTGAAAGAATGACCGCGGGTGCTGGACTCTCCGAACCACTGTCATATCACCAGCGAACCATCGATCAAACTCAGCAAACAGACTAGAATCCTCCAATCCTCTCAGTGGATTTATATCTACACTCGTATTCATGTCTTGGGCATGGTCCATGATTTGGGGTCGAGGTATAGGCCGGACGTTCTTTCCTCGCCTGAGTGGAGGAATCATGTAAGGACTGTTATAAACATACGACGGTATGTACGCACGGCCGAACTTACTAACGCCCGGAGGCACCTCAGAGAACACCTGCACGCTCTCCCCACTAACATCCCCGTAGAAACTATACAATGACGTGGGCGTAGACAAATTTTGATTGCCCACGTCAGTATACACTCCATAGTCATCCGGGGCCTGTCCATTCGCCAAGATGAACATATTAAACAACTATTAAATTAAAAGTTAAACGAACATAATTATTAAATTTAATTATGCTCACCGCATACGAGCGTCCGGTGGGAGAATCCTTATTTGGACGTGTAGAAAAGGTGTCGATAAAGCCAACCACGGTTTCTTTAAAATCTTTTAATTCCGACTTCAATTCATACACGTTACGATCAATCTTATCCAGCCGTCGTCGCACGTAATCATTAAACTGCTTTGTCCTCGACTATTACAAAAGAAAATAAGTAAATCTTTAGAATAACAGTAAAACAATAATGATTAATAAAAGAAGAATATCGTATATTATTTATAACCTCAGAATCATGTGCGTCATCAGAGTCGGCATGTGTCTGCTCCTGGTGGTCATCAACAGCCACCTCATCCTCAGAAGTGTCATGACGCTGCTCTGGTGTTGGGTTTGGTATGTCGTCATGCTCGTCATGCTCGTCTGATTGCCTTGAAACCGACGGCATCGCATTGATTGAGGGTTGGTGCTGTATAAAGTATCATTTAAAATTAATAAATGAAAAGTCAAAAATTTCGATTAAATATAATTTATAGTACTTAGATTTATAACCGACCTTATGAACCCAGTCTGGAATGCTTGGCATGTAATCCTTCACAGTGAGCCAATATTTTCTGCTACTCTCCTTTGAATTTGGCTCAAGGGTTTGTAAAACGTCCCCCTGCCATAAATTCAATTGAAAATTTTAAGTATACATAACTTAAATTTAGTAAAGTTAAAAAAATAACTAATACATATTACTTACAATACGAGATTCGTCGTTGAAGAACGAATAAACCTCAGCAAAGTTGATTCTCGAAGACGCCATGGGCTTCCATTGCACGATGCGGGGAATCTTGTTCTTCGTTTTCACGACCCATGTTGACGGCAAACCTCCGATCGCTTCGTAAATCCAAGCCTGCAACAACCAAAGTGAAAAACCTATTAACACATCTATCAAATATTTAATACTATAAAACTTATTAATAAACAAAAAAACAACGCACCTGAACCCCGGACGTAAAGCCGTAAAGATTGTACTTTTCAATGTTATGATCTGGGTTTTTCAACCGAGTCGTCTTAAATTTCTCGTCTTTCTCGAACAGTGCATCATCAAGACTATCGTATACCATTTCCCACGACACAAGACCCCATGGACGGTTTCGGAAGTACTGTATATCATCAACTTCGTTAAGCCAATCGAAATTGATTTGACAGTGATTTTTTCTTGCATTTAGTACTCTGTCCGCAAAATAAAATAGCGCAATCTTTAATGCGTCCATATCGTCCATTTCCTCGAATTTCAACTCCTTAAATAATGCATCGAATTCCTTAACATTGATCTTGCGATGCACACCACCAAAATACGTTTTCCGTAGCCTATCCACTTTTTTGTCATCTCTTAGTTCGGTATCAACACCATATGAAAGTCCAGTAACCAGGCACCATTCTACAATTGACAAGCGAATCAAATGCTCACCAATTTGAAACCATAACTAATCCTCACGGCTATCTTCTTCATGGGCCACTTGCCTCAGTAAAAGATTGTGCAAAATTACCCCACTAAATGGAAAACTTCGACACTCCAAGAAATGCCCAAATATATCCTTCTTGAACATATTCAACTGCCGCTTTGTTAATTTTTCCTCAATGACTTTTACGACCGAAGATAACTTACACATGCTCGAAATTTGACCAGGAAAGTGATCGCCATAACCAAAATACATCTTGCATACTTCGATATCCAGTGATTCTGATTTTGCCATGTATCTATAATATTTATAACATTATTACATTGCATTTACCAAAAAAAAAAAAAAATTTGACTTGACAAAAAAATAACCACTGTAAATTTTTGGTGCGACAGGCCTGGTGCGGCAGCGGGGCGCGCGCGCGGGGGCTGGTGCCCAGCAACAGGCGCACGCGCGCTGCCCCCCCCCCCCCCCCCCCCCAAAATTCCCCAAATCATTTCCCAATTCAATATACTCTCAAATCAATATACTCCCAAAACAATAACAATCACCACAAACACCACCACCATTATTCTCAAACTACAACCATTATTAATCTAAAATTTCATTTTAAATTAATGAAAATAAGTTAAATGGCTAACCTAGGTTTTGTTGAAGGCTGTAGATGGTAGATCGGACGCCGATGAGGGATGGAGCCGCCGCCGACGAGGGCTGATGTTGCCGCCGATGATGGGTGTTTGTTTGGTTTGGGAGAGATGCGTGAAAGGGAGAGATGAGGGAGAGGGGTATTTTGGTCTCAAAGGGTCTTTTATGGCTAATGTTGATAGAAATTTATTTGGGGGGTTAAGATGAAAAAAACCAAAATATTTATGGTTATTTTTGTAAATTTCCCGTTTGAAAACACAAAACGAATTAATGAATTAAATATGTATAAGATTTCCCATTCCCTTTCTTTTTTTTTTTTAAATTTTTTTGACAATAGTTGTAATTTTAAAACTACAATATCTTGCTACCAAAGATATTACGCTTAGCATGTGTATGTGAACTTATAAGTACTTGAGTTCTCCTCTCATTACAAATCAATTTTAAAAAATGAAGTTTACCCAATATGTGCATAGTAAGTACTAATTTAAAAAATTAAGAGATAATTAAAGAATTAATTAAGACTTTTTGGGCATATTTAGATATTATTGAGGGCGTGTCATGTGTGGACTGCACAAGTAATAATGCATTAGAGTAAAAAGGTTAATATCTGATTCTAAAGAAAATTGGATAAATCCCGGCCAAGGGGTTATAAAAAGTACAACAACCGAATTGCACAAACCCCTGAAACCACACGGTAAATATGGCCGCACTTGATATAAACCCGGATCCTTCACAACTCTAAAACCCAGAAGATATTTTAAAGACGTCGGTGTCAATCATATATATATGTAAAGAAAGCCCTTAAACCCTAGCCGTTTCTTCATCATCGTCAGTCCTCTTCTCTTTAAACCCTTTGCTTCTGTTTCTCTTGCTTAAGAGGTATGCTTCTCTTTTCTCTCTTAAACCCTAGTACTTCCTTTTCTTTTAACTTAGTATGTTGCACGTGGTACGACGTCGTATTTATGTTTGTGGATACTGGGTTTAGAGTTTTATTTTTACTTTTTATTTTTTATTTCATTTTTTTGTGTTGTGGGTTTGTATTATGTGGATCTATATTTTAAATAATGGGTTTGTTTATTTCTGTAAATAGGTTCAATATTTTGTACTTTCTGTCATTTAATTATTTTCTCTTATGAGCAATTATTGGTTGATGGTTATAACTGGTTAATATATAAAAAATTATGGGATTTTGTTTATGCTACTGGTTAATTTTTAAAGATTTTTGTGGGATATCGATTGGTATCTTGTTTTTGTTTGCATCTCATGTTGGTTCGTTTTAATTAAATGATTCATTTGGGATTATTAATATTTTTCTTTAGTGTTGACAGACAAAAATGGCATTTTGTGGCAAACTTGGGATGCTAGTTAGGCAGAATGGCCAGGCTCCAAAGGCATCTTTGATAAATGCTGTTCGATTCATGTCGCAATCACAAACTAAGCTTTTTGTTGGAGGTGTTTTTAATTATTTCCTAAGAATAAGCATTATGTGAGATATTTGCTTCAACATTTTTGTTATAATTCTGTTACTCTGTTGTCTTCGATTGTAGGGCTATCTTGGGGAACCGATGACAGTTCTCTGAAGGAAGCATTTTCCAACTTTGGCGATATCACTGAAGGTATTTCTACTAACTCATTTGCCGTTGTAAAGTCAATAGATTTAGTTACTTATAATTTTTTACTCTTGGCATTTTATTTTTATTTTTAAGTGGTTAGGTGATGTTAAACTGAAACACTACATCAATTCTGTTTGTGAATTGTTCCATTGTTGTCCTTTGAATTTTCTATGAATGGTACCTTATAATTGTAAATTCAACCTTTTTGGTCCTTTGGTTTCTGTGATGGTTGCTGCAAGTGGAGTTTACCTTTGGTGGCTTTTGGCATGTAAAATCTTATGCATTGTCCTACCAAGTCAAATAAGGTCAAAATAGCTGCATATCTGTGACAATCTGTTTGACTTTGAGTATTGGTTAAATGCCTGGTAATTAGTTTTTTTTTTTCAACTTCTTATTTAGTCCTGTGTTCTATGATATATTGGGTAATATAAGTGCTTTTTTTTTTGGTTTTATTTGACTTTTTTTTCTCCTATCATGTGTGGCTGTACTTGTTGGGTTTCACATCCTCATTTTAGTTGTTGATTTGGTGCACAGCAAAGGTTATTACTGAGAGAGAATCTGGGAAATCAAGAGGATTTGGGTTCGTTACCTACGACTCTAATGAATCTGCCAGCTCGGCGCAGTCCGCAATGGATGGCCAGGTCATATATTAGATGTTAAAAGCCATGTCAAACATTTAATTAAATCAAATCATATGTTGACTAGTGTGTCTGCTATTTCAGGAGCTAAATGGGAGAAACATTCGGGTGTCTTTTGCCAATGACAGACCTCCTCGCTCTGACGGTGGCTATGGTGGAGGGAATGATGGATCTTATGGCGGCAACCGTGGCGGTTACAGAGTCAACTACAGAGGAGGGGATGATGGTTTTTAAGGGGATTCTATTCAATTTTTGGGCGTGCTTTAACTAGGAATTAAAGTTTCATGTTTGTTTTAAGGATGGAAGTTTAGAACTACTGAATTTGTTATTATGTTGGCTTTTATTTATCAACCTTGCCCCCTTAATTGCATATTATATAGCTATGCAGGCCAGGTAAGATGTTTGACACTGCTATGTGTCCTTCATTTGTTTGACATTTTTTTGGTCATGTTTAAAACATATTAATGGTTTGTTGACTGCAGGCTGCAAATACATGCTTTGGTTAGTAATATTTAATTATTTAGCTGCTGCTTGAAAACTGCTGCAGTTAAATGAGTTTATAACCTCTTCAAGGTCATTGTTGAGGATGTCCTTCTATTCTCAGTCTGTGGCTGGCATATTTAAAGTAGCTGTTATTTTGGAGGAAAATGGTCATTAGGTTGTCAAAAGATTTTTTTTAGCAGCCTGAGTAATGAGTGATTTATTGACCTATAATACAGTCAATAATCGTGTTAGGCTGATTCGCACTATTCTCACTGGATTTTAAGTTTCTTCATTTTTGTTGTCAACATCGTCTTCTCCTTTCCCCAAGTTTAAGTTCCTCAATAGCAAAATGGTCGTTGAAGAGCTTGCTGTTTTGTTTTACTTAAGTGTCTAGTAATAAATCTCTAGTTTTCAGTTGGATCTTTTTAGTAAAATTATGATCTTTGAGGGCTACAATAAATTCTGGAGCAAGTTTTTCCTTCGATAAAGGTCTCGACTCAATGAGAGGATGAGAAATTTTGCTCAAACAGTAACTTTATATTAACAATGTTCATTAGCAGCATGTCGCTTGTGCAATTGACAAACTTTACTTGATTTTCCCTTGCAAATGAATCAACTGGTTAATCCTTTTTACTGTGCCCGTTATCCTAGCTGATTTCGTGACCGAAGAGAAACTATCAATTTTCATAGTGTGCTCAAACTACCATGATTTGATTTCCTCAATCTAGCCATATTAGGATAACTCCGGATGGGTTAAGTTAAAATTTAGCTTTTTTTTTCCCTTCATCAAGTAATACTATATGAAAGGTTCAGAGTGAACTGACAAACTTTCATCTTCATTTTCAACCTTTTGTTTCTGCTGTCCGGCATGTGCCATAGACCAGTTGCTAGGGTTTTACCAAACGAAAAATAGTCTTGTAATAATGAGAAAGGGCACACATTAACAAAGAGATTTCACATTTATGAATGAGAAAGCAAGCGTGCTTCAATAGTTTGTCATAAAAGGCATTGAGTCTTTATTAACATGGGGGAGAATGACCAAGAGTCACTCTTAGAAATTATTTTTATCTTTACCATCTTTTGTGCATTTTACAATTGGTTACTTTTTGTCTTAATTAATTAATTAAACCATAAATCATAACGAACTAGTTTGATTAGAAAACAAGCAATTTTCAAGAACACAAACCGTAACGTTTACTTTTTGGATTGGAGTGGGAATCTTGAGGAGTGAGAATCTTAAGATTGGGAGTGTGGAGTGAGAGTGGGAGTATGTTGTTTACTTACACTGGAATGAAAGCATAGAATGAAAATTAGAATCCAATTTATGTGTTTACTTTGTCTTGAATTGAGAGTAAATAGGTTCAAATTACAATTTTATCATTATTTAAAGAATTATAATTTTTAATTACAAAGCTAATAAAAAATATATTTAATGAATAAATATTTATTTTATTTGTAAATTTATAATAATTATTAATATTCTTAATTATGAACATCACAATTTTTTATTAATTTTAATTTTAATATAAAATGAAACATTATTTTATTTTATTTAATATAATTATATTAAATTTATTATTATATAAAATAATAATATAATATTATTTAGTACAAAATTAATATTTTCTTCGAAGACACTATTTATTATTATTAATTATTAATATTAAATAAATATAGTACTATTATTTTTAAAATAAATATAATAATATTATATTTATTAATTCTCTATTAATATAATAATATTATTTTTAAATAATTTTAATTTAGAATCAATGCAAATTATTATTTAGTTAACTATAATAATATTATTTATTTTATTTTATTAATTATAAAATATTAAATTGAATTAAATTAAAAAAAAAGGGTAGAAAAAGAGAGGTGGGAGTGGGAATGAGAGTTCCACTCCCACTCTCCACTCCAAAAATGGGTGGGGCTCACGGAGTGAGATTCTTAATCCCTCCTCAATTTAGTGAAGTAAACACTGGAGTGGGAGGAATCCGCACTCCTCACTCTCACTCCAGAAAGTAAACACAGCATTAAAAGCAGAACTAAACTCGTAGTTCCATAATAGCTAGTTTGAACTAATTTGGGAACCAAAGAGTTCAATGTTGTCTCAAGGACGTAGCTGTTCTAACAAAATTTAACCAGAGAATGGAATCACGCTTCATGTGATTGACACAAAAATAGTCAGCTTTAATCTAGGCAATTCGGTATAGTTTTAAAGACTGAAAATTCATCAGAGAAGCTCTTGAGATTGTGGGAGCCAAACACGTGTGCATAGTAATTATATGACAGTATGATGAGCTCTTTGTCTTTGCAAGCACTTGCTTTGAGAGGAAGCTAGAGAGTCCAATCATTCTCCTTGTATACTTGTCAAATCCTTCCGTTTTCCACTTAAAAGTTATTGTTGAAGTATGAACCCAAACCAAAAAACAGATTTAAGTTTCGGACTTTTTTTTTTTTTTAGTTTTTAATCTCCTAAATACTTGATATTTATCAAGATCTTTTCTTCATAACAAATTTCCCAATTGAGTTAAAATGTGAATGAAATAACCTAAAAAGCAAAACACTCCATAGAAATGATGAATTGAACTATAATCTCGAGAACCTCAATTTTTCACAAGAGAGTGTAAGAGTTAAAGGCCAACATCGTCAACAAATTCCCATAAAGATGCATTATATAGATAGCAAATAAAGATAAAGATACAACAAGTACACACACAACTTAACCAAAGCAACAGAACAAACCCAGAAAGCAGAACATGAAGCAAGAGACCAAAAGCCCAAAACATGAAGCGAAAATACCAAATGTGTAATCAATTTTTTATGCCTCTAGCACATCTGGTAATAATCTGACAGCCCCTGTTGTAAGAATTGGCCTGGCCAGAATGACATTCATAATACGAAGCACCTGGTTTGTCACAAGGAACCATGTCTCTCCTCAGGGTATCATAGCTTATGTACTTCTTTTGCATCACAAGAACTCTCCTGCTGCTCTCTGACTCCATCAATTCTGCATCAGTGAAGCAATCTTCAATGCTTTTGGAGCAAACCCTTTGGCTTTGGATTTGGGGCATCACATAATTCACATCAATTTCACTGCCTAAAACTGAAACCCCATTGCAGATTTGAAGGAAAACGGCTGCTGTGAAGAGGATCCTGACGTTTATGACTTCGGTTTTGGACATTTTTCTTTCTCTCCTTCCTCTCAGTTCCCACTTTCACTTTGTGTGTGAAATGAAAGTCGCTTCTTGAGGAATGCTTTAGTACTCAACATTCTAACAGTTCTTGAGCGGGTTTATTATCGGACAACCAATAGAAAAAGGCCACGAAGTATAAAGATACTCTTTTTTTTTTTTTCCTTACAAATTCATATGGTTTGAGAATAAGATAAATCTACAGTGAAATAAATAAATACTTGGAATTATTGTACAATTGTCCTTTGTCCAACAATTATTAAAAACGAAATATGAAAAATGGAAAATAAAAGGAACATCATAATTATCTAAATGGCAATTATATATCGACCCCCTGATTTTATGAATTTTTCTAAAAATACATGAATATTTTTGCTCTAGCTCATGACTGGATCAGATTTAGATCCAATTCGAAAATCCGGTCAAATTCCAAAATTAAAAAAATTAAAGATTAAAATTAAAATATAAATATAACAACTGTTGCAATCTCTTTTTCTCTTCGTGCCACTACTGTCTCTTTGACCACCACTTTTCTTGTATTTTTTCGTCACTGAACCTCAAGCTAATCAATTCACCGCCGACGTTGAACAATCACTAGGCCAGGCCCTTCAGCCTCCCCAGCAGCCATCTCACTACCAATTCTCCATCGCACCAATAGCCACCCTATTTCTTGTTGTTCAGTGCTCGCTCCACTACGTCATAGATCTGATTGAGTTTCCCAACCAAGCATATAAGTAAGCATAGATCTTTCTGACTAACTACATAAGAAGCCGCAAGATTTTAATTTAACAAACAATAATGAGAGAGTGAGAGATAAAGATGGGAGTAAGAAATCAACTAAGCTTGTTCATCACTTTCGCCAAAGAAGGATTTGGAAATCTCTTTTAGTAGCAAAATACTTTTTTTTTTCTCTCCATGTCATCAGCGCTTACATTTGCACTCCAGCTCTCGTAAGTAAATTTACAAACACTTGGTAAAACACTCTTCACTCTTTAATTATCTTCCAACCTTTTTTTTAAAAAAGAAAGAAATAATTCTGTGTCTCAGACTTATGCATGCTCCTGACTTGTTATTGGCCGAGCAGATCTCGACCCATGTTCTGCAAAATTTGTTGTACTTACAAGTGCACGAATATATTATAGTATAAATTTATGGTGACGCGTGTTAATCCAACGAGGAGCAAGATTTAATCATGTGCATGGTTAATTTTTCAAGTTTGTTTTTAAATTAATTGGATGTGATTTCTGAACAGTATTGAGATTAATTCTCTGGATTCATACTCAACACTTCACCATGAACTTAATATTCTCTTTTATTTTCAATTAATTTATGGGGGGTATTTCTACTCCTCTTAGTTCTCATTTTGGTAAATATGGTATCACGCACTCATTATGCCAAGGAAAAATTATATTATGTTAAATGGGTGTCAAGTACACGCTGTGCCAAGGGATAATAATCCTACTGTCGACAATGTGATAAGACCGTCCACTAAATAATTTAGATTTATTTTCTGTCAATACTAAGTTAAGATGAATCACTAATACTAGAAGGGAGTTTCTCGCTAATAAATATGGTGTAAAATGATCATTGTGCCAAATAATAATAATCTTGTACTAGGAAGCCAGTATACTGTGCAAAATATAGATAAGATTATTATTATCTGTCAACGATGAATCAAAAAAATCCAAATAAATCAGAGAGGGAGAATGAATAAACTTACCAAATTAAGCTCATAGATCATATTGAAGTTTCGCTTTCAACTTAAGCTTGAAACTAAATTAATTACTTATAATTAAACTAGGGATAAAATGAAAATTTTATTAAAATATATAGAAAGTACAAGATAAAGAGAATTATAGAAAATGAAGTTCAGATTTGGATTCAGAGTTGTCGAATTAGGGGAGACCCCCTATTTATAGATACAATGGGTAAATCATTACTATTAAAGAAAACAATTCGGATGCTCAGGATTGTGCCACGTGGCAAGCCCTGATTGGTTGCAACACGTTATCAGGGCTGTAATTCAGTCCAATAATATGAATCAGCCAGTAGACTTTGTTATAGCTACTTTCAAGAATGACATGTCAAACCCCAAAATCTCATTGGAAGTAGTGACACTCTCACAAAGAAATTAAAACCAATAAAAATAGTCACTCCAATGAATGGTAATTGAGAGAGAAAATAATAAAGAAGTGATATCACATGCTCTCACCAAGATGAAATAAATATGCCCTCAGCTTAGAAATAATACGATCTCAAGTCAAACAAAAATGCTAGTCAACCCAATTTATTTATCTTTTTTTTTCTTTTATTTATTTATTTATTTTTATTATGCACCACTACATCTTTTTAGCCCATATAACTAGCTTCTACTTCAAACTATAGTTTCCTAAAATCAAGAAGGACTTTTATTAGGACGTAACGTAGGCTAGGGATATGGCTAACAAAGAAAGGAAATAAGGAAAATAAAGTGTATGTTTGAGAAAAATGCAGAGAAAATTTTTTTTTTTTTTGGAAGTTGTAAGGTGGATTTCACCTATTATTGTTATTTTTATTCTTTTGAAACAACAACTTTTATTTATTTATTTTTTTTTTGCTTTTATTTGGCATAATTTCACTGAACAACATAATTATTTACATTTTCTCAAACATAAATAGGTGATGGAACTTATAAGACATCGGGTAATACTCCAAATCGGAGAGGGTCAAGAGGATAAGTTGACAAAGAAAATATTTTTTTTTAAAGGCTCAAAAGGGTTAACTATGGATATTTAATAAAAGGGATGGCTAGAAAGGCTCAAACAGATCAAAGATGGCCTTTCCATCGTCTTTTAGGGCTCTAAATAATCATCCATATCTACTAGTTAGACGGGCCTCCCAATGTAGCAACACAAATATTTTTTTATTTATTTTAATTTTACCATTTTTTAAGGGTTAACTCAAAAGAAATCTAGAGATCGTGTATAAAATAATAAACTGCTAAGCTGTATAGAGAATGGGCAAAAGGGTTACTCTCCAAGAAAATGATAAGCTCAACAACTCACTTGGCACTTATTTATGACATGTTCATTCCTTCAAGCAACTCATATTTGTCTTCGACATCAACATGTAAAGTAGCAAACATAGCGTAACATCACTTAAGACCAAAGATAATACAAATACTAAAATTTGAAATTAATCATGTCATCCAATGTTAAAACAAATCACACAAAATTAATTTTTTTTTTTAAACAACATTATACCCTCCAACCTATTCTAAACATGAAAGGAAAATATGCATGCAGAAATGTGAAAATGATGCATAAAAACTAATTAGAAAAGTTACACTTAAAATGATAGAAAACGAAAATGGTTTTTTTTTTTTTAACTTAGAAGATGCGTTTCTAGAGGCACTACTCTCCATATTCAGCCATCTTCGACTCAAAAGTTGGAAAATGTATATTCATAGAGGAGAAATTAAAAAGAAGAAAAATGAACATAAAAACTTAATAAAGAAAAAAAAAGAAATGCCTAAATTTTTTTTTTTGAATTTTTTTTTCAAACGATGAAGATGCGTTTCTAGAGGCACTACACTCCATATTCAGCCATCTTCAACACAAAACGTTAGCAACAGTTAGTTTCTACAACAAAAAAAATCACTAAAAATTTAACCAAGATTCCACAATTGTCGACTATTCCCTCCCCCCAACCAGAACGAAATATTGTCCTCAATGTTTTAAAGGAAAGAAGTAGAGTTTAGAAGACATCACCTGGGTGGTGCAACACAGAAGAAAATATTTACAAGCGGAGAGTTAAATCTAATTTGTAATTCTTACTGCGGCTACTGTTACTATCATTATTTGGGCGCTCCAACACGAAGGTCCAGGGGTCTGGCTCCGGTTTATAAGCTTGTAACAGATCAAGTAGCTCATTAGCAGTGTGAGCACAAATAAAATTTTTTTTTTACATTAGAAGGAATGAAATAGTTTTTTATTGCATGGTTAAGAAATGCGATAAAACCATCATAAAAGTTATTGACATGTAACAAACCGATGGGTTTCTGGTGAATGTGTAGATGGGCCCAAGATGCTAGTGTCATAAGTGCCTCTAGTGTTGCAAGATCTCCTGGAAGGAAAATAAAAGCATAAGTATGATTAAGCATTTCAGTTATTCTTTCTTGCATACCTGAGACGACTAACTTTTCTCCAGTTGATGAGTCAGACGAACTGCCCAATGGTTTTAGGACTCTTGGGATGATGCCTAACACTTGACTTCCTCTGATAAAAGCTGCTTCTGAGACCATTTTTGATAACCCTCGGTTACCTCCTCCATACACCAAGTGTAATTTTCTCGCTGCTATGCTTCGACCAAGATCTATGGCTGCCTCCACGAACTCTCTATGTTTGCCATAGGTAAATCCAGAAAGCACACAAATGTTCTTGAATTGTCTATTGGGAGTAGCTGCCATTGTGATACTTCTCAAAAATAATTTGTGAGTGCTTGACAAAAATTAAATCACATTTAAGAATCTTGGTGACAGTGGATCACAGCTGTGAATGAGGTAACATGTCAGTGTCAAATAACGCGTAAAGCACGTGGCTCGCGAGTCAAAAAGGAAACAGTAAAAAGGAAAAAGCAAACAGTAATAAAATTATTAAAGACAATAATGCAAACGATAAAACAACAGTAAAGTAGAAGGATATTTACAGGTAGTTGCGACTGTGGCTCACATCTTCCTCTGGTTTTACGTCCAGAAACGGCTTGAACGCCCTCTATGGGTCGAGGATGGGCTTCCAATCCAGTTTTCTAATAAACTGGCAAACATGGTCGTTTATAGTCAGATTCCCGAGACTATATCGTGCATGCTCTTTCTAGAATAATGGCCACAACTGGAGAATCGCTCCTTGCACATATCCACTGGGATGCGTTTCAAGAGACAAAAGAATGTCATCCAATGACTCCTTATTCAAGCCATCCCTAATGAATTGAATCTTATCTTCCCTGTTATCAGACACCATTCCTAAAGAACATGGGTTTTTACCGCATCTCATTCTGGCACACTGCCAATCGTACTTTCGCCTCGATTAACCAACGGATGTCAGCAGGTATGTTATTCTTCATGAGTAATCGCATGCGTTCGGACCGAGCTTTATAGATTGTAAGGAGAGCATTCTGAGGAAGTGAAGGGAATCGCTTGTGAAGCTTCGCTAGAATCTCGTTTCTGTCCATACTTTCGCCTCAGAATGTCAGTTATTATGGGAAACTGAAGTAACCGACTTGATTGTCACCGAGTACCGTTATCCGCCACTTCACCGGGGTAAAAAACTAAAGCACACAAACAGAAAAATAAATTAAAACACACAAAGAAAATTAAAATCATCCTCTTATTGAATTTATCTCAAGCTCCAACTGGATGTCGTAAACACTTCTCTCAATGTCTCTGAGTTGGCTTTCTAAACCCTCAACATAGGCTACTAACTCTGGTGGCTGTAGAGTCCAAATGCGATGTGTTTTACAAAATTGAATCTGCCTTTTGAGATGAGTTTTGACACGTTGAAGTGGTTTAAGAATGTTCAGGAGGAACGGTCTAAGTAAGGTACTCATGATTAAAAATGATAAGAGAAAACTTAATAGTTAAACAAACACACTTATGCAAAAATAATTTCAATTAGCAAAAGAATAATAAAAAGAAAGAAAGAAAAATCAAATCAACGAAAAGAAGAATAAAAATCAATTCAAATCTGGTGGGTCACTCAAATTTATTTCGGTGTCTTCTCCATGTGGTTGGTATTCTAGATATGGCTTTAATCTTTGACCATTAACTTTAAACGTGACACCGTTCTTTGGGTCCTTAATTTCAATTGCCTCATGTGGAAAAACATTATGAACAATAAAGGGACCAGACCATCGAGAGCGTAACTTACCTGGGAATAGGTGCAAGCGAGAATTGAATAAAAGCACTTTCTGACCTGGAGTGAACGATTTTCTCATAATTTGCTTGTCATGGAAGACTTTCATCCGTTGCTTGTAAATCTTGGCATTTTCGTATGCGTCATTGCGAATTTCTTCAAGTTCTGCCAGTTGTAATCTTCTTTTTGAGCTGGCTTGCTGCATGTCAAAGTTGAATTTCTTGATGGCCCAATATGCACGATGCTCAAGTTCCACAGGTAGGTGGCAAGCTTTTCCATACACTAGCCTGTAGGGTGACATCCTAATCGGGGTCTTGAAAGCTGTTCTATATGCCCATAATGCATCATCAAGTCTTAATGACCAATCTTTTCTGTCTGGTCTCACCGTCTTTTCTAATATGTGCTTTATTTCTCGATTGGAGATCTCAACTTGGCCACTGGTTTGCGGATGCTACGGGGTTGCCACTTTGTGTGTGATTGAATACTTTGTCAAAAGAGTTTTGAATGCTTTGTTACAAAAGTGGGCACCACCATCACTGATTATTACTCGAGGGAATCCAAAGCGCGAAACAATGTTGCTTTTCAAAAATCCTATCACCACCTTGTGATCATTGGTTCTACATGGAATTGCTTCTACCCATTTTGAGACGTAGTCAACACCAACCAATATGTATTGATGGCCAAAAGAAGGGGGAAAGGGTCCCATAAAGTCGATACCCCATACGTCAAAAATCTCAACCACTAAAATTGGATTTAGTGGTTGACACCTATCACATGAAGAACAGAAAGTGTAAGCATCTCGAAATATAGTTGGCCAATAGAAACCACATTGTAAAACTTTAGTCGCTGTTTTCTTAGCGCTGAAATGGCCTCCACAAGCTTGTTCATGACAGAATGAAAGGATATTCTGAATTTCACTTTCTGGGACACATCGTCTAACAATTTGGTCTGCACAATACTTGAACAAATACGTGTCATCCCAAAAGAAATTCTTTATTTCTGCAAAGAATTTAGCCTTGTCTTGCTTGGTCCAATGCTCTGGAAGTTGACCTGTAACAAGATAATTAACTATATCATCATACCAAGGTAATACTTCTGCACTCATTAATTGTTCATCTGTAAATGACTCATTCAATATTAATGGCTCTATGATTGTGGCAAAATGGAGACGAGAGAGATGGTCCGCCACAACATTTTCTATGCCTTTCTTATCCTTGAATTCCAAGTCAAATTCCTGCAAAAGTAACACTTAACGAATTAGTCTAGCTTTTGCATCTTTCTTTGTGAGAAGATATTTAAGAGCAGCATGATCTGTGAATATAATTATTTTACAACCAATGAGATAAGATCGAAATTTTTCCAATGCAAACACTACTGCTAGCATTTCTTTTTCAGTAGTTGAATAGTTCAACTGTGCATCATTTAATGTCATACTAGCATAGTAAATAACATGAGGAATTCGATCAACTCTTTGTCCTAATACTGCTCCTACTGCATAATCAGATGCATCACACATAAGCTCAAATGGTAAGCTCCAGTTTGGGGGCTGAATGATGGGTGATGATGTCAACAACTGCTTTAATTTTTCAAATGCCACAAGACATAAATCATTAAAGATAAAAGGTACATCCTTAGCAAGTTGATTGCATAAGGGTCTAGAAACTTTGCTAAAATCTTTAATAAAACGTCTATAGAAACCAGTATGCCCAAGGAAAGATCTTACTTCTCTGACTGTTTTGGGTGGAGGAAGATTAGAAATGAGATCCACCTTGGCTTTGTCAACCTCAATACCTTTGCTTGAAATGATGTGACCGAGAACAATACCTTGTTTTACCATAAAATGGCACTTCTCCCAATTCAAGACTAAGTTCTTCTCAATACATCTCTGCAGAACTAGTGTTAGATAATGTAAACATTGATCAAATGAATCACCAAAAACAGAAAAGTCATCCATAAAGACTTCAAGGAATCGTTCAACCATATCAGAAAAAATGCTCAACATGCATCGTTGAAATGTAGCAGGTGCATTACATAATCCAAATGGCATTCTCCTATATGCAAAAGTGCCAAAAGGGCAAGTGAAAGTGGTTTTCTCTTGATCTTTTGGTGCTATGGGAATCTGATTATATCCTGAGTAGCCATCTAGAAAGCAATAAAATTCATAGCCTACTAATCTATCAAGCATTTGATCAATAAATGGTAAAGGAAAATGGTCTTTACGTGTGACAGAATTCAACTTTCTATAATCAATGCATACACGCCATCCTGTAGTCACTCTAGTGGGTATCAATTCATTATCAGCATTCGTAACTACTGTGACTCCTGACTTTTTGGGGACAACTTGTACAGAACTGACCCATGAACTATCAGAAATTGGGTAAATGATACATGCGTCTAATAGCTTAAGGACTTCAGTTCTAACAACTTCTTTCATATTAGGATTTAACCGACGTTGCATTTCCCTAGTAGATTTAGCATTTTCATCAAGGTGAATGTAATGCATGCAGTCTACTGGGTTTATACCTTTAATGTCTGCTATGGTCCATCCTAATGCCCCTTTGTGCTCTTTTAAAACATCTAACAACTTACCTTTTTGTTCATCATTTAGGGATGATGAGATGATTACCGGTAGAGTATTTCTTCTCCCAAAAATGCATATTCCAATGTGTTGGGCAATGGTTTGAGCTCGAGTTTCGGTGGTGATTCTGATGATGGGATGAGTTTCTTTTCTGATGGTGCTAGTTGTTCAACTCTTGACTTCCATTTATTAGTGTCCATGGATGGTGCTGAGTCAAGTAGGGCGTTGACCTCATCGACCGATCTGTCAATATCAAAATCAAAACCAAAGTGAGTTAAGCATGTCTGTAAAGGATCATCACTAAGGTTTGAAAGAAAAGTGTCATCAACTAATGCTTTAATTAAATCCACATCAACAACTTCATCATCTGCATTGTGAGGTTGTTTGGCAATGTTGAAAATGTTTAGCTCCATAGTCATGTTGCCGAAGGACAACTGCATATTTTCAGTCCTGCATTGAATATGAGCATCCGCAGTTGCCAAGAAAGATCGGCCTAGAATAATCGGGATGTGCTTCCTTGAATCCTGTATTGGTTGAGTGTCAATTACAATGAAATCAACAGGAAAATAAAACTTGTCTACCTGGATAAGCACGTCCTCCACAATACCACGAGGTATTTTCGTGGACCGATCTGCAAGTTGTAACACCACTGGAGTTGGGTGTAATTCTCCAAGTCCAAGTTTCAAAAATACTGAGTAAGGCAACAAATTTACACTAGCTCCTAAATCCAACAAAGCATTCTCAATTGTGTGGTTCCCTATGCTACATGAGATAGTGGGGGAGCATGGGTCTTTGCATTTTAGAGGAATTTTATGTTGGAGTATAGAACTAACGTTTTCTGTTAAAAATGCCTTCTTTTAAACATGAACGTTTCTCTTTTTAGTACAAAGGTCTTTAAGAAACTTGGCATACGATGGAACTTGCTTTATAGCATCAAGTAAAGGGATGTTAACACTTACCTGTTTGAAGATTTCAAGAATCTCACCTGTGGATTTTCCCTTTTTTTCCTTTAGCTAACCTCTGAGGAAATGGAGCCTTGGGAATGCACTCTCGTGGGTTGGTTTCTTCTTTCTCCTCCGGTGGTGAGTCCTCAACATTCATAGGTACAATTTGATTTTCTTTTGTCACCGGCATCTCCACTTTGTTGTCAACTTCTTTTCCTTTTCGCAAGGTCATGACTGCTTTGACCTCTCCATGCTGCTGTGGTGAACTGGTACTTGCTTCATGTACTCCTTTAGGATTAGGCACTGGTTGACTTGGAAACTTGCCTTTCTCAACAGTCATTGCCAAGGTCTGAACTGAAGAAGCAAGTTGTCCCACCATCTTCTCTAGGCTTGAAACTGATTGAGCTTGTGAGTTGAAGCCTGCTCTCAACTCATTTCGTAGTCCATCAATGGTGCGGTTCTGTTGCTCAATCGTAGAGTGAGTAAGATTCTTGAGATTCTGGAATGAATCCTCCCATGGTCTGGGTTGAGAGTAATTCTGGTTCTGATTGTATGGTCTAAATGGTGGCTGAGAGGCTTGAGGAACTTGAGGAATTTGTTGCATTGGTGGAGCTGGAGCTACTGGTCCATTCTGTTGGAATCCTTGAGACCATGAAAAATTGGGGTGGTCTCTCCATCCAGGGTTATATGTGTTGGAGTATGGGTTGTAATTTGATGGCTTTCTCATTACACCTATGGCATTGGCTTGATCTGGGTATGAGTCATGGTCATGTGGTTCTGTTGATTTAGCAGTCGATAACGATGCTATTTGTCGAGAGAGACCTTCAATTATCGCTTTAACTTCTTTGATTTCCGAACTTGACTCGCCAATGTGAACCTCATTTACTCCCTTAATTCTTTTGGTATTCCTGAGTGACCGACTCCGTTGTTGGGAATTATCCGCTTGTCGCTGAAAGAATTCCCAAATCTCTGATGCGCTTTTTGACATTAGCTCTCCTCCACTTGTTGCCATTAGCCATTCTTGCACATTCGGCAATAATCCTTCTAAAAAGTATTGGCATTGGTGCCATTTCTCGTACCCATGATGTGGACACTTCAAGAGTAGCCCATTGAATCGCTCCCATGTTTCGAAAAACTGCTCGTCCTCTCTCTGTGTAAACTCTGAAATTTCCCTCCGAATAGCATTGGTTTTATGTACTGGGAAATATTTATTCAAAAATTTAGTTACCATTTGTTCCCATGATGCAATGCTATTAGCATGCAAAGTATTTAACCATGAACGAGCTCTATCCTTTAAAGAAAATGGGAATAATATGAGTTTAACATCATCGTCTGAAAAATTCTCATATTTAAAAGTTTGACAAATAGCATGAAAATCATTCAGATGATTATATGGGTCCTCATTTTCTAAGCCATAGAATGTGGGGAGACAATTTAGCACACTAGGTTTTAATTCAAAACTCCTAGCAGCTACATTTGGGTATCTTATGCATGATGTGCTCAAATTAGCTAAAGGACTGAAGTAGTCCTTAAATGGCCTCTCCTGTGGTTGCAAATCCATTTTATTTTTAACTTGTTTGTGTGTGCGAAGTGTTTTCTCAAGTTCAAGGTCTATAGGCTCAAGATTAGGTAATAATGATCTACGACCATGCATGCAAAACAAATAAAATAAAAAATAAAGATGGGAACAAAACAAATAAAAATAAAGAAGAGGGAGAAATTACGATACTGACCTTATTGCGCTGTTACAACTTTTCTATAAAAACACACTAAAACAAATACGTGAAATAAATTAACTAAGAATAAATTAATAGGATAAAAAAAATTACAAAGAAAAATAAATTGAAAATTCAATTACAGAAATTTAAAGAAGAGAAAAAGAAAAGAAATACTAACCTTTAAATGTAGATTCACTTTTTTTTTAATAAAAAAAATTACAAAAAACAATTAAAAGAAATTAATCACAAAAATTAATTCTACGAATTAAAATAACTTACCTCCCCGGCAACGGCGCCAAAAACTTGTTGTGCAAATTTTAATGTACTCGCAAGCGCACGAATCTATTGTAGTATAGACTAATGGTGACGAGTGTCGATCCCACGAGGAGGTGGATTTTAATTGTGTATAGAATTAATTTTGTAAATCGGGGATTGGATTTGTGGTGGAAATGATTTGGAATATGCTAAAACTTAAATTAAAATGGCGAGAATAAATTCTAAAATTGGAATTGAAATGACGAGAATAAATTGAAGAGAATTCTATTGAAATGAAGTACTTGGGTATCTGGATCCGTATCAACATGCATCATGGGCTAAATAATCCTTATTAATGCCAATTAAATCATGAGGGGGGAATCCACACCTCATGAACCACGCTCTAATCAATATGGTGCTAAGGGCTTATCGTGCCAAATAATAATAACCTTGTACTAGAGAGCCGGTGTAACCAAGGCGGTATCTAGACAAGATCAGTATTATTTGTCGACGAAAAGTCAAATCATCCACAAAAACTAGAGGGGAAAAGAAAATAAATTTATCAAATAAAGCCCATGACACATGTTGAGACTTCACCTTCAACCGAAGCTTGAAAGAAAATTAGCCACTTATAATTGAACTAAGGGCAAAATAGAAATTTATTAAAATACGTAGAAAATACAAGATGGAGAGGGAATTACAGAAAATGGATCCCAAAAATGGATTCAGAGCTATCAAATTAGGGGGGGTAGGCGCCCTTTTTATAGATACATGGAGTAAATCATGGCCATCGGATTAAAAACAGTTTGGACGCTCAGGATTGCACCACATCATCAGTCAACAGTACGCGGTTTGACCACGTGGATGAACAGTAACACGGTTTGACCTGGGTGAACAGTGACGCGGTTTGGTTGAAAGTAATCCTGTGTGATGCATGTACCGTACGCGAGATTTTTCGTCCACTGATATGCTGCCACGTCACCATCAACAGTACATAAGAATTTTAGCCCAATAGGATCGTGACACCTCATCAGTCAATGCCACATCATCGGTCAATGCCACGTCATCGTCCATCTATGTGAACAGTGTTGTGAACAGTAACGTATACAGTACCGTACACGTGAATAGTACCGTACATGTGAATAGTGCCATTTTCCTTTTATGCTCCTCCTAAGGTTTTCGACCGTCCTGAGTTCAAAAGTGATGTCTGTTTTGCCATTTGATTTCTCGTTTATTGTGAAATGACTATGATGCCCCTAAAATACATAAAATACTTAATTAAAATCAAACACACATAATTAAATTGTAAAAAGCTTAAATACATAAAAGTAATGGTTGTTAGTAAAACTTGAAATGTAAAATGATGATTTTCTCCTTTATAAATATGCATTTTCTAACACTCAACACTAGACATATGGAGTCACCTTGTAGGGCAATTGGAACCTAGAACGTATAATGTTGTATCTAATGCTGGGATAACAACTGGTTACTGTTAGGTTGTATTTAGATATAAGATATCCAACATGCGGCAGCTAAGGATGCATGAGGGATTCTGTCCAGTGCTGTAGTAGATGTTGTAGCAACAAAATCTTAATTGGAAAAACAATCAATACCAAGTGAGTTTAAGCACTCAACTACTCCTTTCCTATTGAGTACATCTTCGTGTTTGACTTGAGATTTTCCTTATTGCATTTTGTTTGTTGCATTTTTAATTTAGTTAGTTCATGAGTTTCATTAATTATTTTATTTTAATTTATACTGAAATATCATTGATAAGATTGCTGTAGCAAATTTTATAGCATCAATCACTGAGGAGATGATTTGAATACTCATAATTATATTACTTGTTGTGTACACTTGCACATTGACACCAATAGCAATAAGTAAATCAACAAGTTTTTGGTGCCGTTGTCAGGGATTGAATGCTTCTTGTGATTTGTGAAATCAATTTTAGTTGGTGCAAATTTTTAATTCTCTTTTAATTTGTTTATTGTGTTGACAGAAGTGTTCTAGAACCCTTTAATGCGCAAATACAAACCTATTGAATTCCAGTTTGATCCAGAAATTGAAAGAATTGCAGGAAAATTGAGAAAAAGAGCATAGGAATTTAAGATCTGCTGCCGACATGGATGATTTGCAAGATATAGGGAATTTGAACCCTCGAGGAGAAATAACTACAGTCAATGCACAAGGAGGTCAAGAAAGTTGGAGTGGGCAAATTATTCATGGGTAACCAGGGAACAACAATATTATCTATATGCTAGATGATAGACATAGAGCCATTGCAGATTATGCAATGTTGACCCTTTAAGCCACAAATTCTAGAATAGTTAGACCTGAAGTGCAAGCTGCTAATTTTGAGCTCAAACCTGTGATGTTTCAGATGCTTCAAACAATAGGGCGATTTAATAGACGACCTTAAGAAGATCCTCACATTTACCTTATACTATTTTTTAAAGTAAGTGAATGCTTCCAAGATTGTTAGAGCATCATAGGAAGCATTGAGACTCAGACTTTTTCCATTTTCTCTAAGGGATCGAGCAAGAGCATGATTAAACTCTCTAGCACCTGACTAAATTTCTACATTGAATGAATTGGCTAACAAATTTTTAATGAAGTACTTTCCACCTACCAAGAATGCAAAATTGAGGAATGATATCACATCTTTCTATCAACTTGAAGATGAAAGCTTGTATGATGCATGGGAAAGATTCAAGGAGTTACTTAGGAAATGTCTTCATCATGGTATTTCTTGCTGTATACAGTTGGAAACTTTCTACAATGGTCTTACCCAAACACTAGATTGATAGTGGATGCTTTAGCAAATGAGGCTTTGTTATCTAAGTCCTACAATTAAACTTATAAAATTTTTAAAATGATAGCTAATAACAACTACCAGTGGCCATCAACCAGATAAGCTACAACAAGAGTAGCAGTATGAGTCTACAATATAGATGCCTTGACAACATTATCAGCCCAAGTAACCTCATTAACAAATATAGTGAAGGCTATGACTACTGCTCTAGCAACTGTCAACCAAATTGCTGAGGTATCTTGTGTTTATTGTGGAGAAGGACATCTGTTTGATAATTGTCCTGGAAATCCTACTTCAATCAACTATGTTGGCAACTTCAACAAACAGAACAAGAACAATCCTTACTCAAACACTTACAACCCTAGATGGAGACAATACATAAACTTCTCATGGAATAATCATAATCAACATGCTACAACATTCAGTAGACAAAACATGCCTGCTCAACCACCTGGATTTCACCAACAAAATCAAGGGCAAAGAAACACCAACAATGATCAACTCAGTTCTCTTGAAGCTTTGATTAAAGAGTATATTGTGAAGAATGAAATAGTTGTCCAAAGCCAAGTTGTATCCTTAAGAAACTTAGAAAATCATATTGGACAGCTTGCTACAACATTAAGCAATAGACCTCAGGGCAGTTTACCCAGCAACACAAAGGATCCAAGAAGAGAAGGAAAATAATATTGCAAAGTGATTAATTTAAGATCCGAAAAGGATGTTCATATTCTAGTTGGTGCACAAAAAGAAAAAGTTGAACCCATTGTAACCCAAGAAGAAACTTGAGTTGAAGAGGAGCCATAACATCCCATTTTTTAGCACACTGGTGTGAACAGCCAAACAACGACATCTACAGAAAATGATGATCCAACACCTGTTGGTGAATATGTTGCAACACCAACCACATCAGTCTAGAACATGGCAAAAGAGAAGTAGCCTGTATAGCCTGCTATAACATAGTTGTTTAGGCACTCATCATTCTTTCTACAAAGATTCCAGAAGAAAAAACAAGACAAGGAATTCAGCAAATTCTTGGAAGTGCTTCATATCGAAATTCTTTTTATGGAATTTTTAGAACAAATGCCGAATTATGTGAAGTTCTTGAAGGATATTTTGGCAAGGAAAAGAAGGCTTGGAGAGTTTGAAACAGTTGCTCTGACACAAGAATGCATCCATATACTTTAGAATAAGATACCTCAGAAGCTGAATGATCCAGGAAGCTTTACAATCCCATGTTCTATATAAACTAAATACAGTGGCAAGGCACTCTGTGATTTGGGAGCTAGCATCAATCTCATGCCTCTATTAGTGTTCAAGCAATTGGGAGTTGGAGAAGTTAGACCAACAACAGTGACTTTACAACTTGTTGATAGATCTTATGCCTTATCTAGGAGGCAAAATTGAAGATGTATTGGTAAAGGTGGATAAAAGTATTTTTCCAGTGGATTTCATAGTGCTAGACTTTGAGGCAGATAAAGATGTACCAGTTATTTTAGGAAGACCCCTTTTAACTACATGAAAGACTCTGATTAATGTGTAAAAATGAGAACTAACTATGGAGGTGAATGATCAGCAAGTTACAGTCAATGTATTAGATACCATGAAGAGTCCTGATGATGTTAAAGATTATAATATTATCAGTGTTATGAATTTTGCTGAAGCAGAGAGATTAAACAGTTGCTGTAGCAATGAAGAATTCAAGGCGGCAATATTTGAAGAACTTGAAGATGAGGATCTTGAAACAGTTGACATAACATAGTTAAGAGAGAAACAACCCGTGAGAACTAATAAGCACTTTGAATCTCTAGATATCTCAAACAGGGAAGTAAAACCTTCAGTTCCTTTTATTGAGTCACCTCCTGTTTTAGAATTAAACATTTTACCTTTACATTTGAAGTATATTTATCTTGATGATAATGACACATTTCTTGTAATCATTTTATCTTCTTTGAATGAAGAATAAGAAAAGAGCTTGGTGGATGTATTGGAGAGATACAAGAAGGCCATTGGATGGATCATGAGACATATTAAAAGAATCAACCCCTTTATATGCATGCATAAGATTTTGCTGGAGGATTGCTACAGCAACTCTGTAGAGTAACAGAGAAGATTAAATACCATGATGAAGGAAGTTCTGAAGAAAGAGATCATCAAGTGGCTTAATGCTGGAATCATTTACCCAAGATTAGGTAGCTCATGGGTAAGTCCACTACAATGTGTTCCAAAGATAGGTGGAGTAACAGTTGTAGCAAATAAAAAGAATGAGGTAATTCCCACCAGAACAGTAGTTGGATGGAGAGTTTGCATAGATTATAGAAAACTAAACAAAGCCACACCGAATGATCACTTTCCATTGCCTTTTATAGATTAGATGCTAGACAGACTTGCTGGAAAATAGTACTACTGTTTCTTGGATGGGTACTCAAGTTACAACCAGATTGCTATAGCAGCAAAGGATCAGGAGAAGACAACATTCACTTGTCCCTATGGAACCTTTGGCTTTAGAAAGATGCCATTTGGCATGTGCAATGCTCCAACAACTTTCTAAAGGTGTATGATGTCTATCTTTTCAGATATGATTGAGCAAATACTTGAGGTATTGATAGATGGTTTTTCAGTTTTAAAGGAATCATATGATGACTATTTATGTAATCTAGAAAATGTGCTTAAGAGATGTGACGAGACAAATTTAGTGTTGAATTGGAAAAAGTGCCATTTCATGGTACAAGAAGGGATAGTCCTAAGCCATATAGTTTTTAGAAAGAAAATAGAGATGGATAAGGCAAAAATAAAGGTGATTGATAAACTTTTCCCACCTACTTCAGTATAGGGCATAAAGAGTTTCTTAGGACATACTGGGTTTTATAGAAGGTTTATTAATGAATTTTCCAAAATATCCAAACCTTTATGCATGTTGCTGGAGCATGACAGACCCTTTAATTTTGATGAGAATTGCTTAAAGGCTTTTGTTGAATTGAAGAGAGCCTTTGTTACAGCACTAGTTGTTGTAGCATTCAATTGGAATATGCCTTTTGAGTTGATGTGTAATGCTAGTGACCACTCTGTTAGAGCAGTGTTAGGGCAGAGGAAAGGTAAGATTTTTCACTTTATTTATTATGCCAGCAAGACCTTAGATGATGTGCGACTCAACTATACTTCCACTGAAAAAGAGTTGTTGGCAATTGTTTTTGCATTTGATAAATTTATAGCTTATTTGGTTGGTAGCAAAGTGATTGTTTATACAGATCACTCAGTTATAAAGTATTTGATTTTAAAGAAATGCACCAAACCAAGGTTGATTAGGTGGATTCTGTTACTACAAGAGTTTGACCTAGAGATTAAGGACATAAAAGGCACTGATAATCAAGTAACAGATCATCTCTCAAGGCTAGAAACAGATGCAAGCACTCTAACTGAGCAGGACATACCTGAAACTTTTCCTAATGAGAAATTGCTAATGATACAGCATGCACAAATGTTGCAGCAGTCTGGATTTCCATGGTATGTAGATTTTGCTAATTACTTAGTGAGTGGATTACTACCACCTAATTTGAGCTACCCGCAGAAGAAAAGATTTCTCCATGATGTCAGAAGCTATCAATGGAATGACCCTTACTTGTATTAGATGTGTTCAGACCATGTGATCAGAAGATGTGTTCCTGATAAAGATATTTCAAATATTCTGTAGTCTTGTCATGCTGCAACATATGGTAGACATTTTAGAGGACACAGAACAATAGCAAAAGTTCCTCAATCAAGTTATTACTGGCCATCTATTTTTAGAGATATTTATGAGTTTGTTAAATGTAGTGACAAGTGCCAAAGAATAAAAAACATCTTTCAAAAGCATGAAATGCCACTAACCAACATCTTGGAGGTTGAACTTTTTGATTTATTGGGAATAAACTTTATTAGACCATTTCCACCCTCCTTTGGCAATTTATACATTTTAGTTTCTATGGACAATGTATCCAAGTGGGTAGAATCTACAGCGTTGCCAATAAATAATGCCAAGGCAGTGCTGAAGTTTCTTTAGAAGAAAAGTTTTTCAAGATTTGGAACTCCTGGAGCCATTGTTAGTGCCTAAGTATGAGATCAAGCATAAAGTTGTTACAACATATCATCCACAAACAAGTGGTTAGGTAGAAGTATCCAATAGGGAGATAAAAAATATTCCTAAGAAAATGGTGAATTCTAATAGAAGAGATCGGTCTCTTAGATTAAATGACTCTTTATGAGCTTACCGAACTACTTACAAAACCCCACTTGGCATGTCTTCATACATAATTGTTTACGGGAAAGCTTGCCATTTGCCCTTAGAGCTGGAGCACAAAGCATATTGGGCAATAAAACAACTGAACATGGATATGACTGTTGTAGTAGAGTAGAGGAA
Organism: Citrus x changshan-huyou; assembly: GCA_039657385.1. NCBI lineage: Eukaryota > Viridiplantae > Streptophyta > Magnoliopsida > Sapindales > Rutaceae > Citrus > Citrus x changshan-huyou. The sequence continues at coordinate 14,844,822 of CM077555.1, forward strand.
GCTATAGCTTTAGGGGCTAGAAGAGTTATGGTTATTCTCTTATGAAAATGTAAGAATCTACAAGGAAAAGACCAAGCAATGACATGATAAGCAAATCCAGCAAAGGGAGCGCATTCTAAATCACCAAATCTTGCTCTAAAATTCAAGAATAAAGCTTTTCCCTTGAAAATTAAAGTCTAGATGGTCAGGACCTTTTAATCTTGTCAAGGTTTATCCTCACGGGGTTGTAGAGTTGCAAAATGAAAGGACATGTTAGGAATTCAAGGTGAATGGACAAAGAGTAAAGCAATACATTGGAGCTGCTGTGAACAATCCAAGGGAGGATTTGTTCTTACAGGATTCCGTTTGAGCAATCAAGGATGGTCAGACCGAAGGACCTAAAATTAAGCGCTGATTAGAAAGCAACCCAATGAGGGAAGTTGTTTCAAATTTTTAAAGCATTAAATTTAGTTTTGAAAATTGTTTAATTTGTCTTTTTGTTATTTTAATTGTGCATCTAATTTCTTTATTTTCTTTTATTTTCTTGTGTTAAATTGCAGCAAGTAGAAGTTGACTTAAAAGAAAAAGTGGGCAAAGAAGCAAAAAGAACGTGCTGCAGCATCACTCACAGTATGGCAGACAAAATATGGTTCTTAAACAATTGAGGCATGTACAACTATTGCTGTAGCGACGGATTGGTTGTTACAATAATAATTTTTACCGTTGCACTGTTAGCTTTAGATTTTTACCGTTGGTGGCTAACACGCTTATGTCGACAGATCATAATTTATGATAAGAAAGATTATGCAATCCCTGATTTGTCGTGACACATATCCCATCCTTTCCATTTAAATTGTGTTTTTAAAATTCAATTTTTTTTATACAAATTTATCATTTTAATTACCTTTCTCTCTCAACTTTCCTTTTGTTATAAATTAGGGATTTACTTTCATTATTTCTATTTCACTATCACTTTCTCTCACCATCTGTAACTCTCAGCATCTTTACATTTCTTTTTCATGTTCTTATCTTTTTAGCACAACAAAATTCAGTTTCAACCGCTGCAGTAATGTAGAAAATTAAAGCACATGCTCGCATATTGAAAGACCCTGAGCATTTCTACAGCTTTAAAGGCAAGGAAAAATATGAAGAAATTATCGAGCCTCGAAAAATTATGGAAAAAAAGGGTTTTCAATTTCCTAAACAGCTAGCTAGGGCGATGAACAACATCTACACTGCTGTAGCACATAGAGGATGGATCAAGTTATGTGCTCACCCCCAAGACCCAGTCCTCCCAATCGTTAAGGAGTTCTATTCAAACATGTTATAGCAAGACCAACACAACATCTTTGTGAGGCAAGTTCAGGTACCCTTAGATTCTCGAGTTATCAATGCTTTTTATGACTTGCCTGCTGTTATTGATTGTGAGTATACAAAGTTTGCTAAAAATATGATTGTAAAGAAGTGGGGGGAGTTTTTAAAACCCTAACCGTAGCAGGCAATGAATGGATGAATGAGGAAGGTAGAGTGGTCAATAAGATAGACTTGAAGTCTATTGCAAAGGTTTGGATGAAATTCTTGAAATCTAGACTAATGCCAACAACCCACACAACCACTGTGTCCCAAGATAGACTTATACTTCTTTATGCTATAGTAAAAGGTTTAACCATTGATGTTGGAAAGATCGTTGAACAAGAAATTAGAGAGTGTGCGACAAAGAAGCAAAAGTCTATTGCCTTGCTATTTTTTTCACTTATCACAGGCATTTGTGAGGTCTCGAGGGTAAAATTTGAAGCAAGTGATGAGAGAGTGAAAAATAAAGGGACTATCACAGCTAGGATAGTCGAAAAGATTGCTATGGAATCTACTGCTGCAACAACCCCAAAACACCTACTGCAACTAAATGAGGGCAAGCTACAGGGATTGAGAAGATATTGTACGAACTCAGTGAAAGCTTGAATGCATGTGTCCAAGCACAAAGGGAAGATAATCAGAGGTTTTGGACTTACTGCATCTTGAAGCACAAAAACATCAATTTGCTATGTATATAAAGAGCAGACATGCAGATTTCCCTAGGTCACTATTGCAGTAGTTTAATTTCCAAAGCGTTAAGGAGACTCTTCTAGTAGAAGAAAGTGAAGAAGTAAAGACTGAATGAGAGTAAGAAAAAGAGCAGCAACAAGAAAAAGGGAAAGCTGAAGATGTTGAAGCAGAAGGGGAAGCAGAAAGCAAAGAAGAGGAAAAAAGAGGAGGAAAAGGAAGAAGAATCTCTAATTGTGACCCCCAAAAGTAAGGGAAACGATAATTTTGATTGATGAGGAGTCCGAGACAGAGGAAGAAGAGGATGTTGATGCAACCTTAGAGGAAGCCATCAGTAGAGCTGCAGGGACAAAAGAAGCAGAGAGGAGTATGAGGGAACTCATTGCGAGCATCATTATTGAGCAACCGGCAGCAACAACACCTTCACCAGCTGCCACAAAACAAACTCCTACAAAATCTCCTGTCCCAACTCCAAGGACATCCAACAAAAGAAAAAGGGCACAACCTTCTGGAGATGTTGTAGTATTATAAGCACTAGAAGAACCAGAACCCAAGAAAACAAAGCCAACTCTACCCAAAGTTACAAAAGCTGCTGGAACCCCTCCAACCAGTGCAACCAAAAGCCAAAAGAAGAAACAACCAGTTGCTACACTATTAGGTTCACCAGATGAGTGTTTGAGAAGTGGATAAAAGAAGAAGTGACCCTTTACAACATGTGCTGCAGCATAACTTCCGACAACAAGGGAGTATCCACTACCAGCCTAGTTTAGCTTTTCAATTTATGAAACTTTCTTTCCATTTATTTATTTTATCTTGTTTCTTTTGCATTTCTTTATTTTAAGTGTATGCATGTTCTTCTTTAATTCATTTTGAGTGCATGTGAGGACACAATACTTTTGAAGTTTAGGGGGGCTGTGTTATGGTGTAATATGTCTATGAATGTATGTGTTTGTGTTGTGTGTGTAGCTCTGTTTATCCAGCATTTGTATTTGGATTAGAAAACCCAATGAGGATGAATTGAGTGATGAAATGTAGGATGAATGACTGCCAAGTAGAGACAGTTTATATATGAAGGTTGAAACTCTGTCTTAACACTTAGGCTTTGGTTGAGTTTTGTGAGTATGCTGTACCAAAACCAGATAGAGCAATGTAGAAAATATCAATAGTCTAAGGGTTAAAAATATCTTAAGTTTGGGGGGAGACTTGAAATTTTTTTCAGAATTATCACAAACTATGCTAGATATGAAATAAAATTCTGCTCCAATGACTCAGTTGCTGAGTAACTAGGGCTGAGTATGTACCCCATATGCAGACTTGAGTAAAAAGGCAACAAGAGTTATGAGTATTGTTGTAACAACCCAAAAAGCAAGATAGGTCCTTTGTCTAGGATATTAAGTAGCCAAGTTTGTTCATGAGCCCTAAGTTCAGCCTTGAGTTAAAGGTGTCTATAGATAAGACTAAGTTATAACATATTAGATGTTTGTGCTGCAACAACTTTGAGCTATACATTGATCAAGCAATTGGGTGTCATCATTACAAGTAATGGACATTTACATTGAAGGGTATGACTGATAAAAAAAAGGAAAGAAAATGATAATTGTTGTAGCACAGTTTAAAGCCATTGTTGACTCTTTTTCCCCCATAAGAGGAAATGTCTGTTGTTTTATCTATGTGTGATATTTGATGCTTGTGTGATGCTGTAGCAACTCTATAACTTGATCAAAGTACTACACAGACACTTTGGAGGGAATAGGACCTAAGTCTACAGTTGGAACTACTGAGGGTGATTTTGCATGTTTAGGAATGAGATCTGAGAGTTAAAGAATCCTAGCAAGCTAGATGACAGAGCTAAGTTGTTTTTTGTGTGATTGTGTGAGTGAAATGTTAGTATTGTTGTCACTACTTGAGGACAAGTAATTGTTTAAGTTTAGAGGTGTGATAACTCTATGAAATGAGAGTTATTATGATATTTTTAGACTTAAACTAATAATACTTAAAAAGTAAATAATGTGTTTTTATTGTATTTTTAGTTACATTATGCATAAGCATATGTTTAAGTTTATTTTTAATTAATTAATTTTATTTAAGATCACTTTGTGCTCTAATTATGTGCGTGATTATAGATGACCAAAAAGCTTAAGTTTTATGGATGGAATGCTGCGGCAACAGACTTGCAGAGATGACAAAAGAACTGACTGTAGAGGAACTAAAACAAGTTTGAAACAGAGAAGATTCTATAGCCATTGCTGTAGCAATCCGGGAGCAGTTGTAGATGAGATTCTGTGTGTGCTAACTGACAAAGCAGTGATAGGCACAAAAAGATTGCGATACGAGGTTTCCAAAAAATGAAGACATGAGGCCACACATTTTTTGTTGCCCTAATTCTAAGATATAAAAAAGCACATATCAAAGAAACAAAAGGGGGAGCTATCACTGAAGAGAAATAAAACAGAAAAATAAAAGAAAAGTGAGAATAAGAGAAAGTTGAGGGTTGCAGTAGAGGATTCAATGAGAAAAAGAAGGAGAGATTGCATAGACCTAGCAGAACTCAATTTCTCATCTTTATTTTCTTGTTTTCTTTTCTTTATGGGAATGTATTTATTGGTAAAAACGAGTTTTGTTACTGTTTTATTGCATATCATGAACTGAACTTTGATGTAAATGAGTGATAAACAAGCTTAATGGTTATCTGACTGATATATGTGTGTGACTCTGAATTTGCTGTAGCATTTTTTCTTGATTTTACTTGTTACAAATCCCTATTTCGGTTGACCACCTATTTAGTGGATACTAGATAAGAAGGAACCTAAAAAATGTCTAACTTAGTGGAATAAATTAAGATAATACATGGTTTTAGATTGAGTTTCCCAAGTTGAGTCAATCTCGATTTGAATAGGGCCATGCTTGATTTAAGATTAGTGAAGAACTAGACGTAGGGATTCACCTTGTAGGGCAATTGGAACCTAGAATGTATAATGCTGTGTTTAATGCTAGCATAACAACCGGTCACTATTAAGTTGCATTTAGATATAAGAGATCCAAAATGCGACAACTGAGGATACATGAGGGATTCTGCCTAGTGCTGTAGTAAATGTTGTAGCAATAAAATCTTAATTGGAAAAATAGTCAATGCCATTAGGTGAGTTTAAGCACTCAACTACTCCTTTCCTATTGAGTACATCTTTGTGTTTGGTTTAAGATTTTACTCATTGCATGTTGTTTATTGCATTTTTTCCTTGTTGCATATTGTTTATTGCATTTTTAATTTAGTTAGTTCATTATATTATTAATTATTTTAATTTAATTTAGACTGAAATTGCTCTAATAAGATGTTGTAGCACGTCCTATAACATCAATCACTATGGAGACGATATGAATACTCGTCATTATATTACTTATTGTATACATTTGCACATTGACACCTATAACAATAAGCATATCAACAACATGCCATCTATGCAAATTACGATAAATGGCATAAAACTCAAATTTCTAATATTTTATGGGTCCATGTGTAATCATGGTACATTATAGAAACTACAAGTGTTCCACTAGTTCAAAATTCAAATTGATCGTGCACAACATTGTCTCATGATTACAAAGACCCTTGAACACAAACCACCAACCCTAAAGCATCGAAATCTAGTTGTTGCTGCAAAAGCTTCGACAAAGCAGTGAGAATGCTATCCTTTAGGGGAAGCTCCAACAACTTTTTTGATTAAGATAAAGAAGAGAAGTTGCGAGTGAATGAAAAAGTAATTAAGTTTAGAAACAAATCGTATACTGATTGCGGTGAATAAACAATAATCAATGTTTCTAAATTTGCTGCAAAACCTAAGAGGCTTTACTAAAAATGTAAAAGAGGTCGGGCTGCGATTACTTCAGGTGGTGGGAACCATCTAGCTTTGAGTACAAGGTGATTGTAAGAGGGTTCGGTAAGTTGCAAAATGAAGAAGAGGACTAAACTTTCCATCATGAAAATAAGAAGCTTACAACAATGACCACCAAGCTTGCTGCAAAATCAAATAAGATGAAGAGCTTGCTGTATACCATCATCATAATGCAGTTACTGTGTATTTTGTACATTTATCATCTTGGGAAATAAATAAATAAATAGAATGACTACAGGGCTTAAATAATAGAGTTAAATAAGTAAAGCACGGACATAAGTAATCAAAATGATATATTTTATTATCAAAAGCTCTAGTTCATTACATTAAGAATACATGAGCTGTTGTACATAAGTAATCATAATGATGTATTTCATTATCAAAAGCTGTAGTTCATTACATTGATAGCACATGAGCTGTTGTTCCTATATATATGTATGCTATAATGAATATTTCACAAAAATTTAGGTGAATATCTGCACACTTCTGCTGCTACTCCTTTGACCTTTGTCCAAAATATGAATTGCAACACATCAAAAACTTTAGCCTATATTTCCTACTTTCCAACTGTCATATTTATTCATTGCCATAATACACAATTATAGATACAAATTACACAAAATGATCAGTATCATTTGTTAGTAGTGATTATGTAAAACGAATTATACTACCCCATGCCTTTATCTCCAGCATACTTTGCAATAAAACCAGCAACAATACTTTATAAGCAATTTCACACAATACAGGAAATTTAAATACATCATTGCAAGACATTTAAACCCAACAACATATTGAACAACTTATAGGAAATATGAAGGACTGATTTTCCCTTTATTGTGTTATTTGTATGTTTATAGGAAGTAAAGCTCTATTTTTTTTTATTGTTGTAACTTGTATTTATGGCTTCCTATGTTGTGTTAGCTTTTTATTTGAGTTGATTAGGTTCGTTAACTTTACTAGAATGAAATGCATGTCAAATTTTATTGTTGTATTGATTAAACTAGTTAAGAAAAAAATTAAAACAGTGTTGTATTGATTAGGTTCGTTAACTTTATTAGAATGAAATGCATGTCAAATTTTTCTGTTGTAATGATTAAACTAGTTAAGAAAATGGTTGATGATTCTACACGCATTTATGTTCGATTCATGGGTACTAAGTATAAGATTGGTCTTGTTGATCTGATATAACGAGTATAATTATGCTTATCAATGAGGTGATGAGTAGGGCTTGTAATAAGCATATTAAGAGCGATGAAAAATATGAATTGACAATTATTCAGGCTTGGGATGGTGAGGTTGTAAGCATTTGTAATAATGATGGCTTTTTTCACAATTGGCTATGCATAATGACCATGGCTTCCTCAAGCTACATTTCCACCTTGATTTGAAAGATACAAAGGGAGATTTGGTGAAAAGATTATTGTTCCCTGGTCAACTATCCTCAGAAAAAAGCCTAATTCAAACCCCTATTTCGACATCACATGACATTATGCAAAAACTTGTCTCTTCCTTGACACTGCAAAAACCTAAGTCCCACCCTATAATGCAAAATCTAAATCAAAGTCACACTATTCAAACTTAATCTGTAAGTGAAACATCTAACACTTCTTTGTATGATGATTTCTTAGCACTTACTTTAGATCACATTCTTGCAATGATACATTTATAACCATAAACAGCTCACAAACTGACCCTATAAATGAACACACAGAATTCCGCTCCCCAGTCGATCAACAAAAGCAAAACTTCTCCATTAATGATGATCTTTCACCCGAACTTCATGAGATGCAGCCTTTGAATCCAGAACCACTCCCACCACTACATAATTTAAACACTATTTTCCACCACAACCAACAACTACCGTAATCCTTACCCAACAACCTGAATCCTAATTCTTAGAATCGTCTCAACCCAATAAACCTGCCCTATCTTCATTGAATGACGACCAGCCTCTTGATTGTGATGAGGGTGATAATATTTTCTCTATTTGTTCAAGTGATGATGAAAGACAACCTCAACATAATCACATAAATAAAGACAATAATGAATTTGATGGTGTTGTTGGCAATGTTAGATCAGATAATGAAGATGATGGGCAACTGTCTGGTTATGAAACTAATGACAATGACTATAGTGTTGCTTCTGATGAAGAAAATGATGCAATTCGATAGTAGTTAGATGGTGATGTAAAGGACAATATGTACATACCAAAACATTCACAGGCTGTGAATTTCAGAGTTGGTATATATTTTAGAAACTTTGAGGTATTCAAGGCAGAGTTGAAGGAGTATTGAATTAAAAATAGGTTCACTTACACAAATATTAGATTTGGCCACACTAGAGTAGTACTTAAATGTGCAGAAGATGATTGTCTCTGGACTTTGACTGCAGCATTGTGTAAGATGGGACCATACTTTGTAATTAGGAATGTATTTGATGTAGAAACACATACTTGTCAAAAATTGGCATCAAACCCACAGTGTACTGCAATATCGATTGCTGAACAATATTAGACAAAGATAATAGAGAATCCTGAAATGAGTGTTTAGTTCTTACAAGATGAACTTAGGAGATATTGAAAGCTAATTGTAAAACCACAGTAGGTGTATAGGGCTAAGAGGAGAGCCATGGCTCATGCTAGTGTGGATAATGAGTCTAGTTATAGAATGATCAGGTCTTATGCTCAAGTGATTCTAAATTACATGCCTCAGTCTTAACATTGGTTCAGGTGTATAGATTTCACAATCAACAACCCATAACATACTTTGACAAATTTGTCCTTTCATTTCCAACTTTGCGAGATGGGTTTAAGATAGGATATAGACCATTTATAGGCATAAATGGGTGTCATTCGAAGGGTCCATTATTGAGTGTTAGAAAATATATATTTATAAAGGAGAAAATCATCATTTTACATTTCAAATCTTACTAACACCCTTACTTTTATGTATTTAAGCTTCTTGTGACTTAATTACGTGTGTTTTATTTTAATTAAGTATTTTATGTATTTTAGGGGCATCATGGTCATTTCATAATGAACAAGAAATCAGACGGCAAAACGGACATCACTTTTGAACTCAGGATAGTCGAAAACCTTAGGAGGAGCATAAAAGGAAAAATGTCACTGTTCACATGTACGACACTATTCACATGTACGATACTGTCCATGATACTGTTCACGACACTGTTCACACATACGAAACGATGATGTGGCATTGACTGATGAGGTGTCACGATTCCATTGGAGAAAATTCTTATGCACTGTTGATCGGTGACGTGGCAGCATGTTAGTGGACCAAAAATTACGCGTATGGTACATGCATTTACACAGGATTATTTTCAACCAAACCGCGTCACTGTTCAAATCGGTTGACTGTTCAAACCGCGTGGTCAAACCGTGTCACTGTTCAAACCGCCTGGTCAAACCGCGTACAGTTGACTGATGACATGGCGCAATCCTGAGCGTCCAAACTGTTTTTAATCCGATGGTCATGATTTACTCAATGTATCAACATATGTCATGAGATTTATTTGGTAAATTTATTTTCTCTTCCCCTCTAGTTTTTGTGGATGTTTTGACTTCTCGTTGACAAATAATAATAATCTTGTCTAGATACTGCCCTAGTTTCACCGGCTCCCTAGTACAAGGTTATTATTATTTGGCACGATAAGCCCTTAGCAGCATATTGATTAGAGTGTGGTTCATGAGGTGTGGATACCCCCCTCATGATTTAATTGGCACTAATAAGGAATATTTAGCCCATGATGCATATTGATATGGATCCAGATACCCAAGTACGTCATTTCAATAGATTTCTCTTCAATTTATTCTCGCCATTTCAATTCCAATATTAGGATAATCTAAGTCACTTTCACCACAAATCCAACCACCCTCATACAAAATTAATTCCACATATAATTAAAATTCACCTTCTCGTGGGATCGACACTCGTCACCATTGATCTATTCTACAATAGATGAGGTGTGGATACCCCCTTGATCGACACTCGTCACCATTGATCTATTATTATTTGGCACGATAAGCCCTTAGCAGCATATTGATTAAAGTGTGGTTCATGAGGTGTGGATACCCTCCTCATGATTTAATTGTCACTAATAGGAATATTTAGCCCATGATGCATATTGATACGGATCCAGATACCCAAGTACGTCATTTCAATAGATTTCTCTTCAATTTATTCTCGCCATTTCAATTCCAATTTTAGGATAATCTAAGTCACTTTCACCACAAATCCAACCACCCTCATACAAAATTAATTCTACATATAATTAAAATTCACCTTCTCGTGGGATCGACACTCGTCACCATTGATCTATTCTACAATAAATTCGTGCACTTGCGAGTTCAATAAAATTTGCACAACAAGTTTTTGGCGCCGTTGCCGGGGAGGTAAGTTATTTTAATTCGTAGAATTAATTTTTGTGAATAATTTCTTTTAATTGTTTTCTTGTAATTTTTTTTATAAAAAAAAGAAAAAAAAAGTGAATCTACATTTAGAGGTAAGAATTTCTTTTTTTTTCTCTTCTTTAAAATTCTGTAATTTAATTTTCAATTTATTTTTCTTTGTAATTTTTTGTTTATTTTATTAATTTATTTTTAGTTAATTTATTTCACGTATTTTTTTAATGTGTTTTTTTATAGAAAGGTTGTAACAGCGTGATAAGGTTAGTACCGTAATTTCTCATTCTTGTTTATTTTTATTAATTTTGTTCTTATTTTTTTGTATTCATTGCATGCATGGTCGAAGGTCATTATTACCTAATCTTGAACCTATAGACCTTGAACTTGAAAAAACACTTCGCACACACAAACACGTTGTAATTAAAGATAAAAGTGAAATGGATTTGCAACAACAACAACAACCACCATAGGAGAGGCCATTTAAGGACTATTTCAGTCCCTTAGCTAATTTGAGCACATCATGCATAAGATACCCAAATGTAGCTGCTAGGAGTTTTGAACTAAAACCTAGTGTGCTAAATTGTCTCCCAACATTCTATGGCTTAGAAAATGAGGACCCATATAATCATCTGAATGATTTTCATGCTGTTTGTCAAACATTTAAATATGAGAATTTTTCAGATGATGATGTTAAACTTAGATTATTCCCATTTTCTTTAAAGGATAGAGCTCATTCAGGGCTTAATACATTGCCTGCTAATAACATTACATCATGGGAATAAATGGTAACAAAATTTTTGAATAAATATTTTCCAGTGCATAAAACCAATGCTATTCGCAGGGAAATTTCAGAGTTTACCCAGAGAGAAGACGAACAGTTTTTTGAAAGATGGGAGCGATTCAATGGGCTACTCTTGAAGTGTCCACATCATGGGTACGAGAAATAGCACCAATGCCAATACTTTTTGGAGGGATTATTGCCACATGTGCAAGAATGGCTAATGGCAACAAGTGGAGGAGAGCTAATGTCAAAAAGTGCATAAGAGGTTTGGGAATTCTTCCAGCAACAAACGGATAATTCCCAACAATGGAGTCGATCACTCAGAAATACTAAAAGAATTAAAGGAGTGAATGAGGTTCACATTGGTGAGTCAACTTCGGGAATCAAATAAGTCAAGGAGATGGTTGAAGGTATTTCTCGACAAATAGCATCGTTAACAACTGCTAAATTAACAGAACCACATGACCATGACTCATACTCAGATCAAGCCAATGCCATATGTGTAATGAGAAAACCATCAAATTACAACCCATACTCCAACACATATAACCCTGGATGGAGAGACCACCCCAATTTTTCGTGGTCTCAAGAATTCCAACAAAATGGACCAGCAGCTCCAGCTCCACCAATGCAACCAATTCCTCAAATTCCTTAAGCCTCTCAACCACCATTTAGACCATACAATTAGAACTAGAACTACTCTTAACCCAGACCATGGGAGGATTTATTCCAGAATTTCAAGAATGTTACTCACTCCATGATTGAGTAACAGAACCGCACCATTGATGAACTACGAAATGAGATGAGAGCAGGCTTCAACTCACAAGCCCAATCAGTTTCAAGCCTCGAGAAGATGGTGGGACAACTTGCTTCTTCAGTTCAGACCTTGGCAATGACTGTTGAGAAATGTAAATTTCCAAGTCAACCACTGCCTAATCTTAAAGGAGTACATGAAGCAAGTACCAGTTCACCACAACAGAATGGAGAGGTCAAAGCAGTCATGACCTTGTGAAAAGAAAAAGAAGTCGACAACAAAGTGGAGATGCCGATGACAAAAGAAAATCAAATTGTACCTGTGAATGTTGAGGACTCACCATCGGAAGAGAAAAAAGAAATCAACCCATGAGAATATGTTCCCAAAGCTCCATTTCTTCAGAGGTTAGCTAAAGGAAAGAAGGGAAAATCCACATGTGAGATTCTTGAAATCTTCAAACATGTAAGTGTTAACATCCCTTTGCTTGATGCTATAAAATAAGTTCCATCTTATGCCAAGTTTCTAAAAGACCTTTGTACTAAAAAGATAAATATTCATGTTCCAAAAAAGGCATTTTTAACAGAAAACGTTAGTTCTATACTCCAACACAAAATTCCTTTAAAATGCAAAGACCCAGGCTCCCCTACTATCTCATGTAGTATAGGGAACCACACAATTGAGAATGCTTTGTTGGATTTAAGAGCTAGTGTAAATCTGTTACCCTACTCAGTATTTGTGAAACTTGGACTGGGAGAATTACACCCAATTCTAGTGGTGTTACAGCTTGTAGATCGGTCCACGAAATACCTCATGGTATTGTAGAGGACGTGCTTATCCAGGTAGACAAGTTTTATTTTCTTGTTGATTTCATTATAATTGACACTGATAAGCATAATTTATATACATATTTTACCGTTTATTATCTAATTACTAGTTATTTTTATTTTTTATTTTTAATTAATTGAATTATTTTATTGCATAAGAAATTAATTGGAGATTGGAAATAAAAAGTGCAAAAAGAATAACAATTTGGGAGAATATTAGTTGAAGCCGTGACAGAGTTAAGAGCCAAGAGTAATTTGCATTGAATTTCAATTCTTCAATTGAGTTGCACGTGCATGGCATTGTAAAAGTGGAAAGCAATTTAAATGGGGCCCACACTTGACTTTCAAAAGTGGAATTAATGGCTTATGGTGGCGTTATTATTGAAGCTTTGTTTTATAATTGGAAAAGAATTTTAATTAGTAGACAAAGAGGATTCGGTGGCTAAGCATTATAAAAAGAGAGTTTCGGTTTTTGAATGAAGCAGCCGCCAGAGGACAAAAACAAAAGTGCAAAGCCGCAAGACAGAGAGTATTCGGCAGCAGCAATAATTCAACTTCCATGACTGATTTTATTTCTTGTGTTGCTCTCTATTCAAGTATGTCTAGCTAATTTTCTTATACTATGGTTAAGGATGAAACCCTATTCAATGAAATAATTATCTTTTTATTGAATTAATTCTCTATATATGTTCTTTGATGATTATGATTTTTATTTCACATGATTAGTTGGGTGTTATTAAAATCTTTTCACCAATTCTGTCGTGCATTATTGATTGTTAGGATCAATATTCAACTAAATCTATGCTTGGATCTATAAAGTTTATACATGATTATCTTTGATTATATGTCTTTCATTAAATTGTTTACATAGAGTGCTTAGGAAAATTTTGACTCTTTGTTATTCAATATGTTTACATGGGATGCTTAGATGTCATATTATCAAGCAGAAAAAGAACCTACATTAGATTTAATTACTTGGACTTAATTGTTATATCCATGAGATGACATAGATTGATTTCGAGTTGTCACTCTAAAATTGGGGATTAATTAATAATTAGATAATTACTAGTTGAATAGTGGTGGATTCTGAAACCTTGGTAATTTTTATCTTATTGAAATCTCATTTACTTTAATTGTTTTCTTAGTTTAATTAGTTTAATTTCTCTTAAAACTCAATTTGCTCAACTAGGTTAGAATTAATATTAATTTTAGATTTAAATTAGGCTTTTCAATTTATAACAATCTCTGTGGGTTCGACCTCGTTACCACTATTCTATTTCTAGATTCGTGCGCTTGCGAGTATATTAAAATTTTCACAACAGACACTCAACCAATCCAGGATTCAAGGAAGCACATCCCCATTATTCTAGGCCGACCTTTCTTGGCAACTGAGGATGCTCACATTCAATGCAGAACTGGAAATATGCAGTTGTCCTTTGGCAACATGACTATGAAGCTAAACATCTTCAATATTGCCAAACAACCTCACAATATAGATGATGAAATTGTTGATGTGGATTTAATAGAAGCATTAGTTGATAATACTTTTCTTTCAAACCTTAGTGATGATCCTTTACAAACATGCTTAACTCACTTTGGTTTGGATTTTGATATTGACAGATCAGTCGATAAGGTCAATGCTCTACTTGACTCAGCATCATCCATGGATACCAATAAATGGAAGTCAAGAGTTAAACAACTAGCACCATCAGAGAAGAAACTCATCTCATCATCAGAATCACCACCGAAACTCGAGCTCAAACCATTACCCAACACATTGGAATATGCATTTTTGGGAGAAGAAAGTACTCTGCCGGTAATCATCTCATCATCCCTCAATGACGAACAAAAAGGTAAGTTGTTGGATGTTTTAAAAGAGCACAAAGGAGCATTCGGATGGACCATAGCAGAAATAAAAGGTATAAACGCAGTAGACTGCATGCATTACATTCACCTTGATGAAAATGCTAAACATACTAGGGAAATGCAACGTTGGTTAAATCCTAATATGAAAGAAGTTGTTAGAACTGAAGTCCTTAAGCTATTAGATGCATGTATCATTTACCCCATTTCTGATAGTTCATGGGTTAGTCCTGTGCAAGTTGTCCCCAAAAAGTCAGGAGTCATAGTAGTTACCAATGCTGATAATGAATTAATACCAACTAGAGTAACTACAAGATGACGTGTATGCATTGATTATAGAAAGTTGAATTCTGTCACACGTAAAGACCATTTTCCTTTACCATTTATCGATCAAATGCTTGATAGATTAACATGCCATGAATTTTATTGCTTTCTAGATGGCTACTCAGGATACAATCAGATTCCTATAGCACCAAAAGATCAAGAGAAAACCACTTTCACTTGCCCTTTTGGCACATTTGCATATAAGAGGATGCCATTTGGATTATGTAATGCACCTGCTACATTTCAACGATGCATGTTAAACATTTTTTCTGATATGGTTGAACGATTCCTTGAAGTCTTTATGGATGAATTTTTTGTTTTTGGTGACTCATTTGATCAATGTTTACATCATCTAACACTAGTTCTGCAGAGATGTATCGAGAAGAACTTAGTCTTAAATTGGGAGAAGTGCCATTTTATGGTAAAACAAGGTATTGTTCTCGGTCACATCATTTCAAGCAAAGGTATTGAGGTTGACAAAGCCAAGGTGGATCTCATTTCTAATATTTCTCCACCTAAAATAGTCAAAGAAGTAAGATCTTTCCTTGGGCATGCTGGTTTTTATAGACGTTTCATTAAAGATTTTAGCGAAGTTTCTAGACCCTTATGCAATTTACTTGCTAAGGATGTACCTTTTATCTTTGATGATTCATGTCTTGTGGCATTTGAAAAATTGAAGAAGTTGTTGACATCATCACCCATCATTCAGCCCCCAAATTGGAGCTTACCATTTGAGCTTATGTGTGATGCATATGATTATGCAGTAGGAGTAGTATTAGGACAAAGGGTTGATAGAATTCCCCATGTTATTTACTATGCTAGTATGACATTCAATGATGCATAGTTGAACTCTTCAACTACTGAAAAAGAAATGCTAGCAGTAGTGTTTGCATTAGAGAAATTTCGATCTTATCTTATTGGTTGTAAAATAATTGTATTCATGGATCATGCTGCTCTTAAATATCTTCTCACAAAGAAAGATGCAAAAGTTAGACTAATTCGTTGGGTGTTACTTTTGCAGGAATTCGACTTGGAATTTAAAGATAAGAAAAGCATAGAGAATGTTGTGGCCGACCATCTCTCTCGTCTCCATTTTGACACAATTATGGAATCATTACCATTGAATGAGTCATTTCCAGATGAACAATTGATGAGTGTTGAAGTATTACCGTGGTATGTTGATATCGTTAATTATCTTGTTGCAGGTCCACTTCCAGAGCATTGGACCAAGCAAGACAAAGCCAAATTTTTTGCATAAATAAAGAATTTCTTTTGGGATGACCCTTATTTGTTCAAGTATTGTGCGGATCAAATTGTTAGACGATGTGTCCCAGAAAATGAAATTCAGAATATTCTTTCATTCTGCCATGAACAAGCTTGTGGAGGCCATTTCAGTGCTAAGAAAACAGCTACTAAAGTTTTACAATGTGGTTTCTATTGGCCAACTATATTTCGAGACGCTTACACTTTCTGTTCTTCATGTGATAGGTGTCAACGAATGGGGAGCATTACATGAAGGAATATGATGCCACTAAATCCAATTTTCGTGGTTGAGATTTTTGATGTATGGGGTATTGACTTCATGAGACCCTTTCCCCCTTCTTTTGGCCATCAATTCATATTGGTTGCTGTGGACTACGTATTGAAATGGGTAGAAGCAATTCCATGTAGAATCAATGATCACAAGGTGGTGATAGGATTTTTGAAAAGCAACATTGTTTCACACTTTGGATTCCCTCGAGCGATAATCAGTGATGGTGGTGCCCACTTTTGTAACAAAGCATTCAAATGTCTTTTGAAGAAGTATTCCATCACTCACAAAGTAGCGACCCCATATCATCCGCAAACCAGTGGCCAAGTTGAGATCTCCAATCGAGAAATAAAGCACATATTAGAAAAGACGGTGAGGCCAGACAGAAAAGATTGGTCATTAAGACTTGATGATGCATTATGGGCATATAGAACGACTTTCAAGACCCCGATTGGGATGTCACCCTATAGGCTAGTGTATGGAAAAGCTTGCCACCTACCTGTGGAACTCGAGCATCGTGCATATTGGGCCATCAAGAAATTCAACTTTGACATGCAACAAGCTAGCTCAGAAAGAAGATTACAACTGGCATAACTTGAAGAAATTCGCAATGATGCATACGAAAATGCCAAAATTTACAAGCAGCGAATGAAAGTATTTCATGACAAGCAAATTATGAGTAAATCTTTCACTCCAGGTCAGAAAGTACTTTTATTCAATTCTCGCTTGCACCTATTCCCAGGTAAGTTACGCTCTCGATGGTCTGGCCCCTTTATTGTTCATACTATTTTTCCACATGGGGCAATTGAAATTAAGGACCCAAAGAACGGTGTCACGTTTAAAGTTAATGGTCAAAGATTAAAGTCATATCTAGAGTACCAACCACAGGGAGAGGACACCGAGATAAATTTGAGTGATCCACCAGATTTGAATTGAGTTGTTTTTCTTTTTTTTCGGTGATTTGATTTTTTTCTTTCTTTTTATTATTCTTTTGCTAATTGAAATTATTTTTGCATAAGTGTGTTTGTTTAACCATTAAGTTTTCTCTTATCATTGTTAATCATGAGTGCCATAGCGAAACAATTTCTCCTGAACATTCTTAAACCACTTTAACGTGTAAAATCTCATCTCAAAAGGTAGATTCGATTTTGTAAAACACATCGTATTTGGGCTCTACAACCACCAGAGTTAGTATCCTATGTTGAGGATTTAGAAAGCCAATTCAAAGACATTGAGAGAAGTGTCTACAACATCCAGTTGGAGCTTGAGATAAATTCAATAAGAGGACGATTGTAATTTTCTTTATGTGTTTTAGTTTGTTTTTCTTTGTTTGTGTGCTTTAGTTTGTTACCCCGGTGAAGTGGCAGATAACCGTACTTCGTGACAATCAAGTCGGTTACTTCAGTTTCCCTAATAACTGATATTCTGAGGCGAATGTATGGACATAAACAAGATTCTAGCAAAGCTTCACAATCGATTCCCTTCACTTCCTCAGAATGCCCTCCTTACAATCTATAAAGCTTGGTCCAAACACATGCGATTGCTCATGAGGAATAACATACCTGCTGACATCCGTTGGTTAATCGAGGCCAAAGTACGTTTGACAGGTGAGTTACCTCCAAAAGTTATTGCAGAGGAAGATGTGAGCCACAGTCGCAACTACCTGTAAATATCGTTTTACTTCATTGTCATTTTATTTCACTGTTGTTTTATCATTTGCATTATTATCTTTAATAATTTTATTTTATCATTGTTTCTTTTTCTTTTTACTGTTTTCTTTTTGACTCGCGAGCCATGTGCTTTACGCGTTATTTGACACTGACATGTTACCTCATACACAGCTATGACCCACTGTCACCAAGATTCTTAAATATGACTTTTTGTTAAGCACTCACAAATTATTTTTTAGAAGTATCCCAATGGCAGCTACTCCCAATAAACAATTCAAGAACATTTGTGTGCTTTCTGGATTTAACTATGGCAAACATAAAGAGTTCGTTGAGGCAGCCATAGATCTTGGTCGAAGCATAGCAGAGAGAAAACTACACTTGGTGTATGGAGGAGGTAACCGAGGGTTATCAAAATTGGTCTCAGAAGCTGCTTTTGTTAGAGGAAGCCAAGTGTTAGGCATCATCCCAAGAGCCCTAAAATCTTTGGGCAGTTTGTCTGACTCACCAACTGGAGAAGAGTTAGTCGTCTCAGGTATGCAAGAAAGAATAACTGAAATGCTTAATCATGCTGATGCTTTTATTTTCCTACCAGGAGATCTTGCAACTCTAGAGGCACTTATCACATTAGCATCTTGGGCCCATCTGCACATTCACCAGAAACCCATCAGTTTGTTAAATGTCAATAACTTTTATGATGGCTTTATCACATTTTTTAACCATACAATAAAAAACTATTTCATTCCTTCTACAACGAAAAAGCTTTTTATTTGTGCTCACACTGCTAATGAGCTACTTGATCTGTTACAAGCTTATAAACCAGAGCCAGACTCAAGGACCCTTGTGTTGGAGTCTCCAAATAATGATGGTAACAGTAGCCGCAATAAGAAGTACAAATTAGATTTAACTCTTCGCTTGTAAATATTTTCTTCTGTGTTGCACCACCTAGGTGATGTCTTCTAAACTCTACTTCTTTCCTTCAAAACATTGAGGACAATGTTTCGTTCTGGTTGGGGGGAGGGAATAGTCGACAATTGTGGAATCTTTGTTAAGTTTTTATTAATTTTTTGTTGTAGAGACTAACCGTGGCTAACTTTTTTGTGTTGAAGATGGCTGAATATGGAGTGTAGTGACTCTAGAAACGCATCTTCTTGGTTTAAATTTTTTTTTTCTAATTTCTCCTTTATAAATATACACTTTCAAATTTTTGAGTCAAAGATGACTGAATATGGAGTGTAGTGACTCTAAAAACGTATCTTCTTAGTTAAAAAAAAAACCATTTTCTTTTTCTATCATTTTAAGTGTAACTTTTCTAATTAGTTTTTCTGCATCATTTTCACATTTCTGCATGCATATTTTCTTTTCATGTTTAGAATAGGTTAGGGGGTAGAATGTTGTTTGAAAAAAAAAATTGTGTGATTTGTTTTAACATTGGATGACATGATGAATTTCAAATTTTAGTATTTGTATTATCTTTGGTCTTAAGTGATGTTACGCCATGTTTGCTACTCTACATGTTGATGTCGGAGACAAATATGAGTTGCTTGAAGGAATGAACATGTCATAATAAGTATCAAGTGAGTTTTTGAGCCTATCATTTTTGTTGGAGAGTAACCCTTTTGCCCATTCTTCATACAGCTTAGCAGTTTATTATTTTATACACGATCTCTAGATTTCTTTTGAGTTAACCCTTAAAAAAAAGTTGTAAAATTAAAAAAAAAAAGAAAAAAAGAAGAAAAAAGGTGTGTTGCTACATTTGGAGGCCCATCTAACTAGTAGATATGGAAGATTATTTAGAGCCCTAAAAGACAATGGAAAGGCCATTTTTGATCCGTTTGAGCCTTTCTAGCCATCCCTTTTGTGAAATATCCATAGTTAACCCTTTTGAGCCTTAAAAAAAAATATTTTCTTTGTCAAACTTATCACCTTGACCTACTCCGATTTGAAGTATTACCCGATATCTTACAAGTTCCATCACCTATTTATGTTTGAGAAAAATGTAAATAATTATTTTATTTTGTGAAGTTGTGCCAAACAAAAGCAAAAAAAAAAATTGTTGTTAAAAAAAAAAATAACAATAATAGGTGAATTCCTTTAAAAAAAAAATCTCTGTATTTTTCTCAAAACATACACTTTGTTTTTCTTATTTCCTCTCCTTTGTTAGCCATGTCTCTAGCCTACGTTACGTCCTAATAAAAGTCCTTCTTGATTTTAGGGAACTATAGTCTGAAGTAGAAGCTAGTTATATGGGCTAAAAAGATGTAGTGGTGCATAATAAAAAATAAAAAATATAAATAAATTGGGTTGACTAGCATTTTTGTTTGACTTGAGATCG
The DNA here is from genome assembly GCA_039657385.1 of Citrus x changshan-huyou. NCBI lineage: Eukaryota > Viridiplantae > Streptophyta > Magnoliopsida > Sapindales > Rutaceae > Citrus > Citrus x changshan-huyou. The sequence continues at coordinate 14,865,233 of CM077555.1, forward strand.
TATTATTTCTGAGCTAAGGGCATATTTCTTTCATCTTGGTGAGAGCGTGTGACATTACTTCTTTATTATTTTCTCTCAAATTCAGCATTCATTGAAGTGACTATTTTTATTGGGTTTAATTTCCTTGTGAGAGTGTCACTACTTCCAGTGAGATTTTGGGGTTTGACATGATATTCTTGAAAACAGTTGTGACAAAGTCTACTGGGCTGATTCATGTGGATGGTTGATGTGGGTGTGATGTTTCTTTAGACTGGAGATAATGTTTATACTTTTATTTGATCACTATCATTAGTCCGATTGAATAAACATGATTGTTTTAAAAAAATCATTTTGGATTTGAATTTTGTTTTCTCTTTATTTGCTAGGGACTAGCAATAAGCTGGTTGGAGGGTGTGTTGAGTGTTAGAAAATGTATATTTATAAAGAAGAAAATCATCATTTTACATTTCAAGTCTTACTAACACCCTTACTTTTATGTGTTTAAGCTTCTTGTGATTTAATTACGTGTGTTTTATTTTAATTAAGTATTTTATGTATTTTAGGGGCATCATGGTCATTTCACAATGAACGAGAAATCAGACGGCAAAACAGACATCATTTTTGAACTCAGGACAGTCGAAAACCTTAGGAGGAGCATAAAAAGAAAAATATCACTGTTCACATGTACAACACTATTCACATGTATGATACTGTCCATGTTACTATCCATGATATTGTTCACGACACTGTTCACACATACGAAACGATGACGTGGCATTGAACGATGATGTGGCATTGACTGATGAGGTGTCACGATTCCATTGGAGAAAATTCTTATGCACTGTTGATCGGTGATGTGGCAGCATGTTAGTTGATCAAAAATTGCGCGTACGGTACATGTATATACACAGGATTATTTTCAACCAAACCGCGTCACTGTTCAAACCGGTTGACTGTTCAAACTGCGTGGTCATATTGTGTTACTGTTTAAACCGCCTAGTCAAACCGCGTACTATTGACTGATGGCGTGGCGCAATCCTGAGCGTCCAAACTGTTTTTAATCCGATGGCCATGATTTATTCAATGTATCTATAAAAATGGGGTCTCCCCCCTAATTTGGCATCTCTGAATCCATTTTTGAGGTCCATTTTCTGTAGTTCCTTCTCCATCTTGTATTTTCTACGTATTTTAATAAATTCTCATTTTGCCCCTAGTTCAATTATGAGTAGCTAATTTTCTTTCAAGCTTGGGTTGAAGGTGAAGTCTCAACATGTGTCATGGACTTTATTTGGTAATTTTTGTTTCGCTTCCCCTCTAGTTTTTGTGGATGTTTTGACTTCTTATCGATAAATAACAATAATCTTGTCTAGATACTGTCTTGGTTTCACCGGCTCCCTAGTACAAGGTTATTATTATTTAGCACGATAAGCCCTTAGCACCATATTTATTAGAGTGTGGTTCATGAGGTGTGGATACCCCCCTCATGATTTAATTGGCACTAATAATGAATATTTAGCCCATGATGCATGTTGATACGTATCCAGATACCCAAGTACGTCATTTCAATAGATTTCTCTTCAATTTATTCTCGTCATTTCAATTCCAATTTTAGGATAATTTAAGTCACTTTCACCACAAATCCAACCACCCTCATACAAAATTAATTCTACATATAATTAAAATCCACCTTCTCGTGGAATCGACACTCGTCACCATTGATCTATTCTACATTAGATTCGTGCACTTGCGAGTTCAATAAAATTTGCACAACATCCATTCATGGGGGTTTTGTTATATGTCGTTACGCTTGATGGTAATAATGGTAGTAGCATATGGACATGGTTTCTTGGTCAGTTAAGAGAATTTTTGCACGACTCAAGGTAGCTAACTTTCATGTGTGACAGACAGAAGGGCATACACAATGCACTAGCCATTGAATTTCGAACAGCTCATGTTAAATATTGTGCTAGGCATATTTTTGCCAATGTGAAAGCTAAGCACACCAAAACAAATTTTAAGGCACACTTTTGGGCTGCATCGAGGGCATCTAATACAAGAGATTTTGATACCGCAATGAAGAGACTTAAGATTGTCGATTCAAATGCTTTCGAAACTATTAGAAAGATTCATCCTAAGTTTTGGTCTAGACATGCGTTTGATAAGACTTGCAAATCAGATCATTGCACAAAAAAAAAGACAGAGAGTTTTAATGCCTGGTTAGAAGTGCAACGAAAGCTGCCATTACTAACAATTATGGAATTTATTAGAAGGAAAATCATGAAAAGGCTGGTCAGCTGAAAGAAGAAAAGCTCAGTTGTGGCTGTGTAACATCACTAGAGTAATTTACAAGAAAATGGATGAGAACTTTCAAAAAGGCAAAAGGCTTTCATTGTTGTAAGCAAGTGAGACATTATTTAAAATACATGATGAGCAAAGGGCTTACATCGTTGACCTCCAAAAGAAAGAGTGCAGCTATGGGTTGTGGGCAGTGAGTGGATACCCTTGTGAACATGCCATGCTATATATCATTCATAGTAAACTCGGGCAAGAAGACTTTGTTTTAGATTATTTCAAGATAGAAAAATATATTCAGTGTTATAGTGGTATGATTCATCCAATTCTTGATAAATACTTATGGTCCGAAGTGCAAGATGATGAGATTCTGCCTCCATTGGTTAAAAGACCACCTAAGAGCCCAAAGCTTACCGAAAAAAGAGAGGCTGATGAAGTACCATCCTAAAAAAAAGAGATACAAGTTGCAGTGCACTTATTGTCCAAAGTTTGGATATAATAGGAGGGTTTGTCCAGTAAATCTAATAAATCAGAGGAAAACTACAAGACAATATAAGGTAATGCAATTATTTTACAAGTTTGGAAACTTGTTATAGCTTGAGGTGAATTAATTATGTATTTTTATTGAATGAAATTTGTGTTTTTAGAAGCATTTAAAGGAACTAGAAGCAGCAGTAAGAAATGAGTCCTTTGAACATGGTGGTAAAAGCTTATACAATTATTTTAAAAGTTGTTTATAAGTATTCTGAGTTATAGTTAATGTGTTGTGTACAAAATGACATGTGTGCTTTCATTTTCCGCCTCCCATTTGTAGTTGTTTCCACTGAAAGCCACCTAAGTCATAACACAGTCAACAACAATAGTGTACACGCTGCTACAAACAATTCTGCACAACCCCCAAGAACAAGAGCAAAGAATCAAGCAAGTGCCCACACATCTGATGTAGGTGGGTCAAAGTCAAGACAAAGCTAGATTAGAGCGCAAGGAAGAAATGTTTTTACTAGAATGAGGTTGACAGCAAAGGAGAAAGGGAAAGCTCATGCTTTCCTTCAGAGGGAGGTAAAACATTTATTGTATTTAAATCATACTTACATTTATTAGGACTTTAAGTGATGAAGAAAATAACTTATATGTTTAAAATTTTAAACTTGTTATGCAGTGACCAACTTCAGTGCAGTATCACCATTAGTAGCAAATGGTATACTATATAGTGGAAGTAATTATATGTTAAACTTTTTCCACAATGCCACGAAAAATAAAAAATGACAAAGGTTCACAGGCCACCTCTATAACTTTTGAATTATTTTGTTTAATCTGAAATATGTTAATTCATTAATGCATAGACATTATCATGGATTGCTTATTTGTTGATGTAAATTGCAAGGCCATGGTATTTATGGCATTTTGAAAGTGGTTGGATTTAGAATTAAATGGACACGTGACATATACGCCAATACTGCTTTTTGTTATTTTTTATTTTTTAAGAGATAGAATAGTTTGTTGCTGCCATTATGTGATGAAATCTATATAGAAAATTACTATGTAACCTCTATTTATGAATGAAATGTATGTTTTAAACCAACAACTTTTAGATATACTTGTTTTGTATTTCTGATTTTACATTTCACTTTGTCATTAATACTTGCATTATAACCTTAACTATTTACATAACAGATAAATATGCATACACAATGAAGAAGGTCAACAACTTCATACATGACTGGACACCATGCATATTTGTTTTCATTCTGCTCATCCTCTCCAAAATTTCATCACCAATCTCTTCATTCATAAATGACCTTAGCATATTAGTTTCCATACTTCTTATTCTTTCTAGAATTTCATCCTTCATCTATTGATCAATATAGGACCTTGCCCTTGTACCCTCTCTAATTAGCCTCGTCTCTGCATTGCATGGTGTCCACCATTAAAAAAAATCCCGCCTTTTAGGTTCCTTGCCACGTTTATAATATAGTCATTTTGGGTTGGTTGCTGATTCTGATGATTTTGTTGCTGTCTTTATGCTACAAAAGCATATTTTGTTGGGGAATTGTAACAGCCCCATATTAACTTCATCATTGTTTGAGGTAGCCTCTAAGTTACTTGAATAGTTTGAGGTAGATGTCATGGTATGATAGGGAGTTTGGTTGTTAGTGTTTAAGTTTGAAGATGTGTGTTTGTGCTTGAAATGGTTGTGGAGATGTGTATTTGTGCTTGAACTGGTTGTGGAGATGTGTGTTTGTGCTCAAATGGTTGTAGAGATATGTGTTTGTACTTGAAATAACTATGGAGGTGTGTGTTTGTGTTGAGCAAGGCCTGTCGAGGATGATGAAATAGGGGGTTTGTCATTTATAAGAATTTCATTTTAGATGCAACGGTGAACATTATAACGGCTCTTTCTATCCTTTTAATGGTCTTTTCATAGACTCGTAAACTTGTAAATATTTGAGCAATAAAGGACATTTTTGAAAATGCAATATTACTTTTTGGACTGAATAGTCTTTTTAATCTAGGGTATACTTGTAAATAAATTAACATTTAAGGACATTTTCATTATCGTAACCTCATAATGTAACCTGAGAACAAGCTTCCATGGGCAAAAATGTAATTTCATAACGAATTGTCAATTTCCGTTAATATTAACAGAAAAACTTAATGGTTTATCACCCTATCAAGTATTTTTAAAAAATGTGTCACCCACGGGTAATTAACCCAATAAAATAAGAGTAGTAAATAACTTAAAACTGAAATTATAACAAATGATGCATTAATTTTAAACAAAGTTACTCAAATCACATTGACATTACATCTATGCTGAAATATATTAAAAACTAGCTTACATTTATAAACAAACAAAATCGTTAACTTCATCTTCTGGATATTGAACATATGTCATGCCTTTTAATATAAATTTTAAACAAACTTGATACAACGTGAGCACTTCCTGCAACAGTAGATGGTTGTGTTGATGTTGTTGTTGGTGTAGGTGTGGGTGTTGTACTTGCTAGGGCATTAAAACCCTTTGCTGTGTAGGTATATTTGTCCCTGGCCGTAAGGCAAAAGCATTTATTCATAGATAAGATGCACTAGAGCTTGAAGCTGTCACCAAAGTCTTTCGGTGCGTCCAAATATCACAAATGTAATAAAATGTTATTAGAGGATAATGAGGTTGTAATTAAGTAAAAAATATAAATTTATCAGCACATAGGAGTATATGTTTTACCATCATTGTTCTAGTCTTCTTGCTTGCATTGGTTGGATTATGAGGACAACATCTTGTATTGTACCTAATGCCTCTACAATATGTGCATGAAATTGTGAATTTTCTCTTGTGGGATGACGCTTCACAAGCCTCTATTCTTCTACAAGTCTTGGGCTTGCCAGGTGCTCAAAATATATTTGAAGGTAAGATTTCATCGGCCTCCATGTGTGGTCACTTAGACTTGTCTGGCAGAGGATGAATGATGCCTGAATAACATTTTAGATAAGCCTCTTTTGTGAAGCAATGAGCAATATATGCCTCATAAGTAGCCCTTAAATGAGCAATACAAGGCATTGCATGACTGCATGGTAGACCACTAATTTGCCACAGCCCACTGTCACATGTATGATCCTCTAAATTAACCACATACGACTTCTTATTATTAGCCATATACGACTTGCTGGTATCTTTAACTTCAAACAGCACCTCACTTGCTGGGATAACATGACAAAACCTTCTAGCCTTAAGTAGTTTGTTCATCTTTTTATTGATGTAAGAAGGAACTTCAGTTCGCCATCCCTGACATTCCATCTTTCTTTCTATGATTGCTTGCATCATCTTCTTCCTTATATGCTCCATCAGGGTGATTATTGGTGCCTTTCTCATATCTCTAAGGCATGCATTCCAACTCTCAATCATGTTTTTTGTATGATCACATTTGACTTATTTATTAAAAACATAAACTGACCAGTATTTTGAGTTGATTTTCTAAGCCATGCATTCCAACTCTCAGTCATGTTTTTTGTATGATCACATTTGACTGATTTATCAAAAACATAAATTGACTAGTATTTTGAGTTGATTTTACTTAGCCAATTGAATGCATTTGTAGCCCTAACAGCCTTCTAGAACTCGTCTCTTAGTTGTACATTAGGAAACCTTTGTGGTAGGTTGGAAAATACATGCCTTACATAGTACCTATTAGGAAAAAAAAAATTGACAGTGTTATTCTTGGGCTACCCCAGAGGAAAAAAAGAACATGCCTTCCATACTTCAAATTGCTCCCTAAGTTTTAACAGAATCAAGTTACCCCCATAAACACTTCGACCACATTTATTAGATCATACAAAGTTGTAAATGTACAGAAAAAAATTGTAAGTGTATAATACATCAATAAAAGTTAAAATTATATTGTTTTTAAGGTTTTATGCACTTATTTTGTGATCTGTAAAACTCCAAGTTTAAGGCATTCAATACACCATTTTGTCATTCCATCATTAAGGTTAACTTCCTTGAATCAGCCAAATACTCCTTCAAATGCCCCAGAAACCATGGCTAGCTATCAGTGTTCTCAGATTCACATACACATACTGCTAATAGAAAGATCTCTTGGTTTGCATCAAGTGCAACTGCTGGTAACTGTACATCCTCGAATGGTCCCTTCAAATGACATCCATCAAGACTAATAAATGGTCTACAGCCCGCCTTGAAACCATCTCTAAGCCTTGGGAAACTGATAAGAAACCTTTGAAACCTGCACTTGCCTGCAGGGTGCTTGATTTTGTAACTTTAAGCATTGCTAGTGCACCTGGCATATGTTGTTTTATGATGTGAGCATAGTCCCAAAAGTCTTTAAAGCTTTAAATATGGTCTCCACCACTTACTGACTCTAGATTTTTTTTTTTTTTTGGCTCTATAAGCCTTCTGTGAAGTGACCTCATCTTCATACATTTGTTTGATATTAATAACCATATTTTCCACATAAAATGAAAGATTAGTAGTGATTTTCTTCTAGTACTCCCTAACGATCTGAGCAGCTGTTGCCCTTGGATATTTCACAATCCCCTGACATGTATGGACATTATGAAAACTTTTGATTTGGAAGCATTCACCATGTCTCTGTAATGAAGCATATACCTTGAAAAGGACACTTGAATGTATAACAACGATATAGTAAAATTCTTCTCTCAATTTTCATTTTTCTACTTAAAAAATCTTCTTGAATACATAAATCTTGAAAGGCCCATGCAAAAGACTTCATGTTTCTAAAAACCATTCCAACCCTAAACTCCACTAGATCTGTGCCGTCCTCAAATATTTGACCCCTTAATAT